>CM076571.1:150536310-151268506 GCA_034641835.2 Pinus albicaulis | reverse complement strand
CTTCTCAAACTAAATACTCCAGAAGACTTGGAATACAAAGATATCCATGAGGATACAAATATTATATTAGATAATATGATGAATGAATGAGATAGATAGATAATGAATGTTACAAGTGAGGCCTGCTTATATACCTACGCAGGTGCCTCTTCACGAAAGGTCATGTCTTATCAGACGTGACCTTTCAGCCTAATTACTAATTAACTAATTTATCATTTATCTACATTATTTATTCATTACATTGCCTTCCCCTCAAAAAGCTTTGTCCTCAAAGCTTGTCGATGAAAGGCCTCGATTTCTTTTCCTGCTACGAACATCTTCTTGTCTTAGGGCATTCATCCTTGTCGATACAAGTTGATATGATCCTCTAAGTGACAAACAAAACTGTCGCACTGAGAACGGATCGGACCAACCTAAATCAATCTTCTGTGGAATCTTACGATGACTGGAAACTGGTGATGATTCGTTAGTATTCTTCAGACTATCAGCTTGTTTCTGTTTTGAATACATAGCTCGGCTGAGTTGTCTGCTCCCGTGATTTGGATGTCAATAGGGAACTTTTTGGGTTTGACTTTGATTTTCTTTTGGCAAGGATGTTATTGAGTAGGTTACAGAACCTTCACTTAGAATGTTCCTCGTTTTTCTGGCATCTAAGTTTGTTTCTTCCACAGCTTGCTTGTCGTCTTCTTCAGTTGAGACATTTACTGGATCAACGTTCAATTTTTCTTCAACTTGAACTTTCACATTTGTCAGTTTTGACGATTCTTTTTCGACAAGTTGTTGCACCTTATTTCCCAACGACTTCTTGTCTTTCTTCAGCATCTTAATTTGCGTTAGCAATTTATCGTTGTGGTTCTTGAGGCGAACAACCTCTTCATTCTTGTTAGTGGTGATTTTTTCAATTTCCTTCTGCATATTTTGTATCACCTTTTTACCTTCTTGAGAAATTACTTCTGAAATTTCTTGAATGTCTTCAGGTGTCACTGAATTTGGTTTTAAGTTAACGTCTTGTAGCGTTATTTTCTTCTTTTTGTAGGAGAATGTTAAAAACTTCTTTTTCATATTAAGGATGAATGACCCTAGTGATTCCATCCAGAGCGAACCCAGAATTATATCACTATCGTTACAAAAGAAGGTTTTAACGGTAAATTGCGAGACCAAGGAATACTCCCCAATACTTAGGTGTAGATTCCTTATGTCGTATTGTTTTTCATTTTTGTGAAATGAATTTGTTTCCGTTATATTTGATTCGGGGATCACTAATTCGTTAGCACATTTAGTACTAACATAATTATTCTCTTGATTAAGATCGATAGATATGAGAACTTCCTTTCCCGCAAGTGACCCTTTAATGTTAATTAGCGCACGGACAAACATACTATAAGTTTCAGGAAATCTGCCCTCTTTCCTTTCCAAATTGGGCTCCATTTGTATTTATCGAGATGAGATTAGGGTTTTATTTTTATTTTTATTTTTATAAGTAACCCTCCCTAATCTTTATAATCTTCAAAACTTACTATTCCTTCAAATAATTTTTCGTTGGACCCTTAGTATTGAATCCTTGACAATTTCTCCTTTATCTTTTTTTTTTTAAGCCAAATGGATAAACTTTATAACTTAATAATGGTAATCTATAAATAATTTCTCTTTGATTTATCCCTCTATATAAAAATATCTTTTTATTAGAATATCCACTCTTAATGAGCCTTTCAAAATACTTTTTAAGGCTACCTCTTCACCTTCTGATTTCAATATTAAAATGTCTTTAATTTTTTAACTTGAAATTTCACTTTTCACCTTTTATATATAGATATTCAAAACTTCTAAAATTTTGGCACAACCTTGTACTTTGACCTTTTCAATATCTTCTTTTTATTTTTATTTTTTTTATTTTTTTTACTAATTCCACTAACTCACTATTACGGCACTTTGTGAGTGTTGATTTTTTATATTTCACTTGTATTTTTTAATTAAATATACTTTAACTTCTGACTTCCGAAGAGTCACGACCCTTATTCAATATTTAATTTACTGCACTTTTTAATAAAATTGTAGGAATGTCGTTCGCATGTAAAGGTAGGCACCGTAAAAGTGGAGGTTACAACGTTTGGAAAATTCGAAGATGAGAATTGTTCTTCACAGCTTCACGATGGCAGAGGTATGAATAACGATGTTGGGATTGTGGGTGGTGACAGAGAAACAATAGATGGAGGAAATCCAGGAGCGGAAGACACAACAGGAGGTGAGTCGCATGCAATGATGGCAGAAGGGTTCCCGGTGGTAGCGGTGATAGCTTGTGATGCCTTGGACAACGGCAGTGGAGGCGGGGTCTATAGGCTGCAATTTCGGCAACGGTAGCTCTATGTGCTCTGTCAGGCTGCAGAAGAATATATGTCAGAGCGACGTAACAAAGCACGGGGACAATCAACGAAAATGGTGGAATTCAGCAGCAGCAAACGACCAGTCAGCGATGAACTATTAACAAAAACTGTGATGGTTGTATCGACTATGTCTGCGCAATTGTCGGGTTATTTATGCGAGGCTACGTGCTCGCATGTGTATTGTGCAGTGAACAAAGGGAAAGCTCGGGTTTCCCTGTACGCCCCTTTTATATATATATATATATATATATATATATATATATGTTTATAAATCCTTTTTTTGTTATTATTTAATATAATCTTTTTAACCTTTCCGTCAATTGCAGTCGCCAGAAGAAGGGTGGCCGGGTTGTTTACAGATGACGGACAAATAAATAGAGTCACACTTGTATCAAATCCGCTTCGTTGCATTCCGGCATCCGGACATTCCCCGCTCAGAATTGGCCTTCGAATCTTCTTTTTTAATATATATTTTTTATAATTCCTTAATGATATATATACGCTCTTCCTCCTTTCTAGTTTTTTTTTGTTATCACCCTTATTTTAGTAAATATAAATTCTTTTTTTCTTCTTTTCTTATATATAATGAAGTGCTCGATAGGCCACCGGTTAGCTGGGCACGGTGTGCTCTGTTCGCTGCGGTCAGATTAACGCGGTTTGTCGTTTGTTTTTATTTTTTATTTTTTTAATACATACTCTTTTTATAATATATATTTTTTTGCAACGACTTTTTTTTCGTATCTATTTGTTTAATTTTAATGGTCAAAGGCCTCTGAGTAACTCAGCAATGGAGAAACTCCAAAATTTGTAGCGAAACGCTTCAGTCACGCCAACAAGGTTGACGATTTTTATGGTCAAAGACTTAGATCAGAGAGCGTGGCTCTGTGCAACGCTTAAGAGACCGAAGGCTCGAATACCTCTGATACCAAATGAAGCGAACAAAGTTCCTTCTCAAACTAAATACTCCAGAAGACTTGAAATACAAAGATATCCATGAGGATACAAATATTATATTAGATAATATGATGAATGAATGAGATAGATAGATAATGAATGTTACAAGTGAGGCCTGCTTATATACCTACGCAGGTGCCTCTTCACGAAAGGTCATGTCTTATCAGACATGACCTTTCAACCTAATTACTAATTAACTAATTTATCATTTATCTACATTAGTTATTCATTACATAATTAAATAGTCATACTAGCATCATTTACAATAGACCTTGCAGAAATTGGGTTTACAATGATATATTCATGCTGGCTGATGACTTTGATCTTTGAAAAAATTCTCAACTTCCTTGTATCCTGCTTTCTCGGACTGTTCACAAAATTGTGGTCAACATTTTCCTCCATATGGGTACACGTTTCTTCACTGAAGGAATGTGAGAATCAAAAATCTTGCATTAGGTAAACAAAAGTGCATCAAATAGACATTTGTTCAAAATCAAAATCATCATGTATACATCATAAAACATATAAAACATCTGTTGGAATAGCAAAAACATATTGTCACATATCAAATATAAAGACATAAAACTTAACTTCATGAAAAGGAAACTAATGATTGACAGAAATGAAATCTTAACTAAAGGAATAGGGTTATATATACAATACAAAGATTCCCGATGGCATCAAATGTCTTCAGCGTAATGCATACTGAGCATTTGTCGACTTTCAGTAGTGTCTATGGGTTGCCTCTCGAATGTGCCATGCTGAATTTTGAAAATCCTAAGACTTGGGCTTAGCCGATTATCAAGCTGCTCCTGGCCATCGGATGCATTGAACCTCTTCCTTCTTCTTTTTTGCTTCTTACTTTTTCTTCTGTCATGTCGTGATGCTAATAATGGGACCGATATAAATTTTCTGTCTAGATCCTGAAAATGCTTGGATGAAGAATTTGAGGTATTCCCAATCTTATTATGAATATATTCCTTCGATGTTGACGCGTAAGTTTGGCAAGTATCGTGATTGAATTCAATAGCCTGATTTTTCTTAGTTTCTTTTCCAACTATGCCACTCCCGATTAAGCTGTTTCCAATGGTACAAGAGACCTCCTTGCAATGAGATGGAAATTGCTTTAGTGGACTAAGAGGATTGTGATTCGTTGGAAGTCCTTTATGCTTGCCTTCTGGATCCTTTGGTCTAAGATGGAGCTCTTGAACCTGTGACATTTCCATCATTTGCAGTTTACTGTGAAGAGTGATTTGTTAGGTTCTCATGGCAGTCATTTCTTCGACATGCATAGATTCCATAATTTTCACTTGCTGATGCGATCAACCTCCATTGTTTTTATCATGTTTTGTAACCTGTCCTCCATGGCACTCATTTCCTTGGCATGATGTAATTCCAAGGTCTTTATTAATTTTTCATGACTTTCATGAATGAAACTCATCTCTCTCATGATTTGCCTCCATGGTTTCCAACTCCTTAACATGATTTTCTTCTATTGCTAATAATCTGTTCTAAAGACCGACTTCCATGTCTTGCGTAGAGCTCATTTCTTTCTTATAATTTGCTTTTATGGTTCTTAGATCCTCAACATACTTTTCCTCTATAGCTATCAACTTTGTGTGCATGGATCTCATTTCCTTAGAGTGATTTTGTTGATTGAGTTCCATGGTTTTCATTAACTGAGCTTGACTGAATTGCATGTCTCTAAGCATTTGAGTTAATTCCTTGATAAGATGCTTATCATTTTATTTTCCATCATCAATATTAATTTGATCATTTGTTCTTGCCTTTCCACTAACGAGGTTTCTTCTTGCAATGACACAAGCGGATTCATGATAGTTCTGTAGATAACTTTCATCTTTCTTTACATTATAATTGCCACAAGGTGAATCCCTTTGATCTTCATATCCGTTTTTAAAAGCGTTGACTATGGTTTCCAGAGAATCAAAAGAATTGTCAGGAAAATCACAAAACCAATTCTTAGCATCACCTTCCAAAGAAAGGACAAAGGTGCATCTTGATGTCTTCATGATTATAATGTATAGAGCCACAAAACCTTAGCATACAACGAGTACTTTATTATCCTTAAAAGAAGGCAACTTATCAATGGCAATTTCTAGAATATCACGAGGATAGCCTTGAATGTTAGTAAAACAACAAGGGGAAAACTAGTCATTCATGATGACTTGCTTAAGTGGAAAAGGTGCTAATGGATATCAGAGAGAGATCCTTATTCAAGAAAGACAAAAAGTCTACAAGAAACGTGCTTCCAACATAAATTCTTGCAAAAATAGAAAGAAGTGGACTTGCACTTGAACGTGAATCTAACTCTAATAGAAGGCGAAAAATAGAAAGTTAGTCAAGAACCAGCAACAAAAAACTCTATTCCCATGTCAAGGAAAAACAAGTGGATATCAGGGAGGGCTTCCTGTTCGAGAAAAATGGAATGCTTACTAGAGTGTAATTTGTGTAACCATGCTCTAAGAGTGAGGTTAACCAAACTACCAGGATTCCTTCTAGTATAAGCTCTTGTAAGAGGATGAATAAATGGAGTCGCCACCCAAATAGGAAACTTACCCAAATGTCCAGGTGCAGATGGAAACCATAGAATGTTGTGTGGTGCGGATAAGAAAATGATGGATGAGAAGGAAAGATGTCAACGTGCCAAAAAGTGTGTTGCTTGACAGATGAAATGAAAAGGTGAAAAGATAGAGAAAATGTCGTTGAAGCACCGAGAACAAGATAAACTTATCCTCGACCATGACACCAAAATGTTGTCACTCAAATTGTACAGATAGGATACGACAATTATTAGGACGGTAGTTGCCACTCTGATTCCCGCCTTCTTCGTCCTAGTTGTCTCCCAAAAACACACTATGGGGGATAGTTCCTATGAAATGTGAAGATGCAAGACCCGTCGGCAACTGACAAGTCTAGGAGACACAATTGAATGGCCTAACAACTTGGTTAATTTAGCAAGTTTAGTGATTTGATTAGATTATCTTGAGAGATTATTGCCATAAATGAAGTCTAAATAATTGCTTCACGTGAGTTTCTACCAAGCCATCGGATGAACAATTGCTATCTTAGGATGCTATACTATCCTATACGAAATGCGACACATAAAATATAAGTAAAATGCAAAATCTTGATTAATTTTAAATTAGATGGTTAATTAAATGACTCCTTTTGCTTAGCTATTTTGAAACTAGTCTTTAGAGTAGGTTTTGGAGAGAAGGCCAGGGAAAGATAGGAAACACTATATTAACGATACCTCCCTTTGAAGTCTAACCACCTGATGCCTCTAGCGTTGCGGAGACTGTGGCTCTGGCGACTGCAAGGTCACCGTGTTAACCACAACAGAGGGTCTAGGCTTCACAAACTAGGGGAGAGAGATGGTCCTATTTTTCTATCAACCAAACTTATGCTTGGAGGTAAATTTTTAGTGCAAGGCTAATCCTAGAATGCAAGTGCAAAATATGAGTGTTTATCTTTAGGTGAAGCTTATAAGGGATCTCAAGTACTTAGAAACGAATTACAGTGACATTCAATTTAGAACAATGAAGTACTTAACAAATGACAATCATCACCATAAGAAAGTGCTTAATGAACAAAATAGATGGTGCCACAAAATGTTGTCAAGATCACAGTAGACAATTGCTCATGAAATGACCATAAACATACAAAATCCAATGCTTCTTTCAATAATGCCAATTTGTGATAATTTTGAGACACAATAAACAACTTCTTAAGGTTACTCAGATTATAACAATATAATGCTAATGTGCCAATTCGATACAAAGAGGGAACTTAAAGTCCTTTATGAACACAATTAGCTATTCTTTGGATTTCGTCAAGATTAATCTTTTCATGCTTATGATTACCAATTAAGTGCTTTAAGAGTGATTTGATTAGCAAGATTATAAACTTTATATACGAGGCTCACTTGCAACAAGTCAGTAAATCCACAAGAGGTAATGTAACCAATTTTCTAATTATCCACTTCTTTAGCAATGTGATAGCAATGACAAGATATCTTCCAATGTCACAATAATGCTAGCTATCAAATGGGAGAAAGAGAGCATTCATCAACAATGTTAGAGCAATAAGCCAATCTTATTCAATAATCACCAAAGCCCTTTAGAACACGTGTGTTTGTCAATGAGAATGCAAATAGTGATATGGTTAAATGCAAGAATGCAAATGCATGCAAAATGCAATTGAATGCAATGAGATGCAAGAGATGGCAGCAAAGAGGGCAAAGATTGCAGCGGTAAGAGAAACACCCGATTTGACTGGAAAACACCTATTCAAGATGTGCAAGGATGCAAGGAACAAATGTCAAATGCAAGGAGATGACTGTGAACAACTTTTGACACCACTGTTATGTTGATATTAGACCTTATGCAACATATATCAGACTTTAAAATTATTATGACAACCTTCTAGAAATGACAAGATATGCTAAGAAATGCAAGCCCAACCAATGCCAATGATTTACCAATGATGAAATATGCTTGCAATTTAATTATTATGCCAATGTTAAGTGAATTTATCATTGTTTTAGGTGATTTTAGATGTCTGTAAAAAACATATCAAGTCTTGAATTTACCCAACAACAAAGATTAATCTTTTCATGATTATGATTACCAATTAAGTGCTTTAAGATTGATTTGATTAGCAAGATTATAAACTTTATATATGAGGCTCATTTGCAACAAGTCAGTAAATCCACAAGAGGCAATGTAACCAATTTTCCAATTATCCACTTCTTTAGCAATGTGATAGCAATGACAAGATATCTTCCAATGTCACAATAATGCTAGCTATCAAATGGGAGAAATAGAGCATTCATAAACAATGTTAGTGCAATAAGCCAATCTTATTCAATAATCACGAATGCCCTTTAGAGCACATGTGTTTGTCAATGAGAATGCAAATAGTGATATGCTTAAATGCAAGAATGTAAATGTATGCAAAATGCAATTGAATGCAATGAGATGCGAGAGATTGCTGTCAAGAGACCAAAGATTGCAACAGTAAGAAAAACGCCCTATTTCACTAGAAAACCCCTATTCAAGATGCACAAGGATGCAAGGAAAAAATTTCAAATGAAAGGAGATGACTGTCAAGAACTTTTGACACCACTATTATGTTTATATCAGACCTTATGCAGCATATATCAGACTTCAAAATTATTATGACAACCTTCAAGAATTGACAAGATATGCTAAGAAATGCAAGCCCAACCAATGCCAATTATTTACCAATGATGAAATATACTCGGAATTTAATTATTATGCCAATGTTAAGTGAATTTATCACTGCTGTAGGTGATTTTAGATGGCTGTAACTAACATATCAGGTCTTGAATTTACCCAACAGTCCCTAAAATTTCGCTTAAATGCAATCAATTCAACCACAAGAGTAAATTTTTAATACCTTAGGTGATTAATTAATGAGATTAAGACTATTTTAGATGTGTTTAGGCCCTGAATACATTGCTGTGATCGATATGCTTCAGAATTCAAGATTGAAACAGTGATGACAATGAGGGATTAGTGGGAAAACCACTAGGCGTAATGGTGTTGTTGATGACTAGAGAGGTGTTAATCTTGGACAACTAGGTCCAAACTCCATGTTGTGATGCTCAGATGAACATACCAATATTTTTATTGGATTCCTATTTCAGAGAGGGGTAAGATCGATCTAAAAGTCAACTTGATCCGATGAGCAGAACATTTATTTTGAATTTATTCAAGATATGTGCAGGTCGGCCTTAAGGTTTTGTGCCCCAGCAGTTGTGTCACACACCCTCACTGATGGATATATATTGGTCAACGTTGGAGGACATTTTCACTCATCTCATCCTCACACATTTCTCTTTGATGACCTTGGTGGCCCTTCTCTCCACATGTGGGAAAATTCCAGCAGTAGCGCATTTCTGATTTCGGTCTAGGGTTTCTGCAGCAAATTTTGACCAGCGTTGAATTTGGTCGACGCAAGGTCAAAGGAACCTGAAACTCCCAAAAGTTCAATTTTCCTAATTTGCATTTTTTGGCACTATTTCCAAGGCAAGACGTTGACTTTGACTTTTCTGCGTTGACCTAGCTACTATTGCTGTCTGTGTTGACCGTTGACTTTTGGTTTGACCATTTCGCTGTCGTAGAGGGTTGTGTGACATTGCTGGTTGGTTGACCATATTGAGACTTTGCTAGTTGAAGCATCCTGTTGACCGCTGTAATGCACCAACACTTATATATTTCTGGCTTATCTTCTGTCGATCTACCGGTATGTTCTATCAACGTTTTACTTTATTGTTTATGTGATTGTTGTTTGATATTGGGAGAAAAAGTAAAGTTGCGTCAAGCATAAAACATCTACATAAATTTACATGGAATTGGAGCTGAGGTGAAGACAAAGCCCTAATTTGTAGCAATCACCGAAGAAGAGGATGGGTTCCTCAAATTACAATGGCTTTAAGGCTAATGACAAATTGACTGGGAAGGTGCAAAAATGATCTAAAGGTCATCTTGATCCAATGAGCATAACTTTTATTTGAATTTATTCAAAATATGTGCAGGTCTGCCTTAAGGTTTTGTGTCCTAGCAGTTGTGTCACACACCCTCACTGATGGATATATATTGGTCAACGTTGGAGGACATTTTCACTCATCTCATCTTCACACATTTCTCTCTCCTCATCTGATTGGTTCGATGACCTTGGTGGCTCTTCTCTCCACACGTGGGAAAATTCCAGCAGCGGAACATTTTTTATTTCAGTCTAGGGTTTTTGCAGCAAAATTTGACCAGCGTCAACTTTGGTCAACGCAAGGTCAAAAGGACTTGAAACTCTCCCAAAAGTTTGATTTTCCTAATCTGCATTTTCTGGCACTATTCTTGAGGCAAGACGTTGACTTTGACTTTTCTTCGTTGGCCTTGCTGCTGCTGTTGTCTGTGTTGACCGTTGACTTTTGAGTTCACTATTTGGCTATCCTAAAGGGTTGTGTGACCTTGCTGGTTGGCTGACCATATTGAGACTTTGCTGGTTGAAGCATCCTGTTGACCGTCGTAATGCACTGACACACTTATATATTTCTGGCTTGTCTTCTGTCGATCTACTGGTATGTTCTATCAACATTTTACTTTATTGTTTATGTGATTGCTGTCTGATATTGGGAGAAAAAGTAAAGTCACATCAAGCATAGAACATCTACATAAATTTATAAGAGGCTTCCAATGAACTTGACTACCTGCAACGACGAAGTTAGCTCCAAAATCGCTGGAAAACAAAATGTTAGAGACAAAATGCCAATGCAAACTCAATCAATGACTGGAGAATGGCTGAGATGAGGGCTAGAAGAAGACTACAGGCTAGGAGAGGGCAACGTTAGGCCTAAAGAGGCTAATGCTAGGGCCAAGGAAGGGCAACAAAGGGGGAGGAAGGCCTAATTAGGTCACAACTAGGGAAAATAAGGCTTATAAGGTCTGCGGCCAAGGGGAAAGAGGCAAATGGAGGGGGCCGAGAGGGTTTGAGGCCTCTTGGAGTTCACGACAAGGTCAAAAATGGCCTGCAGCTCAATGGAAAGTGCAGTAAGTGCTACGACAAGGGCAAGGGAAGGCCTTTAGGCTTGTGGCCTAAGGAGAGGAGCCTCCTAGGGCTCACGAAAGGCCCTAAAGAGGGTTGCGACTCACAAACAGAGGGAGAAAAGGTTGACGCAGGGAAAGAAGAGGCCATGACTAGGCCTTAGAGGCTTGAAATTTTTTTTGGAACCCCTGCAAACAAAAAATTTCCAAAAAATGCCAAAATTCACTTCTTTGAGGGCCAACGTCTTTGTTTCTTTGTTGGACGTTGATCTTCGATGAGGTCTATAGTGTAGATCTTTCCTTCCTATGTCTAAGTCAGCCTCCAAAACCCCAACAATTTTCTTGAGAGGGCTAGACGTCTCACTTGAAAGGGCGAAACCCTTCAAACCCTAGCTCTAGGGCTTGATCCTCCACAAATTAATTCGATTTCCTTTGAGGCTTGAGGATCCACTTGCAAAAATGAATGAAATAATTCCACAACCCCAAATATATACAAAAATTTAAAACCCCAAAAAACCCGAAGTGCTACAACATAAATCAAGAAAATAATTTTACAAATAGTTACAAATGTACAATATTTACAAATTAAAATTATTAGCTCTCATTAGCAAATTAATTCTTTGTAACCCAGAATCAAATAAAAGTTTTGAGAAATTTTTAAATAAATTTTATGGATGAATAATTTCGAAAGATAGTCGAACCGAAACCCTTCTACAAAATAATTTGTCACAATGAAAGGTTAGAGCCCAAATAAGGTCGAATCTTCCCCACAGTATATGAACTTGGAGCCCAAGGGATAGCGCACTTGTAAATCTCTATTGAATTTCAAGATAAACTTCTAGATCATATAGTGTATCATATCACCTAAGATAACTCGTTCCAATAGAATGTTCTTATCACCGACAAATGAAATAACAGTTATATATTTTCAACACAATATAAGATAAACACATAACTAGCAGATACCACAGACCAACAGATAGAAGAACACCATGAACTAAACCCCTAAGCCTTTCTATTATGATTAAAATGTTTCCAATAGAGCAACAACTCAGTGCATGTGTTTCAAATTACCTACCCCAAAGATGAGAAATAGAAGCTAAATGACTTCCTTATATAGAGAAACCCCTTTAGTGGAAAATAACGGCTAGTTGGCTTGATCCTCATCAAAATAATCTCAACTATCGAAAATAACTTGATCATCTTTTAATCTCCGCCGTTGAATTTTTATTTTTGAGGAAATTTCGAATCTCTTAAAAACCATTTTTTGTTATTCCAAAATTAATATTTTGGATTAATTTCCTCAAAAAATTGATTTTGACTTAACAACCAAGGTCCAAGGACTAAATTTTTCTTAAAATATCCATTTTCCCCTTGGCGGAGGACCTCCAAAATTTGACTTCTATTGACCCACGAATTTTTTATTATTTTCCACTTGGAGAGAAATTAGTTCCTCTATAATTATTTTTGACCCTAAATTAATTAATTTTCTGACTTAAGATTTTTATTTAATTTTGCCAAAAAAAAATTAATTAATTGACTCTAGAGGGGAATTAATTATTTTTCAACCCTCAAATATTTTAGCCATGGTGTCTGACTGCGAGGGACCATGCACTAAAATATTTTTACATCAAAATATTACAATTAATTCAACCCTTAGAAGGGGACATTCAGAGTAGACCCTCAAGACATTACCCAATTCTGTGATACAATATGATCAATTATGAAACCAAGTGTGTTTACAATAAAATAATTTAGACATGGTATTTCTGATTATGAGGGACCATGCACTAAAAGTATTCCTAATCACAGTTTTACAATAGACTTGATAAACACTAGGACTCACCTAAGATCTTGTCAACGAATTCCACCCTAGCTTTGGGGTTATAGCTGGAAAAATAACTCTGCTGATTATGCGTGTTTACAAACACACATAATTTGGGGATGTTAAAAAACTTCCTAGGGTGAAATCCTTTGCCTAAATGAGAGGCTTACCTAGGTGTTGTTACATAATTAAATGGTCATACTAGCATTATTTACAATCTACCTTGCAGAAACTGGGTTTACAATGATATATTCATGCTGACTGATGTCTTTGATCTTTCAAAAGATTTTTGATTTCCTTGTATACTCCTTTGCTTTCTTGGACTGTTGACCAAATTTTGGTCAACATGTCCATCAAACCATCCTCACTTTGGTGTAATACCAATTGTTAGCAATTGTTGGCATTGATTCAGAGTTTATTCTTATAACTTGGTGGTTAAGTTGGTGATGTGATCATTCATGTAGAGATGCTAAAAGGAAAATTTGTTCTACTTCTGTCAAATAAAAAGGATCCTGACCTTTTATTGCTAACATAATTTCAGAAAAGGAGTATCTAGAAAAGGATGACACATTTTCCTTCCTTTGTCAGCTGTTTGCTAGATATGTTTTAATCATTGCCCAATGAGTGTGATTGCCCTTCAGCTCAATGAACGGTATTGGCCTTTAATTGTCTACTCTTCCTTTAATTGTCTGCAGAATCTCTAATTTTTGTATTCTTCATCCATTTTAGTAAGGAAGAAAGAAGTCTCTCCTTTCATTTTTCTTGTTTTGCAAAAGGTGTTCAAAGTTGATTTATTTTACCTTTAAAAGAACTTATCCTTCAAAAAGTTCTTTATTTATCTTTGGTAAATCTTCGAAGTTTATAAAAATGAATTGACCAAATTTGGGGTTTTATTTGGTAATCTGAATGTTTGGTAATATTCTAGATAAAGATAGCAACAAGCATTATAGTAGCAAATTGAATAAAATAATAAGTGGAATTAACTTGCTTGGAATTCAATGTGCAGGTTGAAGTGGGCAGTAGAGGCATTGAGAATTTGTGATATGACGAAGTAATAGTGAAACAAGGTTTTATACAGAAAAAGAAAGGTATGTTACTTTGTTAGACAGCAGTGAATAGTTGGTACATCATAATCTGTGGGCTGAAGTCTGGAACTTAATCTAGCCAAAATCTGAGCATTGTTGTCATTAACAGTTTGAAGCAGAGTTTGAACTGTGACCCAAAAAATGGCTAACAAGAAGGGTTGGGCTGTTGTGCTGATCGAATGCTATTGTTGTGAAGGAGATGAAGAAAATATAGACCATTTACTGTTACTGTCATGTCTGTGTGTGTGCTGAGGAGAAATTTTGAAAAGTGCTTGGACAACAAGAAATTGACCCCTTTTATGGAGAAAGTGATTTCAGCTAATAAACTAGAGTCTTTGATTTTTAAGGTATAAGAAAGTTTTTTGCCAAAAGATAACAAAACAATCTTGGGCATGGGAATTTGCAGGTATTAAGAAGGTTTTCTGGGAAAAGAGAACAGAAGAACAGACTTGGTCAGGGTTGCAGGCATGAACATAATTGTTAAAGCAGAGTAAGGGGCCATATCAGAATTTGATGCAGGTGATGCAGGATGGTAAAGGCATGGAAATCTTAAAGTGGGTGGGTCTTGGAGAATGGAACTAGAGTCTCCCCAGCAAAGGAGAGACATGAAGATTCTGTCACAGATCCTAGCTAGTCTGGAACCATCCAAATCAAGAACTGGGAAGCAATTCTTTCAGAGTGCTTCTAAAAGCGATCAGGCTGGGAATGCAAAAATTGTTTATTATGATGGATCAGGCTTGGCAGCTGACAATATGATACAGCTGGAAAGATTTATTGAAGGTTCCCAAATTTTTACAAATGAAGGTTTAGTGAACATTAGTGAGATTTAAAATTGGCTATAAGCCTAATGAGATCAAATAAGAGGAATGTAAGGTGGGAATCAGTCGTAGGATTGGACCATTCAAGGCATGTAATTAACCGACCAGGAACAGTAAGTATGTGTCATGTCATACAGTGAACAGGTGGGATCTTTTCCATTATCA
This sequence comes from Pinus albicaulis, assembly GCA_034641835.2. Taxonomy (NCBI): domain Eukaryota; kingdom Viridiplantae; phylum Streptophyta; class Pinopsida; order Pinales; family Pinaceae; genus Pinus; species Pinus albicaulis. The sequence goes on along the minus strand of CM076571.1, from coordinate 151,253,692 downwards.
AGAGAAATACAAGGAGCCAAATAAAAGTTAGAGGGTAAGGGGAGGGCAAGGCTGGATACTCAAAGAACTAATGTTGATGAGTTAGTGGAGGTGCTGAAGAAAAATAAAGGATGGCAAGGGAGAAGAACACATGGAGCAATGAACATAAAATGTAAATAAGTTAGGGGCTTGGGCAAGGAGTCCGGATCTGCGTAAAACATATGAATATTTTTATTGTTTCAGTTGAGCTGTGAGAAGTTGCGAATTTGCTTGAAGGATTACTGTCTGAACTGTATGAGATGAAATCAGAAGCTAAGCAGCTGCAAATTTGAAAAACTTCTACAAACTCGTTGCAGAGGATTGAAAAGTTATATGTCCATTGTGGTGGACATTGTCGGGGAGAGTGGTCAAAGACCAATATGGACTTATGATCTGGGTAGGAACTCTATGGAGTACCTGAAGAAAGAGATTGCACACAACCAGATAGTATATTATAGAATTGAAGGCTCGGGAGGAGATTTTGGTGACTGGGAATGGATGTTGACAGATGTTCAGTTAAAGTAGCTGATAAGTAGCTGCTGTCTATCAGGTTATAGCCTATAGGTCTTGGTTGGCTGTTTTCTCTATTTCATTAAAATTTTCAGGGTATATACTATATTATCTTTGTCCATATTGATATTTAACCATCCATACTTAATTTATGTGTATGTCAGTATTGTTTGGTTGTCTGTCTTGGAGCTTGAATATTCCCGTATGTGGTAAGTAGGGAGTTCGTAGCCTTGCTATTTCTGTAATCTGTACTGCAAGAAAATTGACAGAAACCAAGACTGAAAATATTTGATATATTTTGGAAATCGAGTTTCGGCAGTACAATATGGATTTCTTTTACCCAGATTGAAAAATCTGTGTAGTGATGAACTTCATATTAATATTTATTATTATCCATTTTAATTTATGACAAGTGGTGAGTATCACAAATAAGGTGACTAAAATATATGTTTTTTTTCTCGTTTATTATACATTTTTTACTTTGTTGAAATCGAGTATAATTCTTTTACAAATTTGTGCCAATATTTGAAGGCAATGTGCTTTCTTGTAGTGGTGCTAATGCATGGATGTTCACGGAAAATCTAAAGCAGGAGTTGATATGTGGATGAAAGAGACTATAACACATGTCCTAAGTCTGCTAGAAGAAGGCAATAAAATGGGGTTGATTGGCCCGAGAATGCACAATAAAGACGGTTAATTCGTGACAGGGGTTGCAAAAAGCACAGGGTTAATTGGTGGGAGGCGATGAATAGGTTTGAGGCTGCCAAATGATGCAACACAAGCACACATGTGGACACTATCACTTGAGGGTGCATGGTTGGTGGCTGAGGGCATGCTTGTGTGTGCAACAAACTCATGGTTAGGCATGGAAAACCTAGTGTGGCAAGATGACATTCATAACTTCTTAGGTTTACTTTCAAGGTTTGGCTTCACATCCACACCTCCATCACGAGGTCTCAACTTAGTCAGCTTGTGTCATAGCATCTACATTTATGGAATATTAAAGAATGCCTTTAATCTCACTAGATATTGACAAAACATCTCAAAATTCTTTTATTGAACTCCCTTCCCAATACATCTTTCTTAGAAATAACCCCCTATTTTTTAATAACTACTGCCTATTTTTAATAAATATTCCCTTTTTTTACCGAATACCCTTTTTATACCCCCAATATCTAGAAACCTCCTCTACCACACATCCTTCCCATAAATACCCACAATATAGTGACTCTATGTTTCACAATTTAAAGACCCCTTTATGAGTGAACATGATAAGGTCTTGGTCAACAAGGTGAATCCCTTGTGACTCCCACACATCACTCTCTTCAGGGGGACAGATGTGCATGTGTGCAACAAAATCATGTGTAGGGATTGAAAAGCTAGTGTATGATGGGAGGTCCATGAGGGTGTGCATGTGTGCAACAAAATTATTGGTAAGAATGGAAAACCCAATGTATGACGGTTGTGATTCATGAGTTTTAGGTTCACCTTTAAGCTTTGGCTTTTCCCCATCTCATTCAGAGCCCTTGTAACTTTTCAAGATGGGTATTTTACTTCAGTGGAATCTTGTTTGCTTCTAGTTCATTGCTTATGTTTGCCTTTTTGGTTCAATTGCATGATATACCAACACTGTCGCAAGGTCTCCTATCAAGTATGGTATTTTCAACCGTTTGGTATTGTCTCATCACCTTCGTCATAGGAAATGCCTCTTCCTAAGACTGGTCTTTATAGACTTTTTGTTTGTAATATATCTTGTAGGTTTTTCCCTTTATCTTCATTATTGGAAATGCCTATTTCTAAGAGTGGTCTCTATAAGGTTTTTATCTCTACTACATTGTGTAAGGTTTACCCTTATTATTGTTACAAGATGTACTTTATAGTGCCATTGAACTGTTTTGTCACTTGTTGACATTAGGATGACTTCCTTTCGTCTTCCTTTCTACTTCTGAGTGCGTTAGCGATGTTGTCTAGCTCTAGAAAGCTCTCCTTTTGCAGTGTTTGTTGTTCATGTTAAAATAGAAGTAGCTAAATATAGGAAATAGATAATTAGGAGTTACCTTCGAGAATCGAAACAAATGAACAATATCTTTGAAACAAATAAACCACTGCAGTTTGTGGATGTGCAATTAGAGAAGAATGCAACTAGATATAAATGAACATGCAACTAGATAAGAGGATAGGATAAGATTAGCATCAATAGTTAAATGGAAAGTTTGATGCATTATAAATATATGGCTTGTGATAAAATACAACTGTTGTGTAGTGTCATGGGCTTTTCATGGTATTAGAGCAAGGAAAGTGATGGGAGAAGCTAAATGATGTTGAAGTAAGCTCAAGATGCTGCAAAGTAAGATGGAAAGATGCTAAAGAGAATTATGTTTAAGTTATAAGAATTTTTTTGGGATATTGTCATAGAAATTTGTAAAAAATTGTTGCATTTCCATAAATCTATAAGGAATTGTTAGAGAGATTAAACATTTATTAGTTTCTGGGCATGAGCAGTGTTCTAAAGAGTTTGAAGGATAGAAAAATGTGCAGTCACTAGAATGGAAATCTCAGAGGCTTTTAGAATGATTTAATGGTAGTGGATTTCACATGTGGAGTCTTAGAATGATGATGCTATTGTTCAACCTAATTTTAATAGTTGAAGGGGTGGAGATGAAGTCATCCTAGGACTAAGAAGCAAGTTGTAAGTGGGAGGTGTTGCAACTCAAACTCTCATTTAAAGGTAAAAGTCTTAGTCCTAGTTGGATAGCCAAGGAGCCAAATATCAGGCAAGCCACCCATTGTCACGTTGGTGGCCTTGCCTCTCACTTGAAGACTCGGGAACATGGTTCCTAACCTATGGACAATTATCCTATTAGCCAAACTAATCTAGGTCGAGTGGAAGGTAGGGTGAGTTCTCTAGCTAATCTTGACTAACGAAACTTGGTATTCCATTCAGTGGTGTTGGAATGCTTATGCAAGACAAAGTATCATATTGGCAATGTGGTTAAATTTGAAAGATATAGAATTTTAGATCAATAACCATTTATCCAATATAATGTTTGGAAAGATGAAAATTGCTCTCGCTCCAGAAAAATTACAAGTGCTCAAATATGGTAATGAATCCAAAAAAAAAAGGTTAACCACAAGTTAGGCTTGCTAGGATACCAAATTCAATCATACATAGCTATGTATCCAAAACACTATTTTGTTTAGCAAATGATAGTAACCATGTATCTGAAATGTGTGAAAACCATGTGTAGGTCTAAACTCTTTGAAGTATGCATTTCAGACATTCAACAATAATTCATTTACTTACTGTTGTCATTGATGTCTGAAACAATGAGTGATTCAAGACAATTTAAGAGGCATTATGATTTACACTACTCGTTGCAGTCAGCTTAAGAAATGAGAATCATGTTACGGGTTTGTCCTTGAACAAGTAACAACTGAAATGCCCTTTAAAACAAACGCCCAACATGTTCAAATTGTACCAAATTGCATTGATCCAATAATGAAGAGAGTATGTCAATGTAACGTCATTACTACAAAGCGTAATGGAAAATTTTGATAATTTTAATACGATGTTATAAGCCTCAAAATTACTAAGAATGCAACACATCATTATGTGAGGGCACTAAAAGGCATCGACCACAGAAAAAATAGAGCAGAATAAATTTATCAGCATTACAGTATTCCATGAAGAGATATTTCACTTGCATATAAGATACAGTGATTAGAACAACCCAGCAGTGATGTTAAAGGATGATGATGAAAGTCAGAGTAACTAGTGATATGTGATTCAAGTAGTGACAAGTAACATTAAATATTAGTGTTTAGTGTCAGCTTGCATCAATGGATCTTGTATTATATTCGAAGTGAAGATTAGCTCAAATTTATAATTTATAATAAAAGTTACCTCAACATTTCGCAAACAACTCAACAGAAATACCAATGTCAGGAATGCACAGAACTGTTATGAAATAACTTTGATGTTTGGCATTTGTTTTTAGGTCGTTTTGGAAATCATGCATTGATTTAACTCATATAAGACTCAGCATTATGATTAACCAAAGATGAAGCAACAATAGCAAGGAGTTATCTTTATGCAAGCCTGATAAGTCCTTTCAATAGGGCACAGGTTATTCTATAGGCATTCATGTGATAACAAGATAACCATCTATCATAAGAAACATACTTAGCTCTGAAACAATAATATGAAACTTTAAAAGTCTGATTTCAAAGGTGAAAATAAGCTGAAATTCAAGCCGTTCCCATTATTTTGGCATCAATTTGATTGTTTCAAGCATGTAGATAATGGGTCGAAGTGATAATTAGGTGTTTAAAAAGGTTTCCGAGGAAGGGAAACTCAAATAAACATTTGCTATAATATGCTATGATATAGGCATTCAAGTGACATCAAGATAACCATTTAATTTACCATAAGAAACATACTAAAACAATAATATCAAACTTTCAAAGTCTGATTTCAAAGGTGAAACATAAGGTGAAATGCAAGTCATTCCCATTAATTTGGCATCTAATTTGACATTGATCTGATTGTTTCAAGCATGTAGATTATGGTTTTAACTTGGCATCGATCTGATTGTTTCAAGCATGTAGATTATGAACAATGTTACCGATGAAATAGGTAACTGCAATGTTATCTACTTTTTTTTGGTAGCATAAAAAGCACTCGATTTTGAAAAGTGGTGATGCAGAATCACTATTTTTTTTTTTTTTTTTTGGTGCACATTTTTTTACACTAATATTTTTGTTTATGAAGTATGAATATTTGTTTTAAAATGTTAGTGATTTTCATGCTAATTTTGAAATGTCATGATGCAGCATCAACCTTTTTTTTTTAGAGGAGTGATTTTCATGCTAATTTTGAAACGTATTGATGCAGGCATCAACCTTTTTTTTAGAGGTGATTTTCATGTTGGTAATGAAACACAAAACTTAGATAAAAAAATATATAAAAACAATAAAAAACCAATAAAAATGTAAAAAAAAACAAAATTAGCTCGTAAAAATAAAAAATTTAAACAAAAATAAATAAATAAAAACAAAAAACAAAAACAAAAACAAAAATATTTGAAAATTATATCAAAAGAAATGACAAAATTTGAAAAAAAAAACACATAATTTAAAGAAAAAAAAAACAAAAAGTAACAAAAAAAATTAAAGAAAAAAAACATCAAAAACATTTTTTTCTAACTTATTAAAAAAAAACCATATAAAAAAAATTAAAAATAAAAACAAAAAATATTAAAAATAATTAAAATTACAAAATTAAAATTTAGATAAAAAAAAAATTTAAAAAAAAAAATTTAAAAATTTAAATTAAAAATAATAATAATAATAAGAAAAAAAAATACAAAATAATTAAAAAAAAAATGAAAAAGAAAAAGAAAATTAAAATTAAAAAAAAAGAAAAAAGAAAGAAAAAAGAAAAAAAAAATATGTCTATTTGTTTTTTTTTTGTCTAAATGAAACAATTTATAGATTTTAAAAATGAAAAACTAAATAAACTAAAAGATTAAAAAAAATAACTAAATTAAATTAAAATTAAAAAAATTTAATAAATAAATTTTAAATTAAAAAAAATAATTAATCTAAAAAAAATTAAACAAATTAAATTTAAAATAAAAAAAATTGAATAAAAAAAATAATTTTAAATTTTTGAAATTAAAAAAAATTAAAAAAAATCAAATAAAAATAAAAATATTAAAAATTAAAAAATAAATAAAAATAAAAAAAATATTAAAAAAAAAATACAAAACAAATTAAATTTTAAATATAAAAATTAAATTAAAAAGAAAAAATTTAAATTTTTTGAAAAAATAAAAATAAAAAATAAAAAATTTGAACGGTTGGGTGGAAGGCCGATTCCCGAAATCGGCCTCCATTGAGGAATCAGACTTTTAGTCATGTGCCGTGCAAAATGGAGGCAGATGAAGTCTATAATTTATAGTATCGGGCAGGAATAACGTCGGAAAGAAATTTATGTTCCCCACTTCGATATTTAACACAAAGTTAAAGGCATTAAAATAGTTTGTAGAAAGTACAGGTAGAGTATTATTGCATGAGATCATCTGGATTTCCCAAATTTCCAAGCCTCAATGCTATAAAATGCGAGGAATATGAATCCCTATATGTGGGTCTGGGTCTAGCTAACTGTAAAATGGAAGTGCGGTAGGGATTTGTGATGGGTTTTTATGTTATCGTTATCGTGAGTGCATTATGGGCATGTACTGCAACAACGCAGTCAGTGAAGCTTGGGAGATGGAAGCTTCTTGTACAGAACGGTGGAGTTTCTGACATGCACATGATTGTTACTCATCTTAACACCATCGTCATGTTCGACAGGACAAACTTCGGTCCCTCGCAGCTGATGCTCGACAATGGGCGACGCCGTGACAATCCACAAGATCAAGCTCTAATGCACGACTGTTGGGCTCATTCCATTGAATAGTACGTGCGCACCAATTTTATTATTATTTTTTGTTTTTATTTTTGTTTTTATTTACTTATTTATTTATTTTGTTAATAATTTTTATTAAATTTTGCATTTTTTTAATATTTAATTAATTGATTAAAAAAAAAAAAAATTCATAATTTTTTATTATTATTAAGTTTTATGTTTAGTTTTTTAATTTAATTTTATAAAATTTAATAAATTTGTATTTTAAAAAAAAAAATTATTTGAATTTAATATTGTTTTTTAAATGTTTTATTTTATTATTATTATTATTATTATTTTTGTTAATTACATAAAATTTTTATATTTTTATATTTTAATTAAAATTGTGTATTTAAAATTAGATTTTTCTTTTTTTTCTTTTTCCATTTTTAATTGATTTTTAAAGTTTTTTAACTTCTTCTTTTCTCTTTTTTTTCTTTTATATTTAAAATTTATTTTTTATTTCAAAATTTATTTGTTTATTCATTTATTTATTTATTTATTTTAATTTAATTTGTTATTTTAATATTAACATTTTTTTTTTAAATTTAATAAAATTTGATATATATACATATTTTAATTTAAGTTCATATATATATATATATATATATATATATATATATATATATAATTTTTTATAATTTAAATTTAATTTATTTTTTATAATTTATTTGTTTTTTTAATATATTGTTTTAAATTTAAATATTTTGTGTATTTTATTTTCTTTTTTATTTAAAATAATTTTCATTTTTTTTTAAATTTTTAAATTTATTAAAATTTAATATATTTCCTTAAATTTAATTTTTTGTTTATTTTTTTTTAAATTTAATAAGCATTTTCTTTTTCTTTTTTAAATTTAATTTCTATATTTAATTTTTATAATTTCCTTCTTTTTTTAACTTTTTTTTTTTTTAAATTCAATATTTTTATTTTGTTTTTATTTTTTTTTTTAATTTCTATATTTTTTAAATTTAATCTTAATTTTTTTTTTAAATTTTTTTTTCCTTAAATTTTAGGTTTTTTTTAATGTTTGAATTAAAATTTTATTTTGTTTTTATTTTTACTTTTTTTTTTATCTTCATATATTTTAAAATTTTAAGCTTTTAAATCTTTTTATTTTTTAAATTTATTTTTTTTCTTAAATTTTAGGTTTTATTTTAATGTTTGAATTTTAAAAATTAAAAAATGTTATTTCTATTTTTAAAAATGTCAAAAGTATGACACAATTTTTTTTTTGTTATTCCAGCATCAACTTGTTTTGTTTTGAGGGTGTTTTTTCAATTCTTTTTTCAAGAAACAATTTTGTTTTTACAATAATTTTATAAAATGTTGAAATTTGACCTTAAAAAAAAACGAAGTGCGTTCTGGAATACACACTTTTTGTTTTTGGGGTGTTTTTTCATGTTTTTTGAGTATTTTTGGGCTAGAGTTCCCGTTTTGAGGTAAGGTTACCTATTTCATCGGTAACATTGTTTATGGGTAAAGTGCTAATTAGGTGTTTTAAAGGATTTCCAGGGAAGGGAAAGTCAAATAAATATTTGTGCCTACTACAGGCATTCATGTGACAACAAGATAATAATTTAATTGATCATAAGAAACATACTTAGTTCTAAGAAAATAATACGAAATTTTGAAAATACGATTTCAAATGTGAAAAATTCACTGAAATGCAAGTGATTCCCATTAATTTGGCATCTGATTGTTTCAAGCATGTAGATTATGGGTCAAGTGATAATTAGGTGTTTAAAATGATTCTCAAAGAAGGGAAACTCAAATAAATATTTGCTATAGTAGATTATGCTATAGGCATTCAAGTGACAACAAGATGACCATTTAATTTATCATAAGAGACATGCTTAGTTCTAAACAATAACGCCAAACTTTGGAAGTATGATTTCAAAGGTGAAAAATAAGCCGAAATGTAAGTCATTCTCATTAATTTGACATTGATCTAATTGTTTCATGCATGTAGATTATGGGTCAAGTGCTACCTAGGCCTTTAAGAGGATTGTCAAGGAAGGGAAACTCAAATAAATATGTGCAACTATAGCGCTTGATTTTAGTATTTAGGGTTTAATCCAAAGATAATAACAAATAAATATACTCGAGATCAAATATTAAAAAGTGAAAATAATTATTAGCAAAAATAAGATCTATGATATGATATTACGTGAAAATCGCATTGATCTAACCAACCTAGGTCATGATTTAACAAGCACAACCTTAGATTGGAGAATAAACAATAAGATAAAAGCAAAAGGCGATTTTTTTTTTTGGTTTTTTGGTTGAAGAAAATTGATCCAGTAGTGCTTGTGGGGTTACAAAGTTTCTATGTAAAGATCCAAGTGAGATTTAGGGTTTTAAAAGATATAGTGTTGATGGCATTGAAAATATTTTTCTTCAAGCGCTATCTACAATTTATAGGTCTTCTACAAGGATGGATGGGGGAATTGGACCATGAAATATCCTTTCCGAGTACAACAAGGTGATCTATAAGAATGGTCAAGACAAGAGGGAAGAAGAGCCATTGGACGTCCTACCTCAATGGTCAAGGATGAAGACCAAAGGTCTATACTCTAGCATTCCTTTCCAAGTGGAGCATGGTTCCCTTCTTAGGCCTCGATGTAGTTTTTTTTCCTCCAACAAACCTACAAATTGTCGTAGTCTAACACTTGAACAATATCTGAGAATTTACTTAGACTTAGAAAATAATAGATGTTAAATAACTCTTCAAGCTAGCTTTCTTATTAATCTCCAACAAATAAAAATGAGAGAGATCTCTTCCTTATATAGATGGAGAGCTTCCACAATACATGGTGTGATACAATATGTGTAGCTCATACTATGGGCAAGAACAAGTGGGAATCCTTTCACATTTTGTGTTTCATGTTCATTTGCTTATTTTCTCCAATAATGTGTTGAAATATGCAACATAACACATGATACAAGATCTAAAAAAAAGGGCTTTAACCATCTCAATAATATATCGATCTAATATCAATACGTATTACATGGATTCAGTCACTTCATTAACTGAAGGGCGACAACACAATGGCAACACATCGCTATAACAATGGCAACTCATAAAAGAAGTGATCTTGGGATTTGTGATTGTTTAGGAGCTCACTTGCTAATAGAGCCATGTGAAGCCTTGCATTTTTGTGAACATCAATGGTGGAAGCTTTAGTGGAGACCCTTTTCAAATATTTGGAAAGGGCCATATGGAAAATTTTGACTAGTCATGGATATTTATATTTCTTGGGATGAATATTTACTAATTTAATATGAACTAATGATCTAGAATATTGGGTGAAACCTCCACCATTGATCTCTTTTTGTGTCACCGCAATTTTTTATATTGGAGTGAGAACACATCCTTTTTTATGGGTGATTGTTCTTGATGAGTAGTCAAAATATGTAGACTTGGTACTTAAGTATTTTTACAATTAAGCGCTTGGGGACATTCAAAGGTGGAACACCTAGAGTTATACTGTTACTTTGGCATAGTCTAATGAAAGTGTCATGCTTGATAATCTTGATAAGAACTTCTCAATTGTGGCGCGATGTAATTCCTAGGTCCTTAGGACATTCCATGTTTATTTTCTCAAACTCCCCGTTAGGCTTGGTGAGTTGTTTTGATTGAGTAGGTGAAATCTTGATCATCGTATATTCCCCTCGCTTTTGTATTTGGGACTCTTGAATTCTTGTGGGATGCCTAATTCATTAATGTGCCTACATGGCAATAATTATCCATTCATAACAACATAAGATTTAAGGCCCCTATATTTATGCATCTTCTATGATGTGCATGAACCATCCATTTAATTTAGTAATGAAGCTTTCCACTATAGATTTGTCCTAGTGGCGAAGCATCAACTGTAAATATTATATTGTAGGGAAACCCCGATGATTCATAACATAGTTACCAATTTGATGAGAAATGTGACTTCAAAAGAAGAAATCTGATACAAAAATTGATAATTTTAGGAAAACGCCAAAATTACCCCCAATTTCAAAATGTGGTGTTATCAGTAGCAACACTCTTTGAAATGAGGGTTAAAATCACGACTTGTTTGAAATAACATTATTGAAAACCAAAACTATTGTGGAAAATTAAGCAAAATTAGCCCTCAAATAAAAAAAATGAAAAGATCGCAATCTTGAAAACTGGTAATGTTGTGGAAAATTAATCAAAATGACCCTTGAATCAAAATTTAGTAGTGCTAGTATTAAGATTATTAATTAATTGAACTTGTGGTCTTGACTTATTAATTGAACTTGTGGCCATGAATACAAGTACCCTTGCAAACATAAAACTAGACCTTAAATTCGAAAATAGTATTGATTTGGATTTCATGTTTAATTAAGAAAATAAATAACCTTAGATTTAAAAAAAGAGTTAAATTAAAGGAAATAAAATAAGCATTAAAAAGTATACATTGTCAAAAATAAAAATAAATAAATAAAAGATAAAAAACAAAATTTTATGAAAATTAAAAGAGCCCAATAATTAAAAAAAGATGTATATTAAAAAAATAAACAAAAAACTCAAATTAAACATTTAAAAATTACATTTTCAAAAAATATTAACATAAATTTAATTACAAATAAAATATTAACCCAAAGTTTTATCCCTCTGGCTTTTATAATAGATAAGATATATATATATATGGAGCAGATGTGCTTGCTTGTAAAATAAAATGTTAGATTAAATAATAATAATACTTGCACAACCATACCCCATATGGGGTGACTCTCGAGATGGAAGTGGGGGCATGGGATAGGCCGTTGTTGTCCCACTTGGCTGATGTAATGGGGGACGTGATAACACACCCTTGAGAAGTTTAATATAGTTGAGGTCCATAGGACCAAATCATAAATTTTGACACCATATGGCATGGATAGTTACAGGGGATAGGAGGCGGGAGCTGTTTTGCACAATTTTCAAGCCTAATATGTGTGTGGAGTAAAGTGTTATCATGCCTCTTTCATGGCAAATTACCCTAGGCAACATCCCTATATTTGACTTGACAATCATTTGCTTGCAGATCTTGGTGTCGGCAACGAAGGTGGAAGGAGGTGCAACTCTAGCAAGGTGGTTTTGCAAATGGGTGAAAATGCGAAATTGGGAAACACTTTTTGGTATGTGGAGAGAATTCTAGCCATGTTCAGAAAACTCTCGATCGAGAAAAAAGCCAAATTATTTTATTGGTCAAGAGTTTGAAATTTTTTCGGCTGAAATTTTAACAAAGTTAATCCCGTGTTTGAAAACTCTCGGCCGAGACTTTAAAAGGTTTTTCACTGAGAGTTTTGAGAAAACAAATTTTGGGACACAAATTCTCAACTAAACTTTTAGATTCTAACTAAATCTCTCACACGAGAGTTTTAGATTCTAATTTATTCTCTCAGACGAAAGTTTGGTTGAAAATATTTTCTCAGCCACAAACTCTTGGCTGAGAGGTTAAATTCTATTTCAGTACTCTCAGAAAATAGTTAAGATTCCATGTAAAGCTCTCGACCGTGAGTTTAGATTCTTTTTAAAACTCTTGGTCGAGAGGTGGGAATGTATAAATTATAAATAACGCGACATTGATACCCATTGCTCCCAGCACCTGTGAAATCCTAACATAGTTGGGTCCTAGACACTTCTCTCTTCTGTTACCCTGTTCTCTACCCGTCTCTCTTCCAACATTCCTCAATAGTATCAAAAAATGAGCGAGAATCTCTCGATGATCATCAAACTATGCTTCCTTCTGGACTAGGTTAATTCCGAAATTGTTCTGGTATGTTGATAAATTCATAACAACTTGCTTTTTTACTAGGTTAATTTCAAAGTTGTACTGGTATGTTAATAAATTTAGAATAGCTTGCTTTTTTTTTTGGACTAGGTTAATTTCGAAATCGTACTAGTATGTTGATAAATTTCATTAGTCTTGCCCCTCTATCACTTAGGTTTGCAATTCTAAATCTCCCCTTTTAGCTAAATTCAAGTTGGGTTCTTTTCCCACATTCTCGAAATAGTTAAGGGAGAGGACAATTTTCTCATACCATAATTGTTCGTGTGACCGAGTATGATTCCAATGTCTACATAGAATTTTTAATAAGGTACTGGTGCACATTGATAGTGAATGGCTTCTCAGGCTCACCAATATTTAAAAAATGAGTTATGTTTCTTAATATAAAACAATGCAAAAATTTTAAGAATCAAAATGTTATTGGTTAACTAGCCATGGTTCAATACATCAAATAAATGAATTTTACCTCTAAATTATTATTAGCTTTAGTGTTTGATAACCTTGTTGGTGCCCTATTACTTTGATTTTTTAGGTACTTGGAAAAGTTCAAAATTGATTAACTTGCAAATTTGAAAGTTGTATCCTTTGTAGAGTAAATTTATATGCACGACTTTGATATTCTATAAAAACACTTGTATGGCTTCTTCCTTCCACAATTAACATCCTTTGCACTTATAATTCACCCTCAACTATGTGCTTTATCTACTGTGACTATGACTAGTGTAGCACCATTTCTCCTATATCGATGCTTTATATATATCTGTCTACATGATGTGCCCTCTGCAACAACAATTTTCTTGTAAAAACACTTCGAAACAACATCCTAAGTATCTGGTAGCAACTAGTTCACTTATGTAATAGTTGTATTAATTTTATCTCATTATGAAAATGCTTCCAAATTCCCTAATTTAACTATTTTATGGTTGTGTTGCAAGTGGTACTTTCATATTACAATGCTATGAATTTTTAGCTCAAAGTCATAAGCCTTTTATTTTATATCATTGCCTTTATCTTAGAATTTGGAATAGACCAATCTATTTGAATATTATGCGAGTATATTATATCAAACTCAAGAAAGTTTTTGTTTAAACCATTGTAGGTTGAACCTTGAAATCTAAATAATTTTCTATTTTGTATATTGTTAACATCTGGATTGAATATTTTATATGATTGGGATTTCCCATAGTCCAAATTATTTTTTTTCCATGGAATATATCTTGCACAATAAATTTTCCCCTTCCCATCGAGATCTAATCTGTTATTTTTGCAACTATGTTGTGTAATGCATGTTCTTTACCTTTTCTCTCTACCTCTTTGACCACTTGTTTCTAACCATAAGTTGATTTAATGATCGTTTTATCACAAAATTGGACCTTATAGGCTGCTAATAAAATCAATCTCATGTAACTATTTCAAACCAATCTTTTAATTGAGGCTTAGCCTCCTCAGCCTGAGAGGGCTCTCTCAAAGGGTTAATGAATTTTGATAAAAATATAGATGGCTAACTCTATGTGGGGTAATAATCAGATAGATGATAAATGTAGGTTGAAAATCACATCAGCAAGTACACATTGGGCTTATGGAGTCAAAATAGTTTTAGTAAACCAATAACCTACTTAACATGGAAGTTGAGGTATATCAGAGTTCTAGTCAAGAGATACACATGTGAAACTGTAAAAAACACAGTCAGTGTACTTATATAGGAAGTCAGAGCATCAAAGATGAATTCTGAGTAACATAGACAAACACCACTGCAATAGGATAATTAGAGATGCAATTAGAACAAGAACACACTAGAACTCCTTCTGAATCTCAAGTTGGCTGAGTAAAAATCTCTGTATTAGCTGAAAACCAGTCAATTACAATAAGCACAATCTTTTGCTAAAAAATGTCCAACCCTGGTATTTTTGATTTCTTGATCCTTTATAGATCATTTACAACATGAGATAATCTAATCTTGTACTAGATACATCAAATTCCTGACTCTTGACACCTTGCATAACCATATGACATGGTATTAATTACAAAAAGACAGCTAATCCACTAAACAGTCCTAATACAAATATGGTTCAAACTCCTTATCTCTATCCATAGCAACCTTATCTAAAATAAATTACATCATTTTCCAAGTGTATTCACACATGGTCGAATCTAGAAGATAGGCTTCAAATCTTTATGACCATAATGCTGACCTCCATCAAAGTAAGAAACAGTCCCCTGTTTTCTAGGCATAGCGTCCTTTGCACTCTTGGAACATTCTGACCACCATGAACTCATTATTTCGAGCTCCTTAGATGTTAAAAATTGCATTAACACATGCCAAACCTCCTCCAAAAGCTCCAACTATCCAAAACCATCTCCAAACTGTTCACACAGGCTGTAATAGACTATGCTATGAAAACAACACTGTTTCGTAGCGCTTTTCGTAGTGCTGCTCGTTTACCCCTTTTTCTTCAAAATATTGACATCTTTCCTCCAAAACTAACTTCATTATCTTTAAATACATCCTCCTCAGCATTTTTAGCTCTTGATTCATGTTTTTACCCCCCAAAATTTGGTGAAAAAAGGCAAGAATAGCTGCTACAGCAGTTTCATAGCACTTTTCTCCCTTTTTACACTGTCTGCGCTACAAAACTGCTGAGTGAGTAGTTTTGTTTAAAATTTTCCAAAATGAAAATTGCAAATGCACCAAAACATTAAAATAAACTGATTCCATCATATCAAAAATCCATATGAACTGAAAACACAGTCATTTCAGCCTTCATGAGGTATTTTCTTCATTTTCACTTAATTTAGCTTTTGACTCTTTAATGATTGTCATTTTAACACCTTTGTTCTTTAACTCATCCTGAGTCAAGCTGTTGCTCCAATTCTTCCACTTGATCTTTAAGCCTCTTGTTATTAGCTCTTAAGTGAGTATTTATTACTCTAACAAATTTAGCTTCCTTGATGGCTAGAACTGTCCATGTGAAAAACTGCTCTGCACTGCTTGGAGTTTCAGAAATAGCACCAGTTTTACCTTCTCACAGTGCCTTCATTCTTTTGAATTCTACTTTCTCAATACTGTGCTTTCTAGCCCTCTTTCTCATCACAAAAATTTCTTGGTTTGCCAACCTCAATTTCTCCTCGAGATGTTTAAACCCTATCATTTCTTCTTTTCCCTTCTTTGCTATGTTTGTTGTATGCTTCACTGCAGGTGTTGATAATTCAACAACTTCTTTAGGGGATTTAGCTGTCTCAATAGGTTCTTGAACTTCCTTACTGCTTTCACTAAGTTTCATAGCATTTCTAGTTGTAGGTTTCCTTGCTTGAAAGATGAAGGCTAAATTTTCACCCTTAAACTCAAGCTTCTTTGCAGACTTAGCCTTTTTTCTGTTTATGCTCATCTACATCAATGAACTCAAGTTGAACAATGGGTGTCTCCTCTATGTCAATTTCATGCAGAATGTCATCTAAGTTTCCCTTTATCACTGGGTTGTCCTCTGTATCTGTAGCAATTGTGTTTCCTTTTAATGCTACTACTTGGCTTCTTGTTACTCTTTTGATTTCCTGCCTGCTGACATCTTGTTTCTGTTTTGCCTCTTTGAAAATATTTGACCTCTGTTTTGCAGGTGATGGAGTTGGAGTATCAAGCACTTGTGTTTTCTCTGTCCTTTTCTCAACTTGTTTCGTTGGATTCAGTTTTGCAATTTCCTTTGGTTTTGCAACTACAGGTTGACTAGACTCTGCTACTGGTGGAGTTCCTTTAGTTTTAGGGTTTCTAGTAGGAGTTAGTGTTTCCAACTCAAAACCATTTATAAACAAAAAGGATGACGAATCCTTGCCTATCTTCTAAAGCTCATTCAAAATCAATAACTTCATCAAACCATGATGAAACAAAGATGTTTCACAACCTTTAGATTTGGCTTGTACTTTATCAGCCATTTTAGCAAGACTCCTATGCAGGTAAAAGGGAAAATCAAGTGAAATCTTACCTGTGAAATGCAGAAGTAGCTTGAAATGATATGTGTAAACCTTATGATATCTGCCTTCACATGTAAAATATCTCTGAATGTTAAAAAACAGCTTTGCATAAGTGTCTTTGATGCAACTTCTAGGGATAGCACATTTTAGGTCCATATCTGCATACTCAGGTTTCATGAATTCTTTGCATGGCTCCATATCAAATTTGAAACCTTTAAACCAAGTTTCTTGACCCCTTGGTATCTCTGTCATAGCAGTAATAGTCTTTGGTGAAATTGAAACAGTTAGCATCCCAACCTTGGTAGTTGTTCCATTGAAGTTCAAGGAAAATTCTTTGGAAACCTGTGTGGCACCCTCGCAAATTTTCACAAAACCAAAGACAACCTACTCTTCTGAACGCCTCCATCACTACTTGGTCTTCAATTATGGCCTTCATATCTTCAGGATCATGTCTCAAGCAGTGTCCCCCTCTGTGGACTTTCTTTTCCTCTACCATGCTTCACAGAAAACCTATCAGCCTCGTTTGAATATGTGAAACAACAGCCTCGCTTAATTAGTTTATATCAGCCTCACTTGATTAAGATGTAGAAAACTTGTATGGAACAACCACAGATTTGGCTTGACACTTCGGAACTTAGACACTCGAATGGAGGCAAAGGAAAGGAGAATGACCAATTAAGCAAGGTTTTGAATTTGAAATGTTCTCATAACTGAATTATGCCTCTTTCATACCCTATCATGACTATGATGACTAAAACGTAGGTAAGTACACTGAATATCATCATTAACTAACTCATCATACCACTAACCTACCATTTCCCAGCGGATTCTGATAAATTTCAGCTCAAATGAAAAGACAGTTTAGAAACCGCACTTTCGTAGCGTCGACAGTGTATTTTTCCCATTTTGTGCTACGAAACTATTAGCACTTTCGTAGCGCAAATCAACTTTTTTGAACTAGTGGCGCTATGAAAACGAAGTTTCTTAGCTAATTGCACAGTTTTGACCCGAAACTGTATGAAATGACTCACAAATGGAAATTATGTATATTTGACAATGAATGGACCTTAAAAAAGACTTTATTTGAACTTAAGCATGGGCTTTGAGCTTATAAAACTCTAACCTACCCTTGATCAAATCCTAATTTGACTTGTAAACTCAATTTTGAACCATGACCAAAAACAAACTTGACACACTGATGTTTTGAAGTTTTTTTGGGTGATAACAGATCGTTTGTTTCTCATATAATACTATAGGTTCCAAATCGATCCAATCCAAAATCTTGCTTGGATTGTTAGTATATTGTACCTTATAAAGATTTAGAGACACATTATAACTAATTACTCTTCCCAATTTGAATGTGATTTTTATAAATCACTTGTTTACGTGTGCCCCTAACATCAACTTTATAGTTCCAAGGTGTAGCATTTTATTTCCTTTCTCTAGGAACAATTTCAAAGCTTTAGTGCAATTAAAATAGTCTAATAATCCTTTGTTGAAATCAACAATGTCAATAATAATGTCAATATCTTTTGAAATGCTCAATTATGACTTCAGTTTCATGGCATTCAAAGAATCAATGCCTCTAGCCTTTCTTGTTTCTTCACTTAGTTGAAAATTATGATATTCAATGGCAAAGGATTTATGACGTTGTTTGGAAAATGGCTCATTTACTTATTTTTCCAACACTGAGAGTTAACAGAATGATCCATGGAATTTTTTTTACTATAGTGATCTTCTTTAGAAACCAAGGACTTTACCTTTTTATGCTACAAAAATACATAATACTCATCAAGTTCACTTGAACATTTTCTCTTTCCATTAACAATGTCAATGCTATGTCCATGATGACTGAGAGTTGTATGCATACTCTCCATCACGATCCATAACTAGGAAGTTGATTGAATTACTATGGATGCCACATTTGCATTCTCTCCTGCTTTTGAAAATTCCCATGTTACTTGAACGTGATTAGGCTTTGATAAAGTTTAACCCAACTAAGCCTAGTCCATGCAATGTTGAGGCATCCTAGAAACCTTTAATCACTTAGGCTTGGGATTCTTGGGAACTCTATTTGTTTGTTGAGTAGGCCCATATGGGTTTTCACTATGCTTGAAAAATTGTTCCATGCATGACCCATGATATTCTCCCACATTTAGCATACATGTGTACAAGTGCATTCTCTACAAAAACATCATATTGAAATCTACTTCTAATTATTTCTTCTTGGATTGAAATACTCTATTCCAAAGATGCCATATTTTCACATGCAATGATAGCATTGATATATGCATTTGGGCATAAGTTCACACCTTCCAATTACATTTCTTAAAAATATTCAAGGTTTCCTCCCCATGCCAATTTTGTGCATATCCTGCAACAGTTTTCCCACTCATAGCAAGTGGTACAATCAATGGTTTTCTTTATGGGATTTATTCTTGCCCTTGCAAAGGAGTAAGAAATCATCGTAGGATAATGCGATAAGATGTATAGAATTCACATATTGTTTGTTGATGCTATCACTCCTATATGATTGAATACAATTAGAAATTTGACATCTTATACATAATATTTGAATGCAGAACCTCACCACCTAAGAAACAAAACTCTATACTACTGCTAGCACCAATACATCTTCTGACCACTAGTCTAGCACCAGAAAGACTCACATCCTACTCAGTATGTCGGCACAAAAAGCACATACATCCACATGTCCAAAAATACCTAAAACCCAAGCTACATGTTGATCTACACCACATAATGCCCATAAGATGTTAGGTCCCTAAAATACTAGTGTATCCCATTATTGTTGTTAGTGTAGCCCCCTTATTGTTATTTTTGTACCCCATTAGTCACATATTGTTATTATTGTGCCCTTATATTATTATTGTTAGGTCGCTAGGATTATATTGTGACCTCATGGACTCATATATATAGAAAGGAGGTTTTTTCATTTGTATCTGATTCATTTATGTAATGTAAAGGAGGTTGACCCCTCGAAGTGGCTTATTTCTAAGGCGTTGAACTCTCTTTTCTTCTATTTTTGGAGCTGGTTTCATAACATTTGGTATGAGAGCTTTGGATTCTAGGGTTTCACTGCTCCAAACAGGTCATTGTGGAATTTTCGCTATAACGTTTTTTCTACGAAGGTTCAACAGCTAAAACTTTTACCACGAGAAGCCTAAATCCCGAGGAACTTTGTGTAAAAAATTCAGATCTTGGCTCACAATATTTTTGGAGATATGATATGTGGAAGTTAGGGTTTTTTTAGGCTCCCAAATTTCATCTCAAAGAGGTGACTGTGGGAAAATCTTCATAACTCTCTCTTTGAGCATCAGATCGGAATTCTGTAAAAAGTGGCCAAAATTACACAGACTTAAGTTTCCTGTGTATCAATTTTAGAGCCGAAGGAGGAAAAAGTGACACGCAGTACACCGTACAAGTTCTCTCTATTGAACAAGTCCATAATTAGGTCATTCTGGGATACTAGACATAACTTTGTCTTCAAGCATCAAAATCAGGTCAGACCTCTGGCATTCGAAAGAAGATTCATAGGGCTACTACAGGACCAAATTTCAGATATTGAAGATCCGAAATCACATAGATAATTCAATTTCAATATTGAGCTCCTCAAAAGCAAGAAAATTGTGTGCATTTATTTTTCAAATTGTAGAAGTCTTGTTTGAAAAATTAGTTTGAAGTGATTCTAAGAGAATATTGAAGCATAGATATTAGTATTGGGTTCTAAAATTCCAACTAAAAATAATTCCAGACCCTTTAAGCCCTTAGAAAGCTCTACTATGACGCATGAAGAGGAAGAATTGTATTATGAGATATCAAAATTACGGTACTAAGTGCAACAAATTTCGATCTTACAAAGAGCAATCAAAGATGACATAAATGGTTTAAAAGAAAAAATGGAGGCTAAGTTGGACGGTTTGAAGGATCAAATGAAAGCTAATATGGATGATAAAGTAGTGGAAGATCACATCGAGCGTCAACAAGTTCTTGAACTCTCAAAGGATAACCTAACTTTGGTGCAGAATCGAATGAAACAACAAGATCAACATCACAGCGAAAGAAGTTCTGAAGCAGTCACAGAAACAAGAACTCGACAACTACCAAATCGATCAATTCAGAGTATCTCAGCAAGTGGAGGAACTTACCCATTGAAAATTACACATGGGAGGATGATAATTTTATACAGAAGCATCTAGAAATAATCAAGCGTTGAGGGCAACACTTGTTTGAAGGAGAGTGGCATGTTAGGTCCCTATAATATTATTGTATCCCCTTATTGTTGTTAGTGTAACCCCCTTATTCTTATTGTTGTACCCCTGTAGCCCCCATATTGTAATTATTCTGCCCTTACATTATTATTGTTAGGTCGGCTAGGATTATATTGTGACCCCATGGACTCCTATATATAGAAAGGAGGTTTTTTCATTTGTATCATCCAAGAATTGTTCATTTATGTAATGTAAAGGAGGTTGCCCCCTCGAAGTGGCTTATTTCTAAGGTGTTGATCTCTCTTTCCTTCTATTTTTGGAGCTGGTTTCATAACATAAGAATACAAGCATGGATGGAACTATGAATTGGTCAATCCTATATATATCATTATTTTCCAAGAGTTCTCAACCCATGGGCTAGCTCACGTCTGATTTACTAGTTGTGAGGAATGGTATGATTGTCAACCTTTATTTTGAAGAAATAAGATGCAATTGTTTGTCAGCCTTTTTTTTAAAATACCTGGTACTGATTTCATACGTCACCATCCCAACAAGTCATATTCTAAATGTTATGTTATCCCTCATTTCTTACTTCCATGTTTGCACTTACACAACTTTGGCTCTTTGCATGCCAAAATATCACTTGATGTAACTTTAACATCACTTGAATTAACAATCTTGCATATTTTAGTTTCAAATGAATTGATGCAATTGTTAGCCTTAAGATTCCACATTTGTTGCCTAGGTTGTGCATATTTTAGTGTTGAAGAAATCGGATGTAATTGATTGTCAGCCTTTTGTTTTTGAAATACATGTCACTGATTTTGTGCGTCACCATCCCAAAGAGTCATATTCCAAATGCTATGTTATCCTTCACAACTTATTTCCATGTTTTCACTTATGCAACTTGGCTATTTGTATGCCTAAATATCACTTGTTGGAACTCCAATATCACTTGAATTAACAATATTGCACATTTTGATTGCAAATGAATTGATGTGATTGTTTTCCTTAAGATACCATATTTGTTGCCTAGGTTGTGCATCTTTTAGTGTTAAAGAAATACGATGTAATTGATTGTCAAGCTTTTCTTTTCAAAATTCCTGGTACTGATTTCATATGTCACCATCCCAAAGAGTCATATTCTAAATGCTATGTTATCCTTCATAGCTTACTTCCATGTTTACACTTGTAGAACTTGACTATTTGCATGCCTGAATATCACTTATTGGGACTCCAAGAACACTTGAATTAAAAAACTTTCATATTTTAGTTGCAAATGAATTGATGCGATTGTTGGCCTTAAGATACCATATTTTTTTCCTAGGTTGTGCATATTTTCCCATGTCATCCCCACTACCCTACAATGTGGCTAGGCTTCATCATGGGCATATTACCATATCATTGTTTTTATATCCTAGAAACAACCATATGAAGCACCAAAAAGGTGAGGCCATTGAAGACATCAACTAAATCTTCAAAATGATGAAGGCATTGGCCATTGAACTCCATCAATGATTTGTGAGATGCACCATAACAATGAATTCAAAAAAATCCACATTGACCTCTACCCATATAAATCTTTTTCTAAAACCAAGGATTTGATAACACAATGTAACATTCCCAATCGCAAGCTAGGTTATGTCATGATACATTTTTCTTTGATACCAACCCTTTTCTAGCAGTGTTATTCTTTCATATTAAATAAAAAAAATATTTAAATTCCATTTACATTTAATTATTGTCGAATGTCAATCTTCATTGATTATTATTACTAACCAATCCTCTTCTATATAGGAACAATGACATCGAACAACCCTTCCAATGCCCCCTGTCAAGGGTTGTGATAGGTTCTAACAAACATATTATATGACTTTTTGAGGGATATTTTGGGCGTACTACAGGTACAAAACTAATTTATAGTAAACATGTTCAACATTATGCTATAAATTGAATGTTTAACATGTGAACAATCTTCTTTGACACATGTTTAATGCGAAAAAATTTCATTGTTGATAGGTGCAAGGGTCTCACTTGATGTTGGTGGTAATGATTTGAGTACTCTTCCTTCGAGAAGCAACCAATTTTCTGATAGAGTTGGTTCATGTAAAATATGAATATAAATATTGAAGTGAGATGTTTAATGCATAGAAATTTATCGCACATGTCTCATACTTGTGATTGAATATTTTGTGTAAATTGTACAACCCTTGCATATAGATTTGTTGACAGGGATTCAAGAATGAGTAGACATGATTTTGATGGGTCTACTTTGCATGGTAGAGGTACACACTTGATTTCTTATTAACATGTTCAATTCTAGACAATATATAATTTTAACATTTAACATGTGGATACTTTCTTCTTTCTCACACAAATAATGTGAAAAATTATTGCCATCCATAAGTGAATTCTTTCAATGTGAGGATGACCATGTTGATTCTCAACAAGTCATCCAGGAGCATTTAGATGAAGAGTAAATCTTGTTCAAAATATATTTTGTTGTAGTATAATTTGACTCAACTAAAAGTCAAGAGATGTTCTGAGCAATTCAAGGTTTTTGAGGAACAGTTGTTAAAATTCCAAGAAGACTTGTAATATGCTCGAAAGGATAACCACAAGGTCAGTGAGGATTCATCATCACATGTGCACTGGAACCAAAATCAGGGAAGCAACAACATTGGAAGTGTAATATAAGACAGAGGAGCAGCAAAGAAGAAAATCATGCAACAAAGGTCAAGTCGGGCTTATCCGCGTACATAGTAGTTCAAGACTCGGGCCCACTGACGCGTTCAGAACATTGCACATAGGTCAAGGCCGAGTCATGCAAATATACATGCATAATAGTGTTCAGAGGCTTAATCGCAATCGCATGTGGAAGGCCTGCCCGCATATCACAAATCGTAATCGCAAAGCTCCCGAGGAATGACGCTAAGGAATATGTTATACAGGCCGAAATGCGAAGTGAGACATGAGGGTCGAACACGATGCATCTCAAAACAGTGATTTAATATAATCCAATCACACATCACAAGCTCGGGAGGAATGGCGCTAAGGAGTATGTTATAAAGGCCAAAATGCAAAGTGCGAAAAGGTTTCATATTGCCACTTGCGATTTGTGATCGACCCCACCTCCACTTGCCACATCACCCCTACCTTTATCGCACATCGCACGTCAAAAGCTCAGGAGGAATGTCGCTAAGGAATATGTTATACAAGCCAAAATGAGAAATGCGATACAAGGGCCAGATGCGATGTATTTTAGAGCTCGATCTAAAGTATTTAAAGTCCGACCATGGGACCCTCTTGCATATTGCACATCGTACATCGCAAACTTAGGAGGAATGGCACTAAGGAATATTACAGGCTGAAATGCGAAATGCGATACGAGGGTTGGATGTGATGCAACTGAGAGTTAAATTGCAAAGGATTTCAAATCCGGAAGTAAGGGCCTTTCCTTTGAGAAATTGCATCAGAGGTTAGAGGAGGCTTATAACGGAGCAACATGGAAGCCGAAATGTGATGGAAAGGCGGACGCCATACCATTCAAAGGTTAATTTAAATTTATTTAAATTCCATGATAATTTGTAGTCAAGTTGTTTTATGAAGAAACGTGAACGCGGGAAATGGACTCGGGTAAGTGATCCAACACAAAGCAAAGGAGATGAGAAGACAGAATGATGCATGCACGAGAAGAAGAGGAAGATTTGGGCACAAGGAGACATGATAACATCGTTTGAAACATATAGGCATAGGTAAAATTGAGCAAATGGAGCACGTGGTGGCACTGTTGGAAACACAATAGCTTGGTCAATTCAGGAAAAGAGGCTTTATTGTAGAACTGTTCAAATACCACACCAGAAACATAAACGACATGATAGCAAGTAGAAAAGACAAATATTGAACTCTGGAAGAAATGCAGGTCAAGGATGTCCGATCTGTCAAGGAGACACATCAACACTTCAGGGAGACGCATCACCAACAAATTAGATGCATCAAAAAGAATAATATTTTAAGTTTTAATTTGTTTTCTTTGTTTGTTAATATCGAAGCTATAATGATGCCCTCAATTTCAATGTAATAAGTAGTTTTAACAATTTAGGTAGTCGAAGTAGTTTCAATAAGTTCTAGCAGTTACGAACTGTTTTTGATGTATTTAAACAAGAAGAAGGGTTCCGAGTTTCAGGCCTCTAGAAGACTAAAACTTTGGTAGTTATTTTTCTGAGGAATTAATGAAATAAGGATCAAGTTTCCTGCAATTGTTGATGGTAATTCATTTTTCCTGTGCCATTTTGTGTTCCTTCTTCCTGGAATGAAGTGAAGTAAAGTAGCTTCCAGTCTCTTAATTACATCTGTGAGTAAGAGTTAAATAACCTTAATTTGCGCTCCTTCACTCCAACTCCTCTCCCTTCACAAATTATCTCTGGAACTTATAAGTAATAGATTATGTGTTTACATCATATTATTTTGAGTTTCCTCTCTCTCCATAAATTCATTCTGAAATTTAGAGTGTTAGATTCTGTGTTACAACATATCATTTTGAGTTTCTTCTACAGTTCTTCTTTTCCATTCAGATATCAGCAGTTAATGGCATTGTAGAGTCTTTCATTATATGAGATTATTAAGGGTTTTAAAGAATTAGTCTCCAAAGGGATTGAACGAAGACCACGTGATATAATTACTTCTGTGAAACATTTTTTAAAAAATGTCTTAAGCACTGATTCCTTTCCACAACCAAGGAATTGTCTCTTAAGATACAACATTTTCTGGTGTCGTTGTTAGGGACGAAGAGAGGAAGTTTATTTTCCCTGAGTTTTTCACATTATTACCTCTAGTTGTTCAGTGAAGAGGAAATATTTGGCTGTGTTTGTTATTCTCTATAAAATTTTGTAGATTTTCTGTGCTTGATGCAACTTTAATTTTTATCCCAATATCAATCAGCAATCACATAAAAAATAAAGTAAAATGCTGATAGAACATACCAGTAGATCGACAGAAGACAAGACATAAATATATAAGTGTGTTGGTGCATTACGGCGATCAACATGATGCTTCAACTAGCAAAGTCTCAATATGGTCAGCCAACCAGCAATGTCACACAACCCTCTAGGATAGCCAAAACAATCAACTCAAAATTCAACCAAAAGTCAACGTTGTCAGTCACTGGTCAACGCAAACAACAACAACAGCTAGGTCAAAGCAGGTCAAAGTCAATGTCTTGCCTCAGGAATAGTGCCAAAAAGGCAGATTTGTAAAATATAAATTTAGGGAGATTTTCAGGTCCGTTTGACCTTACGTTGACCAAAGTCAACGCTATTCAAAGTTGCTGCAGAAACCTTAGACCGAAAATAGAAATGTGCTGCTACTGAAATTTTCTGACGTGTGGAGAGAAGAGCCTCCGAGGTCATTGAACCAATCAGATGAGGAGAGAGAAATGTGTGAGGATGAGATGAGTGAAAATTTCCTCCAACGTTGACCAATATATATCCATCAATGAGGGTGTGTGTGACACAACTGCTAGGGCACAAAACCTTAAGGCCGACTTGCACATATTTTGAATAAATTCAAAATAAATGTTATTCTCATTAGATTAATATGATCTTTAGATCGATCTTGCACCTCTTTGAAAGAGGAGTCTAATAAAAATATTGGCATCTTCATCTGAGCATCACAACATGGAGTTTGGACCTAGTTCTCCAAAGTTAACACTCCCTCTCAACTAGGGAGAACTCCATCCACCTGTGCAATCCAAAAATTGTTCATCATCCCAACGTAACTTGCTTTGCTGGCTTCTTTATTTCAGAACAAAAGTGGGTGAGTCATAAAGACATCATTCTCGGCTGATAGATTCAACCCAGAGGTCTGAAACCTCTATAGGATTCAGAGAGTCACATACCAACCCGAAGTTGGTTTATCTGACCCAAAGTCAGTAGGAGGTTTGAAACCTTACTTGGACTCAAGAGAGTCATATACTAACCCAAAGTCAATTGGAGGTCCGAAACCTCTCTAGACTTGATCCCAGATCAAGTGGTTGGTCCGTGCCATCCTAGATAGAGAGTACGGAAATCTCTGATGCGTCCATCAGTCTTTGCTTCTAGTCTCTAGATTTTCCCACCTCACTGGCCAAATGAGAGGTACTTCCCATGAGTCCGGAACTCAAATGGGTAGGATGCAAACGTGGCACAGATCATGAGAGGTGAACCAACTCAATCATCATAACGGTGGGTCAGAAACACACCAAAAAGTTTTGGAAAACCTAGCTATGTGGTTGCTTATAGCTATGAGAAACTATCCCCAAAGCCCCCGAGAGCTCCAAGAGCTCATCGTCCAATAGGACCCTCGGAGTAGGGTTGTTCCACGATTCGAAGATTCTCACGGAAGGTTAGGAACATGACCTTCCCCAAGGGCATTGTGAGAATATCGATGACCTGCTCATCAGTTTCTATATGATCAAGCCTTACGACACCTCACTGTACCATATCTTGAATAAAGTGCTACCAGCCATCAACATGCTTGGATCGATCATGGAGCATGGGATTATCTGATAAAAGAATCCCCCTCTGGTTATCACAAAGGATAATGGTGGCATCTAGCACATGCTCGAACATTTCACTGAAGAGATTTTGCAACCAAGTGACTTCACAACATGCCATACATGTTGCAATGTATTCGGCCTCAACGGTGCTCAAGGCTACCGACTTTCGTTTCCTGCCCAAAGTAGACCTACGTGTGAAGCAACATCCAGATGTGCTCTTGCAATCCACCACACTGCCAGCCCAATCAGTATCAGTGTATCCATGGAGTGTCATACTCTTGGCAGTGTATCTTAGCCCATTGTCTATCGTGCCCCAGAGATATCTCAAGAGTTTCTTGGCACCAACCCAATGAATGTTACGAGGCTCAACCATATGTTGACTCAAAGTGTTCATTGCAAAACATACATTTAGATGGGTTTTCACTAAGAACATCAAGGCCCCTACCAGTTGATGATACTTAGTAGGATTTTCTAACACGGGCCCAACACTACTACCACTCAACTTCTTAAAGTTGAGCTCCATCGGTGTCGACACAGACTTACAGTCCACCATACCAAATCTTTCTAGAAGCTTCACAATGTATTTTCGTTGAGAAAGGAAAATATCGCCAGGTCTCTGCTAGACCTCCAGGCCTAGGAAGTAATGCATCAGTCCTAGGTCCATCATCTCGAACTCAGCAGCGAGCTCCCTCTTGCACTAATGCATGAGAGGGTTAGAACCTGTCAGGAAGAGGTCGTCCACATACAACACCAGAATGAGAGGCTTCTCTCTATCAACCTTGAAGTAAAGGTACGGATCAACATTACTACGAGTGAATCCCAGCTTCATCAGGTAGCTATCTATCCTCTCGTACCAAGCTTTGGGTGCTCGCTTCAAGCCATAGAGGGCTTTCTTCAACCTGCAGACATGGGTGTGCCGATCCTGGAATATGAACCCCAGAGGTTGCTCCACATATACCTCTTCCTTTATCGCACCATGCAGAAATGTGGTCTTCACATCCATCTGATGAAGACTCCATCCTTGCGTAGTAGCAAGGGCTATGATAGATCAGATGGTGGCATATCGGGCCACAGGTGAAAATATATCATCATAGTCTACGCCTTCCTTTTGAGAGAATCCACGACCAACGAATCTTACCTTGAAATTTTTAGCACTTCCATTAGATCCATGCTTGATCTTGTAGAGCCATTTCGAGATGACAACTGCTTTGTCCTCCAGTCTTGGAACCACATCCCAAACATCGTTATTCATTATGGACTCATACTCTTCATGCATAGCATCCTTCCAGACTTGATTCTTTACAGCTTCCTCAAAATATCCAGGCTCATATTGTACAATAGTACTCATGGTTGCTAGATACCATTGGTATCTATTTGGCTTCTTTCTTTCACAGAATGCCCCCCTTGGGGATATATGTCCCTCGACATCCTCGAGAGTGTCCCTGAGCCATGATGGTCTCTTCCCTATCGAAGGAGGTGGATCAATCGGGTCCATTAGCCCTTCAGCATCGGGCATTGTCTCATCCTTCAGTTCTTCTTGATTCCCAGGCCTTGCCACATGATCTTCCTCAGATCTCAAAAGATTGACTACTTTCCTCAGGGAAGCATCTTCATCAGAAGTGACATCGTGGCATATCTCCACTTCCCTTTGACCAGGCACATAGACTCTATAGGCCTTCGAATTTTCGTTGTAGCCCACAAACATTCCCTTTTTCCCAGAAGCATCCAAATTGCTCCTCTTTTCCTTCGAAACATGAAAATAAACAGGACATCCAAAAACTATAAAATATGAGATGTCAGGTTTCTTACCAGAGAAAACCTCTCCAGGAGTTTTGGAGTCCAGAGTGAAATTCAGGCATCAGTTTTGTACACAGAAATGTTCACAGCTTCTCCCCACAGAAAATTCGGTAGACCCTGGTCACATAGCATGGCATGGGGAACTTCCACAATGGTCTCGTTCTTTTGTTCAACAACACCATTCTGCTCAGGATTATAGATAGTTGTGGTCTCCCTCTTGATTCCAGCTTCTCTGTAAAAGTTCTTGAACTCGTTCGTCTCATATTCAGTGCCATTATCGGTTTGTCAGATAGTATCATGTGTCATCGCTCCTAGTGGACTTCCTCCAACCTGGTAGAGTGTATCAACTCTAAACCCAATCGTGATAGCTTCCTTGAAACTCTGATTCCAGATATGCACCTTCCCATAAATGAATTCCACATTGAAACTTTTGTCTTCCATGGCTGAAATAGACACAAGGTTCTTATTCAAATCGGTTACATAGATTACATCCTGCAAGCGGAGGACTTGACCTTCAGACAAGTGGAGGGTCACAGTCCCTGTCCCTTTCATGTGAAATGTGGCATTATCTCTAAGGATAATTTCCATATTAGTATCCTTCTCAACCATATTACAAAGTGCTTCCTTAAACCCAGTGATGTGCCTTGAGGCACCACTATCTATCAACCAGACATCCACAGTGTCGGGTGGAGATGCAGTAGAGAGGGCAGATACAAGAATGAATTCATTTCTTTTATCAACAACATTTTATTCCTCATACCTGGAATTTCTCAACCTTTTGAAAGGTTGACCATTTCCGCCAGAGGGAGCCTTCCTTTTTCCCTTGAACCTGTTGTTCCTTTGATTTCCATTCCTCTAGTTGTTGTTGTTGTCATCATCATTGGGAGAATCCTTCTTGAAAGGGCATTCTATAGAATAGTGACCTGGCTTGTGACAAGTGTAACACTTTCCCTTCTTTCCTTGGGCCCCTGCTCTTCCTTTTTTCCTTGGACCCACCAAAGTTCTTCTTTCTAGAATGAGTAACGAAGGCAACATTTCCTTCATTTTCATATTCCTTCATCCTTGTCTCTTCTTGTACGCATCTTGATAGTACTTCGTCAAAGTCAGGTATCACATTGTTATTGAGAATGGTAGTGTTGAACACATGCCATTTATATGAGAGACATCCAAGTGCGGTGAGAACCATCTCTTGATCAACTATTGTCTCCCCAATAGCGAGCAGATTATTCATCATCTCGGTTAGATCTAGAAAATATGATTGAACAGACTCATCCCTTCCTTTCTTCAGATTCTTCAATTGGTTCTTAAAGAATAGGATTTGATTCGCATAATTTTCCTTGAACATGTTGACTAACTTATCATAAATTTCCTTAGATGTGCCCAACTCAGAGCTGTAGGCAACTAGACTCTTGTGAATTGAGTCCCTGATCATCATCTTTGCTTTGATTCCCCCCTTCTTATACATTGTTTTGGTAGCAATGGTTGTAGTGGATGGAGGCTCTTGGATTTTACCCTGCACATAGTCCATAACATCTTGGTCTTCCAAATTAAGATCCAATGTCACCTTCAAGCATGGAAGTCTTCCTTCCCAGTCAATTTGTCATTAGCCTTAAAGCCATTGTAGTTTGAGGAACCCATCCTCTTCTTCGATGATTGCTACAAACTAGGGCTTTGTCTTCACCTCAGCTCCGATACTGTGTAAATTTTTGTAGATGATCTATGCTTGATGCAACTTTACTTTTTATCCGAATATCAGTCAACAATCACATAAAAAATAAAGTAAAATGCTGATAGAACATACTAGTAGATCGATAGAAGACAAGCCAGAAATATATAAGTGTGTTGGTGCATTACGACGGTCAACATGATGCTTCAACCAACAAAGTCTCAATATGGTCAACCAACCAGCAATGTCACACAACCCTCTAAGATAGCCAAAAAAATTTACTCAAAAGTCAATGTTGTTAGTCACCGATCAATGCAAACAGCAGCAATAGCTAGGTTAACGCAGAAAAGTCAAAGTCAACATCTTGCCTTAGGAATAGTGCCAAAAAATGTAGATTTGGAAAATCAACATTTAGGGATAGTTTCAAGTCCGTTTGACCTTACGTTGACCAAAGTCAATGCTGGTCAAAGTTGCTGCAGAAACCCTAGACCGAAAACATAAATGTGTTGCTGCTGAAATTTTTCCACGCGTGGAGAGAAGAGCCTCCAAGGTCATCGAACCAATCAGATGAGGAGAGAGAAATGTGTGAGGATGAGATGAATGAAAATGTCCTCCAACGTTGACCAATATATATCCATCAATGAGGGTGTGTGTGACACAACTGATGGGGCATAAAACCTTAAGGCCGACCTGCACATATTTTGAATAAATTCAAAATAAATGTTCTACTCATCGGATTAAGATGATCTTTAGATTGATCTTGCACCTCTCCAAAAGAGGAGTCCAATAAAAATATTGGCATCTTCCTTTGAGCATCACAACATGGAGTTTGGACCTAGTTGTACAAAATTAACATTCTCAGAATTCTTGCTTAGAAAAGGCCTTGCACCAGGTCGGATACCTCACAGTAGAAGGTCCCTGATTTGTCAGACCCTGAAAGATTGGTTTCTAAAAGGGTTCAGAAACCCAAAACCCCCTTAATACCTAGTCCTACATTGTTTACTCCTGACAGTAGTTCTAGTAATCATTTGTTTGAAGATATCTCTAAAATAATTCCTTTCTTGGAACAAGATTCACCTTTCACACCAATTTATTTTCAAGAATGTAAGTTGGAAGAACACTCCTTTGAGTCTGTTTCTTTTACTTTTACTCAAGCTCAACAAACTCCAGTTGCTGGTCCCTCTGCCATTTTCCATCAACCCATAACCATATCAGTTTTACCTCCACCTCCGTTCATTTTCACAGTAGGTTTATCGACTGCATCTAACCAAGGAACAATCAATCAAGGTGCAAACATGGCAGCACCAACCTTTTTGTTGAACAAATATGCTCCACTTAACCTTTCGGAACCAGTGAATGCGATGCCTCAAGGGTATCTTAAATTACTCCCACGTTTTACTGGAAAATATGAAATAACTACAGAAAAACACTTGCCTGTGTTTTGTAATTTTGCTGAAAATCTAAATGTAGAACATCTTGATGTTGTAATGAGGCTTTTTTTTTAGTCTCTGGATGGAGAGACTAGAGAGTCATTTAAGGGATTGCCAAATGATTTGATTAATACATGGGCCGAACTGGAAAATCAATCCACTTAGAGATAGGGTGAAAAAAGGGATCATGGATATTCACTAACATAATTCAATGCAATCAAAAGAAAACTAGATGAGAATATATCAAATTTTATCAAAAGATTCAACAAACTGTATAACAGTTTTCCTGTAGAAATGAAGCTCCCTCCTTTTGGAGAAAAGGTGGTTTTTGCTGGGGATTTTGAAGCCAATTTTAGTTTAACACTTAGAGAAAGGAGATCCCCTACTCTAGAGTAGATATAAACAAATGCGTTATAGATTGAAGCTAATATGATCGATGCTGGCAAGGCAGAAGGGAAACAGCTAGTCCAAGAGAAGGGGAAAGCGAAATAAGAACCATCACAAGATCAACAAATTGAAGATATGACGAAGGTGATAAAATTTTTGTCAACTAAGCTAGTTAAGATGGAATTGGAAAGTAAAAACTGCCGAAGAAAAGTACAACACAACAAAGGAGGATTTAATCCTCAATTTAGAAAAGAAACCCTGCAAATTTTTCAAAGAGAAATAATATATCAAGATCAAGTCCAAGCACCATTGTATCTAGAAACAACACTTGGAGAGTTAGTAGAAGATGACCAAAAGGAAGCTAAAGATCAAATATCTGCTATGTACACAATAGAAGAGGATGAAGAGGAAGATTGTGAAGGAGAATATGTTGAAGCTGAAGTATCTTTTGATCAAGATGAAATGGATGAATACTGTAGCAAATTCACAGATTTCATGCAAGTCGAGTTACATAAAAAGTATGATTTAAGGTCTAGAAAGAGATCTAGAGTGAAGGATAATGAAGGTGAACAAAAAAATTCTATTCCTCCTCCAATGGCGACTCCACAATGAAAGGACCTTGTAAAACAAGTCAGTAATGGGGAACAACCTATAAATTTAGTTAATAGAACATATGTGCAACAGGGTGAACCTTCCCAGAGAAAATCAATTGATACTAATATTTTGGAGAGAGTTGTTCCTGTAATCGAATAAGCAACAAATTCTAGAAAGAGTGAAGAAGAACCTGAAAAGAATGTTAAACAAGCTCATGCTTTCAGTTTAAAAAAAGAGTTGGAGAAGGTAAAAATTTAGGTACCTCTTCTTTAATTAGCTAAATTACCAGTCTACAAGAAAGAAATTTCGAGATTTATTAATCTCAAACAGATTGAAGATACAAGTGACACTGTGAACTTACAAGAAGAGAAGCGAGTGGTCACCTTTGGTCCTCATGTGGAAGAAGTAGATCCTTCTGTTCCACCATTCTATAATTTTTTGTTGCTTCATGATTTTACTCTCCATATTTAAAATGCCGAACTCAGGAGCATCCCATAATCTCATGCCATTTTCTGTTATGAAGGAAATAAACTTGCAAATTACTAAACCTTAGAGGGATCTATATTCATTTGATTCCAAAAGGGTGAAATGTGTTGGGTTAATTAAATATATAGTAGTTTCTTTTGGCACAAATTCTAGTAAAAAGCATAGTCCTAGATGTAGTGGTTACTGACATTCCAGCCGCGTTTGGAATGCTCCTGTCAAGATCTTGGGGAGAAAAGTTGTGAGGTGTTCTAAAATTGGATTTCACTTATGCTATAATTCCTATTTTGAATGGGGAAGAAAGGAGATTTTATAGGGAAACAAGGTTCGGGAAGACCACTACCAAGAAATATGCAGGAAATTCCCCTATTTATAGTCAAGAATTGGAATATCTTTCATGTTTCATGCTGCATGGAGATGCAAAATTTGCTGAATACATAGGAAGCGACTCTCTTCAGCAATTGTAAATAATGAGTTGCACTAAAAAAAATTTGGAAATGCTACTTTGATTGTGCCTACTCCAAGGAAGGCACAGGAGCTGGATTCTTGCTGATATCACCAGAAGCCTTCAATTTTCAGTTTATTTCGATGGAGGAGAATAGATTGGTAGATTCTTTAGTAGTTGCAGCTAGCACCTTCAAACCACCTATGAATCCAAGGTTAAGGTATGTGAAAATTTTTTTATCTGAAAAACTTTCATGGTAGCTCCTTATTGTGATATTAAAATTTCAACAGTATGGAGGCATCAGGTCTATCATGCAGATGTTGGATTGGTGCCATTAGAAGGATGACTCCACTTGATTAAGTTTAGACATGAATAAATATATAGGAGTTGTACATAAATAAGCTCAGAATTTGAGCATTTTTAGTTATAGTGTTTCTAGGTCGGTATTTTTAGTTTAAGAATAAAGGAAGAATTACAAAGCATAGTAGGTTTCGGGAGGATTTCATACTGGATTTGCTCCCATTTGGGATTGACTCCATGCCCAATAATGGCTACTGATCTGCAAGCTCTCTTTGACTCCATGCCCAATAAATGCTACTGATTGTTGGGTATGAGTATTTCCAGTGGGCGGTCTGCGCCCATGGTTTTGTGCATGGTTTTGCACATGGTTTTGGGGTACGATGGTTTTCGGCCCCTGGTATTTTGTAGATTTGGTCAAGGGAACTACGGTTATGATCTAATCCAGGGTTAACAATTAGGGTTTATGTATGCTTCGACATGTATATATATGTGTTGTAACACTAAAAGGAATATAATGAAATATCAAGTTGGTCGTCCCGATTTGGGATCCAGGGGAAAATCTTTGTGTTTATCTATTTTATGTTTTATGCTTTCGCTATTGTTTATTGTCTGTTATAAGATTCATGTGTAGATAATTTTTGTTTAGGGTTAAAACCTACATTTGGTATCAGAGCTGTTTTGGCTTCAAGGGGATGCCTTTGCTGCTGAGGGTTTTTTGCTCGGGCCTGAGGTAGACCCTGTTCAGTGGGAGATCTGCAGGATCGATTCTTGCGGTGAAAGAAGATGGCGAGTGGCGGAAAGATAGAGATCGAGAAATTTAATGGTCAGAGTTTTGAGTTGTGGAAGCTCAAGATGGAGGATTTGCTGGTGGATAAAGATCAGTGGATCGCGGTAGATCCAGGTACTAAACCAACAACAATGTCAGATGAAGACTGGAAGAAACTGGATCGGAAGGCTAAGAGCACAATACAGTTGTGTGTCTCAGATTCAGTATTGTTGAATGTATCTGGGGAAGCTACGGTGTAGAATTTGTGGGAAAAACTTGGGACTTTGTACCAATCTAAGTCTCTGGTGAATAAGTTGTTCCTACGGAAATAACTGTATAACCTAAGGATGAAGGATGGAGACTCGGTGACAAAGCATCTAAACGCCTTCAATACTGTGGTAAGTTAGCTGTCATCTATTGATATTAAAATCTTAGATGAAGCTAAGTGCATCAGTTTGCTGTGTTCTCTACTAGACTCGTGGGATAGTCTGGTTATTGCAATAGGTAGCAATACAACTACCTTGAATTTTGATGACATTGTCTCAGCCTTGTTGTCAGAGGAAATGAGACAGAGAAATATGGAGGGCCAGAATGGAGATGCCTTATTTGTACGAGGAAGTTCCCAAAACAGAAACAAGAATAAGGTTTCGAGCGGGAGATCCAAATCTAGAGGGAGAAATAAATATCCTGGAAAGTTTGTAAAGGTATGCTGGAAATGCAGGAAGGAAGGGCACTACAAAAGGGAGTGCAGATCTAAAGCTCCTGAGAAAGGAAAGGGATCTGAGGATGCTCCTTCTGCAGAGGCAAAAACCACCTCGGATGAAGGTGGGGATGTGTATTTGGCTTCTTCTTCAAATACATATGTAGATCATGAGTCATGGTTGATTGACTCAGGTGCATCCTTTCACTTCACTCCCCATCGGGAGTGGTTCTGCGAGTATGAGAAATATGATGGTGGTGATGTCTTCCTAGGGGATGATAGGAAGGCCAGAATCATCAGACATGGAAAGGTGAAGCTGAAGCTGCAAGGTGGAAGGATTAGAACACTTCTCGGTGTTCTGCATATTCCTGCATTGGCCAAAAATCTGATTTGTGTAAGTAAGATGGATGATGCAGGTGTAAAAATAATGTTCGATAAATATGCCTGCAAGATGGTTCAGGCAGCACTAGTATTAATGTGGGGAGTTCGGATTGGAACTCTGTACAAGCTACGCGGTAGCACTGTTATTGATGGGTGTAACAGTTCTGTGGTTCCTGAAAGTGGAGCGAAAAGCCTAGCTGTCTCTGGAGAAAAGACCATGCTATGACATCAAAGGCTTGGACATATTGGAGAGAAGGGCCTTCGGATACTGCATAGAAATGGTATGGTAGAAGTTATGTCTAATTGCTATATGGATTTCGATTTCTATTAGCATTGTGTATATGGGAAGCAGAATCGGGTGATTTTTCCTTCTGGTGCTAAGAGGGCGAAGAAGATATTAGAACTTGTGCACAGTGATGTGTTTGGACCTGCGTCAGTTCCATGACTGGGAAAGTCTATGTACTATGTTTCATTCATAGATGACTTCTCAAGGAATACATGGATATATTTCTTGAGGAAGAAATCTGAAGCTTTTGACAGATTTAAAGAATTTAAGGCTCTAGTGGAAAACCAGATAGAGAAGAAGATAAAGGCGCTGAGGACAGATAATGATAGGGAGTTCTGCAAGAAGGGATTTGGAGAGTTCTGTAAGAAGTGTGGTATAGCACGGTAGAAGACTACTCCATACACACCTTAGCAAAATGGAGTTGTAGAAAGAATGAACAGAACACTGATGGAAAAGGCAAGAATCATGCTCAGTGGTACCGGGTTAGGACAAGAATTCTGGGCAGAGGCAGTGGAGACTGCATGCTATCTGGTTAATAGATCACCTTCATCGGTGTTGGAGGATAATACTCCACATGAGGTATGGACTGGTAAGAAACCCTCTCTTTCACATCTAAGGGTATTTGGATGTGATGCATATGTACATGTTCCAAAGCAGAAAAGGACCAAGTTGGATAATAAATCTGAAAGGTGCATCTTTATTAGATATAAGGATGATTTAAAGGGTTACAAGCTTTGGAACCCAGAAACAAGGAAGGTTGTGTACAACCGAGATGTGGCGTTTAGAGAAGTGAAAGATGTTGTTAAACATGAAGTCCTACCAAAGGAACCTAAGAAGATAGAGTTTGAGCTAAAGGAGGATGAATCAGACTCTACAACAGAAGAAGACTCAGAAGATGAAGAGCCACAAACTCCAGATATTAGAAGATCAGTCCAGGAAAGAAGGCGACCAGAAAGGTATAGTCAATTTGCTTTCTATTCAGGTTTTTCCTTAACTATAACTGATGATGATCCTAGAACTATCAGGGAGGCAGTAGATTCAGAGGATGGAAAACTTTGGAAGGAGGCCATGGTTGATGAAATGGCATCCTTGCACAAAAATGAGGCATGGGATCTGGTGGAGTTGCCGGCTGGAAGGAAGCCCACGAGGGTTTAAGAAGAAGATGAATGTAGAAGGCAAGGTCGAGAAATACAAAGCTCAGTTGGTAGCAAAAGGTTATTCCCAGGTGTCGGGAATTGATTTTGGTGATATTTTTTCTCTTGTCGCCAAAGTTACTTCTATTAGATTACTTTTATCTGTTGCTGCTGCATTTGATTTTGATAGAACAGATGGATGTGAAGACAACATTTCTTCACAAGGATCTAGAAGTGGAGATCTACATGAAGCAACCTGAAGGCTTTATGGTGAAGGGTAAGAAATAACTGGTATGCAGGCTGAAGAAGTCTCTGTATGGGTTAAAACAGTCACCAAGGATGTGGTATCAGAATTTTGATACCTATATACGGGGAATTGGCTTCACCAGAAGCAAAGAGGATCACTGTGTTTATTTTAAATTAATTGGTGACCGTGTTATTTATTTGGTCTTGTATGTGGATGATATGTTGTTAATTAGAAATGACAAAGAAATTATCCAAGATTTGAAGACCCAACTGTTCTCCAAATTCGACATGAAGGATCTTGGTGCTGCAAACTATATTTTGGGCATGGAAATTAAGAGAGATCGGGCAAAGAGGAAGCTCTGGTTAAACCATAGGAAGTATGTCGAGACTATATTGCAGAGGTTCAATATGCAGGATAGTAAACTGGTGAATGTTCCTATTCCTGTAGGTGTAAAGCTGTCTGCTGAACAGTGTCCCAAGACACAAGAAGAAGAGGAGGATATGTCCCGTGTTCCATATGCAAGTGCAGTGGGTAGCCTGATGTATGCAATGGTCTATACTAGACCAGACATTGCACATGCAGTGGGAGTATTGATCAGGTTTATGTCAAAGCCAGGGAAGGAGCATTGGACAACAGTGAAGCGGGTTTTTAGATATTTACGTGGCACTAGTGATTATGGCTTGTGCTACCAGGGAAGATCAGGATTGGAAAGAATGTTGGACATTCGTGGTTTTGTTGATGCAGACTGGGTTGGAGATTTGGACCAAATAATATCTACAAGTGGGTATGTGTTTAGCCTATTTGGAGGCGCAGTCAGTTGGATGAGTAAAAGACAGTTTGCAGTGTCTCTTTCAACTACAGAGGCAAAATACATGGCAGCCACTCATGCAAGAAAGGAGGCAGTTTGGTTGTAGAGATTGTGTTCAAGTATGGGGTTGGTACAACAAGCTATAAGGATAGACTGTGATAGCCAAAGTGCAATTTTCTTGGCTAAGAAGCCTGCTTATCATTCAAAGACAAAGCACATGGATGTTCAATATCACTTTGTTAGAGATATGGTTGAGGCTAAAAGGGTGTTGTTGGTAAAGGTGGACACTTTGAATAATCTTGCAAATGCATTGACGAAGTCTATGAGCACTCAAAAGTTCTCTTGGTGTAGAGAAACAATGGGTGTTGAAGAATTGGGCCAATGACTAAGCTCTCTTGTGGCCCCCTGTGGAAAGAAAACAACAAGTGGGAGAATTTTGGGTATGTGTTATATTCTTTCCACAACTAATCATGCGTGCTGTCAGGGTCTGGGGCAGCGCCCCGACGAAAATTTTTGGTCCTTAATTTCTGGTGGGCAGTCCATGCCCATGGTTTTTTGCATGGTTTTGCACATGGTTTTGGGGTACGATGGTTTTCGGCCCCTGGTATTTTGTAGATCCGGTCAAGGGAACTATGATTATGATCTAATCTAGGGTTAATGGATTAGGGTTTATGTATGCTTCGGCATGTATATATATGTGTTGTAACACTAAAAGGAATATAATGAAATATCAAGCTGGTCGTCCCGATTTGGGATCCAGGGGAAAATATCCGTGTTTATCTGTTTTATGTTTTATGCTCTCGCTATTGTTTATTTTCTGTTATAAGATTTGTGTGTAGATAATTTCTGTTCAGGGTTAAAACCTACATTGATCTACAAGTTATCAACACTTTGCTACCAAAGTGTTGTCCCCAATTGGAGACAGATGTTGTAGCATAATTTGGCTCAGCTAAAATTCAAGAGAGGTTTTGAGAAATTCAAGGTTGTTGAGGAACAATTGTTAAAATTCCAAGAAGACCTATAATATACTCAAAAAGATAACCACAAGTTGAACAAGGATTCATCATCACATGTGCACAAGAACGAAAATCAGGGAAGCAAAAACATTGGAAGTTTAATCTAAGACAGAGGAGCAACAAAGAAGAAAAGCGTGCAGTAAAGGTCAAGTCAGGATTATTCGTGTGCAAAGAAGTTCAAGACTCAGGCCAATTGACGCGTTCAGAACATTTCACATAGGTCAGGGTCAAGTCATGCAAATATACGTGCAGAACAATGTTCGGAGGCTTAATCGCAACCACATGTGGAAGGCTTGCCCGGATATAGCAATTCGCAATCGCAAAGCTCACGAGGAATGGCCCAAAGGCATATGTTATACAGGTCGAAATGTGAAGTGCAACATGAGGGTAAGATGCAATGCAACTCGGAACTATGATTTAATATATTCCAATCGCACATCGCCCATTGCAAGCTTAGGAGGAATGGCGCTAAGGAGTATTTTATAGAGGCCGAAATGCGAAGTGCGACAAAGTTTCATATCGCCGCTTGCGATTTTCGATTGGCCCCACCTCCACTTGCCATGTCACCCCTACCTCTATCACACATCGTACATCTCAAGCTCAGGAGGAATGGCGCTAAGGAATATGTTATATAGGCCGAAATGTGAAATGCAATACGAGGGCCGGATGCAATGTAGTTGAGAGCTTGATCTAAAGTATTTAAAGTCCAGTCATGGGACCCTCTCGCATATTGCACATCGAACATGGCAAGCTTAGGAGGAATAGTGCTAAGGAATATGTTATACAGGCTGAAATGTGAAATGCGATACGAGGGATGGACGTGATGCAACTCATAGTTAAATTGTAAATGATTTCAAACCCAGAAGTAAGGGCCTTTCCTTTGAGAAATTGCATCGGAGGTAAGAGGAGGCTTATAACAGAGCAGCATGGAAAGCCAAAATGTGATGGAAAGGTGGACGTGATACCATTAAAGGTTAATTTAAATTTATTTAAAGTACAAGATTATTTGTAGTTGATTTGTTTTATGAAGAAATGTGAACGCGGGCAGTGGACTCGGGTAAGTGATCCAACACAGAGCAAAGGAGAAGAGAAGACAGAACACTGCAGGCATAAGTAGAAGAGGCAAAGTCTGGCAGGAGGAGAAATGATAGCATCATTTGAAACGTATAGGCATAGGAAGAGTCAGGAAAAGGGAGAACATGGTGGCTCTGTTGGAAACACAATAGCTGGGTCAAGTTGGGCAAAGAGGCGTTATTGCAGAAATGTTCGAATACCACATCAGAAACATAAACGACATGACAACAAGCAAAAAAAAACAAATATTGAACTCTGGAAGAAACACAGGGCAAGGATGTCTGATATGTCAGGGAGACACATCGACACTTCAGGGAGATGCATCAACAACAAATCAGATCCAGCAAAAACAATAATATTTCAAGTTTTAATTTGTTTTCTCTATTTGTTAATATCAAAGCTATAATGATTCCCTCAATTGCATTTTAATAAGTAGTTTTAACAGTTTAGGTAGTCGAAGTAGTTTCAAGAAGTTATAATGGTTACGAACTATTTTTGGTGTATTTAAGAAAGACCGAAAGAAAGAATAAGGGTTTTGAGTTTTGGATCTCTGGAAGACTAAAACTTTGGTACTTACTTTTATGAGGAATTAATGAAAGAAACATCAAGTTTCATGCAACTGTTGATTGTGATTCGTTTTTCCTGTGCCATTTTGTGTTCATTATTCCTGTAATGAAGTGAAGTAAAGTAGTTGTCGATCTCTTAGTTACATATGCAAGTAAGATTTAAATAACCTTAATTTTCGCTCCTTCACTCTAACTCCTCTCCCTTCACAAATTATCTCTGGAACTTAAAATTAATAGATTCTTTGTTTACAACATATTATTTTGAGTTTCATCTCTCTCCATAAATTCATTCTGAAATTTAAAGAGATATATTTTGTGTTACATCATATCATTTTGAGTTTCTTCTACAGTTCTTCTTTTCCATTCAAATATCAACATTCAATGGCATTGTAGAGTCTTTCATTATACCAAATTATTAAGGGTTTTAAAGAATTAGTTTCCAAAGGGATTGAATGAAGACCACCTGATATAATTACTTATGTGACACATTTAAAAAAAAATCTTAAGCAATGATTCCTTTCCACAACCAAGGAATTGTCTTTTAAGATACAACATTTTCTGGCGCCATTTCCAGTGACGAAGAGAGGAAGTTTATTTTCCATAGTTTTTTCACATTATTTCCTCTGGTTGTTCAGTGAGGAGGAAATATTTGGTTGTGTTTTTTATTCTCAAAATTCTGGCTTCCAAAAGGCCTCACACCAGGTCATATACCTCACAGCAGAAGGTCCCTGCTTTTTCATACCCTGAAAGATTGATTTCTAAAAGGGTTCGGAAACCCAAAACACCCTCAACACCTATTCTTACACTGTCTGCTCCTAACAATAGTTCTAGTAATCCTTTGTTTGAAGATATCTCTAAAGTACTTCCTTTCTTGGAACAATATTCAACTTTCACACCAATTTATTTTTAATAACCTAAGTTGGAAGAACACTCCTTTGAGTCTATTTCTTTTAATTTTACTCAAGCTCAACAAACTCTAGTTGATGGTCCCTCTGCCATTGTCCATCAACCCACTCCCATATCAGTTTTACCTCCACCTCCGTTCATTTTCACAATAGGTTCATCGACTGCATCTAACCAAGGAACAGTCAATCAAGGTGAAAACATGGTAGCACCAACCTTTTTGTTTAACAAATATGCTCCACTTAACCTTCTGCAACCAGTGAATGAAATGCCTTAAGAGTATCTTAAATTACTCCCACGTTCTACTGGAGAAGATGAAATAACTGCAGAAAAACACTTACCTGTGTTTTGTAATTTTGCTGAAAATCTGAATGTAGAACATCTTGATGTTGTTATGAGGCTTTTTGTTCAGTCTCTGGATGGAGAGGCTAGAAAGTGGTTTAAGGGATTGCCAAACGATTCTATTAATACATGGGAAGAACTAGAAAATCAATTCACTCAGAGAAGGGGTGAAAAAATGGATCATGGATATTCACTGACAGAATTCAATGCAATCAAAAGAAAACAATATGAGAATATATCAGATTTTATCAAAAGATTCAATAAATTTTATAACATATTTCTTGTAGAAATGAAGCCCCCTCCTTTTGGAGCAAAGATGGTTTTTGCTGGGGCTTTTGAAGCCGATTTTAGTTTCACACTTAGAGAATGGAGATCTCCTACTCTAGAGTCGATACAGACAGATGCATTACAAATTGAAGCTAATATGACTTTAGCTGGGAAGGAGGAAGGGAAACAACCAGTCCAAGAGAAGGGGAAAGCAAAAGAAGAGTCATCACAAGATCAAATAATTGAAGATATGACGAAGGTGATAAATTTTTTGTCAAATAATCTAGTTAAGATGGATTTGGAAAGTAAAAACTCCCGAAGACAAGTACAACACAACAGAGGAGGATTTAACCCTCAATTCAGAAAACAACCCCTACAAATTTTGCAGAGAGAAAGAAGAGATCAAGATTAGGTCCAAGCACCATTGTATATAGAAGCACCACCCAGAGAGTCAGCAGAAGATGACGAAAAGGAAGCTGAAGATCAAATATCTGCTATGTAAC
The DNA here is from genome assembly GCA_034641835.2 of Pinus albicaulis. Classification (NCBI taxonomy): domain Eukaryota; kingdom Viridiplantae; phylum Streptophyta; class Pinopsida; order Pinales; family Pinaceae; genus Pinus; species Pinus albicaulis. The sequence continues at coordinate 151,210,097 of CM076571.1, read as the reverse complement.
AATAGAAGAGGATGAAGAGGAAGAATGTGAGGGATAATATGCTGAAGCTGAAGTATCTTTTGATCAAGATGAGATGGATGAATATTGTAGGAAATTCAATATTTCATGCAATTCAAGTTACATAAAAATTATGATTTAAGGTCTAGAAACAGATCTAGAGTGTAGGATAATGAAGGTGAACAACAAGATTCTATTCCTCCTCCGATGAAAACTCCAGAATGAAAGGACCTTGTAAAACAAGTCAGTAATGGGGAGCAACCTATAAATTCAGTTATAAGAACATATGTGCAGTAGGGTGAACCTTCCCAGAGAAAATTAGTTGATACTAATATTTTGGAGATGGTTGTTCCTGTACTTGAACAAGCAGCAAATTCTAGAAAGTACAAAGAAGAACCTAAAAAGAATGTTAAACAAGCTCATGCTTTCAATTTGAAAAAAGATATGGAGAAGGTAAAAATTTAGGTACCTCTTCTATAATTAGCTAAATTACCAAACTACAAGAAAGAAATTTCAGGATTTATTAATCTCACACAGATTGAAGATATAAGTGACACTGTGAAATTACAAGAAGAGAAGCCATTGGTCACCTTTGGTACTCATGTAGAAGAAGTAAATACTTCTGTTACACCATTCTATATTTCTCTATTGCTTCATGATTTTACTCTCCATAATTTTATGTTGGAATCAGGAGCATCCCATAATCTCATGCCATTGTCTGTTATGAAGGAACTAAACTTGCAGATTACCAAGCCTTACAGGGATCTGTATTCATTTGATTCCAAAAGGGTGAAATGTGTTGGGTTAATTAAATATGTAGTAGTTTCTTTGGCATAAATTCTAGCAAAGAGCATAGTCCTGGATGTAGTGGTTTCTAACATTCCAGCCAGGTTTGGAGTGCTCCTGTCAAGATGTTGGGGAGAAATGTAGGGAGGTGTTCTAAAATTGGATTTCACTTATGCTATCATTCTTATTTTAAATGGGGAAGAAAGGAGATTTTACAGGGAAACAAGGTTCGTGAAGACCACTACCAAGAAATATGTAGGAAATTCCCCTATTTATAGTCAAGAATAAGAAGATATTTCATGTTTCATGTTGCATGAAGATGCAGAATTTTTTGAAGACACAGGGAAGCAACTCCCTTTAGTAGTTGTAAATAATGAACTGCACTCAAAAAATATTTGGAAATGCTACTTTGATGGTGCCTACTCCAAGGAAGGCAAAGGAGCTGGATTCTTGCTGGTATCACCATAAGCCTTCAATTTTTAATTTATTCCAAGGGAGGAGAATAGATTGGCAGATTCTTTAGCAGTTGCAGCTAGCACCTTCAATCCACCTATGAATCCAAGGTTAAGGTATTTGCAAAACTTTGTATCTGAAAAACTTTCATACTTGCTACCTTTTGTGATCTTCAAATTTCAACAGTATGGAGGCAACAGGTCTATCATGCAGATGTTGGATTGGTGCCACTGGAAGAATGACTAACATAAATAAATAGGAGTGGTGCATAAATAAGCTCAGAAGTTGAAAAATTTTAGCTGTAGTATTTATAGTTCGGTATTTTCAGTTTAAGAATAAAGGAACAAGTCCAAAGAGTAGCAGGTTTAAGGAAGATTTCATACTAGATTATCTCCCATTTGGGATTGAATCCATGGCCAATAAAAACTACTGATCTGTAAGCTCTCTTTTAATCCATTCCCAATAAAGGCTACTGATCTACAAGTTCTCAACACTTTGCTACTAAAGTGTTCTCCCCAATTGGAGCCAGATGTTATACCATAATTTGACTCAGCTAAAATTCAAGAGAGGTTCTGAGAAATTCAAGGTTGCTGAGGAACAATTGTTAAAATTCCAAGAAGACCTATAATATGCTCGAAAGGATAACCACAAGCTGAACGAGGATTCATCATCACATGTGCACTGGAACCAAAATCAGGGAAGCAACAATATTGGAAGTGTAATCTAAGCCAGAGGAGCAACAAAGAAGAAAAGCGTGTAGCAAAGGTCAAGTCGGGCTTATTTGCATGCAGAGCAGTTCAAGACTCGGGTCGATTGACATGTTTAGAACATTGCACACAGGTTAGTGTTGAGTCGTGCAAATATACGTGCATAAAAGTGTTCACCGGCTTAATTGAAATCGCATGTGGAAGGCCTACCCGAATATCATAAATCAAAATCGTAAAGCTCATGAGGAATGGTGCTAAGGAATATGTTATACATGCCAAAATGTGAAGTGCAACACGAAGGCCAGACGCGATGTAGCTCAAAACTATGATTTAATATATTCCAATCACACATCGCACATCGCAAGCTCAGGAGGAATGACATTTAGGAGTATGTTATAAAGGCCAAAATGCGAAGTGAAAAAAAGTTTTATATCGCCTCTTGCGATTTGCGATCGGGCCCACCTCCACTTGCCATGTCACCTCTACCTTTATCACACATATCACATCGCAAGCTCAGGAGGAATAGCGCTAAGGAATACGTTATACATGCTGAAATGAAAAATGCGATACGAGGGCCGGATGCGATGTAGTTCAGAGCTCGATCTAAAGAATTTAAAGTCTGGCCGTGGGACCCTCTCACATATCACACATCACAAATTGCAAGCTTAGGAGGAATCACACTAAGGAATATGTTATATAGGCTAAAATATGAAATGCGATATGAGGGCCAAATGTGATGCAACTTAGAGTTAAATTGCAAAGGATTTCAAATCCGAAAGTAAGGGCCTTTCTTTTGAGAAATCACATCGGAGGTAAGAGGAGGCTTATAATGGAGCAACATGGAAAGCCGAAATGCAATGGAAAGGCGGACGCGATACCATTCAAAGGTTAATTTAAATTTATTTAAAGTCCAAGATTATTTGTAGTTGAGTTGTTTTATGAAGAAACGTGAACATAGGAAGTGGGCTTGGGTAAGTGATCCAATGCAGAGAAAAGGAGAAGAGAAGACATAATGCTGCAGGCACAAGCAGAAGAGGTAGAGTTTGGCAAGAGGATACATGATAACATCGTTTGAAATGTAGAGGCATAGGCAGAGTCAAGAAAAGGGAGCACATGGTGGCATTGTTAGAAACACAACAACTGGGTCAAGTCGGGCAAAGAGGTGCTATTGTAGAACTATTTGAATACCAAATTAGAAACAGAAACGACATGACAGCAAGAAGAAAAGAAAAATATTGAACTCTGGAAGAAATTTAAGTTAAGGATGTCCGATCTATCAGGGAGACACATCAGCAACAAATAAGATCCAACAAAAAGAATAATATTTCAAGTTTTAATTTGTTTTCTTTGTTTGTTAAGATCGAAGCTACATTGATTCCCTCAATTTTAATGTAATAAGTAGTTTTAACAGTTTAGGTTGTCGAAGTAGTTTCAAGAAGTTCTAGGAGTTACGAACTGTTTTTGATGTATTTAAGCAAGACAGAAAGAAATAAGAAGGGTTCCGAGTTTCAGACCTTTGGAAGACTAAAAATTTGGTACTTACTTTTATGAGGAATTAATGAAAGAAGCATCAATTTTCATGCAACTATTGATGGTGATTCGATTTTCCTGTGCCATTTTGTGTTCATTTTTCCTGGAATGAAGTGAAGTAAAGTAGTTTTCGGTCTCTTAATTACATCTGTGAGTAAGGGTTAAATAACCTTAATTTGTGCTCCTTCACTCCAATTCCTCTCCCTTCACAAATTATCTCTGGAACTTAAAATTAATAGGTTCTATGTTTACAACATATTATTTTGAGTTTCCTCTCTCTCCATAAATTCATTCTGAAATTTAAAGTGATAGATTCTGTGTTACAGAATATCATTTTGAGTTTCTTCTATAGTTCTTTTCCATTAAGATATCAACAATTAATGTCATTGTAGAGTCTTTCATGATACCAAATTATTAAGTGTTTTAACTAGTTAATTTCAAAAGGGATTGAACGAAGAGCACCTCATATAATTACTTCTGTGACACATTTAAAAAAAAAATGTCTTAAGCACTGATTCCTTTCCATATCCAAGGAATTGTCTCTTAAGATACAACATGTTTAATGTTAAAGTTATCCTATCTCTTATACTTATGTGCGATTGGAAATTTGAAGTTTTGTACAAAGCATAATAGCTTTGAGTTTGTTTCTCTAGAAGGGGACAATCATCCTTCGAATGATGGCTCAGAGAATGAGAGATTTCATGGACTATGTAATTTTAAATGTAGACATTTTTTGGATACAAATTGTCCAAGTGAAATTAATTTATATTTAAACACTGTGTGAACATTTATCATGTTACAGGGTTTGATCATGTTCCTGTGGGATGCTATGGTGGTGCGAGAGGTTATAGGGCCCAAAAATATGCTCGCAATCAAAAGTATGAACATATTTACCCCATCCTCGAGATACAACATCACCACTCTTACTCTTGATGACTTCAAGGTGCATTCAATGAGATTGGAGAATGAGCTAGAAAATAGAAATTTATCTATCTCTACTTGAGATTGTCTCCAAATACTTTTTCATAGTTTTGAGAGGTTCACAAGAGGTTGGGTCTGAGGTTGGGTCAACGAAAGAGGTTCGCACATGTCTGAGATTACAGGGTCTGAAGCTTGCACGTGTTTCCAGGGTTTTGGGTTATAGTCACAAGATTTTCAAAGAAGATCTTCGACTATAGTCGCAGGCTTACAAGCTCAAGGGAGCGACTGGAATATCTATGTCGCACGCATGAATCTTCCTCCATGCAGATGGAAACTAGGGAAAACAATTGAAATTTGACCGCAACTGACCGTAATTGACCGCATATGGGAAAATTTACCTCAAATATATATTGATGTTGGAAACATATTTTTGAATGTTATTTGGTTAATTTTGATGGATGGTTTTGCATTGGGCTCATTGTACTATTTTCTTAACATCTTATGACAATCTAATAAAGAATAAGTATTTCAAGGGTTTTCCTCATAGTGGGTTTTTCCCTAGTCTTTGACCGAATCTAGTGTCTCTTGTTGATGTGTTGATTGTCTCCTTTATCATTACATTTACTATTCTATCTTCAATTATTGTTAATGATTGGAAACATTAATTGATATGGGAACGATTTCTAATTGAATAATTGCATTGGGATAAAGTAATTGAAACAACATAGAGTAGTGTCAAAATTAACATGGTATCAGAGCTAAGGTGAAGGGCAATCCCAAAAGGAGACAAGCATTGAAGCAATCATCTTTGGAAATTTGAAGGAGCCTATCTAGTCAAGTCAAGTCAAGACGCCTTCCTCTTTCTTCAAGGAACATGAGAAGTTGGGTGACTCATCTAATTTTGTTGCATGGGAAGTCAGGTTGGAAATCATAGCTGATAACAATGATGTTTTGTAAAAATTTAATACAAAATATGTATTGCCTGGATTCTCCTGATCTAACAATTATATTCCACTGTTAAAGACATAATTGCTTCTAAAAAATATTTGTGGAATTTAAAACACAATCTCCAATAGAAATATCATGAAGAAAGATCAATCACACATAACACAGATGTTTTTACTGGGATAGCATAAAGCTAAAAACCCCACTATCATATATTATGTATATATCATGGATCATGAAAAAATCTCATACAAAGATCCAATACAAGAGCTATCAGTACGATATATAATCATCTCACACTGTCATACAAAAATTGGCAAGTTCATGTGCCAATTTACTGCCTGCAGACAACCTGCCTCGACTGCGTAATCCTAACTGATATCAATCCCTGAATGAATGGAATCCTGATTGCCTTGACTACACAATCCTCATGGGAACATCCAATGTGTGTGTGGTTGCATGTGTGCACGCACTAATGTCACAACTGATAGTCAAACTGTCCCTTTCACCTACATATCAACTAGGTCTCCACTGGATATGACATGCATGTAGTTAACAATAGTAAATATTCAGTTTCATGTGAGACCACTGATTGTGAATTAAATAATAATTAATTCACTGATATCTCACTAGTGTGTCTTCAGTTACAACTAGCAAAACTGAGTTTAACTCACTTAACTAAGTTAAACTACTTTACAACTCTCATAACTACACTTCCAACTCTGTTACAAATTCGAATCACTCAGTCACAACTAAGTCCACTTGCATGTACCACCAACCAACCTCTGAACTCAAATTTCCTATAGCTAACTGATTTTCCACTTCAGTTAACTACTTCCAAGTGCTCATTGAGAATAGATTATTGTTTATTGTCCAACTAATATTAAGGGATAATTATAGTCGACATGCATCTATAAATAGACATGCAATCTATAAATAGAACTTGCACATACATCTATAAATATACCTCATCTATAAATAGAATTTTCTCATGCATCTATAAATAGAAATCCACCTAAAAATAGACTGAGGCTTCATCCTAGTGTAGGTGCATGATTTTAGCTAGGATCTTCTTGTTGAATCTCAACACTCCCTCTCAACAAGAAAGGGATATCCTTCACGCCGATCCCATCTCTATGGTATTTGAATTTTCTCCTAGTGAGTGCCTTTGTTAGAATGTCTGCATCCTAATATTCCATAGGAATGTACTAAATCAACATGATCTTCTGTTGCACACAATCTCTGATATGATGATACCAGATATGTATATGCTTATATCTATCATGAAACACAAGATTAATCGAGAGTTTAATGAAACTTTGATTATCAAAATGAATCACTGTCGGATCTAAATGAGAATTAAAAAAACCAACCAAGATCTTTCTCATACAGATAGCCTCACATGTAGCTTGACTCGTTGCCATGTATTCCACTTCCGCTGAACTGAGTTCCACTGATCTCTACTTCCTGTTGTACCAAGAAAAATATGTAGATCCGATACTAAAGATCCCCCTTGATGTGCTCTTTCTGTCCATTGGGTTGCCCACCTAATCTGCATCCGTGAAGCCATGCAACTTCACCTCATCCGTTTTTCTATACCATAAACCATCTCAGATGTGCCCCTCAGGTATCTTATAAGGAAATACTTTCCTGCCTTCCAAAAGAACTTGGTAGGCTTAACCATTGCTTGAATTAGATGGTTAACTGAATAGAAAATGTCCGGTTTCGTGTTCACTAGATACATTAGTGAACCCACTAACTGTCGATAGACAGTAGAATCCACTACCTCTCTAGAAGTAGCATCCTCTTTCCTCTAGTTTCCTAGAAGAGGAGTATCCATGGGTTTGCATCCCTCCATGTGAAACTTATCCACTATCTCCCTTGCATTCTTGCCTTCAGACACAAAAAGTTCACCATCTCACTGCCATATTTCCATTCCAAGAAAATAATGGAGGCCCATATCCTTCATCTCGAGCTCCTTTACAATGTCCTCCTTGCATGAGTGTATCAGCTACTCATCAGCAGTCAATATTAAATCATCAACATAAAGAACAATGATTAAAAGCTTACCCTCCACCACAATTTGGTATAGGTTTGCTTCTGCCTCACTTTTGGTGAAGCCCAGTATGGTGAAATAGTTGTCTATTTGAGTGTACCAAGCACGGGGTGCTTGCTTCAGCCCATACAATGATATTTTGAGTCAGCACACATGTGACTCTCTTCTGAAGATCTAAAATCCTTCAGGCTGCTCTATGTACACCTCTTCCTCAATGATCCCATTGAGAAACACAGTATTCATATCCATTTGATGAATGCGCCAGCCCATCTGCGTTGAGAGATCAAGGATGATCCTTATGGAAGAATACCTTGCGACAGGTGCAAATTTTTCTTCATAATCAATCCCCTTGATTTGTGAGAAGCCCCGGACCACAAATCTGGCCTTGTATTTCTCAAAACTCCCATCATCAACTTACTTTACCTTGTAGATCCATCTCAAACCTACCACTAATTTATCAACTGTCCTTGGAAAAATTTCCGAAGCACTATTTTTGACAATGGAGTCATACTCCTCCACCATTGCATCCACCCATGTGGGCTGCTGCACTGCTTCCTTAAAGGAATATGGCTCAGTCACAATACATTTTCTCATGAGAGCCATGCATTCAGTAAATCGGTCAGGAGACTGTCTTTTTCTGTGCTATGAAGTAGGGGCTCCTACATTCTACACAACATCAAGTCTCAGCCTATAAGCTTCTGTGGTACGCCTTCTTCCAGTTCTAATGTTTGGCTCTGCATGAGTGGACTCCTCCACTCCATGAACCTCCTCCTATGGCTGATCCACATCTAGAGACTCATCTTTGGGAACCAAAAGTTCCTCCTCTGCATGTAAGTATAGCTCCCTCTCAAGCGACAACCGCATGGATTTCCCCTCATCGAATTTTATATCCCGTCGCATAACAACCATCTTATTGTTAGGAAAATACATAAGATAATTATTGGGTGTTTCTGTGTACCCCACAAATATATCAACTTCAACAGTCGGCTCCAGCTTCTTCCTGGTGTTCTTAGTCACATGCACATAAATGGATGAGCCAAAAATATTAATGTGTGAAACATTCGGTTTCTTACCAGTGAAAGCTTCCTCAAGTGTACTCATGCCAAGTACTCTATGAGGACAACAGTTTTGCACATAAATCGCAGTGTTGCATGCTTCCGCCCACAAATGCATTGGTAGGCCTTGATCATGCAACATCACTTGTGCTACACCCACGATTGTTATTTTATTCCTCTCCACGACCCCATTTTACTATGGGTTATGAGGTGCTATGAGTTCTCTTCGAATTCCTTCTTTGCTACAGAAGTATTTGAATTCGTTAGAGATGTATTCTCCACCATTATCGCTCCTTAGAGCCTTCAATTTCTTCCCTGACTCTTTCTCCACCAATGCCTTAAACTCATAGAACTTTGAGAATGTTTGATCCTTATTTTGTATGAAGAAGATCTAGAATTAAATTCATCAACAAAAATAACATAATACTTATGTTTTTCTATTGAAGCAACCGAGAATGGTCCACACATGCCTATGTGAACTCTCTTTAGGATCACCAAAGCACGGTTCTCCTTTTCATGAAAGGTGGAATTTACATACTTCCCTATGGTGCAACCCTTGCACTGATCTAATTGAGAAAGTGTTCCCATTGGAAGTACAGTAGATATTGGCTTCATGAATTTCAAGGCTCCATGATGAATATGGCCCAATCGTCTGTGCCATAATTCACCCTCATCCCGACTCACCACTTTTTCTGCCGTGCCCATCATGGCAGCACAACCATCTACCTCCATCTTGTAGTGATTCTTAACTAGAATCCCTATACTCTTGGCTTGACCCATTGTTTTATGTCGTAGGAAAGATTTTCCATTGCTGAAAACAACGTCATAACCTCTGTCCTCCAACATTGTGATTGAGGCCAAGTTTTTCTTCAGATCTAGAACATGCATAACATCTGTCAATTGAAATGGTTTATCTAACTCCCTCTGAAAGGTAATGGTACCAATACCAGTGGCACTGTATCGTCCATCGTTTCCCATCTCTATATGCATTTGGAGATCTTTCTCCTCCAAGTCACTGTAAACCTCCTTATCTCCCTTCATGTGGAAGGAAACGCCACTATCCCAATACCACACTGATCCCAATGCACTTGACAACATGCATGCGATTAAGGAGAGGTAAAATTCAAATTGCGAGGTAAGGGCCTCTCCAGTTGTGGCTCCAAAAGCCTTATGGTTCTTCTTCTTTTGCGAACAGTTAGTTACAAGATGCCCATGTTCGTGATAGTGAAAACACTTCACCTTGGACATATATAGCTTCTTGCATTTAGACTTAGATTTAGAATGGAATTTCTTCCCCTTCCCCTTCTTTGCCTTGGCAGCTAAAGAAAAATCCTCTTTATCATCGTGCTTTGATGAAGAGCCATCTATGGTATTCCGCCTGAACTCCTCCTACACCAGATTTGACCATAGTCGTTCCCAATCCGGAAATTTTTCCCTTTAGTTGACAGTCTTCATAACTATGCCAACTCTTAGGAAGTCCCAAGAGAGCCAAGCTCACCAAATCATCATCAGCAAAAGTTATTCCCACACTCCCTAGTTCATCCCGACATTGGACAAATTTCGTGAGATACTTTGGAATGTTGTCGCCCTTTTCCATGTTGATCTTCCCGAGTTTATCTTTGAGCGCCGATTTCCTATGGTCACTTCTACTTTGGAAAAGATCTATCAAAGCATTCCACATAGCATATGGTGTGGCTTTCCCATGAAGGCTTGAGATAATGTGGTCTCTGACACCTTCCAAAAAAATCCTCCTCGCCTTTGCCACTTTCTTTTTCCATGCATCAAGTACTGCAGCATCTGTCGAAGTGGGCTTAGGAACATCATTGTCAATGAATTAATTCAAGCCATTATCTTCGAGCACTGCCTCCATTCTGTCCTTCCAAGCAATGTAGTTCGAGCTACCCTTGAGTGCATACTATAGCTGCAAGGCATTGAAATCCATTTCAATGTTAACTCAACTATAACACCAAGAAAGTCTTTTTTCAAATTCAAATTCTTTCTATCAACAAACTCAACTCCTGCTTCAAAATTGCAATCTCCTGTGCTCCTATACCATGTATAAATTTAATACAAAATATGTATTTCCTGGATTCTCCTAATCTAACAATTATATGCCAATGTTAAATACATAATCGCTTCTACAAAATCTTTGCGGAATTTAAAACAAAATCGCCAATGGCGATATCATGAAGAGAGATCAATCACACATAACACAGATGTTTTTACTGGGAAATCACAAAGCTAAAATCCTCACTGTCATATATTATGTATATATCATGGATCATGAAACAATCTCATATAAATCTCCAATCCAAGAGCTCTCAATACTGTATATAATCATCTCACACTGTCATACAAAAATTGGCAAGCTCTTGTGCTAATTTATTGCCTCTAGACAGCCTGCCTCCACTGTGCAATCCAAACTAATAACAATCCCTAAATGAATGGAATCCTACTTACCTTGACTGTGCAATCCTCATGGGCACATCCAATGTGTGTGTGGTCACTGAAGATCTGAAATCCTTCAGGGTAGTCTATGTACACCTCTTCCTCAATGATCCCATTGAGAAACATAGTCTTCACATCCATATGATGAATGCGCTAGCCCATCTACGTTGAGAGAACAAGGATGATTCTTATGGAAGAATACCTTGCGATAAGTGAAAAATTTTCTTCATAATTAATCCCCTCGATCTGTGAAAAACCCCAAACCACAAATCTGACCTTGTATTTCTCAAAACTCCCATCATCAGCTTTCTTTACCTTATAGATCCATCTCGAACCTACCACTAATTTATCAACCATCCTTGGAACAATTTCCCAATCACCTTTTTTGACAATTGAGTCATACTCCTCCACCACTACATCTACCCATGTGGGCTCCAGCACTGCTTCCTGAAAGGAAGATGGCTCAGTCACAATACATTTACTCATGAGAGCCATGTATTCAGTAAATCAGCCAAGAGACTGCCTTTGTCTGCACTATGAAGTAGGGGCTCCTACATTCTGCGCAGCATCAAGTCTTAGCCTATCAGCTTCTGTGGTACGCCTTCTGCCGGATCTGATGTTTGGCTCTGTGTGAGTGGACTCCTCCACTCTATGAACCTTTTCCTGTGGCTGATCCACATCTAGAGACTCATCTTTGGGAACCAACAGTTCCTCCTCTGCATGCAATTATATCTCCCTCTCAAGCGACAACCGCATGGCTTTCTGCTCATCGAATTTTATATCCCGTCGCATAACAATAATCTTATTGTTAGGAAAATACACAAGATAATTATGGTGTGGTTCTATGTACCCCACAAATATCCCAACTTTAGCAGTCGGCTCCAGCTTCTTCTTGGCGTACTTGGTCACATGCACATAAATAGATGAGCCAAAAATCTTAAAGTGTAAAACATCTGGTTTCTTACCAGTTGAAGCTTCTTCAAGTGTAATCATGCCAAGTACTCTATGAGGACAATGATTTTGCACATAAACTGTAGTGTTGCATGCTTCCACCCACAAATGCATTGGTAGGCCCTGATCATGAAAAATCACTCGTGCTACACCCACGATCGTTCTGTTCTTCCTCTCCATGACCCCATTTTTCTATGGGTTATGAGGTGATATGAGTTCTCTTCGAATTCCTTCAGCTCTACAGAAGTATTTGAATTCATTAGAGATGTATTCCCTGCCATTATCACTCCTTAGAGCCTTCACTTGCTTCCCCGACTCTTTCTCCACCAATACCTTAAACTCATAGAACTTTGAGAATGTTTGATCCTTCTTCTGCATGAATAAGATCCAACATTTATGAGAAAATTCATCAAAAAAAGTAACATAATACTTATGTTTTGTTGTTGAAGCAACCAAGAATGGTCCACATATGTCTGTGTGAACTCTCTCCACACTAGAAAATTTGGCAGAATTTTCGACAGCCAATTCGTCGCTATTTCGACACATAGTCGTCGCAAGAGCGACAGTTTGAGGATGGGGAAAACATGGTTTGCCATCCCGTCGCAATTTCTACGCACTTAAAAATTGTCGCACTACTGACACTTTTTCCGTCACTTCCAAACAGGCATCGCTCTTCCAACGTTTCCCAAACCATCGCGCTTCCGACGTTTGTAAACTGTCGCAATTCCGACGAAATTCGGTCCGAAGTTTTGAACGTCGCTCTTCCGACATTTTTAAACTGTCGCAATTCTGACGAAATGTGGTCCGACATTTTGGACGTCGCTCTTTTGACGTTTGTAAACTGTCGCAATTTCGACGAAATGTGGTCCGACATTTTGAACGTCGCTCTTCCGACGTTTGTAAACTGTTGCAATTCTGACGAAATGTGGTCCGACGTTTTGAACGTCGCTCGTCCAACGTTTTTATGCTGTCGCTCTTCCGACGTTTTTAAGCCGTCGCAATTCCGACAGTAAATCTCCGGGTTCAATTTAAAAAAAAAAAAAAACGAAATTTTAAAACAGGACAGTAAATCTCCAATATTTGTTATGAATTGTGGGCGTTCCAATGACCGTGAAATATTAATATAATAAACCACCCCGTAGTGCTTCGACTATAAACAATCATTTTTTTTTCACAAAAGAAAATACTTTGTTTTGAATATATTATATGAAGTAAAACAGTCCATGAAGTCATTACATTTTCACATCTGAAGATTGGAACCCAAATATCCATCTAGAAAAGTGGAAGTCCCACCCCAGACAATGATAGAAAAATGCCCCATGTCACATACAGGGACATGATATAAAGCCCAGTAACGGTCCACATGGAGATTATCGAAAATCTGAGAAAGCATCCAAATATGCCCGAGGCATCTATAAGAAAGTGAAATAGCAGTATGTAGAATAGTAAAGCAACAGATAGAGTACTGACGTCCGTTGTTCCAAATATAAATTAAAGTACCCAAAATCCTTGAACAGAGAAAAACGCTAATCATGTGAGGAGTGTGATATGTCCAAAATATAAAAAGACCATCAGACCATATCAATAAACCAACAACATAGACCAACATTGCTAGTTTTGAAGGCAGAGTGATAAACATTAATCATTTTTTTTTCACAAGAGAAAAAACGTTGTTTTGAATATATTATATGAAGTAAAACAGTCCATGAAGTCATTACATTTTCACATCCGAAGATTGGAACCCAAATATCCATCCATAAAAGTGGAAGTCCCACCCCAGACAGTGATAGAAAAATACCCCATGTCACATACAGGGACTTGATATAAAACCCAGTAACGGTCCACATGGAGATTATCAACAATCTGAGAAAGCATCCAAATATGCCCGAGGCATCTATAAGAAAGTGAAATAGCAGTATGTAGAATAGTAAAGAAACAGAGAGAGTACCGACGTCCATTGTTCCAAATACAAATTAAAGTACCCAAAATCCTTGAACAGAGAAAAATGCTAATCATGTGAGGAGTGTGATATGTCCAAAATATAAAAAGACCATCAGACCATATCAATAAACCAACATCGCTAGTTTTGAAGGCAGAGTGATAAACATTAATAATTTTTTTTTCACAAGAGAAAAAACGCTGTTTTGAATATATTATATGAAGTAAAACAGTCCATGAAGTCATTACATTTTCACATCTGAAGATTGGAACCCAAATATCCATCCAGAAAGTGGAAGTCCCACCCCAGACAATGATAGAAAAATACCCCATGTCACATACAGGGACATGATATAAAACCCAGTAACGGTCCACATGGAGATTATCGACAATCTGAGAAAGCATCCAAATATGCCCGAGGTATCTATAAGAAAGTGAAATAGCAGTATGTAGAATAGTAAAGCAACAGATAGAGTACCGACGTCCATTGTTCCAAATACAAATTAAAGTACCCAAAATCCTTGAACAGAGAAAAATGCTAATCATGTGAGGAGTATTGGTAACCATCTGTTGCATCCGAGATGTAAGGTTTAGGCTTGCTTGTTTCCATTAGTAGCCCGCTACAACATCCACCTTGTTCATAGCAAAAAGGTTCCTATAGATATACAGAGAAAGAGTATAATACGTAGACCATATAAACATGGCTCTGTATTTCCAAAAACAGGTTTAAAATAGAAACAGGGCAACATTTTTTTTTCCAATTGTTATGAACATAATTCGACCGTGAAATATTAATATAATAAACCACCCTGTAGCGCTTCGACTATAAACAATCATATAAACATGGCTCTGTATTTCAAAAATTAGGTTTTAAATAGAAACAGGGCAACATTTTTTTTTCTAAGTAAAGTTAATCTATTAACAGTGGGAATAAAATTACACCGAAGTCAAAAAGATTGCCCAGACTCATGGAAAATTTGTCATCAAAAAATCAAAAAATTAAGAAGACTGCCCTCATACGGGGAAACCAGTCTTGAACGTTTACAGAATTCAAAAATATTACAGAGGTCCAGCAGAGTAATATAATCTAAAAGCAGCCCAATTAAGTGGGCCACGAAGAAAGAAAAACAAATTAACCAAACTACTTCTCCGACTCCTCGACGATTTGGCACCATCCTTCGGAAGGTCCAGGATTGCTAGGTGCTACCTCCACAGTCATGCCACCGCTCCCATCCTGAAGGCCCGAATGTTGGCCGGCTTTTTCTGAGCTTAGACCAGCCGGACGGGTGTGTTGTTCTTCCATCTGGGCCTCCTCATGGACAACCACAGTAATTGATGCTGTGATTCGTGGGCGGTTGAGAGAGAAATTAAAGGAAAAAAGCGCAGTGCATGTTGTGGGAGAAGGTGAAGCGCTGGGGAAATGAGGAGAAAGGGAGCCCATACAGTGGCCAGATCCTACAACCCGACCCCACCCACTTCTAGTATCTGGATAGCGACCTGCGTGATAATCACTGAACTGGGAAGACGACTCGGTCGAGGGGCTGGAGGGAGTGCATAGGGGTTGACCTCTAGTGCTCCCCCTGCGGCAACGCATCCTTTGATGCAGGCGAGGCATGGGTGCAGTCTCAGCAGTGGGCACAAGAGGAGATGGAGAAGCAGAATTCCAAGAAACAGAGGAAGATAGACAAGGACCAGACCGAGAGAAATGCAGATATGCAGCAAGGTCTAAGCAGCAGTTCAGCTGGCCACTTCTCCTTCTCGTCACATTGAGTAGGCAGTGTAACCCAGCAACCGGCTTGTCTGAAAAACCATATCGAAACGCCATTTTATCGACCCGACTGCAATGCAATCGAAGGACGCTCGTCATAATTAATCTTTGATCATTAATGAGAGCCGAAGGCCGGATCATATTGGAGCATGCGAAATCGCTAATAGGAGTGGAGGTCCGATATTGAACAGTGTTAAAACTTAATGCGATTTGATGTGAAAACCTTGGAACTTAATTGAACAACGTTAAATCTTAATGCGATTGATATGAAATCGCCACATCCATGTCCCATCGCCTTAAATGCCATCGAATTTACCCGCAGCCGGGAGCAGGGAAAGTTTTAATTGAGGACATGTGGTAGAAATTGATTGGAGCAGATCTTTGTTTGGGCCGCTCGCGCAGTGGAAATCCAGACTCGAAAACGATTAGGGTGAATTTGATAAGAAATTTGCGTCACAACTCTCCCTCCATACGCCAGCCCAACTTCGGATCCGAAAAAGGTTAGGGCGGAATTCATTTGGTTTTCGTGTCACAAAATTGGCCGACGTCAGCAGGATATTCTTTATGGTTTGAATTATGGTTTATCGCCATTTGAAGTCCGGCAGGCTCGACTTAAGAACAATTTTGTTTGATCCCATCTTATAAATTTTGTGTTGGTTTTCTTTGATAATACACATATTTATAATAAATCATGGGAAAACCACACTAAACATGTGAAAAAGTTATATAAATTATTGAGAACAATCATTTTTATGTAAAAATATCCAAATGTGCTTTTGGGAAATAAGAATTCGAGTATTTGGTTCATATTGTTTTAAAGGAAGGAGTGAAGTTGGAGCCTCAAAAGATGCAAGCTATTACAAAATGGCCTATTCCTAAGAAAATCAAGGTTCTTAGAAGATTTTTTGGACTTACATGATATTATTGATCATTTGTTAAGAATTATGCATGCATTTCAAGTCCACTCACATATCTCTTGAAGAAAATATCATTTATATGGAATGATGAGGCCACTTTGGCATTCTCTCTTTTAATGGATGCCATGTCTTCTACACCAACATCGGTTGCACCTACTTTTGGTAAAACATTCATAGTAAAGTGTGAGGCACTAGGACAAGGAATTTATGTAACATTAACACAATAAGGGATATCATTGGCTTTTAAAAGCAAGGAATTCAAAGAAAATATTTGGTGAAATCTACGTATGAAAAATAAATGGAAGCAATATTACATGCAATAAAAAATGGGGATAGTATATCATTTGGAGGTACTTTAAAGTCAAGATATACCATGATAGCATAAAGTATTTTTTGAAGCTATGATTTTCATTAGAAGATTAACAAAAATGAGGAGAAAAAATGCAAAGTTTTAATTTTGAGATAATCTGCAAAAAGGGTAAGAAAAATTTAGTACATGATGCTCTTTCTAAAATAGAAGAGGCCTCAAATTTATATCCAATTACATTTTCTATTCCTAGGTGGCTAGAAGAAGCTTGCCATAATGGAAAAATGGCAATAGTACTAAATAAAAACTAAAATTTATAAAATATGGGATGAACTCTATGGAGTATTGGGAGTGAAAGAGAGATATACTTTGGTGCAAATGTAGAATATTTTTATGCACGCAAGCATATTTGAATAAAAAAATATTAAGGGAGTCCCATGTCTCTCTGATGGTAGGACGCAGGGTTCCTTAAAACATCTCAAAGGATCAAAAAATATATTTTTGGAAGGAATGAAGAAAGATATTCAAAATTTTGTAAGAGAAGATCAGGTTTGCATAATAAATAAAAGAGAGATAGTAAAATCTCTAGGGTTACTTCAACCATTCCACATACATATTCAAAGACTAGAAGATATATCAATAGACTTTATTACAGGGTTACCGAAATATAAAGGTAAGTATTACATTTTTGTGGTCATTTATATAGACAAATTTTGTAGATTTTTTTTGTAGAGCTCAAAGTACATAAACAACAAGCCAAGTGGCAGAAGTGTCCGTGAAAAAAATTCATAGTCTTCATGGTTTTCCTAAAGTAATAGTAACAAGAAACTTTTGGAAATAATTATTTAATATGAGTGGAGAAACACTAGCTGCCATGAGTTCTACATATCAAACACAATCAAATGGTCAAACAAAAATAGTTAACAAATTTTTTTAAGGTTATTTACAATGTTACTATTTAGAAAAGCAATCTTAATGGATGAAGTGGGTTCTTCAAGGAAGAATGGTAATATGATACTACCTATCACACATCTACTAAAATTTCCCCATTTAAGGCCCTTTATGGATATCCAACTCCTAGTATCTCATAATTTTTGCAAGATAAGTCCAAAGTATAGGAAACAGAGTCACATATGGAAAATACTAAAGAAAATTTGAAAATTATTATGGAAAACCTTAAAATGACATGAAACATGATTAAACAAAAAGGGGAACAACATTGAAGTGAAAGATAATTTGAGGAGGGTAATTGGGTATTTTTTAGATTATAGCATTATAAGCAATCTTAATTCAAGAAAAAGAAGAATAAAGAATTAGCTCAAAAATGTTATGGCCCTAAATAATTATTCATAGGATTGCACAAGTGGTATAGAAATTATATTTTCCTTCTTCTTACATTCATAAGGTTTTTCATGTATCTTGCCTAAAAAAGGTTTTGGGAAAAAATATGCCAATGTAAATAGAACTTCCAAAATTAGATGAAGAATGAAAGTTGATTCTTGAACCACAAAAAGTTATAGATAAACATTCTGTATCTCTTTGACATATAACCATTATGAAGTACCTAATCAAGTGGAAGAATATTCCTTTAGAATAAGGTACATGGTAAAATGATCAATTCGTGATGAAATACCCACGGCTAAAGGGTTCGTTTGAAGTTTTGACAAAGGTTTTGTTATATGTTTTATATAACACGTGGCAGAATAGTTTTATTGTTTGTTAAGGTCCCACACAGTGATCAAATTTGAAGGGCAGGTCCGAATTTCAATTAGAAGGGCATATATCTATGTCGCCCTTCCATAATGAAAAGCTTTAAAAAAAAAAACTTTTCAATTGACCACAATAAATTATTTTTACATTTCATTTTCAGAAAGACAAAACCATCAATCTTTATATTAATAAAAAATTGTTACATATACAACAATGAAGAAGGCTCCATCTTTCATTGCTTAAATATCTCATTGGAAATGTCAACATAAGTCTTGAAGACACTATTATAAGAGTTTGGATACATACCACCGGGATATAGGAGATTCTTATGTGTCAGATTGTGTAATGCAATTTTGACTTTGTCTCACAAGGAGCAGTAGCATGGAGGTCTGGATTTTTCTTATAGAACTTTATTATTATTATTTGAAACGTTGTTTATAGATATGAATACAACAATGAAATTATGAGCATGGTGGACAATTGGTCAAGCTCATGATGCCAAACCATGATGATGTAAGTTTGGAATTTAACATTTTTACATGTTAAAGACAAATAGTCAAAATCACTGACAACTTAGTATGACATAATTAATAATCATTCCTTGTTCACTTTTGTTAATAGTTTTATGCCACATGATGATCTCTCTTCTCCGGCATTTACTTGTATTGAAGATCACTATTCTAGGAATAAGGAGTTATTTTCTCCAAAAATAACCCTAGCCAAACATTGACAATGCATCAAGGATATCTTTCTATGCTTCATAAGTACATATGTTCTAATTCTAAATCATGTCTTGGAAGTGGTTGTTTTGCTGGAAATTATTCACCAGTTGGTTTCATACCAAAGTATTTTTCACATTTTCAGCATCCAATACATGAAAAATATAATGGTTTAAAACAACATAAATATTTGAAATTTTGCAAGAATTGTCTGGCACACTTTGAATATGAATTTTGAAGTCAAGTGCATGATGCTGTATAGGATCAAGTGTCATTTTGAATACAAAATGTTTCACAAGAAACTTCTCAACATGCTACCTTGCAGTAAGGATTAAATGACAGTATTGCATCAACTATTTCCATAATAAAAGTGCACCTCGGCCATAAGACTAAACAACTACAAATGTTGTAGATCTAACAAGACCACACAATCAAATGTATTCCACAAGGCCAATACTGTATGAAAAATGAAAATGAGTTTGCAACCAAAAATACCTTAGGCAACTAATTCAATTAGATACACCAAACCATCAACAAAAAGGAAAACCAGCCTACTCAAAAGGCAAGTGTTTACCTCCTTTGACAAAATTTTGAGTTCTGAAACAAGGGCCTTTATTGTCTTGTCAATGCCCCTAGTAATTTGAACGGGGTTTTCACCTGCTGCAACAACCTAAACAAAAAGGTTTCATTTCAAATTATTTTCCACAAATTTAGGATACAACCATTTTCAGTTTTGTATTTCCTAACAAGCTCATAAATTTTGACAAAAGAACCAAAATTTTTTAATACCTGATAGCAATTTTTTCACTCAAAAACTATCTTAGACTCAATAAGCCCAACCAAAAACTAAAAAACCAAACACCATAAGACCCTACAAAAATGAATAGATGATCTTAATCCAGTACTATCGACAAAAAGTTACCTTTACAACCTCACTTATTAAACCCTGTGCTGTTGAATTTTAACTTCAACTGCTGCAGCAGAAGGACGGATGCAGCAGCAACATTTTTTTTTGGAGGTTGCTTGCATGCCATCTAGAAATTTAATTCAACATTTAAAATTCCTGCAATTTTTTTTTGTAGACGGCCGCAGCCATATTTCTGTACAGGATTGTATTTAAACACAACAACCAGCATTAACGCAATTCACCAACCAGAAATTAAACAAACAGAAATTTACCCCCCAGTTTTGTAAATTCAAAAGGAGGACACGTGGAGCATTAATATTGGATCGCATGAAATTGAAGGGAATCTAAAAACCTGAAAACCGGACCCGAATTTTTTATAAGGCACATTGGATTGAGAATTTGCGTTACAAATTAGGCAGACGTCAGCATCCCATTTTGGAACGCGAATTTGGTTTGAAATTCAATCTATTCAGACTTTTGAAGTCCGACGGAAAGGGTTCTTTAATGTTTTGATAGTTTAATTTTATGTAATATATACATATGTTTTAAACATATGTTATATATATATCATATGTGAAATGAAAGGTGGGCCATAGAATTTAGTTTTAATTTTATTTTTTTAAAAGAGGGTTTATTATAATATGTTTTATATGTTACGGCATATAAAAATAAAAAGGACAAAAAAGCTTGGTAGTTTTTTTTATAGACAGTACGTAAATTTTTTATTACACAGTAGTGTGTAAAAAGTGAAACATTGAGTGTAACTTTTTAAGTGTGTATGCACAGCAGTGCAAAAGTGAAAAACACAGCAGAGTGTTTTAGAGACAGAGTATGTTTGTTTTGAACAGACAGTGAGTTGGTTTTATGCACTGCGTTTTGTAGCAGTCATAATTTTGTAATCCCTCTTAGTGAGGAAGAAGTGTAATAGTTTTTTTTTTTGAGTTATTGAAGGGAATAGAAGTTTGTTTTCAAAGTATTGAAACTTTGTCTCCTGTCAAAGAAATTTTTATTTTCTCTGTGTTAGAGGAAGGGAGATTTATTCTCCATTAATTGTTCTGGAATTTTTCAATATTCCAACATGTGAAAGAACAACAGATGTTGTGGTTCCATCCCCAGCTAAATCATTTGTCTTTGCCGCAGCTTGCCTTACCAACTTGGCCCCAATATTTTCAACTGGGTCCTCTAATTCAACCAATAAAAAGGCCAAAACCATAGCATTGAGATACATTTCATTACACCGTCAATAACAATAAAATTTGACTCAGCCATAACCCTTTCCTTTTATTGTTGTGAAAAGCTTTATGCATTACTCTAATGTGGCTAGTCCATAGGCCAAGTAGACCACTGGGTAACAAATATGTTTCCTTTCACCTTTGAGTTTTCAAATTATGCCTACCAAATCTAAGACATTTAAGAGGGGAACTAATACAATGTTAAAAAGAAAACCAGAGCACACATCTACAAATTACCTCCTTAGCTACTGTCACACCATCATTAACTATTTTCGGAGAACCATGCTTGCTCTCCAAGACAACATTTTGCCCTTCGCCCCAAGGGTGACTCCAACAAGATTTGCAAGTTTGTTCACACCGCTTGCAAGACAAATTGACAATGCTTTCAATAAGTGTGCAATTGAATGCCAGACCATATGCCAAAACAACCCTCCATGAAAAATTAAAATAACACATTAAAATCGAATATAAGTGGACAAGGAAAGATCCACCGCAGCGAAGTTTCACGTGCAGGTGACCTTCCTTTAAACATAATTTTTTCTCTGACCTGCAATTTTTTTGTCACTGAGCCATCCTTGTTGAAGTACAACTCCTTTTCCATAGCTCTTGTATTAACTACCTTCTCTCTGTCGCGTAATCTCAGAGTCCCTCTTTTGCTTGAGCGATTAAAGGAAAAGGGTGAAAAAACTGAAAGAGAGGACAATTGTTTGCCATAATTATCAAACATTGCACCCAACTTCTTCCCCTTTCCATTGTTACCCAATGAGGTAGATGTGGCAATTGTTGTCATACTGCCCAAAGCAGAGGCCATCTTCTCTTATCCTAAATATAGAATTACAAGATCTTCATATTAGTATGAACCTTAACAAACATGACTCCCATTGCTAAAAACCACTTTTAAGTTGTAACAGGCAAAGCCAAAGCTGCTTCAAACTGCATTATCAATCACAAGGTATCACCATCAAAGCTATAATTTTAAGATAACAATTTATCTACTATTGAAACTATAATTTTAAAATAGATACACCTAGTGATATAGACACCTAGTGAGAGTAGAGGTTAGGAAATTATAATAAGAATTATTACAAGATATCACTCACAGTGCAGTTGATTGTTCATTGTCTATTGTAACTATAATTTTAAAGAAGACACACTTAGTGATATAGACAACACCAAGTGAGAGCAGAGGTTATGAAATTATAATGAGAATTATTTCAAGATATCATATTACTCATAGTACAGTTAATTGTTTATTATTTATAAACACAATCAAACATATTATGAGGGATGGTGATGAAATTGACAACGGTCTCATAACAAACCATAATGGGCACATCCCCTGGCAAGATAGACTCTGAATAAGAAAGAAAGAAAAACAAAGTGATTACTTACAGGATCATAGGCTTCCTGAAGAACAAGATCCAGAGCAGCATCTGTAACCCCTAAAGCAACACCTCTCTTTGCAAGACGAATCACTACATCTTTCATATGTAGTCCAACAAATTTTCTGAGCTCATCACGAGAAAGAGGATCAAATACAACTATCTCATCAAGTCTATTCAATAGCTCTGGCCTAAAATGTCTTCTAACCTAAAAAAATATTCAAAGGCATGTCAAAGCACTGCAGCCAACTTCGTGATAAAATTATATGAAAAATATGCATACACAGAGTCCAGGAGAATGAAACGGCAGGTGTATTGGCAGTTGCCAAAATGCAGCAACTAAAACGACAGGTGTATTGGCAGTTGCGGGAATGCAGCTACTAAAACGGTAGGTCTGTTGACGGTTGCAGGTGTGTGGATTGTTGCTGGTATTTTCAGACCGATTCCATGGAAATATACCAGAAACCAGTGGTATGTCAAACCTAGAAGGTAACCCGAGAGACTGCGACCGTCAGATTAAACAAGTAATAGGTGTCGTGCCTAGATAAGAAGTGTTGATGAAAAAAAATTGATCTCTTTCATAACAGAAGGCCTATCGGCCTAAATATCTAGGACATGTGGCACTCCATGATAAAGACACATGTTGTGTAGATTTGATTTTTTCAGGTGCTCAAGTGGGCCGAAAATAGGTGAAATGTGGCACCACTCAGGGATTGATATGTGCCAATTGGTACAAGTGGTAGACAATTGGCATGCTAAAACAACGAGGTGATGCAGGAATGACATGAGGGAGAAAATATCAGAAAAGCCCCAAATCTGGAGAACTAAAGCTCATCACCAACCTGAGATTGACAACTTTACATGATGTAACCTATGAAATCGTAAATGGAGAAATCATAGTAACAATAAAGTAACCTATGTAACAATAAAGCCAGATTCATCCTGGGAGTGGTAATGGGAGAAATCATAGTGAACAACAGGAAACATGCAGAGTTGCTTACAATCAAATAGATGAAAAAACACATACAAAAAACCTAGATAATAATCATGAACAAGCTTAATATTGAATTATGAACTGTAAAGGAACTTACAAAATGTGACATTACGAACCTGGTCAAGTGCACAAGCAAAAATATCCCGGACATGACCCTGGTTGACAAGTTGTATTGCTCATGATGCAAGAGGATTTGTACCTGCACTGCCAAGTCAATCAAAATCCATCATTATCTATACAATAAATACAAGGAATTGATGTAGTATTTTTTACTCTAAGATGCATTCTTATGATAATGTTAGAACATATGTTGAAAATGTCAAAACATACCTGAATAAGCTCCTCTTCGTTTCAAGAACAATTTATTGGAGTCGCATGAACTTGGAACAAGCCTCCCATGATCTGAAAAAGTAGCAACTAAGTCAACAGTGACTTTTTTGTTGCTACGCTGGATCGAGGGAGGTTTGCTCCAAGATTAAATCACTCCAATAAATTATTCTCTACTAAACAGGGCCAACCACGTGAAGGTGGAAGCTCTTATGGCCCCTCCCCCCCCCTCACATCACTCTCAATTCCCCAATAGCCAATCTATATTTCATTTTTTACTTTCATGGGCATAAAAAAAATATTTAATAACTAATAAAAAAAAAATTCAACAAAAAGTACTCAAGGAAACATTGAAATTAATGCTTGACATAAAAATAGTATGATAAATGAGTTTTTTGTATAACGCAAAAAACGGTCCAAGTATGGTAACATTTGTCTTATAATAATACAATATTTTACATTATCAAATTTTCTTTTTCTTTTTCTTCCTATTTCTAAAGCTCCTAATTACATCATCAATATCATCGTCCTCTGCTCCTATTTCGTGCCTTTCGACCCGCACTGCTGACCTAGTTGCATAGTCACGATGTCTGGTCTCATCCAGTGATGGGGCATCGCCTACAAAAACAGATAATATTAAATTTTAATTGTCAGTTTTTAAATATCATTGAACTAGTTCGATAATATTAATAAAAAAAATTGCAATGAGATTATTTACCTGGTGCACCAGTTGTCGCCGTTGGGACTGTTGCCCTGTCTTCCTCTTTGGTGGTAAGATCCTCAAGTGAAAAATTCTCTGTCATTTAAACAAAAAACATTATAAGGACAACCATCAAGGTATAATTAGAAAAAATTATAAGTGGAAATTAATTACCGTCATGGCCCTCACTGATAGTAGCATTGTCAGCCTGGTCCCCACTACAATGATCAGGTTGCACATGAGGATCATCTACATCTGGCTCTAAAACTGGGTTATTTTCCTTGTCGGTAGTGCTGCTCCCCTGATTTAAAAAAAGTTGTTAGACATTAAATTTATGGACGAAAACAAACATATTGAAAGGTTAATGTTTTACCTTATCAGGCATTCTGGATCTTGGGACCTGCCCCAAGCTTCTGCGACGTTCAACTACGGCTTGATAGCCGAACTGGAAAGCGATATTTTTATCTTCCTCTGTAGTTTCTGTTCCGAAGACATCACCCTACATTAAAAATATGTACATGTAGTTAATTATAGTTTAAATAGTTAATATTTACATGTTGTTATTTTTGTAAATATTTACATGTAGTCAATCTTAAACCATTCAAATAAGAAAATTATTTTAGTTTCGAAGACATGCATGAAAGGAATATTTTTTGGATATTTTGAATAGAAAGTATGATGAAATATTTGAAGACCAACAGTTTATTAATAAATTTTGAAATATATTTTAGATGAATATAACGTAAGTTTAAAATTTAAAATTTAAAATATTTACATGTAGTCATTATAGTTAAAATAGTTAATATTTGCATGTATGTATTATAGTAAAATTATAGTTAATACTTACATGTAGTCAATGTTAAATCATTCAAATAAAAACATTATTTTAGTTTGGAAGGCATCCATGATAGAAATATTTTGTGGATAATTTGAATATAAATATCGGTAAAATATTTCAACATAAACAGTTTATTAAAAAAAATGTTAAATACATTTTTTGATTAATATTTGTACCAAATATATGAAATGAAAATTTTGGAGGGAAAGTTTTTTTCGTGAAATTTTTTGGGGGGAAATTTTGGAGGGAAATTTTTTCGCGAATTTTTTTGGAGGGAAAATTTGGAGGGAAATTTTCAGTGTTTAAGCTATATATTGTAAGTGGGAGAGGAATTTGTATCATTCAACCTATTCTTGTTGAAAGCCATGGTTTCTTCTGATAACAATGTTTTTCTTTCTAGAACATCAACATATTCGTTACGCAACAACTCTATTCAGAGTGATGAATATAACGGGAGTTCGTTCACCATGAATAGAGAGTCAAAAAATCGACTTGGTCATTATCCTAAAGATGATGAGAACAAAATTGATGAGGTGCAGCAAAATGAAATTTTTGTAAATCGAGTGCCAGTTATACCACTTACTCTTAATCCTAAAGATTATGAAAGCAACAATGATGAAGGGCATGATGAAGAATTTCTAGAGTCAAAAGTTTCACTTCGTCCTAATCCCAAGGATTATGAGGACACCATTGATGAAGAGGGAGACGAAGAATATCCACTTCAGCTTAATCCTAAGGATTATGTGAGAACAACAAATGAAGAAGGGAATGAATAATTTGTAGAGTCAAAATATCCACTCTGTCCTAATCCTGAGGAGTATGCCAGCACCACTGATGAAAAGGGGGATGTAAAATTTCCAGAGTCAAAATATCAAATTCGTCCTAATCGTAAGGATTATGCGAGCACCACTGATGAAGAGGGGAATGATAATGTTTCAGAGTCAAAACATCCACTTTGTCCCAATCCTAAGGATTATGCCAGCACCACTGATGAAGAGGGGAATGAAAAATTTACAGCGTCAAAATTTCCACTCCGTCCTAATCCTAAGGATTATGCAAGCACCACTGATGAAGAGGGGGATGAAAAAATTCCAGAGTCAAAATTTCCACTTCGTCTTAATCCTAAGGATTATGTCAGCGCCACATATGAAGAGGGGAATGAAGAATTTGCAAAGTCAAAATATGCACTTCGTCCTAATCCTAAGGATTATGTCAGCACCACTGAGGAAGAGGGGAATGAAGAATTTGCAGCATCAAAATATCCACTTCGTCCTAATCCTAAGGATTATGCCAGCACCACTGATAAAGACGGGGATGAATTTCCAAAGATAAAATTTTCACTTCATCCTAATCATAACGATTATAATTTAACCACTTATGAAGGGGGGGATGAATAATTTCCAATAAATATAGATTCAAGGCATTCACTTATTCCAAATCCTCAGGATTATGAGAGCTTCAGTGAGGAAGGGGAGGGGCAGGATGAAGAAATTCTAGTGAATAAAAATTCAAAGCTTCCACTTATGCCTAATCCCAAGGATTATGAGAGCACCACTGAGGAAGGGGAGGATGAAGAGTTTCTTGAAAATGATAATTTTAGAGGCACAAATCTGAATATTGCATTTTCTCCAAGTGACCATTTCAAAGACACTCATGGTGATGAAGAATTGAATCCTCCCAGGGAAGAATTTGAAAGCATGGGTCAAGATGGTTAAGAATTTCTTTTGAGTCAGGGTTACAAAAGTGCCGATGATTCTTGTGAAATGTTTTCTTCAACTGATGATTGTAAAGAAAATTTTCCATGCAATGATGTTGATGAATTTCTTAACTATGTTGAGGATGATGATAGTGGGGATAATATTCCTCCTAATGGTGATGAAACTACTTTTACAAAGGATGATGGAATGATGAATCCGTTGCAAGCAAATATTGCAACTAGGAGTAGGAGTAGACCTTTTCATATCAATCCAAAGCATTCCAGTTATATAAGGGCGAGGAAAAAATATCTCACGAAAAGAAGTTATGTCGTTCATTTGATTTCAAGTGAATGTTGTCGAAGGGATTGCTTGAAAAATATGGATTTCAACTTTGCTTTGGAGAGAAGGAAAACATATATGTCAATGAATAAAAGCATGCAAAATTCATATTTAGTGGGTTGCATGCAATCTACACTAGCAGGTTATGATTATCATATTGGGAATGTATTGCTTTTCAGAAAGGCATTCAAAATGTTGTATTCAATTGGTAATTGTTATTTGTCAAGAATACAGGATAGATTGGAAAGGGATCCCACATATTATTCAGAAGCACGTTATAAACGGGAGGTGGGGCCATTTTCAAATACTGCTAAGACATGGATGAAAGACTTATTTTCAAATCATGGAGAGTGTATGCCAAATAAAGACACGATATATATTCCAGATAATTTCTCAAGACGAGAAATATTCATGTTATACAAAGATTATGCAGAAGCTGTTGAAGGAATTGGTAATTTTATTACATATTCTTATTTTACAAGGATATGGAAAACTGAATTCAACAATGTTCGTATTCCTCAGAAGACAAGGATGGGGATTTGCAGCACATGTGCTTCTCTTAAAGCAAAAAGAGATAAATGTCAAGGGGAAGAAAGAGGTATGTGTTCAAAACATTGTTTTTTAAAATTTGATACTTATCAACTATGAAAATATATTTATTCATATGTTTCTTTTATTTTATGTACAGATTCCGTTGTCAAAGAACTTCAAGACCATCGCAATTAGCAAAAAAGTGAAAGACAAAAGTTGTATAAACATCGAAAGAAGTGTTATGATCATCCAAATAAATATCTGGGATTGATAATTGATGGTATGGACCAAAAGAAAACACTTCTTCCACATTTTGTCCGCACGCCAAAAAAATTACAGGAGGAAAATTTCATTCAGTTTCACTTGGTTGGTTGTATGGTATTTACTGAGAAGATGTTTCCAAGAGTTTTCTTCACAACTCCAAATATTCACAATGATGCAAATCTGACCATAACTATAATCCATGATGTGGTTACTCATTGGTCTGGGATTCTTCCTAAAGTTTTGTATTTACAATTAGACAACACAAGTCGTGAGAACAAAATTCAAGTTCTTTTTGGGTATCTAAACATGCTCGTTGAATTGGGGATTTTTAAAAAGATAAAGGTTGGTTTCCTTCTTGTTGGGCATACTCATGATCATATTGATCAAATGCTCAATCATTTTTTATTAACATTGAAGAGGAAAAGTATTGGGAGCCTGCCATTATTAATTGAATGTATTAAGAAATCGTACATTCCAGAGCCTATTTTTCATGTGTTGGAAGAAACTATTGACATGCGAAGGTTTATTTTTGGATCGCATGGTGAGGAGAAATGCATTGAACAACTTACCGACATTAGCTTCCAGCGTCAATTTCGTATCAAAAAAATTGATGGGATAACACTTATATGGGGAAAGAAGTATTCAACTATTGAAGAATGGGGACCATCATTAGGTTTAGCATTTTTGAAGTTCATTCCAGAGCATCCAATGTTTTCATCAAAGATATTGTTATTACAGTCAGTTTCTGAACTCCATAATGCACGAAGGCAGAAGAGAGACATAAATTATTCTGAATGTCTAGAGGAAATTAAAATATGTATTAGAGATACATATGAATACTTTGATGTTGCTGATTTAGTTTGGTGGGAGTCTTTTTTCAGTAATCAAAGTGATATGATTTCAAGACCAGTAAATGGGGATACGCTTTTGAAGACTCCTTTTTTTTGGCCACAAAATATGCCAAATGAACATGAACATCAGGAAACACACAATGTTGAACAACAACAGCCTCAGGCTATTATTAATTCCCCACAGGTAGAGGAAAGAGAAATCTATATTGGTTCTAGAAGATCACGTGCACAACGTGAAGCCATGGAAGACCTTTACAGGGGTTCTGTGAAGGATATTAAGGAGGGTTGCATGATAGCAGTGTTAGCAGATGAAGATTCACTTGGTTATCCATTCTGGATTTCCAAGGTTATAAAGGTCATTAATGAAAATGAAGAGATTACAGCTGTTGATATACATTGGTATGCCACAAGTACCCACCCTTTCAATGGTGTGTACAAGCCAGAGATGGTAGTGGAAAAAAGAATTGGCAGAAAGAGAAAAAGAAAGGGCACAAATATAAATCGTCACCGCACAGATGTCTTAAAATTGGAGGATGTTGACATACTTGTGTATGACTTCAATTTGACAAAGAGAGGAACTCTTCGGTTGTAGACCATAAATATTTTGAAGAAATTGCTACCAGAACAATTACTGTTGAAATGGGACTCTGCAGAATGTAGACGTAGATCTACAAGACTTTTGAACTTTGAAATGGTGGGCATGCCTGTTGACTCAGATGGAGCACTAGTTGATGAAAGAGAAGAATATGGATCATCTTCATTTGCATCGAGCCATTCATCTGAAGATGTAGATTATGATGGTGTGCCAGAACCTATGGCTGATTTTGAATAACTATCTAAGAGACTTTTATGTAATTGATGTTTGCATGGTAACTTGAAATAAAATTTTTGACTTCCATCTCATTTTTCATGAAGTTATGAGACATTTCTATGTTTGTTGGATTATATGTTTTAATTATGAAGAATTCATTTCTTTAGAATATCGACAATGTAACAATGAATTACAAAAATAATTTATGTTATATTCAATGTACCAATGTTGATATTTTAATTATAAGTAAAATAGAAAATAGAAACTAATGTTGATTTTTTAGATTATGCAATGATATTACCATGATATTGTGTATTGTTACCATTTGGTATAAGATACTTTTAAGTTTTAATAATTATATGCGTCATTGAAACATAACACTTTGTTTTGATGCTTGATTTTTAGGTTTTGGTTGAAATTATATTTAAATTTGTCTTATGCTAAGATTTGAAAAAATATAAGTTTTTATCCTTTAAAATTAAAATTACTCTTACTTGTTTCTGTTCAATGATAATTTTTTCATTTACTTGTTCATTTTTTTAAATTGTTAAGTCTTATAATTTATCCATAATTTCATTGTTCAAGTATGTTGAACACTTAAGATTGAAAAAAATTTAGATTTACAACTTGTCATTAAGGTTTTTATGCGCTACCAAATTTTATCTTTAAGGTTATGGTTGACAATAATTACAATTTTGGGGTTGTTTAAAGTCAAGATATTTTATGTTTAACAACATGGATGAAAATTGTTCAAAATGATAAGCCTTTCAGACATGTATTTGTTTATCTTTAACATCATCTATCAAAAATGTTAGAAATTTACGATTTTAAAAAATGTCCTAATATGTTGTCTTTAATTCCATTGTTACAAGTGTCAAAATTATGACACAATTTTTTTTTTTGTTATTCCAGCATCAACTGGTTTTGTTTTGAGGGTATTTTTTCAATCCTTTTTTCAACAAACAATTTTGTTTTTAGCATAATTTTATAAAATGTTGAAATTTGACCTTCAAAAAAAACCAAGTGCGTTCTGGAAGACACACTTTTTTTTGGGGGGGTGTTTTTTCATGTTTTTTGAGACTTTTTGGGCTAGAGTTCCCGTTTTGAGGTCATGTTACCTATTTGATCGGTAATAGTGTTTAGAAGACAAAAAGGCAAAGACAAAGCAGATAAGAAGAATTAAAAGGATAAATCCAAGTTTAAAGGCCTAAAAAAGAGTTTAAAGGATAAAACAAAGGGAGATTAACACAGAAGCAGATTCAAATGACTCAAGAAAAAGCATTTACTTCTTCAAAGGACACATTTGGACACCTACAACATGTTTTATTTCAATAAAGACATCAGCAGTTATTGAAATAGTCAGATATATTTCTCATCTACTCAGCAGTTATTGTAAAAGTTATTGAAAAGCCTTAAAAGTCAAATATTTCCAAAAGATATCTCAAACAGTTAAGTTAGGAGTTATTATTACAATGAGTCAGTCTCAGATATTTTTCCTTGGGCCTTGCATGGTCTCAAAGGTCAAAAACTCATTAACTCTGTAATAAATACACATCTCAAACCCTCGCTTAGGATCACCTCCTCATTTTGCAGACAAATACTGCATGTATGCTTCATGTTTATTGTTGGTTGGATGATTGATGTTTGCTGAGCTAGTTGATGAGATGCTAGGTCGGATTTGAGAAAACTCTGAGTTGCAGAGATATATTGTACTGGTGTAATGTAACTATTTTGAACATCAGTGATACAAGCACGTTCACAGGATTCTTGAGCTATGTTAATGGTGAAGTTATCCTTCTTTGTCAATGTTTTCCTTCTGTTTTCCATTTTTTCCATTATTTCTCTGATAAAAGAACATAAATTTTAGATTAGGATATGCGGTCTTGGCACCCTAATTCTGTCTTCTTTCTTTATCTTAATGTTTTTCTTCTAGAAGGTCTGATTAGAGAATTCTTAATTTCTCTCTACTTCCACCTAGCTTGTTGTCTTGGAAATGATTTAGTAGAGTCAAGCCAAAGAAGTCTATGGTATGCCCTGTCCTTTGGTTTGTCTCAAACTATTACTTTGAAGGTCTTTAGAGTGTTTGATTAGAGAAGACAGATCTATCTTGCTCTTTAGTTACACTCATTGTTATCTTAAATGTTTTCTTTGTTTGAAAGTAATTATAGGATAACTGGATTGTTGTCTTAAAGGTTTTCTTATTAAAGTATGGCCAAAGAAGTATATGGTACGCCCTGTCCTTTGGTTTGCCTCAAATAGTTACCTGAAGGCTTTTCTTGTTGAAGTAGAGTTAAAGGATTCTTAATTTCCCTTTAGTTTTTTTGTTTTCAGAACTTACTGTCATTTCATACTCCATATAATCTAGGAGACCCACTTGATATAGTTAGCTTGCCCTATGAAAACCCTTGCAGAGTTGATGAACAATTAAATCCTTTTATGTCTCCATAGCCCAATGGATTAATGTTTCTCATGGTCTATCTATTCAGTTGAAACACTCCTTCATTTAATCCCACTATTGATCTATCAACCAATCAATCAAACAAAACAAATAGTCCTTAGAACTTCATAACTAGCCTATAATCAGATAAAAAAAAGCATAAAGACATATCATTAATAAATGCTTACATGGAGAGAGCCCTCTTTGAGTCCAGGAAGGTTAGGTCCATGGACTCCAAAGTGGTCTGATGTGGTTCCCTGGAGAGTTTGTTCTTGCCAATCTTGCAAATCACTAGGGGCCAACATAATGGAAACCATACTGGGGAATACTGAGTAGTTAACAGCTTAATATCATCTCAAGAACTCAAAAAACCCCTTTCAAAGTTATATGAATCATGTTTTAGCCAAGAATGGTATCTGGTTGCTGATGGTGGACAACTTGCCTTAGAACAATTAAAAACCCTCCACCTGGTGACTCCACTAGTTTTTAGTAGGCCTGTTGACTCCACTGGTTTTCCATAGAATCCACTAGGAAAATCATTTTATCATTAAACATCAACAGAACATAGTCAAGAATACTTTGTTAATTAAGTATTTCTGTTACAGATTGGTTTGTTTTTCAAAATTTTTGTAAACTCTCAACCTTTTTTATTTTTGGGTCCAAAGTTCTGGCTTCTAGAAGAATTTGTACCAGATCCCATCCTGACCCAAATCCTCCTAAAATAGTTGACAATCCTAAAAGAATCCTCAAGAAGTCTCCTAGATCTAAAAATTCAACTATTAGCAGATCAATCCACAAAGCAAGTTCCCTACCTGAAAACCTTAAAGACTTGCAGAATATCCTCTCTGACTCACCCCTAGAACAAAGATTGTCTAGGACTAGATCCCAGAGTTGGATAACCCAGATAGTTTTAGACCCGTCCACCTTATAGCAGAATCCTGTTGTACTAACCTCATCCCCCATTATTCACCTTCCTCCGTTTAACCCTGTACCTCCTTTTGTCAATCCTCCACTTGTTAACCCTTCATTGTTTCCCCAACCACAGATCATGGAATCATGGTATGCTCCACTAGTTCTACCATTGCCTTTAGTTGTTATACCATAGGAATACTAGTCCAAGATTTCCTTATATGATGCTAGTAGTTCTACTACTGCTCAACAACATGTGGACAGGACTACCAAACCACCCCCGCTTCATAAAACCCCTATTTTATTGAAAAAATGAAGCCCCACGCTATATTAAACCCTCTGTGCTATATTACTCTGTTGTGAAACCAGCTCCAAAATTAGAAGAAAAGAGATATCAACGCCTTAGAAATAAGCCACTTCGAGGGGGCAACCTCCAATACATTACATGAATGAAAAATTCTCGGATGATACAAATTACAAAACCTCCTTTCTATATATAGGAGTCCATGGGGCCATAATGTAATCCTAGTGGGGACACAATGTAATCCTAGCCGACCTAACAATAATAATTTAAGGGCACAATAATAACAATATGGGGGTTACAAGGGTACAATAATAACAATAAGGGGGTTACACTAACAACAATAAGGGACTATACTAGTAACATAGGGACCTAACATGCCCCTCTCCTTCAAAAAAGTGTTGTCCTCAACGCTTGAGTAGCTCTGGGTGCTTCTGTATAAAATTCTCATCCTCCCATGTAGAATCTTCAGTGGGTAAGTTCTTCCACTTGATGAGATACTCTGAAATTGATTGATTTCGTAGTTGTCGAGTTCTTGTTTCCATGACCGCTTCATGTTCCAATATGATTTTTCCTTCCTCATCAAGTTCTGGCAATATTGTTTGAACTGGAAGATTTTCACCTATAACCTTCTTTAAGCATGAAACATGGAAAATTGGATGCACTCGTGAAGAAGCAGGAAGCTCCAATTTGTATGCCATAGTACCAATCTTTTGCAACACCTTGTAAGGACCATAGTACTTTGGTGATAATTTATTATCCTTCTTAGCTTGCTTGAGGGACATTTGTTCGTATGGTTGTAGCCGTAAAAATACCCAATCTCCTACGTCAAAACTTCTCTCGCTGCGATGTTGATCTGCCTGTTGTTTCATTCGATTTTGTGCCAAATTCAGGTTATCCTTTAAGAGTTGGAGAACTTCTTGCCGATGCTCGATGTGATCTTCCACTGCTTGAACCTTCGAATTTTCTCTTAAATATGATGTGATGGATGGTGGATGATATCCATAAAGTGCCATAAATGGGGTCATTTTTGCTGCAGTATGGAAGGAAGTGTTATAACACCATTCAGCAAGAGGTAACCACTTGACCCATTGTGTTTGTTTATCAGATACAAAACAACGAAGATATCCTTCCAAACATTTATTTACTATCTCAGTTTGACCATCAGATTGAGGACGATAAGATGAGCTATGAGCTAATTGAGTACCCAAACAAGAAAATAACTCCGTCCAAAAATTTCCAGTAAAAATGGGATCTCTGTCGCTCACAATAACCCTTGGGCTTCCATGTAGCTTTTGAATTCTGTCCATAAATTTAGTAGCAACCGTACTTGCTTTAAATGGATGAGATAATGCACAAAAGTGTGCATACTTGGTAAGTCTATCAACTACCACCATGATGACACTCTTTCCTTCAGAATTAGGTAAACCTGTGATAAAATCCATTGAAATCTCCTCCCAACGTTGACTTGGAATGATACCGCGAGAAGTCCCTGGTCTTAATTATCTTAACTTTATTCTCATTGTAAGTAAAACCAAAATACTCCGCCACAAACTTTTGAATATCAGATTTAAGGCCATCCCAAAAAAATTTATTTCTTCGCCCTGTGGTAAGTTTTTAAAAATCCTGAGTGTCCTCCTAAAGGAGAAGTGTGCAATTCCAAAAGAATCTTTTGTTTTAGTTGGGAATTCTTACAAAGATATAAGCGATCTTTGTACCATAAGGAATCATTTTTCCAACTAAATGTATCGTATGTACTAGGATCTTGTTGCAACTTTTGAATGAGTGCCCATACTTCTTTGTCCTTCTTCCATTCATCTCTTGCTTCGGTTATCCAATCTGGTTGGATAATAGAAATGGCACAAAGTAATGCTTCCACCTCTTCATTCTTTCTTAAGAGTGCATTTGCAACAAAATTAAGCTTCCCTTTTTTGTAGATTATTTCAAATTCATAACCCAACATCTTTGTGACCCATTTTTGCTACTCTTCTGAAGATAGTATTTGTTCCAAAAAATGTTTAAGACTATCATGATTAGTTTTTACCTTGAAGTGTCTTTGCATTAGGTAAGTTTTCCATTTCTTTAGTGCATGCAGTATTGCTAACATTTCCTTCTCATAAATAGGTTTCTGTAAATACTTTCCTTTGATTGGACAATTTTCAAAAGCACTGGGTCTTCCTTCCTGCATTAAAAAAGCACCAATTCCATTTCCTGAGGCATCACATTCCACAATAAAGGTTTTTGTGAAGTCTGGCATAGCTAAGACCGGTGCTAGGCACATTTCCTCTTTAAGATGTTCAAAGGCCTTAGTTGCTTCAGGAGTCCATGACCATGCATCTTTCTTCAATAATGTTGTTAGAGGTGCTGCTATTCTCCCATAATTCTTAACAAACTTGCGATAATACCCTGTTAACCCAAGAAATCCTCGCAACTGCTTTATGGTTGTGGGGACTTTCCATTCCTTAATGGCTTTAATTTTGTTAGGGTCTACCTTAACACCGTCATGAGATACAATATGACCCAGATATTCCACCTCTTGTACTCCAAAGAAACATTTGGATGTTTTTGCATATAATTGTTTCTCCTACAATAGTTTGAGCACCCTGTCAACATGTTCGACATGATCCTTCCAATACCTGCTGTAGATTAGTATATCATTAAAAAATACTAGCACAAATTTTCTAAGGAAGGGTTTGAAAATGGAATTCATCAACCCTTGAAATGTAGAAGGTGCATTGGTAAGGCCAAAAGGCATGACCAAAAATTCATAATGACCTCATGAGTTCGAAATGCTGTTTTTGGAATATCTTCAGTCTTCATTCTAATTTGATGATATCCTGAACGAAGATCCAACTTGGTAAAATAAATTGCTCCATGTAATTCATCCAATAATTCATCAATCACAGGAATGGGAAAATTGTCTTTAATGGTGAGCTTATTGAGCTCCCTATAATCCGGACACATTCGCCATGATCCATCCTTCTTGTGTACCAATACTACAGGAGCAGAGAAAGAACTTTGACTAAGTTGAATTATACCCGCCTCTAACATTTCTGCAATCATACGTTCAATTTCGCTCTTTTGGAAGTAAGGATATCTATAAGGCCTGATGTTTGGAGGAACACTTCCTGAATCAAATGAATAGCATGATCATGATCACGAATAGGTGGGAGTCCTTTGGGAGTTTCAAACACCTTGGAATGATTGTCCAAGACTTGTTGGAGATCTGCAGAAACAGATGATTTTGATGTTGGAACTTCTAGTGAGCATAATTGTGCAATTACGCCTCGCTGTTCTTTCTTTAGAAGCTTTGTCATGACATTAGAGCTTATTATCCTTCCTGGCTTCCCCGCAATACCCCGTAATTCGACTTCCTTTCCTTCTGAAAAAAAATTCAAGAAAAGTTCTTGAAAATTAAAAGTTACCGTCCCCAAAGATTGTAACCATTGTACTCCTAGTACAACATCAGCACCTCCCATAGGAATGGAAAGCATTGGAATAGTCAATACATATTCCCCCATGGTTAGCTTAATATTATGGCATTTTGCAGAGCAATTTATAGTTCCTCCATTTGCAACCATCACTTGACATTCTGGTGCTGGGTATAGGAAACAATTTAATTCCTTGGCTACCTTACAATGAATAAAATTATGGGTGCTACCTGAATCAATCAACACTATTACGTTTTTCTTCTTGATTTGTCCTTCTATCTTGAGAGTTTGAGGAGTGGTAATTCCTGCCAGTGCATTACACGATATGGTCAGATTCATTTCTTCCTCTTCTAGGGATGGTTCCTGGTGTATATCCTCTTCTTGTTCATTTTCTTCTTCCTCTTCACAATCTATGTAAAATAATTTCTTCTCAGCACACTTATGACCTTTAGTGTATTTGCTATCACAACTGTAGCAAAGCCCCTTTTCTCTTTTTTCTTCCAATTTTTGTGGTGTCAACCTTGTAGGTTGTGGAAATCTAGGCGTAGCAACACTTCCTTCTTTATAGAATTGAGTGGTAGGCTTCCTTGTCGCCATAATTTTACATTCAACTTTTCTTGCCAACCCGAATGCCTTCTCCAATGAATCAGGTTCCAAAACACGAACTTCATGTTGGATGTTATCCTTTAAAGTACCTATGAAGAGATCAATCCTGTGTTCCTTTGGAATATCAGTTACCCTTATATTCAATTTTTGGAAGTCCTCAATGTGCTCCCCCACTAAACCCTTTTGTTTGAGGTTTATCAATTGGCTAAAGAAGGTGTTTCTCTTTGTATCCTCATAATGTGCTATCATTTCCTCCGTAAAAATTGACCAAGTGACAATTTTTTTACGGGAGAAAAGCCATCGATACCATACAAATGTATTTTGTTCTAAATGTAAAGTTGCAATGCACACCTTTTGTGTGTTTTGCACATTATGGAGATCAAAATATTGCTCCATTTGTAGTATCCATGATACAGGATCCTTTCCATCAAACTTCCTCATATCCATTTTTGAAATATGGTGGTTCTTCCCGCTAACATTAGAGTTTATGAAGTCATGATTAACATTTATTTTGTTCTCATCATGAGTTTCCTCTACTATATTTTCACCATTAGGAAACATTTCTTGTATCAACTTTGTCAAACCTTCCATGTTTGGTTTTAGATCATTCTTCATGTTTTCCATGTTGTCTTTTAGTTTTTCATCGATCTTAGATTCCATGTCATCCATCTTAGATTCCATGCCATCTATCTTAGATTCCACACCTTTATTAAAACCATCCATCTTCGCTTCCATGCCTTTCTTCAAAACATCCATTTCATTTTTTGTTGCTCTTTGCGAGAGCGAAATTTGGTGCACTTGCTCTTGTAATTTTGATAGATCATGTTGCAATTCTTCATCTTCATGAGTCATAGTAGAGCCTTCTGAAGGCTTAATGGGTGTTGAATTATTTTTATGGGGCATTTTTTTTAACCCAATACTGATATATATTCTACAATATGCCCTTGGAATCAATTCAAATTGATTCTTCAAACAAGACTTATGCAATTCGTAAAAAAAATACACACCTTTTTCTTGCTTTTGAGGAGCTCGATATTGAAATTGGATTATCTTTGTGATTGTGGCTCTTCAATATCAGAAATTGGGCAATGAGGTAGCCTTCTAAATGATCTTTCGAATGCCACAGGTCTGACTTGATTTGGATTCTCCAAGGCAAAGTTATGTCCAATATCCCAAAATGACCTAATTATGGACTAGTTCAGTAGAGCAAACTTGTACGACTTGTCACGTGTCACTGTTTCGTCTTTTAGCTCTAAAATTGATAACAAAGAAACTAAGTCTGTGTACTTGTGACCACTTTTTACGGCACTCCAATCCGATGCTCAGAGAGAGAGTTATGAAGATTTTCCCACAATCACCTCTTTGAGATGAAATTCAGGAGCCTGAAAAAGCACTACCTTCCACAACTCATATCTCCAAAAATGTTGTGAACCAAGCTCTGAAATGTTTTGAAGATTTTCCTCAGGATTTCAAATTCGTGCCCTAAAAGTTTTATATTCTTAACCTTCGTAGAAAAACAGTTATAGCGCAAATGCCACGATGACCTGTTTAGATTAAATTGAGGAGCCTGCAAAAAGACCTAACTTCCATAGATCATATCTCCAAAAATATTGTGAACCAAGCTCTGAAATGTTTTGACGATGTTCCTCAGGATTTCAGCTTCGCACCCTAAAAATTTCAGCTTCTGAAACTTCATAGAAAAAAAGTTATAGCGAAAATGCCACGATGACCTGTTTGGAGCAGCGAAACCCTAGAATCCAAAGCTCTGATACTAAATGTTGTGAAACTAGCTCCAAAGGTAGAAGAAAAGAGATATCAACGCCTTAGAAATAAGCCACTTCGAGGGGGCAACCTCTAATACATTACATGAATGAACAATTCTTGGATGATACAAATTACAAAACCTCCTTTCTATATATAGGAGTCCATGGGGCCATAATGTAATCTTAGTGGGGCCACAATGTAATCCTAGTCGTCCTAACAATAATAATTTAAGGGCACAATAATAACAATATGGGGGTTACAGGGGTACAATAATAACAATAAGGGGGTTACACTAACAACAATAAGGGACTATACTAGTAATATAGGGACCTAACATACTCTCGGGCCCTACCTTTTAAAAGTAACTCGTCGGTTCATTCAACCCAATCATTGTTGGATTGCCTTCGCTAGATCTAACGGCCCACACACCGTATCACACCATTGTTTGCGCGAGGGTTAAATAACCCCAAACCCTATGAAATGGGCGGTATTCGCCCATGTCCCATCCACCACGTGGAGTCTTCCCTATGGAATTGCACGCCATCCTCCAAAACCGCAAACCAATCTTCATCCCATGCGGAAACCACTCTTCCTCTTTCGCACCAAATCCTAATACCTCCATCTGATTCAAAACGTTCCAGAGTCCTGTGGCTCTGTGATGAAGCCCAATTCTCCATTTACACCTCTCCAAGCACTCCTAATGCCTAAAAACCCCAAATAAACACAAAAATCCATTAAACACAGGTTTTAAACTAACAATTTGTTTTTACTGTGCAGGTATCATGGAAGAAATGCAAGAAATGCATTCCCAAGGTCCAAAATTGTTTAAATGAGTGCTTTGGGTGACGATCCAGAGATATTGTTTCATTAGGAGGACCAGGAGTGTAAAAACGAGAAAAACACCAATGAATCATGACCATTGGTGGTCATTCAAATACTCCATCAACAGTAAAATGCCCCATTATGCAACACATACAGACAGAGGGACAGGTAAAAGAAGAAAACTATTAGAAGATCGTGACAGTGAAGGATAATCAAAGGATTAAGGATAATCCAAGGATTTAAAGGGTTAAATTAAAGTTAAAGGCATAAACATAGGAAGACCAAGGTCAAATCAAAAGACAGAGATGAATACAAAGGATTAAAGAGATTAATCAAAGATTAGAAGAAAAAGAGGCAAAGACAAAGCAGATAAGAAGAATTAAAAGGATAAATCCAAGTTTACAGGCCTAAAAAAGAGTTTAAAGGATAAAACAAAGGGAGATTAACACAGAAGTAGATTCGAATGACTCAACAAAAAACATTTACTTCTTTAAAGGACACATTTGGACACATACAACATGTTTTATTTCAGTAAAGACGTCAAAAATTATTGAAACAATGAGAGATATTTCTCAGCTACTCAACAGTTATTGTAAAAGTTATTGAAAAGCCTTAAAAGTCAAATATTTCCAAAAGATAGCTCAAACAGTTAACTTAGGAGTTATTATTACAATGAGTCAATCTCAAATATTTTTCCTTGGGCCTTGCATGGCCTCAAAGGTCAAAAAATCATTAACTCTGTAATAAATA
This sequence comes from Pinus albicaulis, assembly GCA_034641835.2. Lineage (NCBI taxonomy): Eukaryota > Viridiplantae > Streptophyta > Pinopsida > Pinales > Pinaceae > Pinus > Pinus albicaulis. The sequence goes on along the minus strand of CM076571.1, from coordinate 151,168,996 downwards.
CACATCTCAAACCCTAGCTTAGTATCACCTCCTCATTTTGCATATAAATACTGCATGTATGATTTATGTTTATTTTTGGTTGGTTGGTTGGATGATTGATGGCTGCTGAGCTAGTTGATGAGCTTCTAGGCTGGATTTGAGAAAACTCTATGTTGCAGAGATCTATTGTACTAGAGTAATGTAACTGTTTTGAACATCCGTAATGCAAGCACGTTCACAAGATTCTTGAGCTATGTTAATGGTTAAGCTATCCTTCTTTGTCAATTTTTTCCTTTTGTTTTCCATTCTGTCCATTATTTCTCTGGTAAAAGAACATAAATTTTAGGTTAGGATATGATGTCTTGGCACACTAATTCTGTGTACTTTCTTTATCTTAATGTTTTTCTTCTGCAAGGTCTGATTATAGAATTCTTAATTTCTCTCTGGTTCCACCTAGCTTGTTTTCCTGGAAATGATTTAATAGAATCAAGCCAAGGAAGTCTATGGTATGCCCTGTCCTTTGGTGTAGCTTGAAACATTGTTTTTTAAGGCCTTTCTTTGAATTTTACTTAGTAGATTCCAGCCAAAGAAGTCTATGGTATGCCCTATCCTTTGGTTTGTCTCAAATTGTTACTTTGAAGGTCTTTATAGTGTTTGATTATAGAAGACAGGTCTATCTTGCTCTTTAGTTGCACTCATTGTTATCTTAAATTTTTTCTTTGTATGAAAGTAATTCTAGGATTTCTGGATTGTTGTCTTAAAGGTTTTCTTATTAAAGTCTGGCAAAAGAATTCTATGGTATGCCCTGTCCTTTGGTTTGCCTCAAATAGTTACCTAAAGGATTTTCTTGTTGAAGTAGAGTTGAAGGACTCTTAATTTCCCTTTAGTTTTATTGTTTTCCCAAATTACTGTCATTTCATACTCCATCTATTCTAAGTGATCCACTTGATATAGTTAGCTTGCCCTATGAAAACCCTTGCACAGTTGATGAAAAATTAAATCCTTTTATGACTCCATATCCCAATGGATTAATGTTTCTCATGGTCTATCTATTCAGCTTAAACACTCCTTCAATTAATCCCACCATTGATTTATCAACCAATCAATCAAAAAAAACAAATAGTCCTTATAAATTCATAACTAGCCTAAAATCAGATAACAAAAAGCATAAAGACATATCATTGATAAACACTTACATAGAGAGAGCCCTCTCTGAGTCCAGGAAGGCTAGGTCCATGGAATCCAAAGTGGTCTGATGTGGTTCCCTGCAGAGTTTGTTCTTGCCAATCTTGCAAATCACGGGGTCCAACACACGAGAAGAACAATGGTCCACACTACAACACTAGACGAAGCAAAAACATGTTTGATGATCAAAGAAGAAGAGGTGGATGAAGGAATGATCACAATGGAAGAGATGAAAGAATAAGAAGAGATGCTCTAAGTGACCATGAAGAGGATCATCATCCTCAAAAGAAGTCAAGATACTCTAGGGATGAAAGTAATGTTGGAAATAAATTTGAATGTATTCTTATTTATACCCTTACTAGTTACTCTCCTTCAGATTTTTGGGATAGTTGGTTGGTTGATAATGGGGCCATTCATTATTTCTCTAGGTATAAAGAAGTTCTCTCTAATTTGGTAGAGAGGGAGTCAAATTTGAAAATTATTCTTGGAGACAACTCCACTCATCCCGTGAAAGGCTTTGGGTCCATCAAATTTCATTCAGGATATGTGGAATCTATTATGCTCCATGATGTGATGTATGTGATAATATTAATGAAGAATTTGGTGTCAATATCTGCTTTGGAAAACAAAGGGATGAGGGTTTCCTTTATCAGGGGAAAGGTTCTAACCAGGCCTATTGGATCACCTATGAGAGATGCATTTACTTTGGGATCAAGATTTGAAGGACTCTACAGGGTTATTAGAAGACCTCTTATAGAATTGGTCCATGATACAAATCATCTAAGCGAGCTATGGAAAAAAATATGGCCCACTTACATTATGATTCTTTTTCGAAATTGAAGAAATTGGTCTTTGGTATCCCCTATATTAAAGCTCAACATGATGGAGTATGTCTAGGTTGTGCCAGTGGGAAGAAGATAGGGGGGCCATTCCCCTCTAGTGAGAACAAGGAAAATGACATCCTCCGTCTCATTCATTCCAAATTATGTGGTATGATGCCCTTACATTGTATTGGTGGCGATATATATTACATCACCTTCATTGATGAATTTTGAAGAAATATGTAGATATATTATTTGAAGCACAAGGATGAAGCCTTCGAAATGTTTAATGGGTACAAAGTTTTGATAAAAAATCAAATAGGGAAGAAAATCAAGATATTCAGGTCTGAAAATGGTGGTAAGTACACTTTGAATGAGTTCATTGATTTTTGCAAGAAAGAAGGTATCATCAAGGAGAAAATTCTCCCATATACTCTTGAGAAAAATGGAGCAGATAAAAGAATTAATGGGTTGATTTTAGAAGATACTCATGCCATGCTCCATGAATCCTATTGTATATGTTCAAAACAGGGTGCTTCATCAAGCATTGGATAGCAAGACACCCGAAGAAGTGTTCACACGTGTAAATCCTGATGTTAGCCATCTTAGTATCTTTGGATTCCCCATATATTTCCATGCACCGAAGGACAAAAGAAACAAGTTGGAAGCCATGGGAAGAAAATGAATGTTTGTTGGATATTGTTAAAATTATAAGGCATTTATAATATATATTCGTGGTCAAAGGAAGGTTGAAATTATTATGGATGTAACACTCAATGAAGACATTTCCCTTGGAAAAGAAAGGGACCTTCCTCCGCCTCCTCCACCTGAGAATAAGAATGATGGTATGGATATTTTAGATGGTTCTTCGATGTTTGAATCTAAGAAATATATTTTTGATGATCCCATGGAGCATATGGACCCATTAGATCCTCCTCCACGTGATCCTCCTTCTACGAAGAGGCCACCTTGGCTCCGTGACACATTACAGATGATGAGAGATGAGTTCCCATTCGAAGATCATTAAGAGAAAGTAAGAAGCCATTCATGTACTAGGGATATGTTGTAGCTATGTGAACTATGATTCAAGTTGAACCTCCCACCTTTGAAGAAGACGTGAAATAACAAGTATCTAAAATAATACTATGGCCAAACAATATGAATCAATAATGATGAATGAAATATGGGATATCGTGCCAAGACTGAAGGGAAAATATATGGCGACTTCAAAATGGCTAATCAAGATCAAACATGGAGTTGATGGGAGCATTGAGAAATATAAAGCAAGGTTCGTGGCCCAAGGATTCTCCCAAAAAGAGGGAGAATATTATGATGAAATATTCGCACATGTGGCTCGATATACAACCATTCGTTTGATAGTTTCTCTTGTTGCAATTCAAGGATGGAATCTACATCAGATGGATGTAAAGATGACATTCCTCCATGGTATGTTACATGAAGAAGTGTACGTTGAAAATTTTGAAGTGGAGGATCAAAAGACACATGTTTGTGGGTTGAAGAAGGCATTGTATGGTTTGAAGCAAGCCCATAGAGCATGTGGTGCAGAGGATAAAAAATTTAGAACACATATCAACTTTATTAATTAAAATTCACACTACCAAAACATTGATTTTTCCAAAATATTACATGTCTATTTATAAGGAACAAAGAAGTGAGTTGGAATTTTTAAAGATTAAGTAAATGTTATGTTCAAATGAGAGAATTATTTTTGAAGTGGAGTATTCATGTAATAGTGTCAATTTTGAAGTGGAATATTCGTTTATAAAGTGGGATAATTAATACGATAGCGTCAATGTTTGAAGTAAAGGTGAAAGTAAATAGTAGATGTTAAGGTGAAAGTAAATAGTAAAGGTAAATGATAAAAATAAATTGATGGTGGAGGACAAATGGTGAGTTGTTGCACACTGTTTTGAGTGGGTGATATATGGTTTCATTAAACCATGCGTGGGTTTGAGAATGCATAGCTTCATAGTATAATTTTACCTTTTTAATTACATGTTCCAAGTAGGAGAGTTATGAGAGAGGGGATTTATATGGGACTTTCTAAAAGAGTTATGTTCTTTGCACTTTTTTAAAGGGTGATATCATAAGGGATTGTTGACCCAATGTTATTGAGTTAAGAAATAAGGTTATGAGTGTTCAAATGAACAAAGGTCCTTGTATACATTCATGTATTTTGAAATAGCCATTCGAATTTGGGTGCATTTTCGGTTGTACTCGACACCTAAGATTCATTAAAATTTAATGTCAAATTACAAGTATGGAGTCAAAGAGTCATAAGCCAAGTCAAAGGTTTGATTCCTTGAATGTAATTGGGTGCATGATCGGTGGAGCCCAACACCCAAAATTCTAGTCATTGTAAAGACAATTTGAAGAAATATTGCAGTTGTTCTTTGCAGAAAATGGAGCAAAGCACAAAGGAGTGCTCCGAAGTAAGGTTCAAGTGAAGTGAACCATTGGAAAATTTCACAAGAGATAACTTGGTAAAGTGATTCATTTGCAGGTTATAGTGAACAAAGTGAAGTTCACGACAGAATATGAAGATGGATCGAGAGATAAGTCATAGCGATGATGCCATAGTAGTTGGCATTGATGATGAGGAGTGAGAGATTGTTGAATTAAAAATATGGCTTGATATATTGATGGAACTACTACAAAGACATACACATGGATGGGTGATAAATAAAACAATTAAATGTACAATTAAACAATTGATGGAAAGAAGGCTAAAGTGCAAACTGAAACTTTTAAAAGTAGAGAAACTCCAGACAAAAATATACATTTATGAACCTGACGATGATGATGATGATGACGTGGACATGCATCCAATCCCCACAGACGATGCTACAAATTGTTCAAAATACCAGCTTGAAGACCCGAAGACAGATTCATTTGTCAAACCTTATGGAATTAAATTTGAAAACTTGTTTGTGGATGCAAGATATGTTCATCAAACAAATGGATCAAATAGCAAAATGAAAGATATTGAAACATAACTAAAATTCCTGGAAGAATGGTTGGACAATCCGAAGCCAGAGTATGATGACAAACCTTCAAATCAAAAAGTATGGCACAATAAAAGCATAGATATGGACAACAAAGATCAACAAATAAGCAGTAATGCACACAAGGAAGAAGACAAGTTGGACATGGAAATTGAACAGATTGGAATATTGATGGTGAAAGTGTCCAAAAAGAAACATATTGCAGGAAGGAAAGAAGATGGCACAAGATTTTTGATAACAACAGAACAATCATACATCAACAAAGAAAGAGGACAACTACACCATAAAGTTTGGAATCCTGGAAGACAAAAATGGGAAAACACAGAAAATCTACAACATGACAAAGCAACTGATTTACTGCAAGGGAAAGTTTGGGATCTGAGAGGATTTTATCATGACTGATGGTCGGGAGACCATGGTTTTCTTTTACCAGGGGAGTCTAATGTAGCTGCATCTAACCTAGGTTAATTGTTTACTAGGGGAGTTAGTTACAAAGTGAATATTTAATTAATTAATTTATTTTTCCTAAAGTTTTAAGAGAGGATTGGATTGTTGTAAATAGGAGAAGATTCGAGAGGACTGTGGAAGGTTTGAGAGGATCATGGATTAGTTAGCTCTTAACTAGGGATAAGGTATTGAATGAGATATTTTAAAGATTATATGAGATATGTTAGAGATTAGGAGAGATATTTTGGGAGTTAGCTTAGGATCTATAACCTCTTTGGGTTCTAATCCAATTAGATAAATAGAGGTGAGCTTATGAGGCATGACGCATGTAGAAAAATGTGTGTAGATTTTGGGAGTATGTGTGAGGAATGATGGCCAAGCATGAGGCCAATAATCCTTCGTAAATATTTTATTTATTGATTAATTATTTCAGATATCGGGTGTGCATTTGATTTCAGTTTTATGTGTGTGTTTATTGATAAGTTGCAGGCCTATGGTCTGTGGTGTCATCAAGGTACACCTACATAGATAGTTATTTGGTGAACCTGTGATTCACAAGAAGCAATTTCGATCCCAACCTCTGCTTCAAGGTATGTCATTGATTTTGGTTTTATATGTTCACGATCTATTCTTGACAGGTAGTGAGCCCTTGATGATTGTGTGTAAGAGGGAGATAACCTCTGAATTCGAGATGAAGGACCTTGGACTCATGCACTACCTTCTAAGCATTGAAGTGTGGAAAATGCCTGGTGAGATTTTCCTTTCATAAGGAAAATATGTTGTGAAGATATTGGAGAGATTTGGAATGAAAAAATGCAAGTCCTTGCCTACACCGATGGAAATAAACTTCAAGAATTTATGTGGAGAAGTTGCAGGACTTGATTTGGTGAATCCATTTAAGTATAGACAATCGATTGAGACTCTAATTTTCTTAGTGAACACCCATATAGACATATGATATGGAGTGAACACATTGATTCAGTTCATGTCCGGGCCTCTCGATGCAAATTGGGTCGTTTCTAATCACATTATGATATATTTGCATGGGATGATCACCCTTCATTTGAGATATACTACCAGAGATGTTCGGCTTCATGGATATACTAATGCAAACTGGGTAGGAAAAATTATCGACTCGAAGATTACGTCTGGATGTTGTTTTAATCTTGGATCTTCCATGATGTCTTGGATGAGTAGGAAGCAGATGTATGCAACATTGATTATCGTTGAAGCAAAGTATATTGTTTCTAGCATGGCTAGCTGCGAAGCAATTTGCTTGAGGAATCTCTTTGCAACACTATTTGAGCAAGTCTTAGACACTACAATGATCTATTGTGACAATAAGCATGTGATCCGTCTGGCAGATAAGCTCGTATTTCATGAAAAGTCTAAGCACATACAAATTCGATATCACTTCATTCGATATATGGTGCAGAGAGGAGCCGTTAGAATCCATCATATATCGAAAAATGATCATATTGCAGATATTCTCACAAAGGCTTTACCGAAAGAAAATTTATTGGTCTTTAGAGAGAAACTTGGACTAATGGATGTGACCCCTCCTGATAAGGGGCATCACTGACCGAGAACACTGAGCCGAATCTTCCCCCCTGTTTGAGCTCCCAAGGCAAGGAATCGAGATAAAGGGCTCCTGGGGTTAAGGGATCTCTGGAAAATAGGGTCATAGATGTTGCTCCCCTATTTCTCACCCATAGGTTTAGAGATGTTTCTCCCCATATCTTGGTCTTTGAAAAGTATACCCCAGTTGGAATCATACCCACAAGCTAGAATTATTTGGATTACTGCTCCCCATTTGGCCAACGGGTTGAGAATATACTTAGGATGTACAACCTAAGCTGATTATGATGTTGTTTTTCTACCACATGACTCTTGAGGGTCATTGTTGGGAAGATCAGTTGGTAATAGGATGGTTTGATATTTTCTCCCCTATATCATCTACTGCTCGATATGGGGTTGTAAAGGTTGAGCTCCCCATGAATATTTTGGGTTAATATGTGCTCCTCGATGTAGTTTCAGGTTGAGATGTGCTCCCTGATATTTTTTTCGAGTTGAGATGTGCTCTTCGACATTATAGACGGTGGAAGCTAATGCTCCCTGATTCTCTTCTTTAGATTCATGAATGATTCAAAAAATAGAGTTAATAAAGAGACGGAACATGATATGACGAAAATATATACATGAAAGTATACAGTTGGAATTTCTCGCTAGCTGAGAGGGAGTGTTAATTACAGGGTCCAAAGCTTGCACATGTTTCTATGGTTTTGGGTTACAATCATAGACTTGTCAAATAAGATTTTCTACTATAGTCGCAGGATTATAAGCTCAAGGGAGTGACTGGGATCTATCTGTCGCACACATACTCTTCCTCCACATGACTGGAAATTAGGGAACATTTTTTACATTTGACCGCAGAGAAGAAAAGTTGCCTCTTATATATATTGATGTTGGAAACATATTTTTGAATGTTATTAGGCTAATTTTGCTGTATGATTTTTTATTTGGCTCATTGTACTCTTTGTTGAACATTTCATGAAAATTTAATAAAGAAGAAGAATTTCAAGGGTTTTCCCCATAATGGGTTTTTCCCTGGACTTTGCCCAAATATGGTGTCTCTTGTTGATGTGTTGATTGTATCCTTTATCATTTCATTTACTGTTCTATATTCAATTACTGTTGATTGGAAACATTAATTGATATGGGAAATATTGATAATTGAAGAATTGAATTGGGCTAAAGTAATTGAAACAACATAGAGCCATGTGAAAATTAACATGTTGTGCGTTGAGTTTTGAGAGCACATGGATCCCAATTATAAAAATTTGAGCTTTGAATTATATGGAGCTTGGAAAGGTCGTACATATGAACAACCTGATGCTATGTGAGATGTTGCATTTAGGGCTCCAAAACCTCGTTTAACACCTTGACCACATAGAGTTGTTGCATTTCGAGATGAGGTAGATGTTGCATCCAACATAGGAGCTCAGGGAAGGGAGAAGATTTTTGAGGTTGCTTAGGATGTTTTGATAGAAATATTAGTTGGCTTCGGCAAGAGGAAGCATTCATAGGGTGAGGATAAAATTATACCATTTGTTAATGTTCCAGAAGAGGTGTTGAGAGAGATGGACCGAGAGGATCTCGAGATATAGTGGCAACATCTTATAGAGATCATGTGGAGCAATCCTTGGCTCACGATAGTCATAGCATTGGCGAGGCATGTTCTAGGAAGATATGATTAATTAACTATAAAATCACACTTACAAGATTACTTGTAATGCATGTTACATATAAATTTATTATGTTGAACTATATATACATTCTATCTCAGAAAATAACTTATTTATTTATTTGAACTTATGCAGTTTTCATCATCTTTTAATGAAGAAATACTTAAATCAGTGGAAAAATGTCCTCTTAATGGAATTTTTGATGTACATACACCCAAATATTACCATGTAGATATATTTTTTTGCTTCAAATTTTGAATTTATTAAAGTCACATAAATTTTATGGTGTCACTCATACATTTTATGTTCACCTTTTAGGTCAGCAGAAAACATGAAAGAATCGATTAGGAAACTGAGTCCCAAGGAGATGGCACAAAACCTCCATAATATGGTATTTTCATACCTTAGTAGCCTATTATCCACCCAATCGTTTGGACAAACTTTGCTTAATATTTATTTTAGACTCTAATTAATAGTATGTTCTTTTAGAAATCCCATATACGACATGTTTGGTATTTATTAATTTCTTCTGATTAATTAATTACGTTCTTTTAGTTTAATTAGAGTTCTCTCTAGGGATGTTCACAACAAGTTCATGTTGTAATTGTTTTTCATTTTTATTTTGTTATTCATCAGTAATTTTTTACTTGTTGGTGATGACTAGTTCTGATAGCCAAGTTTTCCGACAGCTGATCTTAAAACTTTGTCAAATTTTCCAGCTAGGAAAACACCCATAAAATTTTTTGCTCTCTTTACTTTTCAGTTCGCCCATGACAAGTTGAAATCCAATTATCCAATCCTATCTAACCCCAGCCATACGAAGTCTGCCTGTCTGCTCTAAAAGGACAATCCAAGTCTGTTTCAAAAGCCTCCCCTAAGTTAGGAAGTGGCGCTTTAAGGCATTTTACCCTTGGCAACCATCAAAAGGCAAAAAAACATCCATCTGCTATAGACCAATCATGAAAGACCTCCCACTCTGCTAATGAAGTTAGTCACAGCCCTAAGTCGCGCCACTTATATGCCCCTAAGTCTCAGCAATGCAAAGACCACAGTCTCAAGCTGATTATTAGGTGTTTTACACTGTTTATGGATTTGACAAGCACAGGAAACATGTCATCATCTCAGAAGAAATTCCTTGAATCCACATTAGAAGAACAACTGCTTCTCAATGTGAGCATAAGCCTGATATATATCTGCAGGACAAAGAGTTTCTCATCAAGACCTTGCAGCTTCATTCAGGATGAAAACACAGTAGAAGAAAGACAACACTGTCAAACAAACTTGTTATTTGCCATGGCCAAAAACCTCCTTCCTCTATAAGCAGAGGGTTAAGGCGCCTCCTTCATCTACAAGCAGAGGGCGATGGCCAATGTTGACTTGAAGAATTGCAAAACTTACTATAAGCACATGTTTGTTTTTTACTAAACAGTGAAACAGTGACTCAAGGTTTCTGAGGGAAAGTGATGATAAAAAACAGGGCTAAGAGCAGAAATGTTCAAATCCAGAGAAAACAGAGTTTTTGGTTTTGCACCCTAAGAAAGAAGATAAATTGAAGTTTCATGCATCATCATCATGGCGCAACAGAAAGAGACTCCATTGATCAAAGCTATTGTAACAAAACATCTCTGCAGGGGTGCTAGTATGAATGGCTCAAATCAGTGCTGAGCAAGAAGACACTTCAATAAAAAGGACCTCTGTGTGCTCTTATGTTTCTGTTGGGCTGTGGGATAAAGTCTATGGTTTCCAGATAAACATAGAGAAAAGACAGGCAAGTAGTACACAGTCCCAGACATGAGACATCTTGATATCATTCAAAGCGCCAATGCAAGTTCAGGTGTCATGATCTACACTCCACCAAAAAGATAAATGTATCCTTCAGATGTAGTAGGGCTGGTGATTTCAGAGCTCCATTGGAAAGAAAATGACTAATAAAAGCCTTGGTACCTATGAATTATTCCAGCAGTCATTCTACACCTCATATGTTTGTCTCCTCAACACAAAGGTATAAAAAGGTTATGATCTGAGTTTTAAACCCTTGGGGAGACATGTCATTATTGAAAGAAATTCTATTTATAGACAGCTGTCTTTCAAATGTGCTATAACCGCTGACACAGACAATCTGGGTTTAGGTCATCAAGGGACATCACCCTTGAAATGATTGTTCATAATAGGCAAAAGAGATGTTGTGACATACTGTTAGTTTTTTGAAAAGCTTGAAACAAACATAGGTTGTCATTATTCAAATGGACAGAGACATCATAGTAATATTTTCTGAGCAGATGAAAGACTGTAAAAAGAAAGCGCCTTCTTAGACAAGGTATGGACATAATAGGAGATCATTGACATAGAGAAATAAAGAGATCTCCTTTTAAAAATAGACTGAGATGGAAGGGCCTGAGCAAATGCAACTGCATTTTTCACCCACAGTCAGAAATGAGTTTAAGGGACACCTGGCAGTCAAGTCATTCTCACAATAGGGCCTTGTCACCTTTTAAAGCATCCAGAGCAAACACATTTGTTTAAGTTTCAAAAGGAAAATCCACTTCATCGCAAAATGGCAAAGGCGCTTCATAACTCATTGGTGCATTATTGGCCTAATGTTACATTCTGAAAAGGGTATTCAAGAGTCAAAAGTGGTAGAGTTTCACCTTCAAATAAAGCACAACAAGGCCTTTTACCTAAAACGCATTTCTCACTATGCTATCTTTTCAAAAAAATCAAACTTCACCTTTTATCAAAGATCGGTGCAAGGGGTCGTTTAAAACTTGTCAAAAGGTTTTCAAACCCTCCACCAAGTGAATGAGAAAGAGCTCAGATTTTTCCGCGTTAAAAGGGTTAAGGACTGTTGTTGATCCATTTTGCAAAAACCCTCAAGCACGAGCAAAGCCCCTTTGCTGCCCTCGAGATCAAACAAGGAGGATTTTGGGCAATTTATAGAAGTTTTCAAAGGTGATTGGTTGCACGGCACGCCTGTACAAGCGCGCGGCGCGTTTAAACGTGAAATTTGCATAGGGATGAACGGTAGCGCGGCGCGTCTGTAGGTGCGCGCGGCGCGCCTGTGGGTGCCGGTCCTGTCGGCCCGACAGTGACCCGACACAAACTTCTGCGCGACGCTTTTTCACACCAGCACGCCGCACACATTTCAACGGTTCAGCACGCCTCCAAATCATTTCTAAAGGCTGCTCCAGCTCTCTAAAAAGCCTTGCCACCATTTTAAAGGTATTTATATGCCTATATGACCTTTGCAAAATTGTTGATGTAGAGTGAAAGGGGATAAAATCATGGTGAAAAATCACAGTTGTGTTTGGTGTTTTCATTTGTAAAGAGAAACGAGATTGACTGCGGTTATGCTAGCTAAGGATGAAATGTTAAAACAAAATTGTGGAGATTGCATTAAAGAGCTTTTATGACTGCCCTCAAACTGTGATTTCTGTTGATGAGAGAAAGACATTAAACCACTCACAAAACACAGTGGAACAGTCTTGAAAGAAGGAAGGAGCACAAGGTGGTTAAGGGTGAATAGTAGGTTAGTTTTCAGACAGCAGTAGCCCTCATACGAATATTTTTTATCTTTCAAAATATTTTCCTCTATTTTATCAAAGGAAGAAAACAATGTCTTAACTTCAGTTCCCTAAGGCATATCCAGTAAGTAAAAGTCATCATTCGCATTCAGAGTTAAGGCAGAAACTCAGTTTTTGCAAATTGAGACAGTGGCCCTAATTTTCAAACCACAGTAATCATCCACATATAACTTGGTCATCATTAAAAGTTTTTTTCAGTGTGCTGAAGAGCAGAATCAAGGTTGTTTTCTTGACCATAAACTGATTCTAGTATATGAAACTATGAGTTGCCACTTGGAAGTATCGACAAAGTTGTGAGTGAAGATTGGTAAATACAGGGGCAGTGTCTTGATTAGAAGAAGTGTTTGCTTACTACAAAGCTGTTGTGTTGTCCTCAAAACACCTAGGGCCATGTCACCTTGCACCATCACAGTAACCTTTTAACTGTGTATCTTTTGTTGCCTGTGTTATGCTCTTAAATATACTTGTTGAGAGACATATCAAAGGTTGGGAAGGCCTCATTTTAAGGATCAGAGGTTTTTGTATTGAGAGGGATATTGTGCACAAACATCCAAAAACATTATTTCATTATCAAGACAGTGGGATTGATAGAGTTTAGCTCCAAGAAGGCATTTTAAAGACAGTGATACAGTTTGGTGCTTCAAAAGCATTTTCAGCCCAAAATGCCGCCCAGGCAAGACAGCAGAAGCGGTTTACACAAGAGATATGAGCCAATTTCTACCGAGGAGGTCAATGCACATCCATCCATCCTCTTCAATTTTCATGAGGTAGGTTGTTTGGATTTCTGCCAGAGAGTGCAGGAGGTAAAAAGTTTCTCGCCCTTAACACACTTGTGCGCCTTGAGATTCAAAGAAAAACATTTCCAAGTGGCAGGCCTTGATTTTAAGTTCTCTCTGAGGTATGTGTCCAAGGCAACTAAAATCCCATACATTGGCGAAAAATGGTTCAAGCAAGCCTATCTAGACTTGGATGACTACAAGCCTTTCATCAAGCCCTAGCACAGAGAAACATGCACTGCTATTTTTCCTTTCTCTCATCTTCTTGCTAGCTATGCTCCTCTTATGAAGATCATAATGAAATATTTCACCTCTGAAGGGAGATTCTCCCGAGTGTATGCATATCACATTCGACTGTTGATGCACTTCACTAGAACCAAGCAGCTCAATCTTCCTTACTTCTTGTGCAAAAGTATTTAGAAAATGGCCTCTTCTGTCCAGAAAAAGCCTCCATCACAACAAATAGCTTCTCTATGCCATCATTCTCTGATTAAAATCATCATCCTTCACCAGCTAGAGAAGAAAGAGGTTTCATGGGATGTTTTCATTAGTCATCCAGATTTCTCCACTGTCCCTCCGGTCCATACATCTCCCACATCGCCTATTCATCGCCCCTCACCTTCCTCTAGCAGAGCCACTCCTAGAAAGCTCAAATTCACTACAGAATAGTCAAATGAGCATGAAGAAGGAGAGAGAAGTGGACATCAAGAAGAGAAAGGGCATGAGCAAGAAGAAAGGGATGAAGAGCAGCAAACTGAAGATGAAGAACAGTAGCAGGATAGTGGTGAAGGTCAGCAACAGGAGCAAGAAGAAAAGAGTGCTGAACAGCAGCATCTCAGTGAAAATGAACAACAGGGACAAGAGGAAGAGTAGCAGCTTGATATTGAAGGTCATGAACAACAGTTTGGGCAGAAATTTGAGCAGCAGCTTGAGATACAAAATGAACAAGAAGTCCAAGAACAGCAGCAGCATGATGTTGATGATCAAGGGCAACAAGAATTTGAGACAGATCAACATCATGACATTGAAGAGCAGAAGCAACCTAAAGAAGACACACAACAGCCTCAAGGAGAGCAGCAGTTTCAAAAAGATGACAAGGGAAAAGCAATTGTGCCTCCTTCTCCTAAAAGGACAAAGCCCATCACAACAAGAAAGAAAGGGCCTAAGGCTGCCACTCCAAAAGTAACAAGAGTTGTCCCTAGCAAACGAAAATTGCCAAAGAGGTCTCCCACTAGCATGCCAAGAAGAAAGAGTGCAAGGTTAGCTTTCAAGGGCAAAGGGAAAGGCAATATAGGAGAAAGTCAAGAACATGGAGGTGCATTGGATGTCATTTCAATCCAAAGTGATGACAGCGATAATGAAGCCCGCATTCTTGAAAACCTTCTAATCCATCGAGAGGGTCAAATTGAAGCATTGGAGAATGACCTTCATCAGGCAAAGAACTTCAATCATTTCTTGGAGATCCAAAATAAACAAATGAGTGTCCATATGGCTGTCCATGAGGCACGCGCAATCAAATACAAGAATGAGGCTGCTAAAGCACAAGTAAGGATAGAGGAGCTCATCGGTGAGTTTGATAAAGATGAAGAAGAAGACTAGCCTAGGCAGAAGAGGCCTAGAACCATAGGGCTTAAAAGAGCCCTGGAAAAGCAAAAGGAAGAAGAACAAGCCCATCTTCAATCCTTTCCCCTCACTGCACTACTTGAGCAAGAAATTGAAAGTAATAAGGAGGCATGGCTAGAAAGAGCCAATAAAAATTTGGAGATGAAGCTTGAGAAGGCAAACAGAGACCTGGAGCTGCAAAGGAAGATGACACAACACTATCAAAAGCTAAATCAGTTTGCCCGGCGCAAGCTAAAGGCCACCCAAGAGAAACTGAAGGAAGCAAAGGAGAAGCGCCCGGCACGAAAGGAGAAGAAAGGCACATCAGCACTCGAAATTTTGGCTTCAGCTTCGGAACACATTGCTAAGGACCCTTGAGGGTCATGCACCCCAATTTTGAGCCCATTTTGACAATTTTTGGTTTTTTGGCATTTTTGTGTTTTTGGTAAAAAACTCATAAATTCGCCATTTCATTTTGAGGATTCATCAAGGGAGGAGAATGGTATCATTGAATGCCATAATTTCATGAGCATACCCTCAGCGATTTTCAGAACATTTGGAGATCATTTTCCCCCTCAAAACGGCGAAAAGGGCTCTCTTTTTGCACACTCTGCCCGGTCTATCAGCAGACTGTAATTTTCTGGTTTTTTACACACAGGTGCAGATTTGGAGGACTTCCAGGCATCAGATTTGGGAAATTTCAGTTGCGCTAGAAAGTAGACATTTAGAGCTTTCCAACGAGTTATCATGAGCCTCGTTTCAACATCAGGAAGGCTGCCAAATGTTTCCGGCAAGTCAGGGGACCTTTTTCTGATGTAAATTTGAAATATTTTTGTAATTTTTGAACCTCTAAAATCTGCTTTTTCCAAATGTGCGTTTAGCTATTTTTACACATGAAAAATTATGCAAAGTCAATTAAATTCCCTTTTTTAGCATTTTTTAGATATTTTATGAGATATTTTTGTGCCTTTGGCTTTGCAAAGCCTCAAGGACAAGTTTAGATATTTTGATTAGGCCAATGAGGATGCAAGTTGAACCATGAGGTTTTCCTCACTTGAGCCTATATATTCCAAAGGCTCTCATTGTAAACAAGGCTGAACTTGAGAAGAGAAGTAATATATGGTCATATGAGCTTTGGAAGAAAATACTTGTGTTATGCTTTTGGATTGCCTCTTGGATGTTCTTGGATGAATGATGAAGGATTGTTGATGGATTCCATGACTTGGTAGAATGGTATAGTGTCTCTTGCTTTGTTGTTGTCTTGTAGTTTTCATTCATGAATACATTTTTCTTGCTTGCTATAGATCAGTAGAGAACAAATTTGAGATATGCCCATGGAGACACATCAAATTTCCTGAATCTTCATAGCTTTTATGTTTTCTTCTTCCTTAGTTGCATTAAAGAATTCTTAACTGCTCTTTAACAACTTGAGAATATTGTTGCTAGTTTCATTCATAGTTCTATGCATGTTAAGTAGGATGTATGGTGTGCCCTGCTTACCTATGACTGTCCATAGTCCCATCCATGAAACTATCTCTTTGACTGATTAGATTATCATCTTGTTGAACCAAGGAGGCCTAGTTCCGATCTAGCCCTTTGCCTAAAACTATGCGAATCTTGTTGTTCAAAGTGCCCAATAACTTGAAGTACTTTGTTTAGGCATTCCGGCATAGTGTTTTGAGTTTTTAGTCCGTCTTATGTGTTTTCCCCAAAGTCTGATAGCCATTTCCCAAAGTCAGAGGGTCTTATACTTCTATGCATGGCTTGAATGTTTGTTTCTATGTATTGATTAGTTTATAGTTACATTTTGCATGATTAATGGTTTGCCCTACCATGTTTATGTTATCTATTGAACCAGTGATGCTTGAAACTCTTTGTTGTTCACAAAATTGATGTCCATTTACTCCATTTTGCCCTAAGATCCTTTCTACCTTGAATCAAATCGGCCCTTCAACAGCCTTGTATCGTCATCTAATAGCTTTCTTGACCTTTTGACCCCATAGCCCAGTTAATCTAACATCTTGTTATCTATTTTATATCTTTGATCATTTTCATCCCTCACAACTTAAAAAAAAAATTTCAAAAACTTACTTCATAACTAGCCTAAAATCAGAACACAATAAACAAACACACAGATATCCCTTACGCATATAGAGAGAGCCCTCTCTGAGTCCAGGAAGGCTAGGTCCTTGGGCTCCAAAGCTTGGTTTAATGTTACACTGTCATTTGGCTTGCCAATCAGCGAAATCACGGGACCCTAACATATTTCACAAATAAAAAATATAGTTTCCCATGTTGCATTAGGTGATTTCTTGGTCTATGTAGATCTCATAGATGAATATTACTATGAGATTCACTTTATATTGTATTACTAACATTTCAAATTCATGTTTTTGTTTAATACTCTTTTGGGGAGTTATATACCCTAGTATCATTTAACACTTTGTGGATTATGATTGATTTTGGTATAAAAATGTAAAATTTCAATACATCATCCTTCATTTGATGAGGAATCATTTGAAAAATTTGTGCAATCCCATATCTCCATTGGAAGCCAAAGTGACACTCTTAGAAATTATTACCAAATGGATGAATTGGCATTGGCATTAGATGGAAGGGATACATGATGCAGATTCACATCATTACCATATTCTCCCACCTAGCTCTTAAATTTATCTATTTTAGGTGGATTGGATTCTTTTGTTTTCTTTTTCTTGGGAGGAATTTTTAGACATTCATAAACATATCTTATCTTGTGAAAAAAACTCCAACAAGTGAAGGATATATCCCAAAATAAGATAGCATTTCTAGTTTTCCATATTCCCCATGATACTATGTGTGATAAGACTTTGTGCTCACTTTCATCCATTGTTTTGGCAGTTTATTAGAGATTTTTAATTTATGGAGTTACTCCAAAAGTGTTTTAACCTAACTAGTGATGTTTGATGGACATATGTATGGCTCAGTATGAGTGGATTCTTGACATTTGATGGAGTGCTAACATATAAATTACCTAGGGGGTTGTTATTATATGTGTGATTGACCCATTGGTGAACACAACAAGGTAGTTGGTTTTGATTAGGAGAGCTACCGTGCATAACAATAACTAAACATCAACAATATGCATATTGATAGACATGTGGATCATAGATTCGTCATTAGAAAAATTTCGTGGCTCCCTTATTATGTATTAAGTGAAGAAAATAATGTATCTTATGTGTATTATACCCCATTGTATCAAAACATCTTACACTCACACTGCTGACATCATATCATGGGTAGTTTAAGCATCAAGGTCTGATTGTACATTATTCTGGTCACCATTGGGTCTTATTATTATGAACAAAATCCATGTAACCAGGCTTTAACTTTACAAGATTTAATGGCCTTTAAGAGTGGGAGTTGTAATGACTTTTGAAAAACTGATATATTCCATATATGATGTATGTATCACATCCTTAAAGATCTTGCTTGGGATAAAATTCTAGACTAGTTTTCTTTTATTTTAACTAAACAAAGTCCATATTTCATATTTTTCCCTTCTCATTATACAATTACAAGGCATATCATGATTATAAAATAAAGAATTCTTAGTTTTGATTGAACAATGAAACTACCAATTAGTCTAAAGAAGTTAGAGTTGTAGGCTGAACAAACTAGTTCTCAAACTAACTCCTTAGTTCCAAAAAAAATTAATAAAAGAAATGCCTGAATTATCTGGACTTTTCAAACTTCAACCTTCCATCAAAAGAGTGTAGAGTAGATTGAAATATTGTAACATAAATTTATTAACATGATGACCTTTGATTTATTTCTAAACAAGCTAAGTAAAATGGCATCCCTTCATGAGGTTCCTAGCGTGAAAGAACAAATTTATAGAATTAAGTTATGTATCTTTGTCAACCTTTCAAATTCCATATCAAAAATGGTTAATCTGAGTAATTGGAGTAGTATATGATACAACATTTGACTCTTAGTTTACTAAGTATGTTATATGATTGTTAGTGCATGCTACAAAAGCAAAAGATTTCTTAACAACAATACATATGGTACATGCATTGTATCATTACATATTTCCTAGTAAAGGAACAATGATGCATATTTTCAATCATATTGCATCATGCCATGCATTGAGACATTAACAACACACTACTTTATGCAAATTTAATGACAACACTTTAATAACCAACTTTCATGACATCATACCGAACCAACGGGAAATTCTTGACCTATATAGGGTTACGATACATAGGCACTTTTATCTTTATGCCCAAGTCATGATTAATAACAATGCATTATCTTTCACTCCATATGTTTTTTAGTAATAAAGAAACTCATGTTATTTAATTATAATGTTAAAGTGGAACAATATGTACTAAAATTCAATCACGTTATAGCAATTAAATTTGTAAACATAAAAATTGCTCACAATCTTTCATAGCAGTTCCATGTTTCTTAATAACAGCTACATAATAATTAGTCGCAACTCTTGTTGTAGCAACACATTAAAAAGAAAACTTTGGTATCATTAGTTTGAGTCCATGCTCTGTGATGAAACAACAATTTTATTATATTTAGGTATCCATGCATTGATTATATTAATACAATGTGACTATGCAATATTTTTTATAGTAGGAAGGGCATGCTGCCATGAGTCCTTTCTTACTATCTAAGTGAGAAAGTAAAATGTAATCACAATAGCTAATTCAATGTAAATCCATTTTATTTTTATTGTGTATGTGTAGTTGCAAAATCATTAAAGAAAATCTAGGTCAATCATGCTATTGCAAGGTAAATATCCAAGCATATCAATACCATTTTTTATCCAACACACAAAAGTATAACTAGTTCTTATTGCAACAATGCATAATTATACAATTTCAGATCCTTTGGTTACCACAAGAATCACATGAAATGATGACATATTGCACTCTATTTTAAGGTGTCTAACTTGGAGTAATCCAAATTGGCATTGGCATAAGGTCCATAGTTCTCCTCCCAACCATTGACAGTCTGCCAACTGTCACCCCCTAACTTAGGACTTGACTAGGGATTCTAGAGGCATTTTCGACCTCTACCATGGGTATGTATGTATGCTTACATTGAGATTCCAAAGGAAATCCTCCTCCGCCCATAAAATATTAAAGGGATTCCAAAGATGAAATTTCTCCACCCTCTCCCCATTCAAGGATTCCAAATAATTTCTCCATCTTTCAAGGCTTCCAGAGAACTTCTCCACCAAAAATTTACAACTTTAGTACCTCCACCCTATGTTGGGAATCTAGAGGACACCAAAACTGATTATTTAGCTGGGAAAAATTGTGTAGGCCTTCACTCAAATGCCTCCAACAATTAGATGCCTGAGGGTCTCTAGAGTAGAATCCTCCACCCTCGATTAAACCAAGAACCCTAGAGAGTTAATCCGTAGCTTTACCTAATAGAATGAAAAGTGTTTGGAGGTATTTTTCAATATTAAGATATTTGACAACTATCTTAGAAAAACACATTTCTTGTGCTAGAAATGAATAGCCAACAAAATGACTGCAATTTTCTGCCCTAGGGAAAGTTAATTCCAATATGGGAGTAACAAAATAGGACACATGACAACTCATTCATTAACAATACTGAAAGACCATTTTACGCACAGAGAATTTAGGAATTCCGGCAGCTGTTTGATTAATGTGTATAAGGATATCAGACAATGATAAAATCAGAAATAACAACAAACAAGATGCCAAGAATAGGGTTTAATGAATTAGTTAAAGCACCTTTCAAATTTTAATGAGTTGGTAAGGGTAAATTCAAGTGGGTTAACTCACCTTTGTGCTACGACCTTCTATGCCACACAGGTATGTTCTACAACCTCCTTGTCTCGAACACGTTTCTTATCTCTTGCCTTTGATACCCATCAATCTATTGGTCAATTTTATTCTTCACTTTTACATTCCCACTGTGTATTTTTCTGGTATTTCCCATGTCCCCACCTTCCCCTCTTTTCTACTATTCAAAATTGAGGTTCTTGGTTATTTAGGGTTTCGAGGTATTTAGGGTCAGCAAAATAATGCAACAATAGCCATGAGTGATTATTCCTTGAAATTACAACAATCAACCCTATACATTTACATTCTCCTTAAACATATAAAACCCACATTAACCATATCAATTCTATTAGTCATATATGGTTGCAAAAAATATGTACATGCCTTAATATATAAATATTCATCATTTCCCATTAAAAAATACAAATTTAAGCATGTTCATACACACGTATATGCATATATAT
This sequence comes from Pinus albicaulis, assembly GCA_034641835.2. Lineage (NCBI taxonomy): Eukaryota > Viridiplantae > Streptophyta > Pinopsida > Pinales > Pinaceae > Pinus > Pinus albicaulis. Next base: position 151,148,051 of record CM076571.1, on the reverse strand, counting down.
GTTTATTTACTTTCACATGTTTACACTATTAAGTGATCAAAACAACATTTGTTTGAATGTACCATGACTAAGATCATTAGCACAACTTCTACTTGTTTGAAAAATGGTTGGGGTCATTACACTCAATTGTAGGTACTCTCACAACTCTATATATCACCATCCAATAAGTTAATCACTGCATTAAGATTACTATTTTATTGAATGTTGGTGTCACTTCCATATGCCAAGTCATTTTTATAGGTAACAAAAATGTTGTCATGTCAAGTAAATCACTAACATATCTGCTGTCAACAAGGTTTTTTAAGTCTATTCACATCAACACATCACAACAAGAGTCACTATCATCAATAATGTCAAGTCACGTCATTATTACTGTCAAGGATTAAATGTCATATCATATGTCATTGCCATCAAGAGAGGTACAATCAAACATCACTGTCAATTCAGGCTATTCACAACTGTCACATATCAAATCATTTTTCATCAAGTCACTATCAGACTTGCTTGTCAAATACTTCTATCACATCACCATCATCTGAGTTTCCCTGCAAGATCACTGTGCATATTTCAGTGGCTACTATTGTATAGATAACTATTACCATGTCACCATGTGACAAGTCATAAGGTCACAACCTTGTCTCAGATACTACTATGTTTGTGTTTAGGTTATAGTCGCAAGAGTGAGATCTGACTATTATATAGGTGACTGCACCATGAATCGTCAAGGGTATTCTTACTGTTGTAGAATAATGTCAGTAATTTTTCAGCTATGTCAATTACTGCTTGTCTCATAAAGGCACTTTACACATGTCACAATATGTCATACATGTAACTCTTAGCATTGTCAAGATTTCGTACAAGGTTACACCATTTTCAACAAGATTATTTGTCACATTCATGTACCAATAATATCTTCTTATGAGCTAAGAGTTAGCGTTGGGTCAAGATTATCTTTTGCATGGGGTTTATTATTTTACTAATTGTTCTCTTGAAAAGTGGTGATTAGATTTTCGAGTTGTCACCCAATGACATCATCATGGTGGAGGCATTTCAATAGCATGTTTTATTTAATTCTCTAATGTGATCTAATATTTTCTAACTACACTCATCCTTCTTCTAGTATAATTGGGTGAAGTGGTGGTTACTTCGTTGATTATGAGGTTATGACATATTTTCATATGCTTTGTTGATTACACATGTTTCCATTAAGCCTTTCTTTGATATTATCAAGTGGAGGACCTACACTTTATTTATTTATTTTCTATACTTTTTAATTGACCTTTCAAACATATAAAATTACGTTTACATGCATATTATAAAAGAACAATTGCATTGAATAGGTTATAATCATATGAGGTGATGTGTTCTTGGAATGTTGGGGTAGAAATTAAAAGTGGTTAATGATGAAATTATGCTACTTCTTTGAAATTTATGGTTGGAGGGGATCCTGTAGGTGCATAGGGGATCCTATAGAAGATAAAGATGCTAATTTTTGTTGTTGTTCAAGGTCACTTTGATCACAATGAATTTTTTTCTTGATAAATAAAAGGATTTTAGTGAAAATTGGTCCCTTTTGTAGCATCTTTGCAAACCTTTAGGATTTCCTATAGGAAATCATATAGGTACAATTTCTTCCTTTTTCTTTGTGTTTTTGAGCTGCAAATTATTCACAGGGGTTAAGGAGAGGATGATGAAATATGGAATTAGGGGAATTTTGAGGTCTAAAATGGGCCTCCTAAGGAAAATTTAAAATAATAGTGGAAATAATAAAATAATATTTGATTACATCATCAAATTTTAGAAGGAAAAAAGGAAAAACTACTTTTTTAACTCATACTTTCAACTTATCTCCCAAAGTTTTTACTCAAATTTCAAGCAGGAGTACTTGTTGGATGAAGAATTTAATTCCTCATCCAAGGAGTACTCATGTTGCATACTTTTGATGGATCCTATTACATAAAAAATGAGAAATATATGAAAAACGTGATTGCAATCACATTTTTTCATGTATTTCTTATTTTTTGTGTACTAGTGTCCATGAAAAGTATGCAACATGGGTAATCTTTGGATGAGGAATTGAATTTTGCATCCAATGAGTACTCCCGATCGAAATTTGAGTAAACACTTTGGGAGATAATTTGAAAATACAAGTTGAAAAAGTAGTTTTATTATTTTTTAATCTTTTTACCCTTTTACTTAAAAAATGGTGAATCATCCCCCATTATTGACATCATCATATTGAATCCTATTGGTTCTTATAAAATTTATTTTGGTTGTACATTTTTCTTAGGAGGCCCATTTTAAACCTCAAAATTCCCTTGATTAAGGTCCTCAATCCTAGTCTAAATAATGGATGGTTTGTTCCTTTCCTAAAAAATACAGAGGTTGGAAACTTAGCATATACAATTTATTAAGAGGTCCAGTTAATACATTAGTAAAAGGACTTAATGAACACAGAAAATCAATTCCCCCCCTCCCGCCTCCCTCTTCCCCCATTTCAATTAGTTCAAAAGTCCATGAAAGTCCCAAACTATAATATTTCTTGGGTCTTTGTGAAAAGAAAATTGCTCAAAGAGGCTTATACATCAAATGGCAATAAGATAATCATACTTGTTTCACACAGCTTAGGAGGCATATGGGCACTGTATTTCTTGAATCAATAATGTTTTTCATGGTGGAAGTGGTATATCAAACACTTTTTTTCCATTGTAGCACCATGGAGAGGGATAGTACACAAAATTAAGAGTTGTTCCTTTTCTGAAATTTAAAAGTAAGAAATTTACTTGTAAATGAAAATTTGATCTAATTGGATTCTAGATATTTCACTACTCTTTCAGATCTTGAGTTGACATTTAATTGTACTCGTTTTCTTATATATATGCTTGAATACGCTATTTTTGTGTATATGAGGATTTGTTATAAAACACTTGTATCCAATCTCTAAGGTGTGGTTTTAGTACCCAACCTCCAAGGTGTGATTCCAGTGCTTTCCTCAAACAATGGTGGTTGTTGGCTTTGGTGGTTACAGTAGAATACATATTTCCTAGCCAAAAACAAATTTAATGCAGAACTACATTAGCATCCCCACTCCTTACATTGTATTTTATTTCTTACTATTTTTTACCATGAAGCTTGTATTAGTAATAATGTGATTTTTTATATTGTTGTACCATGTAGCTTGTACCAGTACTATTATTATTTTTTACATTTGTATGTAGGCATCATATGCTTTAATGGTTTTTTATATTCATATGCAGACAACAACACTGTGCCATGCACCTAAAACTAATATTTTTTATTTTTATTTTTATATTCACATGCAAACAACATATGATTTTATGATTAATCCATTACGTGTCTTGGCTAGGATGTATTAATTTGGGTACAAGGTACTACTATTATGCACCTTGGGCATGAGGTGCCATTATTTTCTAGTTTTGGTCTCAAGGTTTCATTATATGTATGTTCATTATCGTGTATTGTCATTTTTGAAAGAATGGATTGTTGGACAGTTTTGACTTCATATAGTTTCATATTTGGACATGCATCAAGTCTGTTTATGGTTTATTTTTTTGAATAATTTATGTTGTTTATTTTTTTGAATAACATTGTATTATATTCAAGATTTTTTTTTTCTTGATGTCGATGAGTTGAACCGTTACATAAAAAATTCAACATGTTTGGAGGAATTTTTTATTTGATTATGGAATGCATCTATCAAGAAATATAATTTTCTATCTATGCTAATTTAACATTTAATTACCATCTTTAAATAAACAATTTGAAATGTGAATTAGTTAGAATTAAGCTTGAATGGTAAAGAATAATTAAATTGATTATAAATATGATTCCTCAAGTACATTAACCAATTTTATAAAGCTAAAATCCATGTAGTTCTAATGGAAAAGTTGGAATTTTCTAATAGTTTATTAAAAAACACAACAAGACATAATAAAAATGATATAACAATATAACATAACAATATATATAACATGGACATAACATAACATAACAATTTTACATAGTTCAATATAGTGTGTAGCAGAACATAACAATATATTGTTCATAACATAACGATATAATAAATATAAAATGAAATATATAACAATATAAGAAATATACAACATAACAATATCATATAATATAATAAATATAAAAACTAAAAGCCAGATAGTTCTAATGGAAAAGTTGAAATTTTCAAATAGTTTATTACACAAAACAACAATACACAATAATAACAATAATATAACAATAGTTCAATAACATAACAATATATATTACATAATAATATATAACATAACATAACAACAATAACATATGTACGATTTTACATAGTTCAATATAGCATAACATAACATAACAATTTATAGTTCATAGCATAACAAGAACATATAACATAATAATATAAGAAATATACAACATAACAATAACATATAAAATAAAAGCTAAAAGCCATATAATTCTAATGATAAGGTTGGAATTTTCTAATATTTCATTATAAAACATACCAATATTTAACGATAACAATAATATTAGAATAGTTAAATAACAAAACAAAATATACTAGCAATTGCACTGAGAGGTGTAAAGGAACGCCAAAGGCTTAAGAAGCTGAGAACAAAAAAGTAGGGGAAAAATTGAATTGTCTGCTGTGTTGAAATGATGTCCAGTATCAAACCTTGCACCCTTCTACCTCTGATGTGCAAGATGTAGATGAAAATCCCTAGGCTTTGCTGCAAGATCACAGTCTTATGTCAAATAACTTGCATTGTTGTGGTGTTTTTAGTGATGAAATTGTTTAGTTTTTGCCGATGTGATGAGATTTAATTTTCCAAAACTCACACATTCACAAGACAAATATTTATCCACATCAGTTCTCAGATCGTTCAACAGTCTCTCACCATGCATAATCGCCTCTCTAGACGTGTCTTGAGTAGACGGGGTGAGACAAAACATGTGGCCAATAAGTCTCATAGGTCAACACGTTGATTATTCTGGTGATGTGGAAGAAAACCATTGTACCAAATGGATAAATAGCGATGTCGACAGAATAAATATCTGCCTAAGAAGTCGTTGTTGTGATCACACCGATAGTGTGAATTTATACTGGCCATAATAAAATGAAAATGAAGCTCTCTCATTCGCTGAAGTGAACAGGGTTTGGACATAGAAATAACATAGAGGAAATACCTTCCACGTAATTAGATAAACATGGAGCATTAGAGGAAATTTCTGCCTAAAAGTTCCCATAACATTTTCATGTATTTTCCATGTCATAGTATGTAAACCAATCAAAATCATTTAAATTTAAAAATAGGTACATGTAAATATTTTGAAGGGAAAATAAGAAAAACTAATTTTTTAAATTGTACTTTTGGCATATATCCTTATAAGTTTACTCAAATTTCAAGTGTAGACACTCGTTGGATGCAAAATTAAATTTCACATCAACCAAGTACCCATTATGCATAATTTTGAGAATACATGCATAATGGACACTCGATGGATGTGGAATTTAATTCTGCATCCAACAAGTGTGTAAACGTCGAATTTGAATAAAGCTATAAGGAGATAAGCCAAAAATACAATTAAAAAAAAAGTAGTTTTCTTCTGTTCCCTCCAAAATTTATCTCTTATTTTATTATTTGAACTATTATTTTATTATTTTTCCTTAAGAGGCTGCTTTTAGGCTAAAATTTCCTCTAATGGGACATTTCAAAAAGCTTTGCTTCAATATTATTCTAAACTCCTCAATTGTATCTGGATTGATTTTCTTATTATTTCACTTTCATATTCGTATAAACTTTATTTTTCTTTTTCTTCCATTAAATTTTGTTTTCACTCTGTTATTTGTACAAAATATTTGGTCTTTGTGAATTATGTTCATTCTGGTTTATCAACTTGGATTTTTAATGTGTAGATTCACATAAATTTTACATAAATTTTATACTTCCTATACTAATACTCATTTAATATTTATCATCCACCCCAACTCACCACCGTAAATTTTATATTTCTTACATTAATGTTTGTTCACTAGTTATCGTCCACACCCAACCCACCTCCATATCTTTCTCAAACAACCCCTCTTTAGTTGCAATGCAGGTTCCGCTGCTCATATACCGTCCCACATCATCTCATTCTCTTTCTCTGTGCTACTTTCAACTTAAGAAATCCATGGAAAGAATGACCATAATGAATCCAGTCGTTCAACTGCTGATTGATGTTATTGAGGAAGAGAATGAATGTCAGATTTTACAAACTAACTTGAGGGACATGGAAATAATTTTACAAGATATTCCTGCTTTCTTCCACGATTAGCAGAAAGTGCTCCCAAAGTTCGTTAATATTTGGTTGCAATTGCTGCAAAATTCTCTTGCAAAAGGAAAAATTCTTGTTGAGGGCGCAAAAAAAAGTGTCTGACTGGACATAGTAAAAGCTCCCTTTCTAGGACAAGACAAAAATTGTAAGTGGGTTTCGCCTTTCATACCACGAGTTGAAAGAATGGAAACGCTCTAGTTTATGAGCAACAATGACAAAAACCATTACCCAGGCAGCCATGCAGATTATGAAGAGGCGCATGGTCTGGACTTGATCATGTCTCGTTACAACGCATGAGAAAAAAAATTGTATTGTCCGGGTGACATCAAATGGCCTAGCAAATAAATCTTCACCACATCCTAAAAGATGCATGGATGAGACCCACCATAGCGTGTTATCAATACCGCAATAAAATTTGTTGAAAATAAGAAGACATGGGAAAGCGAACAAAATCCCATTGGAAAGGTTTGATAATGACACATGGTGGCTTTCAATTAGCTAAAGGAAGGAATATGAAAATGAGGCTCTCTCATTTGCTGCAGTGAATAGTGTTTGGACATACAAAGGCCATAGAAAGAATGCCTTAGGTGTAATTATATAAGAAGTATACAACATAACAATATATAACATAGAAATTTAGCATAGTTAAATATAGCATAGCATAACATAACAATATGTAACATGTCATAAGAGTAAGAAATATAAGAAGTATATAACATTTGACAATAACATATAACAATAACAAATATAAGAAATGGCATAATGTAATATAAGAAATATACATCCATATTTTTAAGAAATGTAATAACATAACAAGAAATATATAACATAATATTTAACACCTATTTCATATAAGAAATATAACATATAACAATTTAACAATATATATAACATAACAATACCAATACAACAATATAACAAGAAATAAAATCTAACAAAGCTTAATTAATCACATGTTTATATATAATGGAATTGATACACAAAGAAAAAAATTAAAAAATGTACAAGTCTTTGTTTCCTTAAATTCAAGACAACGTAATACATAGGCTATAAAACTATGGTTAATATTGTAACTATCTAAGAAAAAATAATTACATTTTATATAATTTCAAGTGTTTCATTCACATGAAATGTGTTAGTGGAAAATTTTCAAGAATGGTACCATGATCTTTTATTGATAATTTCAATTGTCGTAGAATTTTTCTACTTTTCACTTTTTTCAACTGCAACCGAGTTGATATGACCAAATGATTATATTGAGAACATATAACATCTCATTGGAAGTCTTGAAAAATAATGTGGTATTTATATTTCTTTACTTCTTCAAAGAAATTCCCCAACAACACCACAAAACCAATTGAATATGCATAATTTGAAGGACCTTTATACTATCGTACCAATGTGCTATTTGACTTAGTGCATCGCAATAAATAATAATGCACTTTATTTGGATTATCTTATGGTGCAGTGACAACAAATACATCACCTTCTTTAACCGTATTAGAAAGACAATTAAAATCTTTGTTAATAACAACTAGTTCGTTGTCCATCTCCTCACCAGTAAGCTTTGGAAGTGGGAGAAATTGTATCAATTCTTCCTGTATCCATGGTTTGACATATTTGTTATTGTGGTTTACACACTCAATGGTGGAGTCCATATCATCAATATATGCAGGACAAAAGCAAGATTAATTTCATTTTTGAATTGAGAATATATTCATCATTCTCTTACTTCTAATGGAGTGCAAACCTCTTGTTTCATGGATTTGTTGACAATTATATAGCATTGATATATTCCAAAATAATCTGCTTGACAAAAAATCTCATGTAAGTGAATTTTAGTGATTTTTAAATATAACATTTTGATAGAAAAACACATGTAACAAACACATGCACACACACACACACACACACAAACATATATATACACTTACCTATGCACGTGAGCCAACCTTGGATTCAATACATGGCTTAAATTTTGATTGCACTAGTTAACAACATCATTTAAATCTAAAAGTAGGGAATCCTCTCAATTCAATTGAAGCCTACTAAGTGCAGTTTTTACAAATGCCCCAATGCCATCATGTTCTCCTTTTCCAAGATCCGTCTCAAAGAAATTCCATATATGATGAATCTCAATTTATTTATGAAGGCAAATCGACTAGAGGAATGATCGTTATGATTTAAATTGACCAACACAACCATATGACCCTACCTAATGTTCTTTAAAAGTGATATGATATTCTTTTAAATGCTTATAAAGAATATCAAAACAATGTTTAACAAAACATGCATCAGGTTTATGATCATCACTAATGTAGAAATGATACTCTTTAATTATTTCACTATTATGTTCATTACTATCAGAACCATCGATACCAAGATTTTCATGCCTATAAAAAATTTGCACGAGTATAGAGACCTGTTTGAATGATAATATTCACTTTGTATTTCCATTTGTGGAGAAAATGTGTAATTATTAACAAAATCAACATCCGACAATATTGTTCCTGGCCTTGGGAACACATCACGTGATTGCTTGAACTATAATTTCTGCCATTTTTCTATATGAGAGTGCTTAATATATTTATATATTTTCTCCCTAAACTTCTCCATAAAATATGTCACAAAAATTTCATCTTTAAGTAAAATAATCTTTCTTAATGTTAACACTGAATCTGCAACAACATTGTATGTAATATATTAATATCTTCTCCACTTCACAGTGAAATTTGACAATTGCATGTCATTCAGATCAATGGGATACTTAGCATCAAAGAGTGCCTAATGAGAAAAATCTTTGCATTTTTTTCCACCAATACATTATTTCTTATAAAATAATTGGTCATTTTTTCGACCACATAATATATTAGATACAAATTCACGAACACTAGAAGGAGGGGGATCATTGTACCAATAATTTACACCAAATTTTAGAAATACCTCATAATATACTTGGAATTCTACATGGTATTGACAATATGTGCTACGAACCATCATAAGCCTGACTTACCATGATTTAAGCTTCACAAATGTGGTAAGGGAAATATTCACATCAACGTTACTCTCCATAAAATTATGAAATAACTCCACTTGACTGACCTATGCTACTTTTTTGGGATGATCTTGATAATTCCCTATAGATATACGATGTCACATAACATCCTTTTCATTTAGTAACACATGATAATTTTAATTCCAAAACTCTTTCACCTTGTATCTCACATTATTTGCAAGCCTATCTTGATAGGATTTCCTATATATATTAGTCCAACATGGAAGCTTATCATTCTCATCTACTTGATTCCTAAATTTTGTATGCCTCCATAAGATTTTTCTTGATGTTTTGTATATTCTTGTTGCCACTGAAAACAATCGATTTGACGTAGTTTCTTTTTTGACAATACCTGTTAAAAATGCTCTACGAGAAGTTTTTCCATCTCGAGATCAATTTTTTGGAATTGTGCCAAGGACCGATGTCATATTTATTTATACCAATTGATTTACTCGCATATCTTTGGAATATCTAATGCCCAATAATTGAACCGCATCTCTTAAATATTTGTGTTTGAAAAGTCTATGTAACATTTGAGCTTGTGCTATGATAGATTTACCTTGAAATATTTTTTGATCACCTTATTTACTTTATTTCGAATTTTCTGCTCATTCATTGATGGCCCATTGTCTTCCATTTTAGTTGGATCCATATTCTCCAGAAAATTTTCATCAAAGGAAATTTTCTTGTATCTTCCAATTCATTTCTATGTTTTTCTAGATGTGGTAGAATCTTGTTGCGGGTTGGATATTGTCCCTGCATAAAAAAATATAAATTTGTATTTTTTACTTGACATGTATGTACATTGAACATTGTAAAATAGATCGTAATGATAACTTTGAAATATAATTTAATATAAATATTACAATTTATTCAAAATTTAAAACATTAATTTACTCACCATTAGTATCGGTATTCTTATTGACAAGTTCCTTGACGTCTCTTATTTCCTCATCATGTCCATGTAAATCCATATTTTTTTCTAACTCCCTAATTTTTACTCTGACATCTTCTTCGAGATCTCTATTAGGTACCTTCACATCTCCTTTAGGCTCCCTATTTGATATATCCATATTCATTTCGGTTTCTCTATTTTCCCTTAGTTCTCTCCTCTTTTCTTTTAGTTTTTCATTTTTTCCTTTAAATAAGTTCTAATGCGAGCATACTTTCATTTACAATTCTTTTGATTTCCCATGTTGTTAAATTTAGAAATCTAAAATCTAATTCCAAGAAAACACAAGTGAGTTCAAGATTTTAATACTACAAATGATTCAAGACAAATTCAAATATATTAAAGCGTAATTTCTTATGATGATTCACAATTTAATATAAAACAAATTTCTATATATCTTCTCCTTTAGAAAAAAAAACATTTTAAATATATTTTTTCATATAAAAATATTAACATTTAATTTCCATAGAAAAAATAGAATATAAAAAAAGCTTCTTCTCCCCAAAAGAAAATCATTTTCATATATATATATATATACCCTTACATATATATTGAATCTTCTTTTCCCCCTTATCAAAAAGACAATATTTATAACTTTACAAAAACAACATTCAAAATATCCTTTTTATAGGAAAGACATTAATTTTTTCTTTCCATTGAAAAAACTAACAATATTTGTTTAGCATGGAAAAACAACAAAAATAGGCCCTTTCAATCAAAAAAAAAAAATCTTCTTTTTTCCCATATACAAATAACTTACCTTCAATATAAACTTTCTCCAAAGACAAACTTGGTCTTTTTCTCCAAAGATGAACTGAGTGAACTTGGTGTTTTTCTTAAAAGATGAACTAAATGAACTTGGTGTTTTCCAATTTACACTTTGCATGTTGTGGTCTCAATTGAATCTTTCGGCCAAGTATTTATACACCTCTCGACTGAAAAAATTGTACATCAAAATTCATGCACATTCATAAAATAATCATGTTTGTCAACGGAAAGATTCTTTGCACAAACTCCTGGACAAGAGTTTATAAATCTTTCACCCGAGAGTTTTGTTGAAGAAAAAATCTCACCCAAGAGTTTCTACAACTCTCGAATGAGAGTTATAATTTTATCGGTCGAGAGTTTTTCCAAACTCTTGGTTGATATATTTCTCGGTTGAGCGTTTTCGGTCAACGAAAATTATAAACTTTTCTGCAATTTTCGAAAATAACTACTTCATCGGAGTCAAATCCCTTAAAAATTTAGGAATTAGATGATACCTTTGGTACCAATGGGTTAAAATTAAAATCTAGTTCCGAATGATATACATTTGATTCATTTTGATGAAGAATTGATATTTATTAATAATTTTTTACTAAACTGTGTCATTGCAGATTTCAGAATTATGAAAATTACTTGAAATGAAAAATCAATAACTTCAAAATAGAAACACAAAATCATTTAAAAATTCACTTGATATGTTCTCTCTGTGTCCTCTTCAAAACGATATTTTTAGTAGGCTCATTAATGATCACATTAAAATGAAAATTAATAGATAGCCAAAAGTGTTGAAAAATCACCATTTTTTTCTTATCCTATTTCATTAAATAGGATAAACATAGTGACTGAATCCGAAAATTCACCAAAAATAGTCCATGTTCGAGTGAAACTTGTGTATATTATGATTATATAATATTTTCCCAAAATGAATTACCATCTCTACAAGTCATGTTGAATACTGAAGTCACTCATTATAATTTCATGAATTTTTCATGTATATGCATTCAGTATCCACTAAATTTCTCTAGGTACATGTACATAATTTTTTTTTTTTTGAAATATGAGTATGAAGGAAAAAAAATTCTCTAGAAATATTGTTTTTACTTCAAAGAAAATTTCTCAAATAAAATACGAGTTTCTAGTAGCTGAAGTTAAAACAACATAAAAATCACAATTTTTGTATGTCAAAAACAAGCTAAACGTGTTTCCCTATTTCACATTTTCACCCAAAAGAAAACATTAGTTTCTAGCAGTTGAAGTTAAAAAAACATAAAAATCACAATTTTGTATGTCAAAAACAAGCTAAAAGTGTTTCCCTATTTCACATTTTCACCCAAATTGCATGGTGTTGAGAACATATTTTGTGGGGGAGCACCCGAGAAACATTTTTTTCAATTCATCAAGGTTGTTGTTTCATTCCACACTCTACAAACACACTGCCGGACTACTAGTAATATCCATACATTTCCCATATTTGTTTTTGGTATATATTGGAAATATTGTGGGGGGAGGGGCGAGGGAACGTTATTTCTTATCAATTAGCACTTTTCAATCTTTTCATAACATTAGTTAATCTTCAATTATTCTTGATGTTTATCCAGTAACAACAGTAAACAATAGAACACAATAGGCACACGAATTTTATGTGGAAAACCCCCTCCGGTTCAAAAAACATCGAACACTTTTCTAATAAATTATTAAATCTTCCGCCCCAACTGAAATGAAAGGTACAACTTCCTAGAATTCTAGAAAAGCATTCTTCTCCAGTTCCCACTAGAAGGATGCCCCAAAGCCCTGATTTATTCAATAGTCAACTGAATGGATGCCCCAATGCCCTGATTTCTTCAGTAGTCAACTGAATGGATGCCCCAACATCCTAGACCGACCTACCACCCTGAAGTGTTCACAGGCTCCAACCTGTAGGTGACTTTATGCACAAACCTAGTACCTCCCTGCCACCCTATAATGATCAGAAATAAGACAAGAGTGTGGACTCCCATACTAGGGACAATGATCCACGATACAATATAATTCACAATGATTTTCTTGAACTAGACCAATCACCCAATCACACTATGACCTGCAACCCAACCACAAAATTATCCAAAAATGACACTTACATCTCCCAATAATGCCTCTCCACCTCTAGGTAGATTGACTCTTTTACAATAATGACCCTTTTACAATAATGACTCTCATACAATTTTACAATGATGATTTTTGCAATATTTACTTTTGACATGACATGATACTTGACTTGACACTACTTCTTTGAATACTAGTAGCTGTTGAGGCATTGGTGTGCTTGCTTCAAGTAATGGTACTTTGGTGTTGCATTGTCCTTCTAGTATGTGTATGAATTGTCCTATTGTGTCCTCCTTCCTGCACATGCGTTAATGAACAAGCCTCAAACCAATATACAAACAAAATACTTACACTGTGCTACAAACCATATGTCAGAGAAATATTCAAAATTCAAATGTAAATACGTTCAACATTTATGAACAAAACTCAATCAAACATACCTACAAAATACTTACACTGTTATGCAAAACACACGTCAGAGATGATATTAAACTTAAAATTCAAATGATAATCATACATAACTTGTTTTAGCAGACTTACCCTTGATTGTTGATGTGTTTTCCTTACTGCAGTGATCCTTGAATGCATATTTTTTCTTGCCTTCTAGAAGCTTGATATTGAATCTATTGTGTCTATGTAATTTTGGATCTCCAAGGTCTGAAATTTCCCCCTGTGGTAGCCCTCTAAGTCCTCTTTCCAACCCCACAAGTTTGATCAATATTGGATTCTTTAATAAATAGTTATACCCAATCTCCTACGATGACCTGATTATAGGCTGGTTCAGTAGAGTGAACTTGTACGAAGTTCCACATGTCTCTGTTTCAACCTTCGGTCCTGAAAACGATATCCAAAAAACTACATTAGGTCCTATTTCTGTCACTTTTTATGAAATTTAAATCCAATTCTCAAAGAGAAAGTTATGATCATTTTCCCAAGGTCACCTGTTTGACATGAAATTAAGGAGCCTGAGAAAACCTAAATTACTCAGATCATATCTCTACACATACAACGAGCCAATATCTGAAATTGGTCACATGCTTTATGAGGATTTCAGCTCAAATGGGTTTTTTTTCAGCATCTGAAGTTTCATAGAAAAAAATTTATAGCGATAATGCCACGATGACCTGTTTTAAGTATTGAAATCCTTGCATCAGGAGGATATGAGGGTCACAATTTATATAAATGCTTAGGCTGGGAGGGTCTTCAATAAGTGAACATTGGAGGGATTTTAGGAGTTTAAAAATTATTAATGATTGACTATTCAGTGACCAAAACCAATGAATATTGTCATGCCATAACCCCATGGGGTTTTAGCCCATTAAGTGGGGTTACTAACTTCAAACATGAATATATCTCAAACCATGAATAATTACATGGTGTTTCATATATCAAAGGAAACATTTTAACAAGTAGAAACCATCTGAAATATCCTTGACTCGGAATAGATTAATTTGTCAAGTCAAAATTCCCATGCAAGATCAGGGTAGTCCCTGGTGCTGCCTGGGTTGACATCAATGACAACCACTGATAAAAAATCTCCCCCTTTAACATTGATGAAAACATAAGTACTTACCCTGCTATCATGACGCCTCTTCCTACAACGTTCTCTCCCCCTTTGTCATCAATGGAAAAGGGTAACTCCCCCTGAAAAACGTCATCCTGCGGACCTGTACACACCTCAACTCCCCTTTTTTTACTTAGTTAGATAAGAGAAAGAGTCTAATGAGAACTTGGGAGAATCCCAAGCTTTAGGTGAAGATACTAAAATTATTCATGAGGTAATGGTTTAGTGAAGATGTCAGCAATTTTTTCCTTTGTGCCAACATATTCAAGCTTGATATTATTTTCGGTGACCTGCTCTCTAATGAAATGATATTTGATCAGAATGTGATTTTTTTTAGAATGCATCACATGATTCTTAGAGATACTGATGGCACTAATGTTATAAAAAAATATGGGAATATTCTCATCAAAATTGACTTGAAGATCTTGCAAAGTTTTCTTCATCCAGAGAACTTGAGTACAACAAGATGTTGTCGTGCTATATTATGCTTCTACTGTGGATAAGGAGGTTGAAGATTGATTTTTACATAACCATGAAACAAGATAACCACCTAGATAGAATGCTGCTCCAATGGTACTCTTTCGATAATCAACACTTCCTGCCTGATCTTCATCTGTATAAGCTTGGATAGCTAAAATTTCATTTGGGATACCATAAACTATATTTTGTTGTGCCCTTAAGATATCCGAGAATTATTTTAATGACAATAATATGAGATTATTTTTGTGCTTCTTGGAATATTGCTACCTTTCCAATTGCATGCATTACATCTGGTCGAGAAGCTGCCACATATAGAAGACTGCCAATCATATATCTATACAACCTCTGGTCCACATCCTTTGACAAATATTCTAAAATTAACTTGCAACCTGTTACCATTGGGGTAAGGATAGGCTTGCAATATTCCATCTTGAATTTCTTGAGAATTTCCTTGATGTACTTGGTTTGATATATAAATATTCCTTTATCCTGTTGAGATATCTGAAGCCCTAAAAAGTATGTTAGCTCACCAATTAGAGACATTTCAAACTCACTTTTCATCTTTATGGAAATTTTTTCACTTAATCTGTCAACATTGCTTCCAAAAATTATATCGTCCACATAGACCTCGATAATTGTCAGGTTATCTTGATCCACTTTCACATAGAGATTGTTGTTGATGCTTCCTTTCTTGAATCCTTGTTGATGTAGATATTCATCAAGACGAGCATGCCAAGCTTTAGGAGCTTGCTTGAGACCATATAGTGCTTTCTTTAATTTGCAGACATAGTCTTCCTTTTTCAGAGAGATTAAAACCTCTAGGTTGTTCAATGTAAACTTATTCTTCCAATTCACCATTTAGAAAGGTTGAATTAACATCCATTTGGTAGACCTTTATTTTTATCGAGCATGCATAAGCGAGAAACATTCTGATAGCTTCCATTATGACAATGGGAGCAAATGTTTCTTCAAAATCAATTCCTTCAACTTCTGCATATCCTTTGCAGACTATTCTTGCCTTATTCCTGGTAACATGTACATCCTCATTCAATTGTTTATGAAGACCCATTTAGTTCCAATAAATTTTTTATCCTTTGGTCGTGGAACCAATTCCCAAGTGTTGTTCTTCTCAATTTGATCTAGTTCTTCATTCATAGATGCTACCCAATGTTCATCTTGACTAGCTTCCTCAAAATTGCTAGGCTCAAAAGTTGCTAAAAAAGAAAGTTGGCCGTGTTGTGATGAACAAAGTTGTCGACTTATTCTAGTTACAATTCCTTCATTTATGTTGTTGATGATTTGATTTGACAGATGATTCTTTTGACACCATTCTTTTAAATCTTTTAGAGAATTTTCTTGTACATCCTGCTAATCATTTCTTATTTCCTCTGGTTGATTGTTGTTTCCTTATTTGATTGGGCTTGTTCTGGAGATTCTTCTTCATCCTTCAGATATTCTCCCTCGGATCCTGTAGATTTTTTGAAGGGACAATCTCATTGTCATCCTTTGTAACACAATCTTCATCAAAAGTAACATTTATGCTTTCCACTATTTGTTTTCACCTCAGATTGTAGCATTTATTAGGCTTCCTTTTGCGTGAATAACCAACGAAAATACCCTCATCGACATGGGAATCGAACTTGCCTAATCTTTTATCTTCTCTTTTGATGTAGAATTTTCTTCCAAATATTTTGAAGTATTTGACGTTAGTCGGTCTTTCTTTCCATAATTCGTATGGAGTCATGTTACAATTGTTTCTTAGCAAACCTTTGTTTATAATGAATACATCTCTATCGATTTCTTGAACCCAGAATTTATCATCTAATTTTGAGTCATTTAACATTGTTCTCGCCATTTCCTGTACAGTTCTATTTTTTCTTTCAACAACTCCATTTTGCTGCGGTGTTCTAGCTGTTGAGAATTTCCTTTTTGTTCCATTTTCATCACAGCACCACTGAAATACCTTGGAAGTGAATTCTCCTCCATTATTTGATCTCAGACATTTGATCTTCAAATCAATTTCATTTTCGAACAATTCCTTGTAGATTCTAAAACACTCTAATGCCTCAATATTTTTCTTTAAGAAGCTAACGATTGTCATTCTAGTGTAATCATCTATCATTAGCATAAATATAATTCTCCATATAAACCTTTTGTTCTCATAGGACCACATAGATCAATATGTGCTAATTCCAATGGATGTGATGCAAAGTGTTCTTTTGTCTTGAACTCAATTTTTTTCTGCTTTCTGTACCGACAATATTCACATACCGTATTGGTAGGTTTTGAAGTTTTAGGCATTTCTCTTACGTTTCCTTCTTGTTGATCCTAACCAAATTGTTGAAATTGATATGTCCCATTTGTTTGTTCCATAACCAACTTTCGTCTTCTTTCACCAAAAAGCACCCTTTAGGTGTCTCATCCAAAATATATATGTCATTTGGAGCTCTAATTGCTGTAGCCACAGTTTTACCAAACTTGCCTTTCCTGATTTCACATTTCTTAGATTTAAATAACATCGTGTGTCCTTGATCGCACATTTGTCCAACACCGAGCAGACTGTGATTCATATTTTCAACCAACAAGACATCTTTCGCTAATCCATTCTTGCTTCCAAGTGTGACTGTAACTACTCCTATGACATTTGAAGACCCGTCATTTCCAAAAGACATTGTTCCATCCTTCTTTTCCTTCAAGGATATGAAATTATTCCTATCTCCAGCCATATGAGTTGAGAAACCACTATCAACATATTGAACGTTTATGTTGCTTTGAGCCTTGAGAGTGATAACACATTTTTCAGTCTTCTTTTTCCATATTTGTTCATTCTGATTTTGCGATAATTCCTTTGAAGAACTTCCAAGTCTGCAATATTCAGCAAGGTGTCCAAAATTGTTACATTTGTAACATTCGAAATCATATCTCAAATGACCAATTCTGTTAATATTCTGCTGATTTCTAGAATATCCATTTCTGAAAGATCTCCAGAAACTTTATTTATTACAAACATATGTGTGACATTATATAACTCTATGTCCAAACCTTCCACATGAATAACAATGACCATAGAAGACAGGTTGATACCTGGGAGGAAATCTTCATTGAGGAATTATCTTCCATGGTTATTCTCGCGAGTCCTGATCTCTTGAGTCGGCTGGGAGGTCTACCTTCTTTTTCAATTTTGCATATCCATCTTCTTTTGTTGTCATAGAAGTACTTGGCTCCTTTTCATATTTTTCTTTGTAACCAAGACCAATCTCGTCACTGTTTTATCACTCATTGTTGATGATTTATTCCAATGCCTTGGAGCTGTTTGTGTAGTTTTGAAGATTTGTTCCATTTTTTACTTTCTTTCGTAGAGAATTTATTTTAGCTTCCAATTATTATCTTTCCTTGTTTCTTTCATTTAATTATTCCCTGAGCGGTTCTTCAACTCGTTTGTATTCTTTAACCTTTATTTAAGATTTAGGACCTATTCCCTTTCTATCTTTAATTTGTCTTCAAGAGTGTTAACATGCTTATTCTCGACCTTGAGCTCTTTGATAACCCTGATCACTTCGTTTTGAAATTCAACCTCAATAGTATCTTCTTCTTCATCAGATTCTTCTTGCTTATTATGCTTGGCCATAAACAATACTCTTCTGTTGATTTCTTCTTTGTTATCACTGTCTTCATCAGATGAGGAGTTATCTTCTTTTGAGAAGAAACTCTTCGTAAACCATTTATTCTTACCTTGCCCTTGCTTGTTGAACTTCCTCAAACCTTTATTTCCTTTCATAACTGCCTCATTTTTGTGAGGACACTTGGTTGCAAATTCCCAACCTCACCACAATCAAAACATATCAATGGAAGTTTAGCTTTGAATTTCCCTGTACCTGTTCTCATTTTTCACGTGAAGTAGGAAGATTCTTTATCTCAAAATTCTTCTTCATATTCTTCCTTTTCTTCTTCCTTACAACTACAAGTTTTTGTTTTCAGAGTATGCTTGTCCTTACTATTTTTCTTGGATGTGGTGAATGCTATTTCTTGGTGAGATATGTCACCCTCTTCTTCAATCCTCATTTCATATGCCATAAGCACTCCATGCAATTCATCTTTGTTGAGATTGGTTAGATTCGAACTATATTCCAAGACAAATACCTTTGGGTTGAATCTTGCCAGCAAGGTTGTAAGGATCTTTCAGACAACAATTTCTGTGTTGACAGGTTCTTCCAAACCTTCCAATGCATTTCTTATTTCATCAACAAATTGTAAGTATGCATCAATATTTTCATCTTCCTTCATTTTTATTTGCTCAAAATTTTCCCTATAAATTTGAAGCTTTGCTTCTTTGACATTTGAGTCACCTGCATATATATTCTCAATATTGGCCCATAGTTTTTTAACAGTTTTGCAACTAAGCACCTTAACATAGACAAATTCGATAAGCCCACTGATAATGAGGTCTTTAGCCATTGCATAATATACCATATTGTTCTTACTGTGTTCATCCTACGTCATTGTAAAGCCTTCTTCAATGATTTCCCATAATTCATATGCTTGCGCCATCAAATGAAACTGCATTGTTCCACTCCAAAGTACGTAGTTATTTCCATTGAACAAAGGAAATCTATTCTTAGTATACTCCATGATCTCCTTATAGTTGTTAGACTGCTATTGAAGGAACCAAGCTATGATACCAATTCTTGGAAATATTGAGATGGGGGTAGTGGGGATCAATATTTCTTATCAATTAGTACTTTTGAATATTTTTAGAGCATTAGTTATTCTTCAATTATTATTGTGTTTATCCAGTAACAACAGTAAACAATAGAACACAATAGGCACACGAATTTCAGGTGGAAAACCCCCTCTGGGTCAAAAACCACCAAACACTTTTCTACATTAGGGAATTTTGAGGTCTAAAAAGGGCCTCCTAAGAAAAATGTACAACAAAAATAAACTTTATAAGAACCAATAGTATTCAAGATGATGATGTCAACCATGGGGGATGATTCACCATTTTTGGAGTAATAAAGTAAAATTAATAAAAAATAATAAAATAATAAAACGACTTTTTCAACTCGTATTTTCAACTTATCTCCCTAAGATTTTACTCAAATTTTTAGCGAGAGTGCTCGTTGGTGATCAGAGCACCATGTTACATACTTTTGATCAATTATCATTAATAAAAATACGTAGTGTTTGCAATCACATTTTCATGTATTTCTTAGTTTTTGTGTAGAAATGTCCATTGAAAGTATGCAACATGGGTACTCCTTGGATGAGAAATCAGATTTTGCATCCAACGAGTGCTTCTGCTCAAAATTTGAGCAAAATCATAGGGAGATAAGTTGAAAATACGAGTTGAAAAAATAGTTTTCCTTTTTCCCTTTAACTTTTGATGATGTAATCAAACCTTATTTTATTATTTCCACTATTATTTTATAATTTCCTTAGGAGGCCCATTTTAGACCTCAAAATTCCCCTAATGATAAATTATTTAATCTTTAGCCCCAAATGAAATGAAAGGTACAACTTCCTATAATTCTAGAAAATAATTCTTCTCCAGCTCCCACTAGAAGTATGCCCCAATGCCCCGGTTTCTTTAGTAGTCAACTAATGGATGCCCCGACATCCTAGACTGACCTACCACCTTGAAGTGTTCATAGGCTCCAACCTGTAGGTGACTTCATGTACCAACCTAACAGCTCCCTGCCACCCTATAATGATAAAAAATAAGACAAGAGTGTGGAATCTCATACTAGGGACAATGATCCACGATATAATATGATTCACAATGATTTAATTGAACTAGACCAATCACCCAATCACACTATGACCTGCAACCCAACCATAACATTATTCAACAATGACACTTATACCTCCCAACAATGCCTCTCCAACTCTAGGCAAATTGACTTTTTTACAATAATGACTCTTTCACAATTTTACAATGATGATTTTTACAATACTGACTTTGGACATGACCTGATACTTCACTTGACACTGCTTCTTTGAACACTAGTAGTTGTTGAGGTATTGTTGTGCTTGCTTCAAGTAATGTTACTTTGGCATTGCATTGTCCTTCTAATATGTGTTTGAGTTGTCCTATTGTGTCCTCCTTTCTGCACGTGCATTAATAAACACAACCCAAACCAATACACAAACAAAATAATTACACTATCCTGCAAACCATATGTCAGATAAATATTCAAAATTCAAATGTAAATACATTCAACATTTATGAACAAAATCCAATCAAACATACATAAAAAATACTTACATTTTCCTTCAAAAAGACACGTCAGAGATGATATTAAAATTAAAATTCAAACATTAATCATACATACCTTTTTGTAGCATACTTAGCCTTGACTGTTGATGCGTTGTCCTTACTGCAATGATCCTTGAATGCATATTTTTTCTTGCCTTCTAGAAGCTCGATATTGAATCTGCTGCGTCTATGTAATTTTAGATCTCCAAGGTCTGATATTGCACCCTAAGGTTTCCCTTTGATTCCTCTTTCCAACCCCACAAGTATGATCAATATTAGAATATTCAAGAAATGATTATGCCCAATCTCCTACAATGATCTGATTATAGACTAGTTCAGTAGAGCAAACTTGTACAAAGTTCCAACTGTCACTGTTTCAAACTTCGGGCCTGAAAATGATATCCAAAAAACTATAATCTATCCTCATTTTGGAACTTTTTACCAAATTCAAATCGAATGCTCAGACAGAAAGTTATGATGATTTTCCCAAGGTCACCTGTTTGACATGAAATTTGGGAGCCTGCAAAAACTCTAACTTCCTCAGAACATATCTTCAAAAATATAGAGATTTAATATCTAAAATTTGGTGATGCGCTTCATCAGTATTTCGGGTCAAATGGGTTTTATTTCAGCATCTAAAACTTCGCATAAAAAATTTATAATGATAATGCCACGATGAACTGTTTTAAGTAGCGAAATCCTTGCATTAGGAGGATATGAGGGTCACAATTTTTATAAATGATTAGGTTGAGAGGGTCTTCAAGAAGTAAACGTTGGAGGGATTTTAGGAGTTTAAAAAATTATTAATTATTTAATATTCAATGACCACAACCAATGATTAGTGTCATGCCACAACCCCATGGGGTGTTAGCCCACTAACTGGGGTTACTAACTTCAAGCACGAACATATTTCAAACCTGAAGAATTACGTGGCATGCCATATATCAACAGAAACATCTCGATAGATAGAAACCATCCAAAATATCCTTGACTCGGAATAGAGTAATTTTTCAAGTCAAAATTACCATGCAATATCGGGGTAGCCCCTGGTGTTTCTTGGGTTGACATCAATGACAACCACTGATCAACAATATATTATCTCCTCACATGTAGGGCCACCAACATTTGCAGTGTTTGAGGAAAAAAATCCAGGTTTTTTCTTAGCTTGGTTGAGGGCGTGTGGGGTCACTAGTGTTTTACCATCTATCTTGTATTTTACAATGGGGTTTCAGGTCCCAGGTTGGTTCTATTATTGCGGCTATGACCCTCAATTGTCTCTTGTTTGAATTAGTCAATTTTATCTCTTGTAGTCTCAGTAGTAGAATCTCTGTTCTATCAGGGGATTTCCAACAAGCCCCTTTTTTTTATGTCATTTGGTGGAGCAGATATTTATATTCCCTGTCACCCCCCTCCATTGTGTCAAATTTCGTGAGAACCTTATTAAGTATGTATCATTTGGAATTGATCATCAGTTTGAGACATTCTTCATGTGGAATTTCCCTTACACTTTAGAGTCCATCAATTTTATCCAACCTTTGTTCCAGGCAGTTAGTCTGACACCTCTCACCTCCATGCCTTGTTAGCATGCATGAGTATGAAGGGGGGAAACATTTGATGAAGAACATTCCCATATGGGGAATACATGCATATATCATTGAATGGGGGATTATGGTTGGGAAATATCAGTAACTAATGTTAGATTAAATTTCTCGGGCTAAGGGGGAAGCCTCCATGCACATAAATATCCTCTCAGATATAGAGGTCTTGGTAGAACGAGCATACTAGATTCTAGACACAAAGCACACTAGGGGTTGTTTCAAAAAGTACATGCAAACTATTAACCTTTATTGGTAGATGAAATTCTTATTGGGATACATGCTTACATATCAACATGAGAATTAGGCGGGTGTCCTTCTTTCCTTTTATCACTTAAATTGACATATTAGGGACTTAGACTGCATAATGGGCATAATAGAGTAGCATCTTGGCATAAATCCCGCAGTGGAGAAAAATCCTGAGGACCCTAAGGAACCCGTAAATGTTGCAGTCTTGGGTTCAGGCCCCTCAACTTAGATGTACCATGTCAATGTTTTTTTTTCCTATGTTATTGATACTATTAGACATAACTTCTTATGCTAGTGCTAAATCTATATTTTAAACTATTTTATCTCCTTTTTTTATTTTTATTTTTATTTTTAGGATATGGTCTAGTCTCCTTAGTGAGAGTGTTATGAAACTAGCTCCAAAAATAGAAGAAAAGAGAGATCAATGCCTTAGAAATAAGACACATTGAGGGGGAAAACTCCTTTACATTACATAAATGAACAATTATTGGATGATTCAAATGACAAAACCTCCTTTCTATATATAGGAGTCCATGGGGTCACAATATAATCCTAGCCGACCTAACAATAATAATGTAAGGGCACAATAAAAACAATATGGGGGCTACAAAGGTACAACAATAACAATAAGGGGCACTAACAACAATAAGGGGATACGCTAGTATTATAGGGACCTAACATGCTCCTCTCCTTCAAACAAGTGTTGCCCTCAATGCTTGATTATTTCTGGATGCTTATGTATAAAATTCTCATCCTCCCATTTGGAATATTCAAAGGGTAAGTTCTTCCACTTGCTCAGATACTCTGAAATTGTTCGATTTGGTATATTTTGATTTCTTGTTTTTGTGTCTGCTTCATAAATTCTTTCGCTGCGCTGTTGATCTTCCTGTTGTTTCATTCGATTCTGCACCAAAGTTAGGTTATCCTTTGAGAGTTGGAGAACTTGTTGTTGATGCTCGATGTGATCTTCCAGTATTTTAACTTCCATATTAGCTTTCATTTGATCCTTCAAACCATACAACTTAGCCTCCATATTTTCTTTTAAACCTTCTATGCCATCTTTTATTTCTCTTTGTGAGATTGAAATTTGTTGCACTTGGTATTGTAATTTTGATATCTCATACTGAAATTCTTCCTCTTCCTGCATCATAGTAGATATTTCTGAGGGATTAATGGGTGTGTAATTATTTTTGGGAGGAATTATAGAACCTAGTACTAATAAAAATGCTTTAATATTCCCTTGGAATCACTTCAAACTTCTTTTTCAAACAAACGTTATGCAATTTTAAAACAAAAATACACACTTTTTCTTGCTTTTTAGGAGGTCGATATTAAACCTGAATTATGTCTATTTTGGATCTTCAGTATATGAAATTTGGTCTTGTAATATCACTATGAATCGTCTTTCGAATGCCACAGGTCTGACCTGATTTGGATGCTTCAAGGGAGTGTTATGCTCAATCTCCCACAATGACCTAATTATGGATTGGTTCAGTTGAGGAAACATGTACGACATGCCATGTGTCATTGTTTCCTCCTTTGGCTTTGAAATTGATACACAAGAAACTACAGTTCGTGTACGTTCCTTAACTTTTTATAAAATTCCAATCCGATGCTTACATAGAGAGAGTTATTATGATTTTCCCAAGGTCACCTCTTTTATATGAAATTCGGGAGCCTTCAAAAACCCTAACTTCCATAGATAGTATCACTGATAATATTTCGAACCAAGTTCTGAAATTTTTACACGAATTTCCTTAGGATTTCAACTACTCGTGGTAAAAATTTCAGCTTCTGAACCATCATATAAAAAATTTATAGCGAAAAGGCCACGATAACCTATTTGAAGCAGCAAAACCCTAGAATCCAAAGCTCTGATACCAAATGTTATGAAACCAACTCCAAAAATAGAAGAAAAGAGAGATCAATGCCTTCAAGATAAGCCACTTCGAGGGGGAAACCTCCTTTACATTACATAAATGAACAATTCTTGGATGATTCAAATGACAAAACCTCCTTTCTATATATAGGAGTCCATGGGGTCACAATATAAGCCTAGCCAACCTAACAATAATAATGTAAGGGCACAATAATAACAATATGGGGGCTACATGGGTACAACAATAAAAATAATGGGGGCTACACTAACAACAATAAGGGGATACACTAGCATTATAGGGACATAACAAAGAGACTAGAAATATTATTCATACTCTTGATGTAGACTCTAGTTTTTTGAAGGAAAAACAATTCACCTTGCAAAAAACAAATTCTAGTGCAACCATATAAATTAAATGGCTAGTAAACAAGAATAGGCATAATCAAAACAATTACCCATTATACATCTCAGGTTGTCCAATTTATGAGATCATAAAATTTAGCTAAATTATTATTATTATTAGTAGTTATTAAAAGAATATATATATATATATATATATATATATATATATATATATATATATATATATATATATATATAATCATAGAGATCCATTCTCACTTTACCATGAAAATTCTTAACTTGTAAATAACTCTTATTACAATACCATGGCCATTGAGAGATGATATAAAACCCACTATGAGGCAGATGTTGTCACGTAATAGTACTTATAAAAATAATAAAATAATACTTTAACAAATTCAAAAATGTTTTATAACAAAAAAAAAATCAATATTGGGCATAAATAAAATGTTTTATTTTCCACCTTAGTTTTACATCAAATTTTTTGTAGAATAATAAATTTATTAGAAGTAAAAAAATACAAAATCCCTTTACTACTTCATATGTAGCTGAAAAATGAAATGCAAAAATAATATTATTACGCCAGGAGGTGCTCTACAACCCGGTATGAGGGAGATGAGAAGCTCTACAGTCTCGTATGAAGGAGATGGAGATGTCACTTAATGTTACATTTAAAAATAATAAAATAATATTTGCATTAGAAAATTAGAAAATATTAATAAAAAAACCAATGTAACTTAATGTTAAATTTAAAAAAATAAAATAATACTTACATTAACAAATTAAAAAATGTTAATAAAAACTTCAATGTCTCCTATAAATAAAATACTTTAATTTCCACCTTAGTTTTACATGAAAATTTATTTAGAAAGATAAAGTAATTTAAAGTTATAAAAAAAATACTTTTTAAAGGAGATAGGTAATCCATTTACTACTTAATATGGAGTTGACAAACAATTTGTAAAAATAATATTATGGAGTTGACAAACAATATGTAAAAATAATATTATGGAGTCGAGAGACACTCTACAACCCAATATGATTTCACCTAGAGAGAGATGGAGATATTCTTAGGTAGGGTTACATTTAATAATAATAAAATAAATCTTACATTAGCAAATTAAAAAATAATCACTACAAAAAAGTAAATGATGTTCATAAATAAAATACTTCAATTTAAGTCTTAATTTTATATTAACTTTATACAATCATAAGATAATTGAAAGTAAAAAAAAATATAATTTACTTTTTAGTATGAGAGAGATACTCAATTCAGTCACTAATTAATATTGATATGAAAATGAGAGATAACATAAAAAAACAATATTATTGATATTACATGATGTTTAATTCATTCTATATTTTGTTGACATGTAATATTTAAAACAAAAAATATATTCATAACAAAAAGAAGTTTAATGTGGATCATAAAATATTTCAATGTACATATTTAGTAAAATATTTAACATTGATAGATTTTTTCTACTTCCAAATATAAGATATTCATATTTTAATGTGGCAAATGTGAATTATAAATACAAAATTTCAATGTTAACTATGTATATATTATATAAAATGAGTGAAAATGAAAATTTCATTGTAATTAAAACATTTTATTATTATTTTTCTCATAACCAACATAAATCTATCTTAACTCCATATCTACCAAAAACCCATAGGAATCAAATCTGTTGAGATGCAAACATTTCCTTGAGTTTTGCACTGAAAAATATGTTTGTATCTTAAGAGATTTGAACTCTCTCGGGGTAAATCGAGAGTTAAGATACATCTATGTTTTTGGTACTACATTATGTGTAATTTATTTTATTTTCAGTTGACATATAACATATAAAAGTATTTAAAAAAACCCTCATAATATATCTAACTACATACATACAGGCCAAACAGTTTTCATAGAAATGTTTAATAATTTTTTTAAATTCAAAATTTTGATGTAATATTCATATCATATATTATATGAAGCTATAGAGAGATTATCGTGTATATATATATATATATATATATATATATATATATATATATATATATATATATATATATATATATATATATATATATATATATATATGATCCGGGTAAATATCTGTTACCCTTTTAACTAAGACCTTTTAGTTCGGCTGATGTGTTAGGATTACATTTTATCAAAAGCATTAATGAACACATGCATATATAATCAAGAGGAACACATGTCAGCAATCACACAACAAAAATGCAAGACGTTTAATAATGAAGTTCGTCCAATGTGGACTACGTCTCCGGGCCTCGATGTCTCAATGGTGTTGGCCGCTTCATTTAGTGTTGTAACTGGTGATAATGTACATGGATGTTGTTGAACTTTCATGCAAGGAAAATCCATCAATATGAGTGGCAAAGTCTCTCCACGAGACGTTCCGTTACAAGGAACTGTCACTCATCACAAACCTCCTATCAGCATGACGACTTCATACATGGTGACAAAGAGTATCCCACCATCAAGGAAACAAAGGGATTTCAAGACATAAATGACCATCCATGATAAATACATACCACACCAAATAAACATAAAGATTCTGCATCATACATCAAGCAGGAATTGACAACAACTAATAAACATAAAGATTATGCATCATACATAAAGCAGGAATCGATATGAAATAAAAAATCCTACATCAATAATCAATGAAGTACATGGAAAAAACGCTTCATATACCTCAAATCTAATGCTGGATGAAGAATAATCGTTGGATCTGAATGTACCATCGCAAACGTGGTGTCAAATGGCATGAAATCGACTGTCAACATGTTGAAATCCGACACTGTCATTCCATTCTGGAAAATGGCCAAATAATCAAGACCTCTATTGTAGAAACTGACACCAAAATTAGGCTTGTGTCGCCGAGAGGTGTAAAATCCATATAAAATTTGTCCAATTTGGACACTCAAAAAATTTGGCCCTTCTGGAAATGAGGCTCAATCATGGTTCCATTGCCTCTGCACACTGGCTCATGGTTCCACCTACAATTAAAAAAATATGTCTCTAATTGAGCGCCACTCTTGGTCTTCCTTGGATGCAATGGCGAATGGCTGATTTTTTATAAACATTGTTGGGCGGGCTTCACAACAAATGCACCAATGGTGCAGTGGGAAATGCGACAATTGTTTGAGGGGAGGTCGGGGGATCAAATCCGGCCTTCCTATTTTGGTCATTGGTTATTATATGAATATAATGATAGGTGGGCAGGCGGATCCACTCCACGCAGCCCGACCCGACCCGACCGCCCAAACTCTGTGCAGTGTAACCGTTGCGGTAGTAATACATAAATGGTTTGATGAGGTTATGACCCATGGGGTATGCCTTATAATACATGTGGTTAACGTATTTAGTGTGGGTTGAAACAAATGTTAAGTTGGTTTTTAAAACAAATCATCATTACTTTATAAAATTTTTTATATCACCACTTTATTATGGTAACGTTGGTTTATTAATAATAAACCATATAACCATAAAACATAAATTTTTTTGTTTGATATGTATTTTTAAATTATTTGGTTTATATGGTTATTTTTTTTAATATTTTTCTTTTTTCTTTTATGCAGGTTGAGGACCAATGGAGTAGCATCATGTTTCAATAGATGAGGGGTTTCCATGTGGGTCCCATGTGCTTACCTGGACATCATGTGGCATGTTGTGAGCCTTACTTCCCTTGCCTTAACAAAACTTCAAAATTCTCTAACTTTCTTATACGAGCTCGGATTGACGCGTCATTCACACCGTTGTGATCAGGGCGATGAGATCTTCAATATGAACCTGAGTTTTCCACCTTCCTGCCACTTTTAATTTTGAGCTTTCATAAGCCCTCTTTGTCCTGTAAGTGTCTCTGGAGCCACCTGAATCATTCCTCCCCACTGAGGATATCTTAGTCTTCCAAAAGCATTGACCCCATCTTGGTAAGGAGTCTCATGCTGGTTCCTATAATGCATATCTCCACACTTCCAATAGAAATGATATCATGTGAAGATGAAATTGAAGAAAAATCAACATTATTTATCTTAGATGTCAATTTTGAAATAGGTGAAGAGGGATTATATGAGCCTTCATTGTGCTTCACTTCCTTCAAGGCCTCTATCACGACTTGCAACTGAATCTGTGATTGCTATTTCTCCTTCTTCTCTCCCTGTAGAAGGGTATTTAATGCATCATGATATGTTTGAAGACTTCCATCGTTGCACTTCAATTTTTCCAATGCCTCTGTCGTGGCTTGCAATTGAAGCTATAATCGCTGCTTTTCCTCCTTCTCTTCATGTAGGAGTGTCTTTAATTCATCATTATCTATTTGAAGACTTCCATCGTTACTCTTCAATTCTTCCAATGCCTCTGTCATGGCTTGCACTTGAAGTTGAAATTAATATTTGTCCTCCTTCTCCTCTTGTAGAAGCATTTTCAACTCAATGTTATCTATTTATTGTTTCTCATAATCTACATACAACATACAACATGTTCACTTTCTCAGACACCCTCAGCATGGTCTCATACATGTCTTTTACATCCTCCATTGCTACACGTTCAATGGTTCACGCTTGTGGTTCACGTCAGCAAGAAGACCTGCTCTGATACCACTTGATCTGGGTAAATTTATGCTATAGTTTTAACCAAGAAATTTTGCTTCAGCTGATGTGTTAGGATTACATTTTATCAAAATCATTAATGAACACATGAAAATATAATCAAGAGGAACACATGTCAACAATCACACAACAAAAATGCAAGACATTTAATAACGAAGTTCATCCAGTGTAGACTACATCTCCAGGCCTTGGTATCTTGATGGTGTTGGCCGCTTCATTCAGTGTTGTAATTGGTGATAATGTACATGGATGTCGTTGACTTATCATACAAGGAAAATCCCTCAACATGAGTGGAAAATTCTCTCCACGAGACGTTCCATTACAAGGAACTCTCACTTATCACAAACCTCCTATTAGTAGGACAAATTCACAGATGGTGACAAAGAGTATCCCGCCATCAAGGAAACAAAGGGATGTCAAGACATAAATGACCATCCATGATAAATACATACCACATCAAATAAAAATAAAGATTCTGCATCATACATCAAGCGGGAATCGACAAAAAAAAAAAAACATAAAGATTTTGCATCATAAATCAAATAGGAATCGACATGACATAAAGAATCGTACAAAAATAATCAATGAAGTACATGGAAAAAATGCTTCATATACCTCAAATATAATGCTGGCAGAAGAATATGCTACTCAATCGCGAGATTTAAATGCACCATCGCAAACATCGCGTTGAATGGCATGAAATCGACTGTCCATATGCTGAAATATCACATCGCCATTCCATTATGGAAAATGGCAAAAACCTCAAGACCTCTATTTCAGAAACTGACACCGTCATCAGGTTTGTGTCGCCAAGAGGTGTAAAATCCATATAAAATTTGTCCAATTTGGACACTGGGAAAATTTTGCCCCTCTGGAAATGAGGCTCAATCATGGTTCCACTACCTCTACACACTGTCTCATGGTTCCGCCTGCAATTAAAAAAACAAATCTCGAACTAAGCATCGCTCATGGACTGCCTTGGGCACAATGGAGTTTTAATAAACATTGTTGGGCAGACTTCAAAACAAATTCATCAACAGTGTAATGGTAAATGTGACAATTGTTTGAGGGAAGGTCGGGGATCAAATCCTGCGACCACATTTTGGTCATTGGTTATTATATGCCTATAATAATAGGTGGGCGGATCCACTCCACGCGGCCTCACCCAACCCGACCCCCCAAACTAGATCGTTGGTTATTATTTTGTTTTCACTCTCGTACAAAATTTTTGGTTTTTGTGAATTATGTTCATTCTGGTTTATCAACTTGGATTTTTAATGTGTAGATTCACATAAATTTTATATTTCCTATACTAATACTCATTCACTGTTTTTCATCCACCCCAACTCATTCACTGTTTATCATCTCATTCTTTTTCTTTGTGCTACTTTCAACTTAAGAAAGCCACCATAATGAATCTAGTCGTCTAGCTGCTGAGTGATGTTATTGAGGAGGAGGATTACTGTCATCTTTTGCAAACTAACTTGAGGGACATGCAAATATTTTTACAAGATATTCCTACCCTCTCCCATGATCAACAGAAATAAGTCCCAAAGTTTGTTAATATTTGGTTGCAATTACTGCAAAATTCTCTTGCAAAGGCAAAATTCTCATCGAGGGCGCAGAGACAAGCGTTCGACTGGACATAGTAAGAGCTCCCTTTCCCAGATGAGACGAAAATCGTAAGTGGGTTTCGCCTTTCGAACCACGCGTTGAAAGAATGCAAACGCTCAAGTTTATGAGCAACAACGACAAAACACATTACCCACGCGACCATGGATATTCTGAAGAGGCTCGTGGTCTGGACATGATCATGTCTCGTTTAATGGCCCAGCAAAAAAATCTTTGCCATGTTATAAAAGACGTGTGGACAAGTCCCACCACATCGTGTTATCAATACAATAATAAAATACTTTTGACAGTAAAAGAAAAACTACTATGTTGCATGAGTTTCCGGTACGGGGATACTTTGGGTACGTGGGAACAAGTTTCCGGTACAGCTAGAAGCTTTGTCCAAATTTACAGGAAACGTCAAGTTGGGAGCGGCAATAATATATTATATAATATATTAAAAATTAAATTTTAATATATATATATATATATTATAAGTTTTTTTTTTAATAGTGTACATATTAAAATTTAAATGTACATATGTCATACCAAGTTGATTTTTTAAACTTAAAACTTTAAAAATTAAAAGTAAAATTAAAAAAATAAATATCTTACTCTTCATTTTGGGGTAGGGGGGTTTATATATTTTTAAAAAGCAATTAAAAACCATTTAAGAAAACAACTAAGCTTCCTCGTTCTCATAATAAATATGATAATATTTGTGAAAAATTCTCATAAGTTATGATAATTATTAATATGAAATGTAGGCATAATTTGTGCATTTCATTCACGACAAATTTGTAAATACTAAATATTAAAATAATAACCATCCATTTACTAAATACAAAACAATTGAGTTTCTAAAAATAATAAATATTGTCTTTTTCATTGGGTTATGGTTATAGGAATCGAAACTCTGGCTCTCACTCTCTATATTTAAAATTTTAATATTTATCATTAAATAAAAGTATAAAAACGTGAACCTCCGAGAACTGGTTGAGATTGTGATTGAAATTTTTATTTAATAAAACAGTGAAACCCAAATTATTTTTAAATTTTAATTTTGAAATTAACAATGCAAATTGAAATCAAGTTAAAACATTGGAAACAAAGCCATAAATCAAAGCTAGCCGAAACTATTTTTCTTTACTGGAAAAAAAAAATTAACCTTAAATGTCTACACAGTCAATTACAGAACACAAGAGTAATTCTGAGCGAGGGATGACCTGCCGCACTAACGCAAGGCTGTAATCTCGTCTCAAGGAAACTTGGCGGCACAAGGTAAAATTGAAAAATAAAAACATGGAAATCGAATTTCAGAACATGTATCTATAATTATTAATTCATTGAATAGAGATCGTTTATTTCAGTAAATGGGATGAATATGAAGATTGCATATTTGCACCAGTCTGAGAATAATAATAACACACTCCACTGGTACAATACAATTAAATGCATAGAGTGTAAAAGAGAGATGAAAAAAATAATACAAAAAACATGATCTTTGCTTGCAAATGAGGAAGTTAAAACAGAAACATGATCAGGCCAAACGATAGGCAACATTTATTGAAAATTATTGAGATTTGTGACATTTTTGGATCTATAGCGTGATTGAGAGTGAGTGGCTGGGCGAAGGTTTGATCACTGCAAATCGGCCAACAACTAATTGACCCATTTTCATATTAAAACTGTGAACTTTAGTTCTCAATCCTGGTTTTCTTCCTGGGAAATCTGCCTCCTTCAGGATTCTCTCTCTCAGTTTCTGAGTAATTTTCTGGCGTCTTTCCTCAATCTCCTCTTCACTGATATTCAGCTTCTCGTTCGATTCATCTCTCCCCACTGATTTGGTTCTACGCAGAGATCGACCTAATGCCATTTTCAGATAATTAACATTCCAATTTTTCGCAGGTTTTTTTATTTATTTATGCCGGGTACTCGCTGAAGCTCCTCGATGGATCGGAGCTTCCACAAGCTCCCGATCAGCGTTCCCAGTGGATACAAGTATCGGAAACTTCGATTCATTCCTCGAAAAGCTCCCGAAAAGCTCCCTCGTACCCAACAAAGCTCCCGCTATTTTTGGAACGTTTCGTACCAGCTCCCAAGCTCCCAGGAGTGCCAGAGCTTGAGGTACTTCATCTCCAAGGGTAGGGAGTGGTACCCGTGTAACTTAGAAAAACTAATATTGAAAATACGACAACATTGGGAAAGTGAACGAAATCCCATAGGGTAGGTCAGATAACGACACATGGCAATTTTTAATTAGCCCAAGGAAGACGAAAACGAGGCTCTCTCATTCACTGTAGTGAATAGTGTTTAGAGATACAAAGGCCATAGAAATAACGTCTTCGATGTAATTACTTAAGACTAGAAATTGCACCATATGTTGCAAAAGAAACATCGTAAGGAAATATCATAGGAAAAAGTAGCCTATAAGAAATAGGAAGGAAATAGCATAGGAAAGAGAAGCTTAGAAGAAACAAGATGTTGCAAAGAACAAGTCATCATGAAGGAATGAAAGGAAAATTTTGCTTCCATGGAAACAAGTCGTGGACGTTTCAAAGATATTGATCATAAGAGTTATCAACCAAAAAAATTTGTTATAGATTTTGAAATAGGAAATTGTGGTGAAAACATATATGTAAACCAACATAATATGTTCACATATATACAAATTTTGTTATAGATATTGAAATAGGAAATTGGGGGTGAAAATCCTTCGGTGATTAATAATCGAGCAAGTAACTCAAATAAGATATTTTAAATACATTCAAGTACAATCTATCTAGCATAGATGTGAATAAAGAGAATTTTTATTAACAAAAATATAGTTTACTTCAAGTTCATCTACATATCTGAGAAGCAATTCCATGCTTATAAATTGTATATGAAGAACAATAGTCTTGGTATACAAGAAAGTGAATATCATTTTAATATGGAGACATTTTTGAAAGGAGATATTGTTCTTTATGTTATGTTTTATTTTCTTAACTCCAAACTTGGTTTATTCTTTCTCTATATACATAAGAAAAAAAATACAAATTAAATTCACAAATTTAAGTTATAGTTTTATATTTCATAATTACAAATCTAGTTTTTTATTAAAATATTTTAAACATCCTAGGTTATTCTAAATTGATCAAGAATATAGAATTATTAGGGTGGTGTTCTATGTGCACTAAAATTCCCATGAGGTCCATCACAATGTATGGGGTTCATTACAGCCTAGGATATATTTTTTGAGTTGTTGTGATTTTTTGCTTGTGGCTACAACTTAGTTTTGATTTTCACCTAATTATCATGATTCAAATTTTTTTTATCATCTTAGATCCTTATAGAATTATATATATTATGTGAGTTAATGTGATGTTTTGTTTGTCACAATAATTCAAAAACCAGTTATTATACCACAATATTGACTTTCTTGTTGTCTGTTTTGTTTATCTTATTGAAATATTTTACACATTTTAGGTTATTCTAAATTTATCAAGAGTATAAAATTATTAGGGTGGTGTTATATGTGCACTAAAAATCCCATGAGGTCCATCACAATGTATGGGGTTCATTGCAACCTTGGATATATTCTGTGAGTTGTTGTGGTTTTTTGCTTGTGGCTACAACTTAGTTTTGGTTTTCACCTAGTTATTATGATTCAAAAATTTGTTATCATCTTAGATCCTTATAGCATTATATATATTATGTGATCTAATGTGATGTTTTGTTTGTCACGATGATTTAAAAATCAATTATTATACCACAATATTGACTTTCTTGTTGTATGTTTTGTTTATGAACCTCTTAAAAAAACTAGAGGAACATTTGATTTTACAGTGTGATCTCCCCAGCATGGGTGGGGGTTTAAAAAATTGGAGAGTAAATTAAGTGGTTATTGTTAGAAATTGTTGTATAAGATGGGAAATTTGGATGGTTTGTAGACAATATGGATTTCATAACATATATCTTTTTTGAATTTTTTAGTGTCTCTAGCCACCATGCATCTAATAGGATCCATTTCAACTAAGAACGTTAATACATCAATAATAACTTGTGACATCCCTAACCATTTTCTTTTATTATGGATCAAGTTATAAATTAATAACTTGTGAAATCCCTAGCCATTTTCTTTGATTGTGGATCAAGTTATAAACTAAATTATACTCTCTCTTTAGAAGACTTGACATTATATATTACATGGAGGGAAAGGTTATGATAAAAATTGTACAAAAAAAACCCCTTAACGTTGTCTCAAATTACTCTATTGTTAATCACATAGTGTCAATTTTGTAAAAATATAATCTATAATAAGTACTGAGTGGGTTTTTTATTTTGTAAATTTTGTTTGGAATTGAAAAAAAAATAAAAATTATAAAGGCTAAAATTATGTAGCGAGAAACATTGTTTAAAATTTCATAATAAAAAGTTGAGTAAGTTTGACATCATATAATATGAAAAATTATAAAAGCTAAAATTAGGTAAATAAAGATATGTATATAGTTTTTTTGAACTGAAGAAAGAGTATGTATGTAGTTACAAACTGTTATGTAGTTACAAATTAATACAATTAAGTAATTAAAGGTAAATTTAGTGTTATTTAAGAAATGAGAATTATAAACATTCGTCATTATTGCTAAAGATAAATCATGTCATGTGAAATAATTTGGAAATTTAAAAAGATCACATATTTAAAAAAAATTCATTATTAATTTAATTTTTTATATATTAAGAAATACTACTCATGAATAATAAAACAATTGTAACATAAATAATATATAACAAAAAAACCATGTATTTTTGGAATAATAAAATAGTTGTAACAAAAATAATATAGAACAAGAAAAACTATGCATATTTGGATGTATGAAATTTAGATACATTTTATTAAGTGAAATTTTAAAAGAATAATCGTTATAAACATTCAAAAATAATTTTATTAAATAATTAGTTTAGATCTATATTATTGATGAGGGGGATCAATGAGGTTTGCATATCAAGGCATTTGATCCCTCTTGGCCCTTGGTAGATCTAGAGTTAGGCCATCTTAATTTCCTCCTTTAGATAAACCACATTCCACATGAATACCATGAGTCAATACCATGGGTTGTTTTTATAGTTTAGTAAATAATTAGTTTAGATCTATATTATTGATGAGAGGGATCAATGAGGTTTGCATATCAAGACATTTGATCCCTCTTGGCTCTTGGTACATGCAAAGTTAGGCCATCTTAATCTCTCCCTTTACATAAACCACATTCCACATGATACCATGAGTCAATACCATGGGTTGTTTTTATAGTTTAGTATTACTTTTATTTTTATTTTTGTGTAATTTGACAAAGTCACCAAAACCTAAATTCAATCACTTATTAAAAAAAAAACTAACATTATAAAAAACATATATAAAACTTTAACTTGTGAATTTAATGGCCTAAAACATTTCAATCATCTAACATTTGATCGAATGGCTCAGACATTGACACAGTGACACCTAGGGACACAGTGACACCTAGGGGAGTTGTTTTCAAATAAGAACGTCTTACAATGTAAATATACAACATACAATATATAACATATAAATTTAACTTAGTTCAATATAACAAAACATAACAATATGTAACATGACATAAGGGTAAGCAATATAAGAAGTATATAACATTTAATAATAACATAGAATAGTAATAAATATAGAAATAACATAATGTAATATAAGAAATACACATCCATATTTTTAAGAAATGTAATAACATAACAAGAAATATATAACATAACATTTAACAACTATTTCATATAAGAAATATAACATATAACAATTTAACTATATATATAACATAACAATAACAATATAACAAGAAATACAATCTAACAAAACTTAATTAATCACATGTATATATATAATGGGAAGCTTAATTAATCATATGTATATATATAATGGAATTGATACACATAAATTAACAAATTAAAAAATGTACAAGTCTTTCTTTCTTTAAATTCAAGACAACATAATATATAGGCTATAAAACTATAGTTAATATTGTAACTATCTAGGAAAAACTATTACATTTTACATAATTTCATGTGTTTCATTCACATGAAATGTGTTAGTGGAAAATTTTCAAGAATGGTATCATGAACTTTTATCGATAATTTCAATTGTCGTAGATTTTTTCTACTTTTCTCTTTTTTCAATTGCAACTGAGTTTCTATGACAAAATGACTATATTGAGCACATATAACATCTCGTTGGTAGTCTTGAAAAATAATGTGGTATTTATATTTATTTACTTCTTCAAATAAATTCCCCAATAACACCACAAAGACCAATTGAATATGCATAATTTGAAGGACCATTATACTCTCGTAACAATGTTCTTTTTGACTTAGTGCATCGCAATAAATAATAATGCACTTTATTTGGATTATCTTATGGTGCAATGACAACAAATACATCACCTTCTTTAACCATATTAGAAAGAAAATTAAAATCTTTGTCAATAACAACTACTTCATTGTCCATCTCATCATCAATAAGATTTGGAAGTGGGAAATATTATATCAATTATTCCTGTATCCATGGTTTGACATATTTTTATTGTGGTTTACACATTCAATGGTGGAGTCCATATCATCAATATGCAGGACAAAATCAAGAGTACTTTCGTTTTTGAATTGAGAATATATTTATAGTTTTCTTACTTCTAATGGAGTGAAAACCTCTTGTTTCATGGATTGGTTGACAATTATATGGCATTACTATATTAACATCACCCAACCGAATATTCCAAAAGTAGCTTCTTGACAAAAATCTCATGTACGTGAAATTTAGTGATTTTTAAATATAACATTTTGATAGAAAAACACATGTAACAAACACATGTACACACACACACACACTTACCTATGCACGTGAGCTATCCTTGAATTCAATGCATGGCTTAAATTTTGATTGCACTAGTTAAAAACATCATTTGATTCTACAAGTCAGGAAACTTCTCGATTTAATTGAAGCCTCCTAAGCACAGTTTTTACACATGCCCCAGTGCCATCGTGCTCTCCTTTGCCAAGATCCATCTCAAATAAATTCCATGTATGATGAATTCCAATTTATTTATGAAGGCAGACCAACTAGAGGAATGATCGTGATGATTTAAATTGACCAACACAACCATATGACCATACCCAATGTTCTTTATAAGTGATATGTCATTCTTTTAAATGCTTATAAATAATATCAAAACAAAGTTGAAGAAAACATTTATCGGTTTTATGATCATCACTTATGTAGAAATGATACTGTTTAATTATTTCACTATTTAGTCCATTACTATTAGAACCATCGATACCAAGATTTGAATGCCGATACAAATTTTTCACGAGTATAGAGATCTGATTTGAATGATAATATTCACTTACTATTTCCATTTGTGGAGCAAATGTGTAATTATTAACAAAATCAACATCCGACAATATTGTTTCCGGCCTTGGGAACACATCACGTGATTGTTTGAACTATAAGTTCTTCAATTTTGTTGTATGAGAGTGCTTAATA
This sequence comes from Pinus albicaulis, assembly GCA_034641835.2. Classification (NCBI taxonomy): domain Eukaryota; kingdom Viridiplantae; phylum Streptophyta; class Pinopsida; order Pinales; family Pinaceae; genus Pinus; species Pinus albicaulis. Next base: position 151,108,713 of record CM076571.1, on the reverse strand, counting down.
TATTTATATATTTTCTCCTAAACTTATCCATAAAAGATGTCACAAAAATTATCTTCAAGTAAAATAATATTTCTTAATGTTAACGTTGAATCTGCAACAAAAATGTATGCAATATATTCATATCTTCTCCACTTCACAGTGAAATTCTACAATTGTGAGTCATTCAGATCAATGGAATACTTAGCATCAAAGAGTGCCTAATGAGAACACTCTTTGCATTTTCTTATGCCAATACATTCTTTCTTATAAAATAATTGGTCATTTTTTCGACCACATAATATATTAGATAAAAATTCACGAACACTAGAAGGCCCGGGGGATCATTGGACAATTAATTTACATCAAATTTTAGAAATACCTCATAATATAATTGGAATTATACATGGTATTAACAAAAACATGTGTCACAAAAAATCATAGGCCTGACTTACCATGATTTAAGATTCACAAATGTGGTAAGGGAAATATGCATATCAACGTTACTCTCCATAAAATTCTGAAATAACTCCACTTGACTGACTTCTGTTATTTTTTTGGGATGATCTTGATAATTCCCTATAGATATACAATGCCACATAACGTCCTTTTCATTTGGTAACACATGAGAATTTGACTTCCAAAACCCTTTCACCTTGTCTCTTACATTATTTTCAATTCTATCTTGATAGGATTGCCTACAGATATTAGTCCAACATGGAAGCTCATCATTCTCATATACTTGATTCCTAAATTTTGTACCTCCATAGGATTTTTCTTGATGTTTTGTATATTCTTGTTGCCACTGACAACAATCGATGTGATGCAGTTTATTTTTCGACAATACCTGTTAACAATGCTTTACAAGAAGTTTTTACATCTCGAGATCGATTTTTTGGAAGTGTGCTAAGGGTCGATGTCATATTTCTTGATACCAATTGATTTACTTGCACATCTTTGGAATCTCTAATGCCCAATAATTGAACTACATCTCTTAAATATTTGTGTTTGAAAATTCTATGTAACATTTGAGCTTGTGTTATGATAGATTTACATTGAAATTTTTTTTTGATCACCTTATTACTTTATTTTGAATTTTCTGCTCATTCATTGATGGCCCATTTTCTTCCATTTTAGTTGGATCCATATTTTCTAGAAAATTATCATCAAATGAAATTTTCTTGTATCTTCCAATTCATTTCTATGTTTTTTCTAGATGTGGTAGGATCCTGTTGCGGGTTTGGATGTTGTCCCTGCATAAAAAATATAGATTTGTATTGTGTACTCGACATGTATGTACATTGAACATTACTAAAATAGATCATAGTGATGAATTTTAAATATAATTCAATATAGATATTACAATTTATTCAAAAATAAAAACATTAATTTAATCAACAGTAGGATCGATATTCTCGTTGACAAGTAAAACAACAAAAATAAGCCCTTTATTTCAATAATAATAAAAAACAAATATCCTTTTTCCCCATATACAAATAACTTAACTTCAATAGAAAATTTATCCAAAGATAGAGTTGGTGTTTTTCTCCAAAGTTAAACTTGGTCTTTTTCTCCAAAGATGAACTCAGTGAACTTTGTGTTTTTCACATTACACTTTGCAGGTTGTGGTCTCAATTGAAACTTTCAGCCAAGTATTTATACACCTCTCGGCTGAAAAATTTGTACATCAAAATTCATGCTCATTCATAAAATAATGATGTCTTTCAATGGAAAGATTCTCCGCACAAACTCTTGGACAAGATTTTATAAACCTTTCACCCGAGAGTTTTTTTGAAGAAAAAATCTCACCAAAGAGTTTCTACAACTCTCAAACGAGAATTATAATTTTATCGATCGAGATTTTTTCCAATCTCTTGGTCGAAATATTTCTTGGTCAAGAGTTTTCGATCAACGAAAAATAGAAAAATTTTGGTGGTTTAGGAAATAACTACTTCATAGGAGTGAAATCCCTTCCAAATTTAGTAGTTATATGATACCTTTGGTATCATTGGGTTAAAATTTAAATCCAATTTCAAATGATATATGTTTTATTCATTTTGATGAAGAATTGATATGTATTAATAGTTTAACATTGAACTGTGTCATCGCAAATTTTCAGAATTATGAAAATGACCTCAAATGAAAAATCAATAACTTCAAAATAGAAACACCAAATCACTTGAAAATTCACTCAATATTTTCTCGATATAGTTTCTAGTAGCTGAATTTAAAACATCATAAAAATCACAATTTTGTATGTCAAAAACAAGCTAAAAGTGTTTCCCTATTTCACATTTTCACCTAAATTCCCTCACGTTGAGAACATATTTTGTGGGAGAGGACCTGAGCAACCTTTTTTTCAAATCAAGGTTTCTGTTTCATTCCAAACTCCTTCTTTCAATCCTTAATTCATTCGTCTTGAAGATGGATCTCCATGGAGGTTCGAAACGTTGACAAATATTCTCTGACACTGTGAAAAATCCGGATTCTTCTTCATCAATACACTAGACTGCTAGTAATATCCATACATTTCCCAAATTGTTTTTTGGTATATCTTGGAAATACTAAGAGGGGGGCTGTTAGGATGAATTCTAATTGCAAGCATACGAAAATATCTCACTTTAGCTATGCATAAAAAACATCCCTAACATCAAGACAACTGCCAATTTCTTTAGATCTGCAGTTAGTTGACCAAGATAAATGCTACAAAATCCAGATTTATGCAGTAAAAGGAATTAAGCAGTAAATAAAAGAAAGATTTGCTCCATGCATCCAATAGACAAGACAAGAATATTTTTAAAGAATTTTTGTATTTTTTGACACCTAGGAAGGGAACATAGAAATATGTTACCAGTCTCCCTTAATGGGATGGCCTCTTGTATGTCCCCAGCACTTCAGATCTAAGATCTCTCTCTCTTGATGGTGTAGAAAAACCAGACAACAAATGGAACTCAAAGGGAGCTCACCAGAAAAATGGTAGCAAAATATGACAATGATGGAGGATCAAAGTCAAACCAAAAGTATAGATCCTGAGTGATCTTTAGGCAACAAAAGGTAGTGAGTGAATGGAAAAACCCTTATATTTATAATAATATATTTAGTTAGTCTAGATATTGGTGCATAGTTAAAATATTATTAACCAAATCTAGATCCAACTTTTATGGAATATTTTATTATATTTTTTGGAGGGAAAAAGAATTTGAGTTTGGTTAAATCCCTTTATTTGTAAATAATAAATAAATAAATGATTTGTTTATTATTTTAAGGATATGGTTGAGTAATACTTAAATAAATAATGATTTATTCAATTATTTATAAATGATTTAGTCAAATTTAACAAGGAATATTATTTAAATAAGGTTTAAATAATTATTCCTAGAAAATAATAAGATAAATAATGATTTATCTAATTAATTTCCTATTTTGGGTTAAATATGACCAAGAATATTAATTAAACTGATGTTTAACTAATTATTCCTTAAGTAAAATAAAAAAATGTGGATTTATTCAATATTTCCTCATGGGGTTTCCTGTTTAGAGCATAAACAACTTAATAAATGATGGATTACTAAGTTATTTTTCATAGTGAAAGAAATTATACTTAGGGTAAAGTTGGTCTTACATGGTGTACTTTGGTTCATCTAATAGTAACAGGTTAGATGAACAAAAATTGGTGTAACAGATTTCCCCCAAGCGTGCGAGCGTTAGGAGCTAATCGTATGACTGAAGTATGTTGTAAGAACTCAATCACTAGACACCAAAGGGGAAGTCAGAGAGAGAGAAATAAAAGGTATACCAAAGCGCTAGAGGACAAGACCCTGAGGAGGCGAGACTTACAGGTGTGACAAGTCTCTTTTATGAGTGAGTACCTATGCTACAAGAGGCGGGGGAGGCATACCTATGCCCGCCGAGACAAAGTACAAAGAATAATGCATCTAGTAAACAAGGGACTAACTATATAGTACATGCTGGCATGAACATGAGTTAGTAAAAAACATGATAATGGATCCCAAATACATACTATGCCTAGAATAAGAGCTAGGACTTATACAATAATATCTAAGTACATGAGATATAAGTATAACCAAAGAGGCCCTGTAAACAGGAGAGGGCTTTGAAAATCTGAATGATACATGCAAACTAAAAGGTGTTGCACGCAGCTAAGGCCGAAACCATCAAATCTGTGGAGATGCATCAAAGGCTGTAATGAAGAGGTCATCTGGGCATGTGGAGGGCTACCTGAAGGGCCACCACCTCATGAGGTCTAAAACATCTCACACACACTCAGGAATCACCGGTACTATCTGTTGCATCACTGAACCATCAAGTATATAGATCTCGATCATGCCGTAAGGAGCTGGAGCTAAGAAACAATCAAGTAAAAGGGCAAGAAAGAGTCCCTTTTCCCGATTCGAGACACCAAACAAGAGTGGAAGCTGGAACTAAGGTACACCACCCTCTAGAACTTTCTTTTGGAATGAATGAGTTGATGTCGACAGAAGGAGGTCCTGCCATAGGTGAGGCAATAAGGGATCCTCAACTAAGGCATGAGAGATAATAGTAGAGTGAGTAACAAAATGAAACCAGGGATGATGGTGGAATGGGGGTACTGAGTAGCGAGCTGATGACTTCCCTTGTTAGAGCATGAATGGCATGGATTTCCTAGCAACAACTGACATAATATTGAAAGGGGTTAAGGGACAGTAGGAGTGAAGGCCACAATGTGCGACACGAGAGAGGAACCAAGCAATGAAGGATGGAGGAATATAGAGGGATACAAAGGGACTTGGGATAGACTCCATGGATGCGATGATGACTCAACTCGAATGCTCTAAACAAGGGCGACTTGATGGTGACGCCACATAGAAAAGGTTCGGTGGGGACCATAAAAGCATGAGTACAAAATGGTCACTCACGACGAAAATCAACACGATCATGAACAAGTATGGAGGGTAAGTGGTGCCCCAAGTACAAGTGTTTCAAGTGAAGAAATTAGATTTTGAGGAGTGGTGAAGTGACCCTACTTGGAAAAAATATGTCTAGGTGAAGTATCAAATCACAAAAAACTAAGGGATACCCATTTGAGAGCTTGGTGAGAGCTTTCCAACGGTGCTGACATTTTGTCAAACTAAGCTACGGTTTGCTTGCAGCTGGCGAAAGAAAAATCTAGAGTTTCTCTTTTATTAAGGCATTTTCCCTCCAATTTAATTCATTTGCAAATGTAGCTATGGTGAATGTAGAGAGGAGAAAAAGCCCTAAATCTTGCGACAATTGTAGTGGAAAAACCGACCGTTAATCGAGATCCATCAGTTGCAAGTAAGGGGCCAAACCATACTCTTTCAATTAAGGGGATCAAAATTTCAATTTAGGCACTCAAATATCATGAAAATGCTAGGTCACACTTTTTTGGGTTTGTTCTGTGACCTGGGTAGTAGGTACTGGGTAGAAAACTGCAACTTGTCCCAGGAAATGACCTGAAAAGTGCGACGTGTTAGAGAACGGGTGTTTCAGTGTTGTTTTTGGCTGAGAGCAGGGATTTTTATGGTTGAGGGGCATAGGTGCCCCTAAGCATGTTATGTTCATGCCAAAATTTATTTAGAAAAGGGGAATCGAAACACATTTTTATGATGTGGTGCTCCATTTGTTAGGATGAATTCTTATCGCAAGCATACGAAAAAATATCACTTTAGATGTGCATAAGAAAAAGCCCTAACATCAAAGATGGCTGCCAATTTCTTTAGATATGCAGTTAGTTGACCAAGATAAATGCTACAAAATCCAGATATATGCAGTAAAAGACATTAAGTAGTAAATAAAAGCAAGAGTTGCTCCATGCATCCAATAGACAAGACAAGAATATTTTTAAAGAATTTTTGTATTTTTTGACACCTGGGAAGGGAACATAGAAAGATGTTACCAGTCCCCCTTGATGGGATGGGTTCTTGTATGTCCCTAGCATTTTAGATCTAAGATCTCTCTCTCTTGATGGTGTAGAAAACCTAGACAAAAAATGGAACTCAAAGGGAGCATGGTAGCAAAATATGACAATGATGGAGGATCAAAGTCAGACCAAAAGAATAGATCCAGAGTGATCTTTAGGCAACAAAAGGTAGTGAGTGAATGGAAAAACCTTTCTATTTCTAATAAAATATTGAGATAGACTAGATATTGGTGCATAGTTAAAATATTATTAACCAAATCTAGATCCAACTTTTATGGAATATTTTATTATATTTGTTGGAGGGAAAAAGAATTTGAATTTGGTCAAATCTCTTTATTTGCAAATAATAAATAAACAAATGATTTATTTATTATTTAAGGATGTGGTTGAGTAATAATTAAATAAATAATGATTTATTCAATTATTTATAAATGATTTAGTCAATTTTAACAAGGAATATTATTTAAATAAGGTTTAAATAATTGTACCTAGAAAATAATAAGATAAATAATGATTTATCTAATTAATTTTCTTGTTTTTGGTTAAATATGACCAGGAATATTAATTAAATTGTTTTTTAACTAATTATTCCTTGAAGAAAATCAAACAAATGTGAATTTATTCAATATTTCCTCATAGGTTTTCCTGTTTAGACCATAAACAACTTGATAAATTATGGATCACTAAGTTATTTTTCATAGTGAAAGAAATTTTACTTAGGGTAAAATTGGTCTTACATGGTGTACTTTGGTCCATCTAATAGTAACAGGTTAGATGACCAAAAATTGGTGTAATAGATTGTCCCCTAGCGTGCGAGCGTCAGGAACTAATCGTCTGACTGAAGTATGTTGTAAGAGCTCAATCACTAGACACCGAAGGGGAAGTCAGAGAAAGAGAGAAATAGAAGGTAGACCAAAGCGCTGGAGGACAAGACCATGAGGAGGCGAGACTTACAGGTGTGACAAGTCTCTTTTATGAGTGAGGACCTATGCTACAAGAGGTGGGCGAGGAATACCTATTCCCACCGAGAAAAAGTACAAAGAATAATGCGTCCAGTATACAAGGGATTGAACTATATAGTACATGCTAGAATGAATATGAGCTAGATAAAAACATGATAATGGATCCCAAATACATACTGTGCCTAGAATAATAGCCAAGACTTATACAATAATATATGAGTACATGAGATATAAGTACAACCAAAGAGGCCATGTAAACAGGAGAGGGCTCTAAAAATCAGAATGATACATGCAAACTAAAAGGTGTTGCACACGGCTAAGGCTGGAACCATCAAATCTGTGGAGCTGCATCGAAGGCTGTAATGAAGAGGTCATACAGGCATTTGGGGAGCTACCTGAAGGGCCACCCCCTCATGAGGTTTGAAACATCTCACACACACCCGTGAATCACCATTATGATTTGTTGCATCACTGAACCATCAAGTATATGGATCTCGATCATGCCGTTAGGAGCTAGAACTGAGAAACAATCAAGTCAAAGGGAAAGAAAGAGTCCCTATGCATGATCCGAGGCATCGAACAAGAGTGGAAGCTGGAACCAAGGTACACTGCCCTCTAGACCTGTCTTTTGGAATGAATGAGTTGATGTCGATAGAAGGAGGTCCTGCCATAGTTGAGGCAATAAGGGATCCTCAACTAAGGCACGAGAGATAATAGTAGAGTGACTGATAAACTGACACCAAGGATGATGGTGGAATGGGGGTACTCAGTAGCGGGTTGATGATTTCCCTTGTTAGAGCATGAAGGGCATGGATGTACTGGTAGCAATTGACATAATATCAAAAGAGGATAGGCGACAGTAGGACTAAAGGCCACAAGGTGCGACACGAGAGAGGAACCAAGCAATGAAGGATAGAGGACTATAGCGGGATACAAAGGGACTCGGGATAGACTTTGTGGATGCAATGATGACTCAACTCGGATGCTTTAAACAAGGGCGACTCGATGATGTTGCCACATAGAAAAGGTCCGATGGGGACCATAAAAGCATGAGTACAAAATGGTCACTCACGAAAAAAATCGATATGAGCATGGACAAGTATGAAGGCGAAGTGGTGCCCTAGGTACAAGTCTTACAAGTGAAGAAATTCGATTTTAAGGAGTGGTGAAGTGACCCATATTGGAAAAAATGTGTCGGGGTGAAGTATCAAATCACAAAAAACTAAGGGATACCCATTTGAGAGCTTGGTGAGAGCTTTCCAAAGGTGCTGACGGTTTGTCAAACTGAGCTACAGTTTGGTCGCAACTAGCAAAAGAAAAATCTGGGGTTTCTCTTTTAATAAGGCATTTTCCCTCCAATTTAATTCATTTGCAAATGTAGTTGTGGTGAATGTAGAGAGGAGAAAAGGCCATAAATCTTACGATGACTGTTGGAATCGAGATCCGTCAGTTGCAAGTAAGAGGCCAAGCCATACTCTTTCAATTAAGGGGATCAAAATTTTAGTTTAGGCACCGAAAGCTCATGAACAGGCCAGATTGCACTTTTTGGGGTCTATTATATGACATGGGTAGCAAGTACTGGGAAGAAAACTGTGACCTGTCCCAGGAAATGACCTGAAAAGTGTAACCTGTCAGAGAAAGGGGGTTTTAGTATTGTTTTTGGCTGAGAGTTGGGATTTTTATGGCTAAGGGGCATAGGTGCCCCCAAGCATGTTATGGTCATGCCAAAATGTATTTATAAAAGGGGAATCTAAACACATTTTATGATGTGGTGCGCCATTTGTTAGGATTAATTCTAATCACAAGCGTATGAAAAAAGATTACTTTAGTTGTGCATAACAAACAACCCTAACATCAAAGATGGCTGCCAATTTTGTTATATCTGCAGTTAGTTGACCAAGATAAATGCTATAAAATCTAGATCTATGCGGTAAAAGACATTAAGCAGTAAATAAAAGCAAGAATTGCTCCATGCATCCAATAGACAAGACAAGAATATTTTTAAAGAATTTTTGTATTTTTTGACACCTCGGATGGGAACGTAGAAAGATGTTACCAGTCCCCTTCAATGGGATGGGTTCTTGTATGTCCCCAGCACTTCAGATTTAAGATCTCTCTCTCTTGATGGTGTAGAAAACCTAGACAAAAAATGGAACTCAAAGGGAGATCACAAGAAAAATGGTAGCAAAATATGACAATGATGGAGGATCAAAGTTAGGCCAAAAGTATAGATCCAGCGTGATCTTTAGGCAACAAAAGGTAGAGGGTGAATGGAAAAACCCTTCTATTTATAACAAAATTTTGAGTTAGTCTAGATATTGGTGCATAATTAAAATATTATTAACCAAATCTAGATCCAACTTTTATGGAATATTTTATTATATTTGTTGGAGGGAAAAAGAATTTGAATTTGGTCAAATCCCTTTATTTGTAAATAATAAATAAATAAATGATTTATTTATTATTTTAAGGATGTGGTTGATAATAATTAAATAAATAATGATTTATTCAATTATTTATAAATGATTTAGTCAAATTTAACAAGGAATATTATTTAAATAAGGTTCAAATAATTATTTCTAGAAAATAATAAGATAAATAATTATTTGTCTAATTAATTTTCCTGTTTCGAGTTAAATATGACCAGGAATATTAATTAAACTATTGTTTAACTAATTATTACTTGAGGAAAATCAAACAAATGTGGATTTATTTAATATTTCCTCATGGGGTTTCCTGTTTAGACTATAAAGAACTTAATAAATTATGGATTACTAAGTTATTTTTCATAGTGAAAGAAATTATACTTAGGGTAAAATTGGTCTTACATGGTGTACTTTGGTCCATCTAATAGTAACAGGTTAGATGACCAAAAATTGGTGTAACAGGGGGGGATCAATATTTCTTATCAATTATCACTTTTAAATATTTTCAGAGCATTAGTTAATCTTCAATTATTCTTGATGTTTATCCAGTAACAATAGTAAACAATAGAACACGATAGGCACACGAATTTTAGGTGGAAAACCCCCTCCGAGTCAAAAACCACCGAACAATTTTCTAATAAATTCTTTAATCTTCAGCCCCAACTGAAATGAAAGGTACAACTTCCTACAATTGTTGAAAATAATTCTTATCCAATGCCCACTAGAAGAATGCCCAAACACCCTAGTTTCTTTAGTAGTCAACTGAATGGATGCCAAGGCATCCTAGACCGACCTAGGATGTCTTCACATCCTAGGTTTGCAGGCTCCAACCTGTAGGTGACTTCATGCGCCAACCTAACACCTCCCTACCACCCTATAATGATTATAAATAATTCAAGAGTGTGGACACCCATACCAAGGACAATGATCCACAATACAATATGATTCAAAATGATTTTATTGAACTAGAACAATCACCCAATCACACTATGACCTTCAACCCAACCATAACATTATCCAACAATGACACTTATATCTCTCAACAATGCCTCTCCAACACTAGGCAGATTGACTCTTTTACAATAATGACTCTTCTACAATTTTACAATGATTTTTTTACAATAATGACTTTTGACACAACCTCATACTTGACTTGACACTACTTCTTTGTACAGTAGCAGTTGTTGAGGTATTGTTATGCTTGCTTCAAGTAATGGTACTTTGGCATTGCATTGTCCTTCTAGTATGTGTATGAGTTGTCCTATTTTTTCCACCTTCCTGCACATCCTTTAATGAACAAGACCCAAAAAAATATACAAAAAAAATACTTACATTGTCCTGCAAACCATATGTCAGAGAAAAATTAAAAATTCAAATGTAAATACGTTCAACATTTATGAAAAAACTCAATAAAAAATACCTACAAAATACTTAAATTTTCCTACAAAAACACATGTTAGAGATGAAATTCAGGTTAAAATTAAAACACTAATCATACATACCTTGTTGTAGCAGAATTAACCTTGATTGATGATGTGTTGTCCTTACTGTAGTGATCCTTGAATGCATATGTGTTCTTGCCTTCTAGAAGCTCGATATTGAATATGTTGTATATATGTAATTTCAGATCTCCAAGGTTTGAAATTATGCCCTGTGGTAGCCCTCTGAGTCCTCTTTCCAACCCCACAGGTCTGATCAATATTGGATTATTCAAGAAATAGTTATGCCAAATCTCTTATGATGACCTGATTATAGGCTAGTTCAGTAGAGAAAACTTGTATGAAGTTCCATGCGTCATTGTTTCAACCTTCGGTCTTGAAAATGATAACCAAAAAACTAAATTTTGTCCTCTTTCTATCACTTTTTATGAAATTTGAATCCAATTCTCAGAGAGAAAGTTATCACGATTGTCCAAAAGTCATTTTTTTGACATGAAATTCGGGAGCCTGTAAAAACCCCAACTTCCTCAGTTCATATCTCCAAGAATATAGTGAACCAATGTCTAAAATTCGATCACGCACTTCATTAGGATTTTGGCTCAAATGGGTTTTTTTCCAGCATTTGGAGCTTCGCAGAAAAAAGTATATAGTGATAATTCCATGATGACCTATTTTAAGTAGTGAAATCCTTGCATCAAGAGGATGTGAGGGTCACGATTTATATAAATGATTAGGTTGAGAGGATCTTCAACAAGTGAATGTTGGAGGGATTTTAGGAGTTTAAAAAATTATTAATTATTGACTATTCAATGATCACGACCAATGATTAGTGTCATGCCACAACCCCATTGGGTGTTAGCCCACTAACTGGGGTTACTAACTTCAAACATGAATATCTTTCAAACCGTGAAGAATTACGTGGCGTGCCATATATCAACGAAAATATATCAAAAAGTAGAAACCATCCAAAAAATCCTTGACTCGAAATAGAGTAATTTTTCAAGTTGAAATTCCCATGCAAGATTTAGGTTGTCCTTGGTGATGCTTGGGTTGACATTAATGACAACCACTGATCAACAATCTCCCCCTTTGGCATTGATGGAAACACAAGTACTCCCCCCTGTGATCAAGACACATTTTCCTACACCATTCTCTCCCCCTTTGTCATCAATGGCAAAGGGTAACTCACCCTGAAAAACATCATCCTATAGACCTGTACACACCTCAACTACCCCTTTTTTACTTAGTTAGATAAGACAAAGATTCTAATGAGAACTTGGGAGAATTCCAAGCTTTAGGCGAATACACTCAAATTCTTCACAAGGTAATGGCTTGGTAAATATGTCAGCAATTTGTTACTTTGTGCGAACATATTCAAGCTTGATATTCTTTTCAGTGACCTGCTCTCTAATGAAATAATATTTGATCAGAATGTGCCTTTTTTGGAATGCATCACAAGATTCTTGGAGATGGTGATGGAACTAGTGTTATCGCAAAATATGGGAATAGGCTCATGAAAATTGAATTGAAGCTATTGAAAAGTTTTCTTCATCCAGAGAACTTGAGTACAATAAATTGATGCCGCAATATATTCTGCTTCTAGTGTGGATAACAAGATTGAAGATTGCTTTTTACTTAACCATGAAATAAGGAAGCCACCTAGATAGAATGTTGCTCCACTGGTACTCGTTCGATCATCAACACTTCCTTCCCAATCCACATATGTCTAAGCTTGGAAAACTAGATTATTTCCTTTGGGATACCCTAAACCATATTCTGTTGTGCCCTTAAGATATCGGATAATTCTTTTGCCAACAATAATATGAGATTCTTTTGGTGTTGCTTGGAATCTTGCTACTTGTCCAATTTCCTACATTATGTCTGGCCGAGAAGCTATCACATATTGAAGATTTCCAAACATAGATCTATACAACCCCTGGTCCACATCCTTTGATGAATATTCTAAACTTAACTTGCAACCTGTTATCATTGGGGTAAGGATAGGCTCACAATATTACATCTTGAATTTCTTGAGAATTTCCTTGATGTACTTGGTTTGATATATAAATATTCCTTTATCCTGCTGAGATATCTAAAGCCCTAAAAAGTATTCTAGCTTGCCAATTAGAGACATTTCAAACTCACTTTGCATCTTTGTGGCAAAGGTTTTACTTAATCTGTCAACATTACTTCCAAAAATTATATCGTCCACATATACCTCGATAATTGTTAGGTTATCTTGATCCACTTTCACATAGATATTATTGTCAGTGCTTCCTTTCTTGAATACTTGTTGATGTAGATATCCATAAAGATGAGCATACCAAGCTCTAAGAGCTTACTTGAGACCATATAGTTCCTTGTTTAATATGCGGACATAGTCTTCCTTTTCAGAGAGTAGAAAACCTCTACGTTGTTCAATGTAAAATTTTTCTTCCAATTCACCATTTAGAAAGGCTGAATTAACATCCATTTGGTAGACCTTTATTTTTATCGAGCCTGCATAAGAGAGAAACATTCTGATAGCTTCCATTATTGCAACGGGAGAAAATTTTTCTTCAAAAACAATTCATTCAACTTGTGCATATCCTTTGTAGACTAGTCTTGCCTTATTCCTAGTAACATGTACATCCTCATTCAATTTGTTTTCGAAGACCCATTTAGTTCCAATAAAAATTTTAGCCTTTGGTCGTGGAACCAATTCCCAAGTGTCGTTCTTCTCAATTTGATCTAGTTCTTCATTCATAGCTGCTACCCAATGTTCATCTTGACTAGCTTCCTCAAAATTGCTAGGCTCAAAAGTTGCTAAAAAATCAAGGTGGCCTTGTTGTGATGAACGAAGCTATTGACTTCTTCTAGTTCCAATTCCTTCATTTATGTTGTCGATGATTTGATTTTACGGATGATTCTTTTGAAACCATTCTTTTAAATCTTTTGGATAATTTTTTGTGTACATACTTCTGATCATTTCTTATTTCCTCTTGGTTTATTGTTGTTTCCTTTCTTGATTGGTCTTGTTTTGGAGCTTCTTCTTCATTCTTCACAAATTATCCCTCAGATCCCTCATATTTTCTTGAATCCCATCGTCATCCTTTGTAACACAATATTCATCAAAAGTAACATTTATGATTTTGAATATTGTTTTTGCCTCAAATTGTAACATCTATAAGCCTTCATTTTGCGTGAATAACGAAATAAAATATCTTCATCGACACGGGAATTGAACTTGTGCAATCTTCTCTTTTGATGTAGCATTTTCTTCCAAATATTTTGAAGTATTTGACGTTAGCCGGTCTTCCTTTCCATAATTCATATGGAGTCATGTTACTATTGTTCCTTAGCAAAACTCTATTTATAATGAATACAACTATATTGATTGCTTGAACCTAAAATTTATCATCTAATTTTGGGTCATTTAACATTGTTCTGGCCATTTCCTATAAGGTTATGTTTTTTCTTTCAGCAACTCCATTTTTCTGCGGTGTTCTAGCTGTTGAGAATTTCCTTTTTATTCCATTTTCATCACAGTACTACTGAAATACCTTGGAAGTGAATTCTCTGCCATTATCTGATCTCAGAAATTTGATATTCAAATTAGTTTCATTTTTGACCAATTCATTGTAAATTCTAAAACACTCGAATTCCTCAGTCTTTTTCTTTAAGAAGCTAACGATTGTCATTCTGGTGTAATCATATATCATTAGCATAAAATATAATTCTCCATCTAAACCTTTTGTTCTCATAGGACCACATAGATCAGTATGTGCTAATTCCAATGGACATGATGCAAAGTGTTATTTTGTCTTGAACTCAACTTTTTTCTGCTTGCATTGCTGACAATATTCACATATCGTATAGGTATTTTTTGAAATTTTAGGCATTTCTCTTATTGCTTCCTTCTTACTAATCCTGACCAAATTGTTGAAATTTATATGTCCCATTCGTTTGTGCCATAACCAACTTTCATCTTCTTTCACCAAAAATAACCCTTTAGGTGTCTCATCCAAAATATATGTCATTTGGAGCTCTTCTTGTTGTAGCCACAATTTTACTGAACTTTCCTTTCCTGATTTCACATTTCTTAGAGTTAAATAGCATTGTGTGTCCTTTATCGCACATTTTTCCAACATTGAGCAGATTGTGATTCATATTTCCAACTAACAATGCATCTTTTTATTCCAAGTGTGATTGTACCTACTCTTATGATGTTTGAAGACTCATCATTTCAAAAAGACACCTTTCCATCCTTCTTTTCCTTCAAGGATATGAACTTATTCCTATCTTTAGTCATATGAGTTGAGAAACCACTATCAACATACCAAACATTTTTTTTTCTTTGAGCCTTAAGAGTGATAGCACATTTTTCAGTCTTTTTTTTCCATATTTGTTCAATCTAATTTTTTGATAATTCCTTTGAAGAACTGCCAAGTCTGCAATATTTAGCCAGGTGTCCAAAATTGTTACATTTGTAACATTTTACATCATCTCTCAAATGATCAAATCTATTAATATTCCATTTCTAAAAGATCTACTGAAACTGTATTTATTCAAAACATATGTGCAACATTCTATAGCTTTATGTCCAAACCTTCCACCTGAAAAAAATGACCATAGAAGATAGGTTGATACCTCAGAGGGAATCTTCTTTGAGGAGTTGTCTTCCATGGTTCTTCCTATGAGTCATGATCTCTTGAGTTGGCTGGGAGGTCTACCTACTTGTTATATTTTGCATATCCATCTTCTTTTGTTGTCATAGAAGGACTTGGCTCCTTTTCATATTTTTCTTTGTAACCAAGACCAGTCTTGACACTGTTTGATCGCTGATTATTGATGATTTCTTCCAATGCCTTGGAGTTGTTGGTGTAGTTTTGAATAATTTTTCCATTTTTTACTTTCTTTCATAGAGGAACTATTTTAGCTTCCAATGCTTCTCTTTCCTTGTTTCTTTCCTTTAATTATTCCCTGAGCGGTTCTTCAACTCATTTTTATTCTTCAACCTTGATTTTAAGATTTAGGACATGTTCCCTTACTATCTTTAATTTGTCTTCAAGATTGTTGACATGCTTCTTCTCGACCTTGAGCTCTTTGAAAACCCTGATCACTTTGTTTTGAAATTCAACGCCAGTCATCTCTTATTCTTCATCAAATGCTTCTTGCTTATTATGCTTGGTCATAAACAATACTCTTCGTTGATTTCTTCTTCATTATCACTTTCTTCATCAGATGAGGAAATATCTTCTTTGGAGAATAAACTCTTCTTAAACCATTTTTTCTTGCCTTGCCTGTTGAAATTCCTTAGACCTTTCTTTCCTTTCGTACCGCCTCATTTTTGTGAGGACACTTGGTTGCAAAATTCCCAACCTCACCACAATCGGAGCATGTCAATGGAAGTTTACCTTTGAATTTCCCCGTACCTGTTCTCATTTTTGGCGCAAAGTAGGAAAATTATTTATCTGAAAATTATTCTTCATCTTCTTCCTTACAACTTCAAGTTTTTTATTTCGGAGTATGCTTATCCTTACTAGTCTTATTGGAAGCGGTGAATGCTATTTCTAGGTGAGATGTGTCGTCCTCTTCTTCAATCATCATTTCATATGATGTAAGCTCTCCATGCAATTAATCTTTACTGAGATTGGTTAGATTCAAACTACATTCCAAGACAGGTACCTTTGGGTTGAATCTTTCTGGCAAGGTTATAAGGATCTTTCGTACAACAATTTTGGTGTCAAGAGGTTCTACCAAACCTTTCAATGCATTTGTTATTTCATCAACACGTTGTAAGTATGCATCAATATTTCCATCTTCCTTCATTTTGAGTTGCTCAAATTTTTCCCTGTAAATTTGAAGCTTTTCTTCTTTCACGTTTGAGTCACCTTCATATAAATTCTCAAGCTTGCCCCATACTTCTTTAGCATATTTTCAACTCAGTACCTTAAGATAGATAGATTTGATAAGCCCGCTGATAATGAGATCTGTAGCCTTTGCATCATATACCATATTTTTCTTACATTGTTCATCTTGGGTCGTTGTAAAGCCTTTTTCAATGATTTCCCATACTTCGTATCCTTGTGCCAGCAAATGAACCTGCATTCTTCCACACCAAAGTATGCAGTTACTTCCATTGAACAGAGGAACTCTATTCTTAGTATACTCCATGATCCCCTTCTAGTTGTTAAACTGCTATTGGAGGAACCAAGCTCTGATACCAATTGTTGGAAATACTGAGAGAGGGGGGTCATTATTTCTTATCAATTAGCACTTTTAAATATTTTTCATAGCATTATTTAATATCCAATTATTATTGATGTTTATCTAGTAAAAACAGTAAAAAATAGAACACAATAGGCACACTAATTTTAGGTGGAAAACCCCCTCCAGTTCAAAAACCACCGAATGATTTTCTAATAAATTCTTTAATCTTCATCCCCAAGTTAAATGAAAGGTACAACTTCCCAGAATTATAGAAAATAATTATTCTATAACTCCCACTGGAAGGAGACCCCAACGCCCCGGTTTCTCTAGTAGTCAACTGAATGGATGGCCCAACATCCTAGAATGAGCTACCACCCTGAAGTGTTCACAGACTCCAACCTGTAGGTGACTTCATGCACCAACCTAGCACCAACCTAGCACCTCCCTGCCACCCTATAATAATTATAAATAATACAAGAGTGTGGAATCCCATACTCGGGACAATGATCCATGATACAATATGATTCAAAATGATTTTCTTGAACTAGACCAATCACCCAATCACATTATGACCTGCAACCCAGCCATAAAATTATCCAAAAATGATACTTATACCTCCCAAAAATGCCTCTCCAACTCTAGGCAGATTGACTCTTTTAAAATTTTACAATGATTATTTTTACAATACTGACTTTTGACACGACTTGATACTTGACTTGACACTACTTCTTTGAACACTAGCAGCTGCTGAGGTATTTTTTTGCTTGCTTCAAGTAATGGTACTTTGGTGTTGCATTCTCCTTCTCGTATGTGCCTGAGTTTTCCTATTGTGTCCTCCTTCATGCACATGCATTAATGAACAAGACCCAAACCAATATACAAACAAAATACTTACTCTATCGTGCAAACCACATGTCAGAGAAATATTCAAAATTCAAATGTAAATATGTTCAACATTTATGAACAAAACCCAATCAAACATACAAACAAAATACTTACAGTGTCCTGAAAAAACACATGTTAGAGATGATATTCAAATTAAAATTCAAAAACTAATCATACATACCTTTTTGTAGAAGACCTACCCTTGACTTTTGATGTGTTTTCTTTACTGCAGTGATCCTTGAATGCATATTTTTTCTTTCCTTCTAGAAGCTTGATATTAAATCTGATGTGTCTATGTAATTTTGGATCTCCAAGGCCTAAAATTGCACCCTGTGGTAGCCCTCTGAGTCCTCTTTCCAACTCCATGGGTCTGATCAATATTGGATTCTTCAGGAAATAATTATGCCCAATCTCTTACGATGACCCAATTATAGACCAGTTTAGTAACTTGTACGAAGTGCCATGTGTCACTATTTCAAACTTCGGTCCTAAAATTGATATCCAACAAAATACAATTTGTCCTCTTTCTGTCACTTTTTATGAAATTTGAATCCAATTCTCAGAGAGAAAGTTATGATTATTTTCTCAAGGTCACCTGTTTGACATTAAATTTGGGAGCCTACAAAAACCCTAACTTACTCAAATCATATCTCCAAAAATATAGCGAACCAATATCTGAAGTTTGGTCATGAGCTTCATTAGGATTTCGGCTCAAATAAGGTGTTTTTCAGCATCTGAAGCTTCACAGAAAAAAAATTATCATGATAATTCCACGATGACTTGTTTTAAGTAGCGAAATCCTTGCATTAGGAGGATATGAGGGTCACAATTTATATAAATTCTTAGGTTGAGAGGGTCTTCAACAAGTGAAAATTGGAGGGATTTTAGGAGTTTAAAAAGTTATTAATTATTTAATATAAAATGACCACAACAAAAGATTAGTGTCATGCCACAACCCCATGGGGTTTTAGCCCACTGACTGGGGTTACTAACTTCAAACATGAATATCTCTCAAACCGTGAATAATTATATGGCATGCTATATATCACTAGAAACATCTCAAAAAGTATAAGCCATCCAAAATATCCTTGAGTTGGAATAGATTAAGTTATAAAGTAAAAATTTCCATGCAATATTAGGGTAGCCCCTAGTGCTGCTTGGGTTGACATCAATGACAACCACTGAACAACAATATATTATCTCTTCACTTGGAGGGCCACCAATGTTTGTAGCGTTCGAGGAAAAAAATCCAGGTTTTTTCTAAGCTTGGTTAAGGGCATGTGGGGTCATTAGCGTTTTACCATCCATCATGTGATTGACGATGGGGTTTTAAGTAATAAGTGTTGGTTCTATTATTGCGGCTATGACCCTCAATTTTCTCCTATTTGAATTAGTCAATTTTCTCTCTTGCAGTCTTAGTAGTAGATAATTTGTTCTGTCGGGGGATTTCCAACAAGCCACTTTTTCAATGTCATTTGGTACTTTTGTGGGAGCAGAGCTTTGTATTCCCTATCTCCCCCTTCTATTTTGTCAACTTTCCTGAGAACCTTCCTAAGTAATGTATCATCTAGAATTGATCATCAACTTGAGTCATTATTCATGTGGCATTTCCCTTACACTTTAGAGACTATCAACTTTCTCCAACCTTTGTTCCAAGATTTTAGTCTAGCACCTCTCACCTCTATTCCTTGTTAGCATGCGTGAGTATGAAGGGGGGCAAAATTTGGCCAAGAACATTCCCATATGGGGAATACATGCATACATCATTGATTGGAGGATTTTGTTGGGAAATATCAGGACCTTATGTTAGATTAAATTTCTCCAGCTAAGGGGGA
This sequence comes from Pinus albicaulis, assembly GCA_034641835.2. Lineage (NCBI taxonomy): Eukaryota > Viridiplantae > Streptophyta > Pinopsida > Pinales > Pinaceae > Pinus > Pinus albicaulis. The sequence goes on along the minus strand of CM076571.1, from coordinate 151,089,057 downwards.
AGCCTCCATGTACATAACTATACTCTTAGATATAGAGGTCTTGGTAGAATGGGCATACTAGATTCTAGACACAAGGCACACTAGGATTTGTTTCAAAAACTACATGCAAACTATTAACCTTTATTGGTAGATGAAATTCGTTTTGGGATACACGCTTACATATCAACATGAGAATTGGGTGGGTGTCCTTCTTTCGTTGTAGCACTTAAATTGACATATTAGGGACTTGAACCGCATAATGGACATAATAGAGAAGCATCTTGGCATAAATCCTACGGTTGGAAAAAATCCCAAGGATCCAAAGGAACCCGTCCATGTTGTAGTCTTGGATTCAGAACCCTCAACTTAGATGTATCATGTCAATGTTTTTTGTTTCCTATGTTATTGATACTACTAGACATAGCTTCTTATGCTAGTGCTAAATCTATATTTTGAAGTGTGTTATCTCCTTTTGTTTCCATCTATCATTTCCCTCTATGTAGAGAGTTTTTATTTTTTATTTCATTTATTTATTTGTTTTTGTTTTTGTTTTTGTTTTTTGATATTTTTTTATTTTTTATTTTTTAATTTTTTCTGGTCTCCTTAGTGAGAGACTAGAAATATTATTCATGATCTTGATGTAAACTCCATTTTTTTGAAAAAAATACAATTCAACTTACAAAAAATAAATTCTAGCACGACGATATAAATTAAATGGCTGGGAAACAAGAATAGGCATAATGAAAACAATTACCCACTATAGATCTCACATTGTTCAATTTATGAGATCATAAAAGTTAACTAAATTATTATTAGTAGTAGTAGTTATTATTATTAGTAGTAGTTATATATATATATATATATATATATATATATATATATATATATATATATATATATATATATATATATATATATATATATATATATATATATATATATATATATATATATATATATTCTCTTAATCATGGAGATTCATTCCCACTTTACCATGAAAATTCTTAACTTGTAAATAGCTCTTCTTACAATACCATGGACATTGATGTTATACAACCCACTATGAGGCATATGTTGTCATGTAATAGTACTTATATAAAAAAAAAAAATAGTTTAACAATTTCAAAAATGTTAATAACAAAAAAAATAATTAATATTGGGCATAAAAAAAATGTTTCATTTTCTACCTTAGTTTTACATCAAAATTTTTATAGAATGATAAAGTTATTAAAAGTAAAAAAATAAGAAATTCCTTTACTACTTCATATGTAGCTGAAAAATGATATGCAAAAATACTATTATTGCACCAAGAGGTGCTCTACAACTCGGTATGAGGGAGATGAGAAGTTCTACAGCCGAGTATGAAGGACATGGAAATGTCACTTAATGTTACATTTTAAAATAATAAAATAATATTTGCATTAGCAAATTAAAAAATATTTAATAAAAAAACCAATGTAACTAATGTTGAATTTAAAAATAATAAAATAATACTTACATTAACAAATTAAAAAATGTTAATAAAAAATTTAATGTCTCCCATAAATAAAATATTTTAATTTCCACCTTAGTTTTACATCAAACTTTATTTAGAAAGATAAAGTAATTGAAAGTTATAAAAAAAAAATAGTTCTTAAAGGAGATAGGTAATTCATTCACTACTTAATATGGAGTTACAAACAATATGTAAAAATAATATTATTGAGTCAAGAGACACTCTACAACCCAATATGATAGCACCATGAGAGAGATGGATATCAACCCAATATGATTGCACCTAGAGAGAGATGGAGATATTCTTAGGTAAGGTTACATTTAATAATAAGAAAATAAATCTTACATTAACAAATTAAAAAATAATCACAAAAAAAATTAATGATGTTCATAAATAAAATACTTCAATTTCAACCTAATTTTATATTAACTTTATATAATCATAAGATAATTGAAAGTAAAAAAATTATAATTTAATTTTTAGTATGAGAGAGATACGCAATTCACTCACTACTTAATATTGAGATGAAAATGAGAGATAACATGCAAAAAAAATCTTATTTATATTACATGATGTTTAATTCATTCTATATTTTGTTGACATGTAATAAATAGCCATCCTTACCCTCTCGTGTCAATCCCATAGGCCTAGTACGACGAGCGAGCCATATTAAAAAAAAGGGACATAATTATTATGGAGAGCCCACTTGGCCCAATGATCTTTCATATATTTTTCTAGTAGGGATCTCTGTGGGATTATGACTTTAGGAGGAATACCTTTGTGTCACCCTAAAATCTATGGATCAGAATAACTTATATATTCATAACCCAATGGTCAGGTTCACTTACTTCTCCTCTGTTTTTTCCACTTCTTCTGAAGACTGGTAATTTGAAATATTCATAACAAAAAAAAGTTTAATGTGGATCATAAAATATTTCAATGTACATATTTAGTAAAATATTTAACATGGATAGATGTTTTCTACTTCCAAATATAAGGTATTCATATTTTAATGTGGAAAATGTGAATTATAAAAAAAAAAAAAAATCAATGTTAACTATGTATATATTATATAAAATGAATGAAAATGAAAATCTCATTGTAATTAAAACATTTTATTAATGTTTTTCTCATAACCAAAATAAATCTATCTTAACTCCATATCTACCAAGAACCCATAGAAATCAAATCTCTCGAGATGCAAATATTTCCTCGAGTTTCGCACTTAAAAATATGTTTGTGTCTTAAGAGATTTGATCCCTATTTGATCCCTCTTAGGGTAAATCGAGAGTTAAGATAGATCTATGTTTTTGATACTACATTATGTGTAATTTATCTTATGTTCAATTAACATATAACATATAAAAGTATATTAAAAAAAACCCTCATAGAATATATAACTACATACAGATGGGCCAAACATTTTTCATAGAAATGTTTAATAAATTTTTTAAATTCAAAATTTTGATGTAATATATATATATTACATCTCTTCCGTAATGTAATCAAAATTATTACTAGTGCTTGCACACTAGCAATCCTAATCGTGACACCCTAACCAGTTACAAGAGTGTACAAGATGCCATTTGATTATTTCATACTCCCCTTGATGAATTCCATGAAGCTGAAGGAGTTTTCCCATCCTAAGAAAGAGGTCTTGTTAAATTTCTAGATCATTGTGGCATACGAGGTTGAATAACCCTCTGCATGTTTGGATAATGGAAAATTTCATCTGATGCTAGTGATTGTAAAATTATTTGAAGAGGGCATGTGGTGGACAAAGATACAAGTGAAGAAATATTTGCATTAGAATCGATCAAATCTGATATTGAAGACACATTAGATGGTAAAATTATTTATGAATCTGACAGAGACACTTGGGGTTTGCGATAAAGCACCCCAATGTGGGATATTTTAAATGTATGTTGTTGCCATTGTACCTGCTAAGAAGTGCTTTGATTCTATAAAAATTTATTGTTATAATGATTGTTTCTAGAATTGTAGTTTCACAACATGATTATGTGATTGTTGTTTTTGCACATTTTGAGCATGATGCAAGACATGTTTCTATGCTTCTTGTGTCAACACATTTAGAGCTTTCTACTAAAGTATACGATGATGTGGTTGTTTTTGCTGCATACTTTGATCTTGCTACTGGTGTATGTTCTTTTGCAATTGATGTTGTTGTTGTAAGTTTTGTGCTTGCTGTTGATTAATGTGTTGTGGATACTATTGATGCTAGAAAATTTACCAGTGTACAAATGGCTGTAGTACATAACGAATTTTTCGAGACTGAACAAGATGTTCTGGTTGAAACTGTAGAAGATGATTTGAACAATTAAGATTCCTTATTTCCTGTAGTTTCGCTACAACCATTGCCTTGTACATATCTCGTTGGATTCCCACCATAGAAGAATGAAATCTAACCTCCATTTGAATCCAAGGATCCATGCCTAGCCCTTGAAAGTTCAAGCCCTAAATATTTTTCTTTTTAAGAAAAACACAAACAATGTCAAAATGCTTCTCATGTGAAGCAACAATTGATGACTGAAAAACCTTTGAGTGAGTTTCCTCACTGCCCTCTTCAAATGTATTAATAAAATGATAATCTTGTTCTAAAGCAATCTGAGAAACTTTGTGAACATCTTCTGGAACTGCATATTATAATAGGTGTCTGCCTCCCTTTAAGAAAAACAACAATTATATCAATATCCCTATGGAACCCCATATCTAGAAAATGGTCGACTTCATCAAAGTACGAGAACTTACACACCCATTAAACAAATTGAGATAGTGGGGGTATTCTCTATATGGTCCCAGAGCCTTCAGGGAGTGGCCACTAATATTTGGCAAGGATTTATTTGTAGCCATTTCTGTTATCTTGGTAACTTTATTGGATTGCAAATTTTAATTTGCTGGATTTGTCCTTCAATTTTCTTAGTGGGCCCAATTTACTTGATTTTGAGAGACTCCAAAACCTTCAAGGTCTAATTTTGTCTCATAACCAGTTTTCTGGTAGTATTCCTATGGAGTTAGGAAAGATTCCAGACCTTTTGAATCTCAATTTAACAAATAATAAACTGACGAGCACCCTTCCAGCAGTACTTGGAAATTAGAAAAGGCTCACTCATTTAAATTTGAGCAACAAAAATCTCATTCGAAGTCTATTACCATCATATTTTCTAAATCTGGGCAATCCTTTATTATTTTTGGATTTGAACAATAACAAATTTACTATCGGAAATCTATCTTCACTAGTGTTTTTTGTTGTTCATAATAATAGCTTACTGGAATAATTCCTTCAGAGATGGATAACATAGCCTTGATAATGTACTTGGACCTATCATCCAATCATATTGAACTTATCATTCCTCCCAACTTGTGTAAAATATTTGGCCTTTAATTTATTAACTTCTCATAAAATGCATTAGTGGGAGAGATTATCGAGACTTGTGAGAATTTTAATTTATCATTGCTTTCCAACCAGGGACTATGTGGGAAACCAACTTGCACTGTGTGTCCCTCGGGATAATTCTTGAGAAAAGTTGTTGTATGGGGCATACTAATTGGGATTTCATTTTCATTGCTTTGCTTGATATTGGCCATTTTAAGGTTGAGTATGTTGAGACAATAGGCTTTGGTGAAAAATCTAAGGAAAAAAATTCTCACAGCTCCTCTTGAACCCGATGACTATCATATTTTGAAAAATATGAAGGAGCCTCTTAGTATCAATGTGGAAATTTTTGAAAGTCCTCTATTACGCCTTAGCCCAATTGATATTCTAAAACCAACTCATAACTTCAACAAAACAAATATCATTGGAGATGGTTGGTTTGGCATTTTTTATAAAGTTTTTCTTCCAGAAGGAAAGATTGTAGCAATCGAAAGGCTAAGCCACGAGCTTGGACATGGTAACCATGAGTACCTAATGGAGATGGAAACTATTGGAAAGGTGAAGCACACGAATCTGGTATATTTACTTGGTTACTACATTTTGGGGGAGGAGAAGTTTTTGATTTGTGAGTATGTGGAGAATGGTAGTCTTGATATGTGGTTCTATAATCATGCATATGTTGTTGAGTTCCTTAACTAGCCAAAGCACTTCAAGGTTTCCATGGGTTCTTCTAGAAGGAAAAGATGGAAGGTAACAACTAGGGATGATTTTTACAACTATGGAGTGATTTTATTGGGATTGTTAACCAGTAAGTAGCATAAAAGTATGGAATTAAAAGAAGGGTAAGGTGGAAATATCATGGGTTGGATGAGGCATATGATCAAGATGGACCAAGTAGAAGAGACCCTGGATCCCTTCATTTCTTGTGGGCCTGGGAAGTCTCAGATACTGCAAGTGCTACATTCAGAATAATTGTGCACATTGGAAGATTGAGGGAAGCACCCCACAATGTTAGATGTGGTAAAGCTCTTAAAGGTAATTGACCTAGTCAAATAGAGAGTTAACCTTGATTCTTGATTATGTCTGTGTCTATCCTTTCATTGTCTGCTAAGAAGAAATCAGGTACATTTCAAACACTTGTTTTATTTATTGAAATTGAGTCAGAAAACATGATGGCTAAGTAGTCTTCATTTTCAGTATCAAAGAAGTACGTAAAGAGTTTTCACCTTTTAAATTAGTCTGTCAACAGTGTAACAAAGTATGTCCAAATAAAATTTGTTTTATAAAATTACCATTTTATTTTAGGGAAAGCATATTCAGATCTTCCCTCTTTATAATTTGTCGTCCTTATAGGTGTTCATTCTTCTTTTCCTCTTACCGTAAATAACAAACAATCACATTAATATTTGTGGATCAAGTATTTAAGTTGCAAGAAACTCTTATGTTCTTAACAATGGAAATGGTTCTCAATTTGCTTTACAAAAGTAGTAGTCGAGTTTTCAGCAATGGCATGAAATGATTGTTGTCTAAGAATAAAATCATTTTTAAATGAATCAATAATGTTTATAATAATTGATGGACTAAATCAAATTCTCAAAGACATTTACAAAAAAGAATATGAGATAAAGGCATATAAAATTGAGGTAATGAGATCCCGTTAGAGGCTAATGTAAAACTAATGTCAAGAAGGATGGTCCTTCAACGAATGAATATATATAAGAGTATATTGAACTTGTTTGGAAATCTTTCTGAACATTTGGGCTCTTGTAAAATTCTGATTGCACTTCCTAGCAGTTTGGAAAAGCTTAAACCATTGCAAGAACTCCATTTGGGTGGGTTTACAAGTCTGTAAGCACTTCCTAACAAGATGGAGAAACTTTCATCATTGAGGTTATTGGACTTATCGAACTATGAAAGCTTAAAAGATCTCCCTAATGGCTTGGGAAATTAAGATCGAGATACTTCAAATTAAGAGGTCCCACAATACAATTGAGTGTGGGAGCTACTCAATAATATGTGCCTTCATGAACTAGTCAGTTTTTGTGGATTATGTCTCCAACTATTCCAACACCAACGCCTTTGTAGGGAGATTCCATGGGAATTCCTGGAGTTGGTACAATAGGTTAACGACCACAAATTTCTAGTGATTTGGAAAAGTGGTCAGGTTCAAGGATTTATGGACCAACTTCCATTAGACCTATTAGCAATGTTTCTACTACGCGGGGTGTTAAAAATTAGGGGGAATCCTCCCCTTTCACTCAAGCAATATGGTCTTAGGCAAGTATGTTCATGTTTTAAAGGAGGGTTAATTCCATTAGTACCATAAAAAATCCTACTAGGTAACATAAAATCCAACTTTTTTGCTGGATGACGTGATGTTAAATGCATGTCTGCTAATGGAAATTATTTTTCTTCAGATTCAATTTTTAGTGGAGATGTTTTTTCTACTACCCTCTCTCAATCTAAACAGATTGTAGTGTATTGGCCTTTGTATTTAGTCAACAATGTTTCATTTCCTATGGTTCTTGTAACAATAACTATTGCGCCTTCTCCATCATTCCCTTACTAGTGTGGTTTGCATCTTCAACCATAAAGGATCAATTGACAACCAATGTGTCTTCAAATAATCCAATTTGTTGTTCTAGATGGTGAGATCATGGCTCACATTATCTAAGGCTCCTTCAACTAATTCTATTGGTAATATCAGTTAAATATTCAACCAAATTACATACATTTCTTTCTCTGTATTTAGGTTTTTAGCTGATGCTGAATTTCCTAAAATGAATTTTGCAGATGGCCATTGGAATCTTTTCATTACCACTGTTGTTATAACCCTATTTTCCACTCCATTATAGTGAGAGAAACCCAAGTTCAACTTACTTTAGTTGTTGGCTAAAATGAATCCTCTTTCCACCTTTTCTTTTACTTATGTGAGATTTATCCCATGTTAAACTGGTAAATTACATAATTGAGAATATTTTCATAATTATTTTTCAAAAATATCATAATTATGAGATAATAATTATTTCATCATTGAGATAATTGAGAAAAAGATAATAATTGTGAAAAAGGTTTCTAGAGTTTGTCATTCCCAAGGAGATCAACTTGATCCACTTCTCAAGAGCCCCTAGGTGTCTATATACATTCTCCCAGAGGATATAATAAACCTATATAATCTCACCAAGAGGAAAGGTCAATGAGAGAGTGGGAATTATATCGAGATGCCGCTACCTTGATTTAGAGAGAGAGTGAGAATTATATCGAAATGTTACTACCTTGATTTATAGATTGAGAGACATACTATTTTTTGAGGTCATATTGGTCAGAGAGGGGGAGAATCTACTGGATTTCAGAGATGATATCTTATGCTTCAAGGTATAATTATATAATTTAATTCATGATTAATATAAATTTATGTTCCTTGTATTTACATGTTTGCATCAGTTACATATATCAATTCTATGATGTTTTGAGGTGACGATCTTTTGAGGAATATCACATGTCGTCCTTGAGAGTTTGTGATTATGTGCAGGTGTTGAGATCGAGTGCAGATGAAGAAAATCACTTGAGTGGAGTTCGAGGATTCTACCACAAATTCAAAATCCTTCACCAACATGCGAGGAGGCCATGTGCATGCTTTTCCATTTATATCATCTAGAACCGTTTTCTTGCTGCATGTTTGAGAAATGGGTTGGGATTTGATTTCTATCTATTGGCAATTTTTTCTCTTTCTGTCTGGTGATCTAATCGGTTATCGTTCATGTTCACTCTATTTTTTGATCTCCATTGATTTTATTTTCTTCAGATCTAAGTTGATCTTAGATGCCGATTTTTTTTTTCGTTTTTTATATGAGAGAATAATAGATCGTGCATTCAAAATTAAATTCTAAAATTTTATATACATAATTTTATTGAAATGATCATAGATATAGACTCCTCTTGGAATTTTGTCTAAAAAAAAAATCACTGAAAACCGACTTTGTATGAGGAAGTCATGTCCAATTTTCAATTGGCCAGTTTGTTTTTATTCTGATCCCATGTGTGACTGATTTTTCGGTTCGTTTCTATTATTTTCTATACATATTTGAGTAAAAATAATTACAAATTTGTATTCCTATTTAAATTTTTCCTCAAAAAAAAAAATCTAAAAATCACCTGAAATAGTCTGTATGAGGAAGATATGGCTGATTGAAAATACAACCTATTTTCTACCCCTTTTTCCCAATTTTTGGGCTTTCTTGAGCTTATTTGCTTATTTTTTCAGGTTTTTTTTCTTCAGAATTCAATTATCTAATGGATATATATTGGATCTATTGCTTTTGTTACTTTTAGCTGTTGATCTTTGTCATATTTGAGCCATTTCTTATTCATTGGTTGGGATCTTCCATTGCTTATGTTTTTCAAGGTTCCCTTGATGGACTCTTTGTGTGCTTTGGTTGAGGACTAGTGTTCTCATATCTAGATCTCAGTTTTAGATATGCTTGGCTGATTTAGGTGACTATTTGGATCTGTTTCATATCTCACTTTCAGATATTTGTGTCCTTGTGTACTTTTTTCACTTTTTGTTAGCGATCTCTTTGATCTTTTGGTCATTTGTGTCACAAATGAAGGTGTTATGACAGATAATGCAATTATCATCGGAAAAAATTCTTTTGAGTGTGTTTTTTCATATTGTATCACCTTCATTAGATGTTGTTTAGGCCTTCTTGCCTCTAGGGTCTATTTTGGTCATTTGTAGAACATTAGACCTCGTTGAGCAATTGTACTGCAACCCTAGCTTGATTGAAATTGCATTCTTTTTCTTTCACTTTTGCTTTCAGTTTCATTTCTTTGAGTGTCTTTTGATTGAACTTTGTTTTCCTAGCTTTTCACTTTTGGAGTGCTTTGCGTTATTTCTTAGGAAACTTGCTTTGGTCTCTTTTTTCGGTTTTCCTTTTCAGTTTTTTCTTTGGGTCATTAATTTGAAAAATTATTGGGATATTTTACATTCAGGAAGATCTAGTGAAAAGTGCACCATAATAGCCATTGGTGTGCTTTGAAAACTCTTACCCTCTCATAGCTAGAATTCATCGAAGTGAAATAAAAAATTCCATATAGCTGCATTAGGGTGACTAGCTAAGAGTCTTACACACCATCTTAGTTTCATGCTGCTTCCTACTTGTGTAAAAAATAATAATTGAAATCAACGTGATAACAAAATTAACTAGATTTATCTTTTACTTTCACCGGTAGTATACCAAAACTAGCTTAGGCTAGGGCCTTAGAGATAGGACTGTGAGTTAACTGCTCCAAGACCACAAAATCAACTCAATAGGTTGTGGTAGGTAATAAAATCCATTTTTAATAGTGCGGTCTAGGAAGCCCTACTCACAAGAGGGTCAAGCATGAGGTCACACTTGGGCTAGGTGAGGTGACATGAACCATTTCACTTAGTTTCAAGTGGCATGATATAGCAGAATTTTCATGCATACAAACAATGTTATTATCACTCGAGGAAAACTTGGGTGGTAAATCTCAAGGGGGTTTCAGTCTTAGCTCCCTTTTAGAGTTAAGTTTCCTGCCCTTGCGTGTAGATTTTTCCTGTGATTATCCCCCAGGTTATGCTATTGTCGGTGGTGACCATAGTGGCATTTCGTTTTAGGGATCATACACAGGTTTAGGGTCAGGGTCATCTTCTTTGTACCTGGCATAGATATTAGTCATGTTGGAAATACTGAGAGGGGGGGTGAATCAATATTCCTTTCAATTAAAGCATTAGTTAATCTTCAATTATTATCAGTGTTTGTAAAATGATAGTAGTAAACAAAAGGAACACAAATGCACATAGTTTTTAAGGTGGAAACCCACTCCGGGACAAAAACCACCTAATGCTTTTCTAATAGTTCTTTAATATTCAACTCCAATTGAAAATAAAGCTCCAACTTCCTAGAATCTAGAAAAGCATTCTTCTCCAGCTCACACTAGATGGATGCTCCAACGCTCGAGATTCTTCAGTAGTCAAATGAATGGATGCCCCAACACCCAGTGAGCTACAACTCACCCTAGCACGACCCTACCACCCTATAGAAGAATAAAAGAAGAATGGACTCCCGTACCAGGGAAAATGGTCCACTTACAATGATATAGAATGATGTAGAAGAAGAAGATACACTAGACCATAACCCCAACTTTGACACAACCACCTAAAGATGATCCTCGACCCCCCAACACTTCCTCTTCAACTCTTGGTAGATAGACACTAGTACAATCTGTACAATAATGTATTTACAATGACTAAGTACAATAATACCTTTACAATGATTGTATGCAGTGCTGCCCACTTGAAGACTTCATGTGATGAACTTCTTGCTGCCGTTCCACACCTTGGTTTCTTCTCTTTTCATGCTACCCTCTGCTTCACCTTGCTTTTCTTTGCCACCCTAGAAATTTTGGTCCTTTGCAGGCCTTGACAACACATGATCTAGCTTTTTCTTGCCTTCTAGGAGATCAATATTGAATCTGGATTATATCTGTTATTTCAGATCCCCAATATCTAATTTTTGGTCCTGTAGTATTCCTCTGAGTTGTCTTTCCAATGCCATAGGTCTGACCCCATTTCAATTCTTCAAGGGAGAGTTATACCCAATCTGTCACAATGCCCTAATTATGGACTGTTTCAGGAGAGAAAATTTGTATGACATGCCACGTGTCATTGTTTCTTCATTCAGCTATGAAATTGATAGAGAGGAAACTAAAGCCTATGCACTATCTACCACATTTTACATAATTCCAATCTGATACATAGAGAGAGATTTATGACGATTTTCCCAAGGTCACTTCTTTGAGAGGAATTTCAGGAGCTTACAAAAACACTGAATTCCACAAATCATATCTCCGAAAAGATTGTGTACCTTGATCTGAAATTTTCACAGCAGCTTCCTCAGGGTTTTGGATTTGCCTCATAAAAAATTCAGCTTCTGAACCTTCGTAGAAAAAAAGTTAGAGTGAACATGCCACGATGACCTGTTTCAGATGGAGAAATCCCTTGCATGAGGAGGATATGAGGATCAAAATTTATATAAATGCTTAGGTTGAGAGGGGCTTCAACAAGTGAATGTGGAAGGGATTTTAGGAGCTTAAAAAATATTAATTATGACTTTTCAATGACCCATGCCACAACCCCATGGGGTTTTAGCCCACTAACTGTGGGTACAAACTTCAAATATGAATATGTCTCAAACCGTGAAGAATTATGTGGCATGCCATATATCAACGGAAACATCTCTACAAGTAGAAACCATAAAAAGCATTCTTGAGCCAGAATATAGTAATTTTGTAGGTCAAAATTTCCATGCAATTTTGGGTTAGCCCCTAGTGCTGCTTGGGTTGACATCAATGACAACCGCTGAGCAACAATCTCCCCCTTTGGCATTGATGGCAACACAAGTACTCCCCCTGCGATCATGACACCTCTTCCTACAAAATTCTCTCCCCCTTTGACATCAATGGCAAAGGTTAACTCCTCCTGAAACACAACCATCTTGCGGACCTGTACACACTTCCACTCCCCCTGGCACACAACCGTCCTGCAGACTTGTAATCTAATGAGAACTTGGGAGAATCTCGAGCTTCTGATGAAGATATTCAAATGCTTCACGAGGTAAAGGTTTAGTGAAGATATCAGAAATTTGTTCTTTTGTACAAACATACTCAAGTTTGATATTATTTTCAGTGACTTGTTCTCTAACAAAATGATATTTGATCGAATTGTGTTTTGTTTTTGAATGCATGACAGGATTCTTGGAGATGCTGATGGCACTAGTGTTGTCACAGAATATGGGAATAGGCTCATTGAATTGTACTTGAAGATCTTGCAAATTTTGTTTCATCTAAAGAACTTGAGTACAACATGATGCTGCTGCAATGTATTTTTCTTCCACTATAGATAACAAGATTGAGGTTTGATTTTTGCTCAACCATGATACAAGACAACCACCTAGATAGAATGTTGCTCCACTAGTACTTTTATGATCATCAACGCTTCCTGCCCAATCTGCATCTGTAAAGGCTCGAATAATGAGATTGTTACCCTTGGGATACCACAAGCCATATTCTACTGTGCCCTTTAGATATCGAAGAATTATTTTGACGGCAATAATATGTGATTCTTTTGGTGCTGCTTGGAATCTTGCTACTTGTCTAACTTCTTGCATAACATCTGGCCGAGAGGCTATTACATATAGAAGACTACCAATCATAGATCTGTACAACCTCTGATCCACATCCTTAGATGAGTCGTCTATGCTCAATTTGCAACCTTGTTACCATCGGAGTAAGGACGGGTTTGCAATCTTCCATTTTGAATTTCTTGAGCATTTCCTTGATGTACTTGGCTTGACATATAAATATTCCTTTCTCTTGCTGAGATATTTGAAGCCCTAAGAATTATTTCAGCTCACCAAGTAAAGACATCTCAAACTCACTTTTCATCTTTGTAGAAAAATTCTTACTTAGTCGATCATCATTGCTACCAAATATTATATCATCCACATATACCTCAATGATTGTTAAATTATCTTTATCTATTTGTACATAAAGATTGCTATCAACAGTACCTTTCTTGAACCCTTGTTGACATAGATATCCATCAAGATGAGCATACCATGCTCTGGGAGCCTGCTTGAGACCATATAGAGCCTTCTTTAACCTGCAGACATAGTCTTCTTTTTGTGATAGTAGAAAACCTTCAGGTTGTTCGATGTAAACTTCTTCTTCTAATTCTCCATTCAGAAATGCCGACTTAACATCCATTTGGTAGACTTTGATTTTTCTTGAACATGCATAGGCAAGAAACATTTGGATGGCTTCCATTCTGGCAACTGGTGCAAATGTTTCGTCGAAATCAATTCCTTCCACTTGTGCATAGCCTTTGCAAACCAATATTTCTTTGTTTCTGGTAACCTGCCCATATTCATTCAATTTGTTCCTGAACACCCATTTAGTCCCAATGACATTTTTATCTTTTGGTCGTGGAACTAATTCCCAGGTGTTATTCTTCTCAATTTGATCCAATTCTTCATTCATAGCTACTACCCAATGTTCATTCTGGCTGGCTTCCTCAAAACTACTAGGCTCAAAGGTTGCTAGAAAAGCAACGTGAGCTTGTTGTGATGAACGAAGCTGTCGACCTTCATTTATGTCACCAATTATTTGATTTGATGGATGGTTCTTTTGAATCCACTCTTTTGTTCTCCTTGGAGGAGCTTCTTGTTGTTGTTCTGGTATATCTTGATGATCATTGTTTACTTCTTCTTCGTTGATAGTTGCTTCTTGTTCTACAATTTTATCTGTGTCTTTTTCAGCCTCTGTCTCAAGTTTCAAAGATTCTAGATCCTCATCATTACTCGCTAGAACACCATCTTCGTCAAATGTAACATTTATGCTCTCCACTATCTATTTTTGTCTTAGATTATAACATTTATAGGCCTTTCTTTTGCGTGAGTAACCAAAAAAGATACCTTCATCAACACGTGATTCAAACTTACCCAAATTTTGATCTTCTCTTTTGATATAACATTTGCTTCCGAAGATTCTAAAATATTTTACATTAGCTGGTTTTCCTTTCCATAATTCATATGGAGTCTTGTTGCAATTATTTCTGAGAAGACTTCGGTTGATAATGAAGACTGCCGTATCAATTGCTTGAACTCAGAATTTTTCATCCAATTTTGAGTCCTTCAACATTGTTCTACCCATTTCCTGTATGGTTATGTTCTTTCTTTCAGCAACTCCATTTTGCTGAGGTGTTCGTGTTGTTGAAAATTGTCTTTTTATTCCATTTTCGTCACAATATTGCTGAAATAATTTGGAAGTGAATTCTCCACCATTATCTGATCTTAGACACTTTATTTTCAAATTAGTTTCATTTTCAACCAACTCCTTGTAGATCTTAAAGCACTCAAATGCTTCAGATTTTTTCTTTAGGAAACTGACGGCTGTCATCCTGGTATATTCATATATCATTAACATGAAATATAATTCTCCATCTAAGCCTTTTGTTCTCAAGGTCCACATAGATCAGTATGTATCAATTCCAATGGATGTGATGAAAAGTGTTCTTTTGTTTTAAATTGGATTTTTTTTTTGCTTGCCATGCTGACAGGCCTCACATAGTGTGTTGGAAGGTTTTGAGATTTTCGGCATTTCTCGTACTGGTTCCTTTTTTCTTATTCTGACAAGATTGTCAAAGTTTATGTGACCCATTTGTTTGTGCCATAACCAGCTTTCATCTTCTTTAGCTACTAGACATGCTTTAGTTGCTTCATCTAGAACATATATGTCATTTGGAGCTCAACTGGCTGTAGCCACAATTTTACCATACCTGCCTTTCCTGATTTCACATTTTGTGGAGTTGAATAGAATTGTGTGTCCTTGATCACACATTTTTCCAACACTGAGAAGATTATGATTCATGTTTTCAACTAATAGAACATTCTTGGCTATAACATCTTTGCTTCCGAGAGTGACAGTACCTGATCCTATAACATTTGAAGATCCATCATTTCCAAAGGATACGGTTCCATCCTTCTTCTCTTTCAGAGATACAAATTTACTTCTATCTCCAGTCATATGCGTCGAGCAACCACTGTCAACATACCACCCATATTTGTTGTTTTGAGCCTTGAGAGTGAGAGCACAATTATCAGTATTCTTCTTCTTCCATGTTCGTTCATTCTATGGCTTCGAAGATTCTTCCGAAGGATTTCCAAGTCTGCAGTCTCTGGCTATGTGTCCAAAGTTATGACATTTGTAACATTCCATATTATTTCTTAAATGTTAAAATCTATTGATGTTTTGTTGAGCCCTGGGAGGTTCATATTTGAAGGATCTCCTAGAATTGTCTTGGTTCCTAGGGTACGTGCGACATTCTACAACTTTATGACCAAATTTTCCACATGAATAACAATAGCCATGAAAAATATGTTGGTACCTAGATGAAAATATTCGTCGAGGAATTTTCTTCCAAGGATGTGCTTGCGAATCTTGTCCAATGAAGTCTACATGTATGTCAGATCTCATTGGTTCATTGTCTTTTGTTGTAGAAGGTCCTGCTTCTTCTTCTTTGTAACCGACGCCAGTTCTATCATTGTAAGATCGTTGATTGTTGATGAATTCTTCCAATACCCTTGAGCTGTTGACATAGTTTTGGAAAAAATTTCCCTTCTTCACTTCCTTACACAGCGAGAATACTTCGGCTTCTAATGCTTCCATTTCTTGGTTACTTTCTTCCAACTTCTTTTGAAGTGACTCTTCAATACATTTGTGTTCTTCAACTTCAATTTTGAGACCTTGAACTTGTTCTTCAAGAGTATTGGAACGGATCTTCTCAACATTGAGCTCTTTTATAAGATTGATTTCCTCCTCATAAAATTCTTCTATGGTCAACCCTTCTTCTTCATTTTTTGATACTTCTTGTTTATTGTGCTTGGCCATAAACAATACTTTCTCATTGGCTTCTTCTTTGCTGTCACTTTCTTCATCGGATGATGAGCTATCTTCTTTAGAGAGAAAGTTCCTTTTGGATCCTTTTTTTTTGCCTTGCTTGTTGAATTTATTAAATCCTTTCTTTCCTTTTGAGTTGCCATCACTTTTTTTCGGACATTTTGCTACGAAATGCCCAAACTCACCACAACTGAAACATATCAATGGAAGTTTACCTTTGAATTTTCCCTTACCAGGTTTTGTTTTTCTCGTAAATTAAGCATATTATTCATCTAAAAGACCTTCTCCATCATCTCCCTTTTCTTCACACTTGCAGGTGCATGTCATTTCAATTGAAGGTTGTTTGTACTTATTGGTTTTCTTAGATGCAACGAACGCAGTTTCTAGATTTGAAGTACCCTCGTCTTCATCAAGTATAATTTCATATGCTATGATAACTCCATGTAATTCCTCTTTGTTGAGTTTGTCCAGATTTGAACTGTATTCTAAGACCAATACCTTTGGGTTGAATCTCCCTAGTAATGTTCTAAGAATCTTCCATATAATAGTCTTCTCGTCAACTGGCTCTCCCAATCCTTCCAGAGTATTGGTTATTTCATCAACGTATTGGAAGTATGTAGCAATGTCGCAATCTTCTTTCATTCAGAGTTGCTCAAATTTTGCTCTATATATTTGAAGCTTTTCTTCTTTGACATTTAAGTCACCTACATATATATTCTCAAGCTTGTCCCATACATTTTTGGTGGTTTTACAACCCAACACCTTATTATAAGCAGATTCAATAAGTCCACTGATAATAATATTCTTTGCTTTTGCATTATTTACCAAATTCTTCTTACCTTATTCATCCGCGGTTGATGTAAATCCATTTTGAATAGTGTCCCATACTTCATAACCTTGCGCCAAGAGATACACCTCCATTCTTCCATTCCAGAGTGCATAATTATTTTCATTGAACAGAGGTACACCATTCTTGGTATGCTCCATGACCTCCTTCTAGCTGTTAAACTACTATTGAAGGAACCAAGCTTCAATACCAATTGTTGGAAATAATGAGAGGGGGGGTGAGTCAGTATTCCTTTCAATTAGAGCATTAGTTAATCTTCAATTATTATAAGTGTTTATACAATGATAGCAGTAAACAAAAGGAACACAAATGCACACAGTTTTTAAGGTGGAAACCCACTTCGGGACAAACACCACCTAATTTTTTTCTAATAATTCTTTAATATTCAACTCCAATTGAAAATAAAGCTCCAACTTCCTAGAATCTAGAAAATCATCCTTCTCCAGCTCCCACTGGATGGACGCTCCAACGCCTGAGATTCTTCAGTAGTCAACTGAACAGATTCCCCAACACCCAATGAGCTACAACTCACCCTAGCACCACCCTACCACCCTATAGAAGAATAAAAGAAGAATGGACTCCCGTACCAGGGAAAATGGTCCACTTACAATGATATAGAATGACGTATAAGAAGAAGATACACTAGACCATAACCCCAAATTTGACACAACCACCTAAAGATTATCCTAGACCCCTTGTCACTTCCTCTTCAACTCTTGGTAGATAAACACTAGTACAATTTGTACAATAACGTATTTACAATGACTAAGTACAATAATACCTTTACAATGATTGTATGCAGTGCTGCCCACTTGAAGACTTCATGTGATGAACTTCTTGCTGCTGTTCCACACCTTGGTTGCTGCTCTTGTCATGCTACCCTCTGCTACACCTTGCTTTTCTTTGCTGCCCTAGAAAGTCTGGTCCTTTGCAGCCCTTGACAACACATGATCTATCTTTTTCTTGCCTTCTAGGAGCTCGATATTGAATCTAGTGTATCTCTATTATTTCAGATCCCCAATATCTGATTTTTGGTACTGTAGTATTCCTTTGAGTCATCTTTCCAATGCCATAGGTCTGACCCCATTTTGATTCTTCAAGGGAGAGTTATACCCAATGTCTCACAATGCCCTAATTATGGACTGTTTCAGCAGAGCGAAATTGTACGACGTGCCACATGTCACTGTTTCTTCATTTAGCTTTGAAATTGATATAGAGAAAACTATATTCTGTGAACTATCTTCCACTTTTTATGGAATTCCAATCCGATACTCAGAGAGAGAGTTATGATGATTTTCCCAAGGTCACTTCTTTGAGATGAATTTTAGGAACCTGCAAAAACACTGACTTCCAAAGATCATATCTCCAAAAATGTTGCACACCTTGATTTGAAATTTTCACAGCAGCTTCCTCAGGATTTCATCTTCGCCTCATAAAAATTTATCTTTTGAAACTTCGTAGAAAAAAAGTTAGAGCGAAAATTCCACGATGACCTGTCTCAGATGGCGAAATCCCTTACATGAGGAGGATATGAGGATCACAATTTATATAAATGCTTAGGTTGAGAGGGGATTCAACAAGTGAAAATGGGAGGGATTTTAGGAGCTTAAAAAATATTAATTATGACTTTTCAATGACCCATGCCACAACTCCATGTGGTTTTAGCCCACTAATTGGGGGTACAAACTTCAAACATGAATATCTCTCAAACCGTGAAGAATTACGTGGTGTGCCATATATCAACGGAAACATCTCGATAAGTAGAGACCATCAAAATCATTATTGAACTAGAATATAGTAATTTGGTAGGTAAAAATTCCCATGAAATATTGGGTTAGCCCCTGGTGTTGCTTGGGTTGACATCAATGACAACCGCTGATCAATAAGTCATACTCTCTCAGTCCTCTTGGGGGGTGTTCCAAATTTAATTTCCACACTTGTGCGGAGTTCGAAGCTAAAAGGATTGGGAAGAAGGTCGATAATATGACTTTTCCTCTGCCAGATTGTTTGTATTATTTTTTTGTGTGCTATATTTTTGGGCATTTCTAGTGTGTGTTGTTTGGTTCGAGTCCATAGTTTTTTCTTTAGGGTGTTTGTATTAACATAATTATACTTTAATTACTATCACTCTTGTTGAATTTGTTCGTTGATGGTCATGTCCTCTTCAAGGTTTAGAATCATTTCTTCTACACAGAGAGTGGTTATCGGTGCTCAAGACTTAGATCATCACAAAATATAGTAATCTGGGCCTCGTCCCACTCATAGTGATCTGGTCTCTATTCAGAATTTGGTGGATGACTCTGACGCTCTCACCAATCCACCATTAACCAATCCATTAGGACATACCTTGTTGCGACTAAACCCGAATGGTTCCACACCAGCCTATACTCACGTGAGTTTGTCCACTCTTTACCCTATGGAAGATTCTGAGACCTAATTACCTTATGCATCTGTAGTCTCGCCTGCCATGTCAACATTTCCACCTCTCAATGTGGCCATTCCTACTCCTTCGTCAACGCTCTCACTTCTTCCTGGGGCATTCCACCAATATTTTCCATGGATCCTACTAATTTCCTGAATGTTTTTCGTACTCACACCATATTCTTTGGTGACTATTATACCTCGACCTGGTCAACCGGTAGGTGTAGGAATTTTTTCACCAAGTTTTTCCCAACCCACCATTCTTGTTCATCAGTTAGGCACAATTAATTACGAAAATATGTGGGGTGGATCGTTAGTTGTCCCTAATCATCTTGGGGGAAATGTAGCTTCTAGCATGTCACATGCTTGGTATTTTTGACTCTTTGGAGGGGCACCACCTACCAATAATTTTACTAGAGGGGCTAGTTTACTTAGGGGAAACCCCACTGCCAGTATTGTCTTGCATCTAGATTATCCTCCTGATGTCATTCCTACTATGCATAGTGGTCCTTATTTTAACCTTGGGTACAACCCCATAATAAATCATGCTCTTGGGGGTCCATTTCTCTCCTAACGTTTCTACCTTGGGGGGCGACATCCATCTACTAGTTATGTTGGCCCACAACAACCTTTTTCCAAGGTGAACCCTTTTTTGCACCAGCAAGTGCATCCATATAATCTGTATATGGGGGGACTGCAAGGTTGGTCAAGGGCTTCTTCTACCTATGACCCATTTATTCAAATTCATAATCCATTTTTATCCTCTCTCGATTTACTGGATTTAGCTAAATTAACTAATGACCCCATCCATCATGACCCCTAGTGGTCTTTGATGCCTGCCAAGTTACCATCTCATATTCCCAAGTTTGAAGGGAAGCCTAGGGATAATCCATCCATTCATTCACCACCTATCATTTTTGGTGCTCATATAATTCTTTGGTGGATGATTCTATTAAAATTTTCTTGTTCCAACAAACATTAACTGGGGATGTTGCCAAGTGGTATATCGAGTTAGGTATATCGGTATGATATTGACTCTAATATTTTGTCCAAATTTAAAAAAGATGATGCCACACTAATTTTTGATCACATTCATGATTGGAATTGTCATTAGAGGTTAGTGAGAAACAAATTACATGATGATATAATTCTCGATATCTCCAACCTCAGATTGCTAAGGATGTGTCCATGTTTATAGCCGTTACCAAGGAACAAGCCATTTTAGCTTCCTAACAATTGGACTTCATCTATTCATAGTCAAGTATGATATACGAAGTGTTTCCTAATTCCCCTAGGCATTCTATTGAACCTCCTAAACATGTTCCTCACCCACATGCCGATGGTGTGATTGGGTCTGTTTTCGATTCCATGAGCCAAATTTCTGCCCACCTTAGGAAATTGATTGTTACATCTCAAGGCTTCCCAACAAGTGTGTTTGGATCTGCTAAAGTACCCCCTCCTAAGTATTCCACCAATGTTCTTATGGTGAATTCCACTCAACCAAATAACAACCCTCAATCCAGTGCCAAGAAAAATAAAAATAATAAGAGAAATAAACAACAAAATCAAAATTCTTAGGAGTTTCAAGCCACTCAAAGTTAGGGAGGGGGAACGAATGAGTGTGTTATGTAGGTAAATCCTCTCTATGGATAGAGATGATCCCTCTAGCCCTAGGGTGGGTCTAGTAACAAGGAATCATGCTAGAGTGTAGGTTCCTAGACATTTGAATGAAAGAGGATGCGAATAAGATGGCCTACCTATGGTCCAAAGTTGTTGTCAACACTCATAGTGATGATGAGAACTTCCCACTCCTGATCGAAGGCAAGTCACATCCCTTCCACTTATCACGTTTGGGCACTTGCACAGAGATCAAAAAATGATAACCACATACCACATACTAATTTCATCCAAAAACTACTAATTAGTAAGAGAAGACTAGCATATTGCATTCACTAAAGACAAAACACAAGATGGGAACCAAGCAATAGTCACTTATATTAATAGGTAGAAAGAAGAGATAAAACCATGCTCTGACATTTCGATCTCCTCTAGCGGGGCTCGGGTGAAGCACGTCTCAAAGCTCATTGCGGAATTCGGATGGGATAAGGGACCTCTCGATGTATTTCTCCTTGTTCTACCTTCTCAATAACTCAGTTATTCAACTATAATGTGCTAAGCTCTTCAGCTGTATAATTCTCTTTGTTCATCTATTCTCCAAGTTCAGCTCAAGTCTCCAAGTTCAGCTAGCTTTCACAAAGAGAGAAGCCTTGTTTATATAGAGGGAAAATAGGAGGTTGGGATCCCTAAAAAGGTGGAAGGGAGGCCTATCCTTTAGGAGTGTTCCAAGGGAGGTGGAAACTACTAACTCTAGGAGGAGGCCCGTGGTTGTTTCAGTTCAACCACTCCCAATGACTCATCCTGGAGGTGGTTGGAATGGAACCTCCACCTCTATTTAAAAAAAAAAAAATTCATAAATAGCTTGGCGTGGGCCCTAGTGTTAATCTTCCACTTTAGCACGAGGGTAGAACTGGCTACTCGCGCTAAGGCAAAAACAAGGATTTTTACAGCTCTTCTCAGGAAAATGTCAACAGGAAGAATGTTTCCTTCATTAAAAGGGATGCAATGATGTTATTTGCAAGGCATGACACTATTCAGAAGTCACATAAATGACCCTCCAATGGGCGGGATGGGGATTGCAAGGACAGTGACAAAATGTTGTGTAACAGATGCCCCCTAAAGCATGAAGTTTGAGGGAAAGGGAGGGGTGAAATGCTTTATGAGAACGCGTTCAAACGAAACATCGCTATCGAAAAACCTACAATTATAAATACAACTGATATCTATAATACATGAACATGTGGCATGGGCGCAACCATCCATAAAAGAGTATATAAAAAACTGAGATCTAGGTATGGACATAGCCATCCAGTAGCAAAGATCAACAAATAGACTCAGGTATGGTCGCAGCCATCCAATCAAAGAGTCATGCAATAAGTCATGATAATCTACAAAGAACCTGCAGCCTGGATTTTATCAGAAAAAACCCAGGGTCTTGCACTCCATCTCGATCCGAACAAGTACAAATTCAGGCATGCGAATATGTGAGCTAAAGTCGAACACGCAATAAAATCATCTGATTCCCAGCCAATGATGAAAGATGTTAACAGACGCAAGAGAAACCACCAATAATGACAATGGCTCTCAAGGTACGAAAGGTACAATCTACGTAATGTGAACAGTGATCTGGCATCGAACACCCGCAGAGTCAGTCGATTGAAGGCCAATGATGTGGACCTTACATCGAAAATGTGAAGAACCTACCATTGAGGCATGCAGGCTCCAAGGTACCAAAAAGGAGTCTCTAGATTAGATTCCTATATAATTAGCTGAAGTCGACAGGATGTGACCTGATCAAAGGTGGGCCATAATTTTTCCCACATCATTGACACGAGACAGAGGAATATGATGTTTGTGAATCAAGACCAACAGAGAATCAGAGGGAGGTTGAAAACTTCAGAAGAAAACTTCTCTTGAACATATCAGCAGAACAACACTGGATTTGGCAGTATTTGACATCAAAGGATCTGAGGTCATGATGACGTGGCAAAGAGAAAATCAGAGGTCAAAAGAGATTATCCAAACCCATGGAGGCAAAAAATGATGAAACGAGATGTCCCCAACCCGACACGAATGCAGACAAGTGTCGTGTTCAAGAGTGACATACTGCCAACACGACTACAATCTGGTTCCATTTCCCCCCACCATTTTTGGCGAGTACCCCAATTATTTTTGAAAACAAGCTTGAAGGGGATAGCATATGCTTTCACTGTAAGTTTTTCCTTCGGAAAAATCCATCCTAGTACATTTTACGAGCCTTAGGAAGGAGGAACTCGAATAATGTCATGGTGACGAAGCCCGATGTCATCAGAGTTTAACAAGTCTGACAAAGGAAGAACTCGACATATTTTCATGTTTAGAGAGTTTGAAAATAAGGAAGCAAAGAAAAATCTAGTAGTCCTATTTCATAGGTAGTCTTACAGATCCTAAAAGGTAGAAAACTGTATCAGAGAGAACCTCTTAGTCGCAATAGGCAAAGGTATTCCTTTTTCGTAAATAATCTATCCCAGCCCAGAAAAGGGTTAAACGTATACTGGGTAGATATCGTTTCGTAGCCATTTAACGAGTTCAAAATGACAAGCATCTCAACAATATTTTCAATTTTAGAGAGTCAGAAAAGAGCTGAAAGATGACTCCAGTAGTGACTTTTTCTTTCTTTTACCGATTCCGAAAAAGTATAAAATATAACTCGTTACTTCATCATTGTCACATGAAAAAACCTGTTGCTACACAAGAGACATGTGTAAAACGTATTTTTTGAAAAATAATGATAAAATAATCGAAAAAAATGCCTTAAAACCTAATTAGGGTCATGAAAAAGTTATAAAATGCCAAAGATGGTAAAAAATAATTACTTTTCACTTTTACCTCTTGTGGAGCAATTTTCACCCATTTTACTGTGCGATCTTGTGGTGACGATAGCGGCCACTCCAGTACACCAATCACAAATCCGTCAACTCCAGGTAAGAGCTGAGATCCCTCTTGTCATTTTAAGCTATTCCTTGCTTCCTGCATTTGTCAATTTTGAATATGGGGGGAGAAATTGTAAAATTTAGGGCTGCGTGGTTCGCACAGCTGTTTTAGAAACAGTCGTGCCAATGGCACAAACCAATTTCAAACAAAATAATGCACTAAATGTCCCAATTTTTCACAATTTCAAGGATAAATATTGACTAATACCACTTGTATGTGTGTGTTTGAAGGTAGATAAGAGAAAAATGGTTATAGAATGGAAAGAAAGGGGGCATAGTGAAGAAGATGAGTTGGCCATGGAAAATGAGGGAGTTATGACAGCCCTCAGAAACTATGGTTTGCTAAAATTCTTTCTAACACCATGCCTCTGAGCCCAACCAGAATTTCTTCAATATCTAATCATTATATGGGATGAAAATCAAGATAATTTCATCCCATGGGATCAAGAGCTTGAAATTGATGTTTCCAATGTATATTTCATCATAGGATTATCGCGCAGGGGTGCAGCACCACTCCTAACCGGCACTCGGCCCTGTATGGAAAACATGACCATGGTAATCGATAGGGTATGTCGAGGAGTGCGAAAAGGTTCAGGTAGTGAGAAAGTTGATATTCAAACTATCCCTGATTTGACACTACGTGTGGTATTGCATACCATCACACGGGCTGCTGGATCACAATCACCGCATGAAGCAATAAAGACACAGTTGCTTCTTGTTGTGGACTGCATGGTGCTGACTCTCTACAACTGGGCAGAGGCTGTAACCATCAACATGAAGTGGCAACTAACCAAATGCAAGAATGCCAAACTGAAATAATTTGGTTATGGATCCATTCTGGTATCGTTCTTCTTGGAACAATTACCAATTTTTTAGCGACAAGAGGTTATAGTTCCGAATCCACCAGCGAGAGAACCACGGATGGCTCGATGGGTAGCACTGATGCCAAGGGCATGGGGCGGCCAACATATGTCTTGGAGGCTAGAATTTTTTTATTGGCTCTGTCGAAAACTTCTTTTCACAGAGGATTGGCCCTATGCTGGCACAGATTTCACTGATGATCCAGACCTCCCACTCCTGGAGGGAGAAGATTGGGATGAAGATTTGGGTAAGACACAATTTTTTTTTAAATTTTATGAGTATTATGATTTTTTTGTTTATTTATGTATGTTCTGACATTGAATCCATGTGATGCAGACGTTGGCCCAGAGAGACCTACTGGTATGTCACCAATAGCGAGGCGATTCCCTCGTGATTTCGACCCTCAAGGTGAGGGTGGCGAGGAAGACGAGATAGTGCACAACTTGGAGGGGATCACCCGAGGAGTTCCAGATTATGCACACTTTGATGATGTTCCTCATGCCTACTAGAGGCATACCGTAGGGGTGCCCAAACGAATTCACCACTTGCTGAGGCGGCTAGTACAGGCTGTGACATGTTATCATGAGCACCATGTGGATTAGACACCTAGGTTTATTTTAGGTGCATATTTTGTGAGACATGATGTCTCGGGATGTAACAAAAACATACATATATTTTTTGACGTTATGATGCACACAGTTGAAAACATGCGATATATATATATATTTCCTTACATGGATCTTTTACATATGATGATGCTTTGATGCCTAATACAATGTTAGCTAATGTATCAGTTAAATAATCTGCATAATAAGTAACGACCCAAGAGTTAGGAAAATTTTCACAAAGCATATAAAGCCAAAAGATTTCATTTTTTATGCAAGCTCAAAAACAAAAGTAAACTATGCTTGAGATTGGTTTCATGGTTACACAAGCTTGAAATAAAACTAAACTATGCTTGAAATAATAGGCAGCCCCCCCCAGCATGGTGACTCAATTCGATGTACATGCCCCCCAAGCTTCAGTCCATATGAAAGGCAGATGGAGTGAAGGTTGAAATTATGAGATCAAGAGCAAGACTCGACTGGGATTTTACGAGATCTTATTAAAGACTCGAATTGAACGGGAACGTGTTTCATTGTTTTAACGAGGTTGGCACATTAAAATAACTATCCTCGTGAGCTAATTCATTTGTTAACGAGGCTGATCAACCATCATCATAATGAGCTTGTTTCATTTTTTAAGGAGCTTGACACAAGAAAACAAACACTGCTCCAACTAGCTTGTTTCATTTTTTAAGGAGCTTGACACAAGAAAAATGAACTGTGTTCCAATTCATTTTTTAAGGAGCTTGACACAAGAAAAATGAATTGTGCTCCAACTAGCTTGTTTCATTTTTTAAGGAGCTTTACACAAGAAAAATGAACTATGCTCCAACCAGCTTTCATTATGACGAATAAGAGGTCATAAATTCCAAGAGGTTTGCTTCTGATGGGAGAACAACATCTTGAAAATCAAGACCCAATGCCCCCAGCACACGATGCACAATGGAAATATCACTGAATGCGGGCACAGGATAGGTAGCTACATAATTAACCTGTGGCAGGGAAGATAAAACTGGAAGGGACGATGGTGGACTAGATTTCACGTCAGGACCAAAGAATGAAAGATGATCAATGGTCACGATCCAACCTTTGTGTGGAAAATAGATCACACGAAAGAGGGAAGAGACCACCGTGCCCATGACATAAGTATAGTCATGTCCCAAGAGTAAATTGAAATCTAAGGGTCTTGGAACAACCATCACGTCTATATAGACGGTTTTCCTTCCCAAAGTAACATGCAACTTCGGAAGGATCCCTAACGGTTGACTGGTTCCTTTGTTAAAAGCCAACAGATTCTGGGTAATAGGCATAAGTGGTGGAGAACCAAAAGCTTGCCAAGTAGTTGAAGAAAAAACAATAACAGATGCACCTTCATCTATAATTGTGCTAGGTATGACCATATCAAAGATATGCACCGTGATCTCAAAAGGCACATAAGAAGGAAGGTGGTATCCTACAAATCGACTCCAATTGAAGGAAGTCACCAAACTACTTGGGGGAGGTACCATAAAATTGAGATGGTCTTCTCCTGGTGTTACCGGAGCAAGAGGAGCATCCTCGGGAACTTCCATCACGGGAGTAGGAGGAGTAGCTTCTTGAACTACAGGGATGGAAGAATATTTCTCCAAGTCCAAAGAATCTGAAGAAACAAGAAGAACATGAGGGGAATCAGATCCATTCTCAATGGAAAGGACCTGATGAACCATAGATGGGGTTAGATCGACCAATTCCACAACCAATGGTTGGTGGGGAATGGATTCGTGAATTTTGATTTCTGAAGGAATGAGACCAACCAAAGATGACTCTTGACTGATCGTTGAATCAACTAGCGGGGGACTCGAAGAAAGCTTCTGGTAACCAGCCAGAAGGCACGGTGCAGAAATAGTAGAGTTGTCCAACACTCTCTTGGCCTCATCCATGTACGGATAAAGGTGAATGGGATGATGCCCTTCACACAACTTAGAGGGATTGGTAATCATACCCTGTTTCTTATGAGTCTTATCAGAGCTATTCAAAGATGTGTTACCAATATTACTTCCAGAAGCCATAGGCAACGATAGACAGCCATCAGACCATGCTTCAAGTACCTTGGGAATGCCAGGGCAGTCTTGAAGAAGGTGGTTACCTTTGCACAAAATGCAAGGGAATTTGACTTTCCGCGGAAGTTTGGATGGTTCCTCAAGGGAAGGTTTCTTAAGCACAATAGCTGCAACATTAGCCTCTTGCTTATTTGACTTCTTCTTCTTTTTCTACCTCTTCTTCTTCTTAGCCACCTGGTTACTAGAATAAAGACTTTCACTAGGCGAAGTAGAAGAGGAGGATGAATAAATAGGCGAAGAAGGGGAGAGGTCCACCTTAGGATCAACATGATGTTTTTCAGGTGGAGGAGATGGTCGAATAGAGGCCGGAGTGCTCGGGACCACCGAGGTTGAAAATAACCACACAGGCAACCCAACAGTTAACCCAGGAAGGGACAATGTTGCCATATAAGGAGCACCAAAATTCCTGAAAGTAGGAAAAGGACCAGGATTCCCTTCAGAGGGGATTCCTTGGTTAGTGAACTCTAGAAACGTTGCCATCAGAAACAACCTTAAAACAACACCCTAAGGATGATAACTTTAACCAGGAATATTCCATGGACAGTTAATTTTTAAGACATTGAAACAAAACTCTGCCGTTTCATATTTTAAGAGTCGAGAAATAGGAAAAAGGTGACTCTATCACTTTCAAGTTGAAACGAGCATGAAAGGACAAGTGATCAATGATATTTTCAAATTTAAAGAGTCAATAAAGATAAAAAATAATTGCTCAAGTAATCTAAGCAAGAGGGTATGCCAAGTTTCCATGAACTGCCATATACACCTTGGTGATCAAATATAAGAGAAATAACCAAGGACTTGACGTACGTGCAGGTAGTCTCCCTGAATGTTGTGTTCGGTGTATCATAGTTACAGGGCGGCTGACTCGACTTCTATGGATAAAAGGATTGCAACCTAGAGGGGTCTCCCTTTAGATACTCGATGGTATGGGGAGCACAAGTCCATACTAGCACTGTGTGGAGCCAGATGGCGAATGACAGCTACTAGGTTTTAAGAAGCTGGAACATGTCTCTAACTTAGACCACTAGAATATTTCTTTAGGTTCCAATGTTGCCTTAGGTTAATTGAAATAAATTTTAAAGTTGATCTTGGATTAAGTTTCAATTTCCAAGCCTTCACGTATGTTGGATCTGAAATCTTCCTAAATGCAAAACTACATGCAGAAGGATACCATTTTCGTTCAATGAAAGCTATCTACGAGAAGGAAAGAAAAATTTCAAGAAGTAGCAAATAATGAAATCATGAGAAAACATCCACTAATGCATCTAATGCAATCCGCAAAAAACAAAACTCTTTCCTAGCCTATACAATGCAAATTAAGCGAAGGAAAGTTTCATTTTCAAAGAAAAATGAATGCAATATATTTTTTTTTCAGTGCAATAGAGCTAACAATGCCCTAAATGATATGAAAAAAAAAAATAAACACTATCTTGAGAGAGCGAATGCAAACGTTGAAATAGAATGACTCCTCCAACATATAACAAACACAACAACACTCAAACCAATGATACAAACTTTTCAAATCAAAGAGAAATCTAGAAAATGACCCATACAAGCAATGTAATAAGTGCTTGGAGTAAGAGGAAGAAAAATCAAAATGAGAAAGGTAATGATCATTCAACCAATGAATGTACTCAATAGGATCAAAGAGACCAAGAGCAATTAAATAGGGTACGAATTTGAAATCTTATCAAGAAACTCGATCTCCAAACAGAAGGCTCAGTGCACCAAGGCACTCAGAAACCCTAAGACCCCAAGCTACACTGATGAGAAATGGACAAAAAACTGAGGAAAAAAAAGCCTCCAGCAATCAAAGACATTCAAAAACACTTCAATTACTCTTAAGAAGAACCCAGAAACAAAGACAAGTGACCAAAAACTCACAAAAATCTCACACCTAAAAAATCATAGGGGTCGGCGGGATTGTGAGGTGGTATTCAACGCCAAATAGGTGATGGCACGAGTGCTACAAAAGCAACATGCGCTAATCGGCACGATTGTTCAGGGAAAAACTGCGCCAAGCCAGTTAAACAAGGAAAAAGGGAAAAAATCAATAGAGCAGAGGTCAATCTTGACACTCTGGGGCTAAACAAGGGTTTAAAAAAACGTTAAACAACCAGAAAAGTAAACAATAAGACCAAAACCCAAAAATGACCCAACAAGGTCAAAGACAAACTCACACTGATCCTCAGTGGAGTCGCCAACTTGTTATGTAGGTAAATCCTCTCTGCGGATAGATACGATCCCTCTAGCCCTAGGGTGGGTCTAGTAACAAGGAATCATACTAGAGTGTAGGTTCCTAGAAATTTTAATGAAAGAGGATGTGAATAAGATGGCCTACCTGTGGTCCAAAGTTGTCGTCGAGACTTGTAGTGATGATGATAACTTCTTGCTCTTGATCGAAGGCAAGTCACAACCCTTCCTCTTATCACATTTGGACACCTACACAGAGATTAGAAAACAATAACCACATGCCACATACTAATTTCATCCAAAAACTACTAATCAGTCAGAGAAGACTAGCATAGCATTCGATAAAGATAAAACACAAGACGGGAACCAGGCAATAGTCACTTATATTAATAGGTAGAAAGAAGAGATACAACCATTCTCTGACGTTGCGGTCTCCTCTAGCGGGGCTCTGGTGAAGCACGTCTCAAAGCTCGTCGGGGAATTTGGACAGGATAAGGGACCTCTCGATGGATTTCTCCTTGTTCTACCTTCTCAAGAACTCAATTATTCAACTATAATGTGCTCAACTCTTCAGCTTTATAATTCTCTTTATTCAGCTCTTCTCCAAGGTCAGCTCAAGTCTCCAAGTTCACCTCAAGTCTCCAAGTTCAGCTAGATTTCACAAAGAGAGAAGGCTTGTTTATATAGAGGGAAAAGAGGAGGTTGGGATCCCTACAAAGGTGGAAGGGAGGTCTATCCTTTAGGAGTGTTCCAAGGGAGGTGAAAACTCCTAACTAAAGGAGGAGGCCCGTGGTTGTTTCAGTTCAACCACTCCCAA
Organism: Pinus albicaulis; assembly: GCA_034641835.2. Lineage (NCBI taxonomy): Eukaryota > Viridiplantae > Streptophyta > Pinopsida > Pinales > Pinaceae > Pinus > Pinus albicaulis. The sequence goes on along the minus strand of CM076571.1, from coordinate 151,058,276 downwards.
TGACTCATCCCAGAGGTGATTGGAATGGAACCTCCGCCTCTATTTTTAAAAAAAAATTCATAAATAGATTGGCATGGGCATTACACTGGGAAAGAGTGCCAGGTGGCGTAGGCCCTAGTGTTAATCTTCCTCTTTGGCGTGAGGGTAGAACTAGCTACTTGCGCCAAGGAAAAAACAGGGATTTTTATAGCTCTGCTCAGGGAAATGTCAACAAGAAGAATGTTGCCTTCATCGAAAGGGATGCAATGATGTTATTTTCAAGGCATGACACTATTCAGAAGTCACATAAATGACCCTCCAATGTGCGAGATGGGGATTGCAGGGACAGTGACAAAATGTTATGTAATAAAGTGTCACTAGAAGGTCAAGTTTCCTTGTAAAATTTGTCAAGTCGACTACCTTACTCATGAGTGTCATCAGATGGATGAAGTCCATAGGCTTCTTTCACCATTGTCTACTCAACAACATGTTGTTTTGACGCATCGATTCCCTGCACAACCTCAACAACATATGGTTGCTCAACCTTCTCGATCTCTGGAATGGGGAAACAAAGGGTCCTCTTCTCATCCCCCTCATAGTTCATCCATATTCAAGTGAAAGGAAGATGTAATGTGACTACACAAGCCAAATCCTATGATGTTATTGAGTCGAGTTCTCCTTCTAAGGACTCACCAGCTCCACCTAGTTCCATTAGACCTATTACTTTCGATAAGCCTCTAGAACCTCTCTATCTCCCCCCAAAGGGTGTTCTCCCTAAGAAGACACACAAACCTTCTATCAAGATGCTCAACATTAAATTATTGCTGAAGATATTTCCCAAGCTCCTTATGCCATGTCTGCCTTGGAGGTCTTGAAAATTTTCCCTTAGCAGTGCAAAGTCTTGTTGTGTGTCGTCGATGGAGTTGATTTATCCGACTCTAGTCTCATCACTTTTAATGCCGAGAAAGCTTCTGCTCGCCTTTCCCATCAGATTTTTTTTTCATATTATTTTGTGGATCTTTCAAAAGAGTATGAATCACACTATGGTGGATGAGAGCTCTTCCATGTGTGTTATTTGAACTTCAAAATTCGCAAGACGTGGTGGTCCATAAAGTTATAATGTGTGTGATGCGATATCACACATCGGTGATCGCAAAAGATAGAGGTTGGCGGAGATGAAGAAGTTATAATTTCCGATTTGCGATGTGTCGCAAAGTGCGATGAATATAGAGTCATATCGCAAGCTAGAATATTTAACTTGCGGGCACTATAATAGGTAAGTTATGAAATATGCGAACTGTGACATGCAACGTGCTAAAAGCGAGTGAGTGTGAAAAGGCAGAAAGTAAGGAATGTGCAGAATATGAAGGTTTGCATGCGAATGTGAGTAGTGTATCAAGGTTGGATGGGTCCCAGTAAGTCGCATCGGCGGAAAGATAGGTTTCGGTGATTATTTTAAGATGTAAAGGTTAAAACTTGCAGGGGGCGGTGTTTCTAATGAATGAATTCAATGCAGGGCTTTATAAAAGGGAAAGTGAAGGATAAGAGAGGGAAAATGTAGGTAAAGAGGGTAGATGAGATGAGGGATGGCAGAAATGAAGTTTGCTCACTATTTAAGCCTTATCAACTACATTTTCCCCCCTTTCTATTGAACTGAGATGCAAATTGATTCCTTTGAAGCTCTTTGATAGTCAGGATTGGCCTTCCTTTCTCTATCTCCCCTTTGTGTGTGGTCATAGGCAAACATTGGCTCCATATGGGGACAACGTGTTGTTCTTTAGTGCGTTGAGAGCCTGAAGACCTGCATGCCTGTGATTTTATTGGGTACATGGAGTCACAAATGCATACTGATTAGAAATTTTTTTATATCAATGATCAAGTGGACACAAATGGAAGATGAAATGGAGGTTGATATGGAAGATGAAATGGAAAATGCAAAAAATGGATGAAACAAAATGGAAATAGTGGAATTTGATATGGAAGATGAAATGGGAGAAATGTAAACCAAATTGAGTATATTGGAACAACATATACAGTGAAAAATATATATACAGTGAGCTAGATTATCCCACATCAATGAAGAAAGTAAAAATTGAGGAACTACCCATTTACAGGCACCTCAAGTATGTCTCCTTCTAGGTTCTCTAGCACGAAAGTATTGTTTCCTTTTTCCTATGCCACCTTGAATGGACCAAAATAGAGGGGGTCAAACTTCCCATGCTTCTCTTTTTTTTCTCACCTGATATCCCATCGCAACTCCAAATCCCCAACTTGGATTTCTGTAATATCCCAAAATGGGAACTGCTAGCAAGGCATGAATGGAAAATGCATTTTCCAGGAATGGTTGCTACAGGATTTGAAACCAGGACCTGAATCCCTTAGATCAATGCATCTAAGACTGAAATCCAAGAGGTGGCTCAAAATAAATCCCTCTAGGTGGGTTAAACAAATCTCCCACACCTAGTTGTCTTCAGAAAATTCCTGATGAAGGGGTTGCAAACAATTCTTGAGAAAGAAGTGGAATAATAGCGTTATTTTAGTAAGCCTGGATATATGAAGATAAAAATATCCAACAAGTGATTTTATAGCAGTAAAAAGAGTATAATTACTTGAGGAAACAATCACTCAAGCAAGGCAATACAAGCCTCAACAATACATGTACAAGAAATGGAGGAACACTGCTACATGTGTGAAACCCTTCGTTAAGACAATGTAGTCTATTATGGATAATTGCTGCAAAATGATGTCAATACATGGATGTGACAATATATGGCTCAATAAATAAGGGGGAGAAAGATCTCAACCCCTGAAAATAATAATACAACAATCCTTCAAAAGATTGGTTGAAACTAGTACAAAATGGAAATTCTGCAGAAATGTCGGAGTTGCTGGGTAGCAGCTGCAACTCAGAAAATGGAAATTAATGAAGAATGCTGAAGATTATGCACCAGATGAATAGACCTCCTCCAATGTATCTTCCAAGTGAAAGGTTGATCCTAACACTGAAGATCTAACCTTCCAAACAGATACTGCAACCCTCACTGTAGATGCTCTATGAAAATAATGCAGTCAATGAGAGGAACTTCACTGTGGGTGATGAAAAATGGTTGGCCTGATGAAAAATATGATGGGAATCAGCTCAAAGCTCCCTCAATGATCCTAAAAAGGAAAGGAGAATCCCTCCTCTGCATAATAGCTCTAGAAGTGGTGTTGTAGGACCTCCACTGCAACACCCTACAACACAGAATTATCCTGCTTCAGGAATAACGCTGTAGCTGAAGGAGGATGCTTGACCTCAAGCCTGAATTTGGAGAAAATGAAGAGAAACTCCCTCAAGAGGCCTCTCTTGGAAGGATAAGGAATTCCTAAACAGGAATGCCTTGTGCTAAGCAGCACTGCAACTCTGTTGAACAACAGGAGGATGCACAAAGTCTGAATAGACAATGAAATCAATAATATTCAACATGAAAAAAAATGGCTACCTTGCCCTCATTTTAAACATGTGAGATCCATCTCACCATGGGTCCCACTCATTAGGGTTTCCTTAACCAAAGAAACCTCTTCACATTCATACTGCGTTTTTTCTCTAATTGTTCTCCACCTCCTATCCCAACGATGTTGACTTGGTCAAACTTGACCTTGTCCACTTACAAATGATCATGTTCACACATGAGGGTGTGAAACATAGCTCCAATGATGATCCCCATTCATACTATGAGTGATTTTATTGAGATTTGTATTATGCATGGGCCTCCTTACCCATTTATTCTCCTCCTAAGTGAAATTAGCAAAAAATAATATTCCAATTTGCTGCATGCAAATTTTGGAATATTATAGTCCTCCCCTCCCAAATGTTGCTTGTCCTAAAGAAACTATACAATGATATAAGTGAGGAGTTATCTCCCAAGGCATGGAGACAAGAAAGTATTGGGAAAACATCTTTCCCAAGCAATCATCGAAACAAAATGAGTCACCTCCCAATATGGCAACTCCTGAAAATCTCCTTCCACCTCAAGCTCTGGAAATAAAGGTGAGCTGAATATCTGAATATGGAAAGAATCATAGCCTAGCCCATGCTTTCCTTCTCTCAACTTATGGTAAGTGTAGAGTATGTGTTGATCCTGGGCTGCAAAAGTATTGCCCTCAAATGGCAAAGTGAAGAACAATCCTCCAAAGAGTTCTCCTCCAACATTGAAGAACAAGCTGGCCCAAAATGTTTCATCCATGATGAATAGGATATGATCATCATAGAACATACTAATGAGAATTTTGCTGAAGGTTTTACATGATGATACATGATACAAACAATGTCTCAGAAGGACACAACGCAGTCTCACCCACTGTAGCTTCAGAAAGTAGTGTGGCAAGTAACATAGAAGAATCATCACATTTACTAATGAATAGTAAATGGTTGAATGTGTCATCAATACATGATCAAATACTTGCCCATGGTTATACAATGGATGAATGTCAAGCTCATGGCCCACCCAAAAAGAGAACAAATATGTGGCTGTGGGGGCCATATCTCCTCCCATGCTCCCATTAGAACATGTAGTGTAGAAAATGTGGGAATCTTCTCCCCTCAAGGACACATCCAACTCATGTGTCAATCTCCCAATCATTCTCTCAACAAGAATAGAAACAATATCAGCAAATCAAGACATTATCAGTAAAATAATGAAGGAAATATTGATGGCATCATGTGGTGCTTGAAGATACCAACAGTTTCCTAAGTGTGTACAACACAGTTTTACAAACTGTTGTTTCAGAAAATCACATGGCAAGTTGTTTTTTGTTACATGGATAATTATGTATGTCATGACATCTACTGATAAATAGAAAATGACTGAGTATATCAACTGATCGTACATGAAAGAAAACACTTTCCCAAGGTCATATAAAATATGGCTGCTTCCATCATACAAATTGGCCCAACCATGATCATGGAGCAAAGTGACAAGCTTGCCCTCTTGTGAAGCAATGCATTGCGTAGTAATGGTAAGAGTGTGCAAACCAATGAATGTATAAACAAAATTCTTACCATATGCCGGAATTAAGATGGTATATGGATCCATGAGTGAGTCCTCCATAGTGTTTTGGCATGCTATGAAGAGAAATGAACCATGTGCTACAAGAAGATCATCCTTCTCATGCTTGAAAATCCAAGTCAAGAAGAATATGTCATAGTGATAGATGCCTCTATCCACTACTCTATCATCCTCACCTCCTCCTTGTTCACCAAGTGCATCCAATGTGAAGTGATCCTAGTACACTCCATCCATAAGTCCTTGCTCCAAAGTGACAGTGCTGTGAGCTCATGTAAATAAGCTCCTATCAATACAAAGCTCTGTTCTTTGACATGCTCCTTGTCAAAGACTCCTCTAGTAATGCTGCTGCAAATATGGAATACCTCCCAATATGGAAGTGCTTCCAAGTCATCCAAGGCCAAGGAGTAGCCCCTTTGCACCATGAGAGTTCCCTCTTCTACTCCTGCAACATCACACAACTAGTGAGAGCAACTCTGCCCTTGCTCTCTCAAATGCAACTCAAGAAACCAAAGTGCTTACTGCCTCCTTATGCTCCCATCATACAACCCATGTGATGAAGACACAATGAATGACATGAGTATCACATCAACACCATGCATCCATACTCCATGCTGCCCAATGATGCAAGCATCCTGCCAACTCTTCTCCATCCCCATCCCCTTAGGAAAAGGACATGCCAAGTGATGGCAAAAATCCTTCAAGAGGAGCCATTGCAACCAAGCCTCTTGCTACCTAGTGTCATATATTTGCAAGTAGCCTCCCAGCTCCTTTCTTATCAACCACATCCACTTAATAACTTGTGGATGCCTCCTTATTCTCCTCATCTTGGTACTCCTCCCATGAGGGCTACCATCCTCCCAAATCAGATTCCTATCTTTGCACTTCATGGGATTTTGAAATGCAATATTCTCAAGGATAAATTTGATCCTATAAGGACCCAAATAGGTGGTAGGAAAAAACCTCCCATCATGATGTGTATGGCTCAAGGAATTTCCAACACAAGCATGAGAGATTTTATCCATCCTAAGATGTCCTCCATCTTCTATTTGCTCTTGTGAGAAGAGAAGAAAATCCTTGCACTCCATGATGTGTTGAAGTGCCCCTCTAATGAAATCTCTCCATGATATTTCCTCCTCATCCATAGACCTCCAAAACCATTGAGGTCTTGGATCTATTGAAAGTATAAGTTTCTCTTTGAGCTGAGAGGAGCTCATTGAGAAAGGGTCATCTAGAAAGGAGAAAGGGTTTCTCACTTCAAGATGTCTGCTATCCTCCATCAAGTCTTCAAACCCCAACCTCAAGTGTGATGTACAATCCAACAATGGCTCATGAGGATGATGGTTTATTTCCTCCTTGAATGTTTCCATGTTTTACATTGCAGTGAAACCAAGCTACTTTAGATCAGTAATGGGATTTGACCCTTGGTTATGTAAAAGAAAATCTCCACAATTATCAAAATAATTTGTTGCAACAATAGATTGTGGAAATCTTTTCATACCTTGATGATATTTGGGAACTTCTTGTAGGGCTCCAAGAGTTCCTTCCTCCAAAGTGTTGGCTGCCCCAACTTTTGATGCATGTGACTGCTCCTCTATGAGTGTGACAATGTTATTACAAGGCTCCTCAAGTGGTGGTGTGAGCTTTCCTTCCTTTGTTTCTTCTCCATCAAAATTTTTGATCAACCTTTGAGTGAACTTTGAAAAGTTTTCACCCTTGCATTGCTCAAGTGTTTGAACCACCAAACATAGGCTCCACCCTCCAAGTGCAGCACTGAGATCTCAACAGCTTCTTCCTCCCCTACAGGATGTAGCAGGAAAAAGGCTTCCAGCTTCCTCACCCAAGCTCTTGTTGTAGATAACCCATCAAAGGTATAAAACATAAATCTATTGCCTTTGATTTCTCTTCTACTATAGGGTCTCTTCTCTTCCTTCAACTGGATGAAATGTGGAAAAGCTAGAGTCTCCTTGAAGGCTCTAGGTTGATATTTGTACTCAACAAGGTACTTACTTAGAATCAAATGATCCAAGTATCTTTCATGCTCATTGTCTTCTTCTTGATGAGAACAGGAAGTGCATGGTCCTTCCTCTTCTATTTATTCAATCTTCTTAACCTCCTTGGAGAGGTCCTCTCTGGATCTAAACACTAATGAGAGTAATCTCATCATCTTCATCATTCTAATCTTCTTGGGCTAAGACTCACAGGCTGAGCCAAGAAATTTGCTCTGATACGACTGTAATATCCCAAAATGGGAATTGCTAGCAAGGCATGACTGGAAAACACATTTTCCAGGAATGGCTACTATAGGATTTGAAACCAGGACCTGAATCCCTTAGATAAATGCATCTAAGACTAAAATAAAAGAGTTGGCTCAAAATAAATCCCTCTAGGTGGGTTAAACAGATCTCCCACACCTAGTTGTCTTTAGAAAATGCCCGATGAATGGGCTAGAAACAATTCTTGAGCAAGAAGTGGAATAAAAATGTTATTTTAGTAAGCCTGGATATATGAAGATAAAAATAGCCAACAAGTGATGTTATAGCAGTAAAAAAGAGTATAATTACTTGAGGAAACAATCAATCAAGAAAGGAAATACAAGCCACAATAATACATGTACAAGAAATGGAGGAACACTGCTACATGTGTGAAACCCTTGGCTAAGACAACGTAGTCTATTATGGATAACTACTGCAAAATGATGTCAATACATGGATGTGACAATATATGGCTCAAGAAATAAGGGGGAGAAAGATCTCAACCCCTGAAAATAATAATACAACAATCCTTCAAAGGATTGTCTGAAACTAGTACAAAATGGCAATTCTGTAGAAATGCTGGAGTTGCTGGGTAGCAATTGCAACTCAGAAACTAGAAATGAATGAAGAAGGCTGAAGATGATGCACCAGCTGAATAGAACTCCTCAAATGGAACTTCCAAGTGAAAGGCTGATCCTAACACTGAATATTTAACCCTCCAAACAAATACTGCAACCCTCACTGCAGATGCTCTATGAAAATAACGTAGTCAATGAGAGGGACTGTGCTTTGAGTGATGAAAACTGGTTGGCCTGATGCCAAAGATTATGGGAATCAGCTCAAATCTCCCTCAATGATCCTCCAAAGTAAAGGATACTCCCTCCTCTGCAAAATAGCTTCGTAAGTGGTGTTGTGGGACCTCCACTACAACACCCTACAACACTGAATTATCCTGCTTCAGGAATAATGCTGTAGCTTAGGGAGGATGCTTGGCCTCAAGCATGAATTTGGAGAAAATGAAGAGAAACTCCCTCAAGAGGCCTCTTTTGGAAGGAGAAGGAATTCATAAATAGGAATTCCTTGTGCTAAGCAGCACTGCAACTCTGCTGAACAATAGGAGGATGCACAAAGTTTGAATAGACAATGAGATCAATAATCTTCAACATGACAAACAATGGCTTCCTTACCCTCCTTTTACACATGTGAGATCCCTCTCACCATGGGTCCCACTCATTATGGTTTCCTTCACCAAAGAAACCTCTTTCCATTCATACTGCGTTGTTTCTCTAAGTGTTCTCCACTTCCTATCCCAGTGATGTTGACTTGGTCAAACTTGACCTTGTCCACTTGCAAATGATCCTGTTCACACATGAGGGTGTGAAACCCAGCTCCAATGATGATCCCCATTCATAATATGAGGGATTTTATTGAGATTTTTATTATGCATGGGCCTCCTTACCCATTTATTCTCCTCCTAAGTGAAATTAGCAAAAATTAATATTCCAATTTGCTGCATGAAAATTTTGGAACATTACAATTTCTCTATCTTTAGCTCTTTGGTCAAATAAGCCTTTCATTTTTTCTTGATAATATACTAGTCTAACACTTACCTATTCTCGGGTTTCATTCAGCTCCACCAACTTATTTATTCTTCGAATGTGGTCATTTTTCTCCTCCTTGCTTTCCTGTAAGAACTGTGCCACAGGAAATGCAAGCTGAATGGGGAAGACTGCGGCCCTGCCATACACCATCTCATAAGGGGATTTTCTCGTAGATCTCTTAGTTGTGATGTAGTTTTCCCAAAGTGCAAACTTGACTTGAGAGTCCCAGTCCTTTTGATTTTCATTCATGGTTTTGTTTAGAATTCTCATTAGCGTCTTGTTAGATAATTCAGCCAACCCGTTGCCCTATGGGTAGTATGCAGTGGAGTGTCCCAGCAAGATATTGTAACGCTGACAAAAATTTACAAATTTAGCCAACTTGAATGCATGTGAATTATCTGTAATGATTTTAGCTAGGCATATGAACCTGGATATTACGTTATCTTTGAGGAAATTGATCACCACTGAATCTGTAGCATTTCCTGTGGGCACAACTTCTACCCACTTGGTGAAGTAATTTGTAGCAGTAAGGATCCATTGATGTTGATTTTTGGAAGCCGGGTGAATCTCTCCTATGAAATCAATTCCCCACTGCTTAAAAGGTTCTTCAATATGTACTGGGATCAACAGGAGAGGTACATACCTTTTATTTTCAGTGAATGTCTGACACTTCTCGCATGTTCGGACGTGAGCATGTACATCACCGAACAATTTAGGCCAGAATAAACCTACCCTCAGGATGTTGTGTGTGGTGGAATTCAAACTGCAGTGTCTACCGCATATCCGTTGTGGAATTCATCCATCACTTGGTCCACCTCCTACTCTGTTAAACACAATAGTATGACCCCTTCCGGGTCTTTCTAGTAAAGTCACCCATTTTCCACGATATAATTTTGAGATTTAAACCTTAAGGTGCGGTACTTGGCCTTATCATAGTTAGGAGGACATCTCAGTGATAAAAGATACTCCACTATATATTTATACCATGGGGAGAGAAGGTACTTCACGTTTGTTTTTTGATTGGAGGGCTCTATGGCTTGATGTGCACCTATGCCCTCTTGTGCCTCTCCTGTTTTCATAGACATATCTATACCCAGAGCTTGGCAGTTGGATTCAGACAAGATTTTGGCCAGCCCTTGGACTTTAATGAGATTCGTGGGCTTTATCTCCAGTTCATACTCTTGAATCTTGGTTATCCACTTACCCCTTATTCCCTCAATATCACCCTGTACCAAAACATCCTCCGCCGCTGCTGTGGGAACATAGGAAGTTATAGCAGACTGTAATACATATACCCCGAATGACTTTAGATATTTGATTAGGGCATAAGCGTGCTTCTCCAAGATATCATATTTCAGCTTGGCATCTCGAAGGACTTGGCTGAAGAACATAATGGGTTGCTCATGTCCTTCAGAATTTTTCTGTAAAAGTACTGTGGCTATTGTGTGAGGAGATGCAAAAGAGAATATCATGAATGGTTTCCCATAATTTGGACCGACCAACACTGGAGCTTCTGCAATGGCCTGTTTGATCCTGTTAAAGGAGTCCCTAAATTCAGGGGTTCATCTAACTTCATTGTTCTTCTTTAGCATCTCAGTGATGTTTCAGAAAATCTCGACATAGTTGGGAATGAACCTTCTGAGGAAATTTATTCTTCCCAGAAACACCTGTATCTCCTTCTTGTTTCTTGGTAGGGGGGTGCCATATTTCACCTCTACCCTCTTTGGATCAATCTTCACTCCCTCAGTTACTATGTGCCCTAGTAACTTTCCTTCCTCCAAAGAAAACATGGATTTCTGAGGGTTCAGGGACAAACCATACCTGCGGCATTTTTCAAAGGTTATACGAAGGTGCTCGATGTGTTCAACGACACTCTTTGAAAAGACGGTGATGTACTCCAGGTAAATCACCACAAATTTGTCTCTCTCCTATGAAAGCAATGTCCATTGCACGCTGGAATGTAGTGCCAACATTTATTAGGCCAAAGGGCATTCGGGCATACATGAAGGTCCTCCAAGGCATTTTGAATGTTGTCTTCTTTTGGTCTTCGGGGAGCACTACCACCTGATTATATCCTAAGAAGCCATCCATCATGGACATGCGGGAAGATCCCGCCACTTTTTGTAGGATGTGGTCCATCTTTGGGAGGGGATAGTTATCCTTGAGGGAGACTCTATTTAGATTTCAAAAATCCATGTAGAGTCTGATTTCACCATTCTTCTTCCTTACCGGCACTAGGTTCGCCACCCACTCGGAATATCTTACAGGGACAATGATCTTGGCTTGAAAAAGCTTCTTTATTTCCTTCTCGATAGCTGGGTGGAGAAGGGGATTGATCTACCTCATCTTCTGCTTATGAGGCTTCACATCTTCTTTCAGAGGTATTTTATGCTATATATTATCTATATTAAAAGTCTTCAAATCTTGGTATGACTAGGAAAAGACGTCTTTGTATGATTGGAACAGACTGAGATACTGAACTTGGCATTCTTTAGGAACCCCTTTCAACATCTTTATCACCTTTGGATCTTCTTTTGTCCCAATATTCACATCCCTGATAGGCTCATCGAGGGTCATTTTGCTGGGATTTACTAGGATGTCGTTCATGTCAAACAATCTCTCCAATGGCACAAGCACCCTAGGGATGAAATTTACTTTAATTGTAGAACACGGTGTCCGACCAGTGTTTCTTCCCACCTAGTTTTTGGCTCTTTGCTATCATCCTTAGGGACTGAATCGATCACCATATTTGAAAATTCGCCTATCATTTCCATAAACGTTGGACCTCCTCTTCATCTTCGAAGACTTGCCAATGATTTATGTTGTCCGGAATGAAAGGGCGGTATTACACTTCAAACTCATATCTGAGCAGAGGATTCTGTGGGGGGCAGAAGTTACTAGTAGCCACAACTAGGGAGGCGGCCATTCGATTTCTATCCCTTGGCATGAACTGAATATTAAATGCAGAAAAGAAATTCTCAACTAAATCCCATACCTCGTTCCTGTAGGCTCTGAGCCACGGGTCTTTGGTTTGGCATTGGTTCTTGACTTGTCTCAATACAAGATCTTAATCTCCAAACACCTTGAGGTTTTGTATGTTCATATTCCGCGCTGTCTGCAACCCCAACATCAGTGCTTCAAATTCAGCCACATTATTTGTGGCTTCGAATTCCAGCTTAAAGGAGAGGGGAACCAAGCATCCTTCTAGGGATATAAAGAGTACCCTGGCTCCATTGCCTTCTCATAAATTAGCTCCATCAAAATGCAATGTCCATATCTTGTTTTCCTCTCTGCTCATGGGATTCTTCTGTATTATAGGGAAAATATCTGTTTCTTGTGTTGGGTGTAGAGCCTAATTATCTTGTTTATTTTGTATCACAGTGTTGGACCCATGTACCTTAATGGGGCGACAACACCGCCTGTAATTAAACGCTGCCTGGGGGATCCACAAGGGGGTGGCTACGACTTTATGGAGCGGCAGCGCCCTTGAAGCTAAAAATAGATGTAAAATTTCCTTGTAAAATTATAGTAATTTTTTTTCAATCTGGGCCGTTCATTAGGCAAATGATCTGACAGTAGAAGTTATGTTCAGTTTAGGGTTTTTTTCCCTAGAAGGCAACCCCTCGCTTTGTATGAGGGTATTGTATTGTGCCTTTGTATTTTATGTGTATTCTCAAAGCGAGAAACTGATAGGGAGACTGTGAGAGAGAACATAGGATATTACAGTGGATCTAATATAGGTTATGTCTCTTCATTTTAGTGTATAATAGAAAGGAAGGACTGGTTGTTCGGGGGGGACGTAGCCCAAAAATGGGTGAACCACGTATTTCTGTGTCTCTCTGGTTTTATGTGTTTTGTGTGCTTATGCTTCCGCATATTTTATGTGTTGCATTGCTCTATAATATATAATTTTCTAACATCTTGCAAGAAATATTTTTCCTCCTCAAGCATGAGACAAGAGAATTCGCCCTCCTTACCATATACCGGAGAATTTGTGGAACCATTTTCTTTGGTTACCATCTTCATGAATATGGATTCATGGTATAACCTTCTTCCCTCTCCACCAAATACTGGAATCGTGGCATAAGTGAGGTCCAACTTTATGGACCCTCCAATATTGGATCCCTAGGCTCTAGACAACCACATTCTAAATCGAGCTGGAATATCAACTACAACGATGTCCATCACCACACTTTTGGCTAGAATCTAGGCCAATTTTACTACCGGATATTTGATCATGCCCAAACACTTTACCCTCTTGGATCAAAATAATACAAATATTTATAAGTTCTGGTGATTTGCAACCCTAACTACTCCATTACAGACAATGGAAATAGATTATGTGAAGCCCCAGAATCTAGCATGGAGTTGTGCAGTAACAGGTCACGGATAACTAGAGACACATAAAATGGGTGAGTGGCTGAGTCCAACTCTTCTACATGAGGTCCAAAGACTACCATGGGCCTTTCCTCTTGGAGATTGAGGCTGTCAGGGAGAGGGCCTATGCTATGGGGAAACATGAATTGAGATACTTGGGCTTTGTATGAATGCTGATTTAGGAGATCGATCAGGGGAACCGAGATCTTGACCTTCTCTGGCTCTTTCTAGAGGTTAAAGGTTGTGGGAGATTTTTCTACAATGACTTCTTTAGACTGCTCTTTATGGTGGTTAGGAAGGTTCGAGGCCACAAAAGAGGACTTTTGGTTTTCAGGAGGATCAAAACCTAGCTTTATGGAGGTGGAAGTAGTGGCCTTATGATGTGCAGACTCTTCTAAAGGCTTCTTCCCCTTACTAGAAGAACTATAAAAGGTTTGTCCTCTTGGTATTTATTCTTCATTTTGTTCCTGCACCCAGGTTCTCTTTCTAGAGGACCTGAGGGCATACTTCTGTTGGGAAAAATACTAAGAGGGGGGGTGAATCAGTATTTACTGCATACTCAAAACTTTTCACTTTTTCATTCCTTAAAACCCATACGCTACTTTCCTTTATTAAACTTGCGTATACACGCGGATATCTTTCATGCTACTAGCGTATACAGAGAGATCTAGTTATGTCATTAGTTCTTTGCTTATATTATTCCATCATTCATTCATCAGATGTCCAATAAACAGTAAACATGTGCAGTAAGAACAGAATAAGCCATCACACAAAGCATCACACATGAACACCAGGATTTTTAGGTGGAAACCCAAGTCGGGAGAAAACCACCGCTCCAGTTGCTCAGCCTTCAATATTTTATTATAGAGAAAACATCTTACAACATATGTGCTGGTGCAGACTCTACCAGCACGCAGGCACCCACCTGCGCTCGTTTACCAGCCTCTCCCGGAAGGGAGCTCCAACCCCCTGACTCGTTTACCAGCCTCTCCTGGAAGGGAGCTACGACCCCCTGCTCTCGTTTACCAGCCTCACCTGGAAGGGAGCTACAACCCCCTGACTGAAGGCTACAACCCTCAGCACCACCTTTGACCACGTTTCATCAATTTTCACACTGGATCCAACAAATTCAATACTCCACCACTGCGGTGCCACATTTCCAATTATTTTCAAACTGACCCTTTCCATACTTTTGCCACTAACCATGAAACAGACATATAACTCAATTATGATATCAAGAAACCGAAACAGTAATGCATCGTACATTTCTTACCAAATTTTCAAGAAACCCTAGTTTGTATACGCGCGTCCCTTTCTCTGATGTAGCGTATATACGCACTTTCGTCCACATAAACCAGCGTATACCTCTGTGTAAATTTCACTGCGCATACGTGCTTTATCTTCAGTGAAGCCGCGTATATACGCGCTTCCTCTGCGATGAACTAGCGTATAGATCTTTAACCATTTCAGAGCAGCATACTTCTTCAGATCAGATATTCGGTTCAGATTTACCCTTTTACTTCAGACAGATGTTCGCCTCATCTCAAATCTAAGCCTTCCATAAATAGATCTAGCAGATACAAAATACATTACAGATCTAGATATTCTGCTTCATCATTTCTTCATTGGAGCATCATAGATTCAGATCTATCATCAAACCTTAACCCTTTCCATTCAGATATACTTCAGAGAGAAGTATTCATTCAAGTTCAGAGATCTAGCTCCCACACTGATGATTTGCACAATGAATTTCTTCTCCTTATATAGGTTTATCCTTTTTCAATACCACGGGCCAAAGCAATACCATGAGCCTTCAATACCACGGGCCAAAGCAATACCATGAGCCTTCAATACCACGAGCCAAATCAATACCATGAGTCTTCAATACCACGGGCTCCTGGATTTGCACTTTTTGAGCGCTTTTGCCCATACGCGACTTGGAACGTTCTTTTCCGCGTGCATACGCGACTTGCCTTAGACAGATCCGCGTATTCATAGAGACATACTCTTTTCATCATACTTTGAGCACATTCTAAATTCCTTTCTTCATTGCCTTCTGTACACACTGTAGATACATCATATTTTCTTCATCAAGAACATATTCTAGCAAGCACAACTTCATCAAGTAAGTTTCCATCATCTTTATCAAGTGGGTTGCCTTTCAGGGACAACACTCAACATCATAATATCAACAAGCATCATATCACATCAAATTTACATCATTTACCAAGCCCATTAAGTCAAGAATAACTTCATCAGGTGGATTGCCATCAAGGACAACACATGTCAACAGTCGCATGTCTTCATCTTCATTTAGTGGGTTGCCATCAAGGACAACACTTTGCATCATATTTCCAACAATCTCCCCCTTTGGACTTGATGGCAACCACGATGGTGTTTGGTTACCACAACAGATAGGTACATTAAGAATATAATGACACCATGTCACTCTCTCCAATTATTTGACATCATTATCTTCATTCAAACACCATGTCACTCTCCCCCTTTGACATCAAGGGCAAAGGGCAAAACCAGTGGATCAAAACCAACACACTCTCCCCCTTTGACATCAAGGGCAACGGGCGGATGAAAACCAACACACTCACCCCCTTTTCTCCTCATGTAGAAGAAGCGTTCTGCAGATCTGATGTATACTGAAGTGACCAAGCTCCCCCTGAGTTCATGCTGAATCTTCAAACATATTTTTCAATGAAGTACATGACTCTATGAACTTCCTATCACCAAAAGACCCATACTTACATCAAATATCCATCCAAGTGGATTTACATATGAGACTCAACTTCCCAACCAAGTGGGTTTACAAATTTGACTCAGCTACCCAACCAAGTGGGTTTACAAATTTGACTCAGCTACCCAACCAAGTGGGTTTACAAAATTTTGACTCAGCTACCCAACCAAGTGGGTTTACAAATTTGACAAGTCCTCTCATGACTGAATATTACAATTTTACATCATGGGTCTCAACAAGCCCTTTTCATCAAAAATATGACCATTTATGACCAACACCAGAAAGACTTCAAAGAACATGTTTCAGAATCATCATAATGCCAACAGTGCATTATACTCAGCAATGTCAATGCTCCCCCTGAATGTGTGCATCCAAGCATCCTTTCCATATGACTAAGGCTCCCCCTTAGTTTGTGCATCCTGAACACTTTCACCAACAAATCATCAAGGCATATTTATCAAAACATTAGAAAGAGAATTATGAGAAATGGAACACCACCAGAGATACCAAACAGTATCAGAGATACCAAACAGCACTGCAGCTGTGCTGAAGAGAGCTGACCCCAAACAGAAATTTGTCAGCAATCAGTAATACGTGATTTTCTGTGCATGAACTCGCGTATATACGCGACTGTGTTTCAGGAAACCCGCGTATCCAATACCATCTTCTAAAATTATACCAGATCTGATCCTTTGTGAGCAAAAGACAGTGTTCAGCTTCTTTCTGAGGTATTTGTATGCTTCCCGGGACTACAGATAGAACAGTGTAGTTGTGTCTTCAAGCGTCATCCATCGTTTGTAGCATAAGCACATTAGTGACCAAGCCTTCAGATTCTTTGCAGCATTAATACAATCTTTCCAAGAGAGATTATCATATCAGAGCAACATCTTCAAATAAGTGTCAAGCAATCATCCATGTGGTCCATCATCACCATGATCTTCAAGATTTAACATGAAGTAACATATGTAGGCAAAAGATCTCAACCATAGTAACAAACTCTGCATGATCTATTCTTATTTCTGAATCAAACGACATCCAACTCATCCATGTGTGAGCAAAAAAGATGCTTATTAGCAACCAGGGCTCAAAATCTCATCATAATAAACCATGTACCAAGTCATCATCATTTGAGCATGAGTATCACAAAAACCAAAGAATAAGTAATCATATTGCCAACAATGCAATTATTAGTATTCAACCTGCTGCTCTCCCTGGACCAGTGCTTCTTCTTAACTTGTGCAACCTGAAAACGTTCATCAGCAAGTCATCAGCAAAAATCTCTGCATGGGCTGCCCTTATCTCCGAATTATAGGACTTTCATCTCAACAATGAATACTCTTCATCATCAAGTAACCAGGACTCATCCATAATCTTCAACATAAGTAACCAAGTATCATGTCATCATTATTTAAAAGTGAGAAATTAAGCTGATATAGAGTCAATAATACAGTTATTAACAATCAGACTGTTACTCCCCCTGAGCCTCTGCTCCAGATCTTCAGCTAGCATATAAATTCTCTTATCATCAATGAATACGCGACTGTGTCTGATGAAACTCGCGTGTATACGTGACTTTTGTTAATATAACCTGCATATGGAAAGTGAAGCATATAAAATTTTCATCTTCCTTCATTTCCTCCTGAGTTTGTACCTCCTGTACCTGTCCTTTCCACATCAGATGCGCTGTCAGAAGTAAACATAACCAGAATAATCAAATCAACCATGAGAGTCATCATGCATTGCTCCCCCTGTGATGATACATTACTAAAACTAATAGTGTATCTCACATCATTCCTGCAGTCAATAAGAGAAGTAAGCTTCAGAAGTGGATGACTACAGTAGGGTTAGAATTCCCTACGTTTCTGATCGGTCCTCCATCTTTTTCCAGATTTGTTTGAACTTTCTATTTGCGTGCTGGAAATTGTCCACTATCTCAGATCTGTTCAACCTGCATTCCTTTTCTACATGTCCATACTTGTTACAAGAATAACATCTCATATGTCCAGAAAGATAACCATAAGAATCATAATGAGTATTTCTAATTTTCCTCCTTTTGCAATCAGCTGCTTTATGTCCATACTTGTTACATGAAAAACAATATCCCTTGAAGAAACGAGAATACCTTTCTGAGTAGAACCTGTTTGTTTGTGGCTGAAATGATCTGCTCCTCCAATTTGCTGCAACATGCCCATAATTATGACATTTGAAACATTCAACATTATTGAATGATTTCCTTTGAGATTTCATCATTGTTGATTGACCTTTTGTTTCTTTCAACTCTTCAGGTTTTGTATTGACTTCCTTTGAATCTTTAGTACTTCCTTGTGAACTAGATTCTCCTCTAACAGTTTCATGAAAACCAAGACCAAGTTTGATAGAAGGAGATCTTTGACTACTAATAATATTATCCAGAATCTTAGTACTATCTTGAAACCTCAAAAGTTTAATCTTTTCTTCTAATTTACCTTTGAGAATATTTACCTCAACCTCCAAGTCTTGACATTGCTTTGTCATGCTTTCTTCTTTCCTTCTTCCATCTTCTACTTGATCCTTCAGATTTAGGATCTCTTCTTTCAACCAATTTTCGTTTTCTTCACATGTTTGTTGCAGCTCTTCATTCTTCTTCTTTGATGCTTTGAGATCTTCTTTCAGAGATATGTTTTCTGCTTCAAGTCCAGCATTCTTCTTGTTTGATTTATCCAGGTCTTCCTTGAGGGAGATGATTTCAGCTTCAAGTCTCTCATTCTTCTTGTTTGAATCTTCCAAATCTTCTTTGAGGGAGACGATTTCTGCTTCAAATCTTGCATTCTTCTTGTTTGATTTTTCGAGACCTGCTTTGAGGGAAATGATTTCTGCTTCAAGTTCTTCATTCTTCTTATTTGATTCTTCAAGATCTTCTTGTAGAGAGATGATTCCAGCTTCATATCCTTTACTTTGATTGTATACATCATCGAACATCCTTTTCAGTCTAAGTACCAAAGCTTTGTTAGCAGAATCCTTCTCATTAAATTTTCTTTGTTGATCTTTGATAACTTCTTCTAGATCCACAACTGTTCTCTCACTATCTTCATCATTTTTTGTACCACGAAGATCATGCAAAGGATGACCCCAATCACTATCTGATTCATCTTCTTCAATTTCTGCTAAACCGGTTTTCTTAGACATGTCCTTACTTTGAGTATCCTTCTTCTTTGCCATGAGCACTTGTAGAGCTTGGTCAGAATCTTCTTCATCTTCACTTTCACTATCATAATATTTGCATATACAGTTAAGTAAAATACAAGAACAACAATCAATACCTGTTTCATCTCCTTCAATTTCTGCTATACATGGTTTCTGAGGCTTCTTCTTTCCAGTGGCCTTCTTCTTTTGCTTCTTTCCCATTGCGACGGATCTCCTTCAAGCGATCAAGCTTCTGCAGAAGGACCACGCTCTGATACCAATTGTTGGGAAAAATACTGAGAGGGGGGGGTGAATCAGTATTTACTGCATACTCAAAATATTTTACTTTTTCATTCCTTAAAACCCATACGCTACTTTCCTTCAGTAAACTAGCGTATATACGCGGATTTCCTTCATGCAACTCGCGTATACTCAGAGATCTAATTATGCCATTAGTTCTTTGCTTCTATCATTCCATCATTCATTCATCAGATGTTCAATAAACAGTAAGCATGTGCAGTAAGAACATAATAAGCCATCACACAAAGAATCACACATGAACACCAGGATTTTTAGGTGGAAAGCCAAATCAGGAGAAAACCACCGCTGCAGTTGCTCAGCCTTCAATATTTTATTATGGAGAAAACATCTTACAACATATCTGCTGGCGCAGACTTGACCAAAGACGCAGCACTCACTCCCGTGCTCGCTTACCTGTAGGCCTTCTCCCGGAAGGGAGCTACGACCGACTGCTCTCGTTTCCCCTCACTCCTCGGAAGGGAGCTACGACCCCCGATCTCTCGCTACTGTACCCTCACCGATGGGAGCTACAACTCCCCTGATCGAAGGCTACAACCTTAGCACCACCTTGGACTATGTTTCATTCGTCAATTTTCACACCGGATCCAACAACTTCAATAGAACACCACTGTGCCACATTTCATCATATTTTCAACCGGGACCTTTCCATACTTTTTAAGCATGTCAACTATGAAACAGACATATAACTCAACGACAGAGCACGCAAAACCAAAGAAACAGACGTACATTTCTTACCACAGTCTTCAGCAAACCCTAGTTTTCATACGCGCTTTCCTTTCACTGATGTCGCGTATATACGCGCTTCCGTCCACATCAACCAGTGTATACCTCTGTATTAATTTCACTACGCATACGCGCTTTCTCTTCAGCGAAGCTGCGTATATACGCGCTTCCTCTGCGACGAACTAGCGTATAGATATTTAACCATTTCAGAGCTGCATACTTCTTCAGATCAGATATTCAGTTCAGATTCAACCCTTTACTTCAAACAGATGTTTGCCTCATCTCAGATCTAAGCCTTCCATAAACAGATCTAGCAAATACAGATACATTTCAGATCTAGAAATTCCGCTTCATCATTTCTTCATTGGAGCATCATAGATTCAGATCTATCATCAAACCTTTACCCTTTCCATACAGATATACTTCACAGAGAAGTATTCATTCAAGTTCAGACATCTTGCTCCCACACTCATGATTTGCACAATGAATTTCTTCTCCTTATATAGGTTTATCCTTTTTCAATACCACGGGCCAAAGCAATACCATGAGCCTTCAATACCATGAGCCAAATCAATACCATGAGTCTTCAATACCACGGGCCAAAGCAATACCATGAGTCTTTAATACCACGGGCCCCTGTTTTTGCACTTTATGAGTACTTTTTGCCCATACGCTACTTGGAACGTTTATTCCCGCGTGCATACGCGACTTGCCTTAGACAGATCCGTGTATTCATAGAGACATACTCTTTTCATCATACTTTGAGCACATTCTGAATTCCTTTCTTCATTTCCTTCTGTACACACTGTAGATACATCATATTTTCTTCATCAAGAACATATTCTAGCAAGCACAACTTCATCAATTAAGTTGCCATCATCTTTATCAAGTGGGTTGCCTTTCAGGGACAACACTCAACATCATAATATCAACAAGCATCATATCACATCAGATTTACATCATTTACCAAGCTCATCAGGTCAAGAATAACTTCATCAGGTGGTTTGCCATCAAGGACAACACATGTCAACAGTCGCATCTCTTCATCTTCATTCAGTGGGTTACCATCAAGGAAAACACTTTGCATCATATTTCCAACAACTTCTTATGGAGCTAAGCTTGCATTAAGTCCACAAATTTTTAGTAGTAATTATCAATATCTTGATCCTCTGGGGGAGCTTCCTTTTCTTCTAGTTCGTCTTGCAGGGTGAGTTCACCTTCTTCTTATTCTAAATAAGCGAGGAATTGATATTCTTGGCTGTCAGTTAATTACTCAACTTGTACCTCCATTTCCCCTTCTAAGTATAGAGGAGGTTGGATGTGATCTTGTTGCTCCTTCCTTTCCTGCTGTAACAACTGTAGAGGGGGATTCTGGTATTGTGGATTAAACCCGCAGTTTGGAATCATTTATTTAGTGCGAGGAGAGGAATTATTGGCCTCCAATTTGAGCTACACCAGCTTATTCGAGAGGTTCTTGATCAACTTATTCATCTCTTCAATTTTATAATCCGGTGATTCCCTTCCTTCAATAGAGGTAGAAGCCTCCTCCCTACTCCTTCTCCTGTCATCATGCTCTGTCCTCCCTTTGAATTTACTTGTACAAGCAAAGTTTCCTTCTACTTTTAGTACATCAGTTTGGATCTGGTCTAGGGATGTATACTTTCATTCCTTTAGGGTGAAGCCAAAATTAGGTTCGAAAGCTCCTGCGAAAACCACCTTAGCAACTGCTTGGGGAGGTTTTATCTCGGTGGGGAGATTGTTGTAGAGCTTATTGAACCTCTTTAAAAATTCTGTAACATCCTCGTTGTGTCTCTTTTTTAGAGCATTGAAATCTATGAGGACATATCCATAGTCCCTCTTCTCTCCCCATTTTAGTGTGAATAAATTCTCCATTTCTTCCCAAGTGGTAACTACATTATTAGCAAGAGATTTAAACCACTTTCGAGCCTCTCCATCCAAGGATTGGAGGAAAAGCCTCAACACCACATCTAGGTGTTCTACATTCACATTTTTGGTGAAGGTGCATAAGTTTTCAATATGTTTCTCCGCAGAAGTACTATCTTCCTTGGTAAACCAAGGCAAGAGATTTAGATAATCTCGAGGCATGTTATGCAATGCTTGAGGCAAAGCCAATGGAGAATATTTGTTGAGGAGGAAGCCCAGTACAGCCATGAGGGGTGGTGGTGGGTTCTAAGGATGATTTAGCTATGGTAAAACAGGGATATACTGAGCAGGGGTTTGGATGTTTATCTGTAATTAGTTCTGGAGTGTTGTAATTTTTTTGACTTCTTAAGCCTCTGGAGTAAGATGCAAAGGAGGCAAAGAAATATCCATAGATTCGGCTTCATATTTTATGTATGAACTGGTTAAAACAAATGTCTCTAGAGGGTAATCAAGTACATAGGCTGTGGATCCAAGACCATAGATATCAGCTTTCTGAGAAGAGGAAGGTGAATCTTCTAAGGAAAATGAGGGTAGGTCAGCCTAGATGGGCTGCTTCTCCCTCTAGATTCTCATGAATATAACCATAAAAGGAGAGAAAACCCTGAACATCTAAAGTTATAGCTATGAAGGTTCCTTGAAACAAATTTAGCTAAGTAAAGGCAAAGAGCATGATTGAAACGTACTTCTTTGATAAACCTAGGCAAAGATGCTTTTAAAGAGATGATTCCAAGAACAGAGTATTTCAGTGGCAACAATATGCAGGGATATCCATAAATCATACTTGACACTAACTGATCTAAACCATTCAAGAAATGGAAAAGCTAAGAACTTCTTAGGGAGAAAGAGATGGATAACCTAACATATCTCAATAAAAGAAAACTTTGAGGTAGTGAAGGACAAACATAATTAAGGTGCCATTAGAAAACATTTATTAATCTAAATTTTTTGTCCTACTGCAAAATAGCAAGATGGAAAACATAATGGAAAACTAGAAAAAATTAACATAAGAAAACTTCACCATCAACCAGGCTTATGGATCTTGCAAATAGTCTCTCTCCATCAACAAGAAAACTAGGGCATGCATGAGCTCCAAGACATCAAATTGTTATCAAAAACTCCAAGAGACTATGTATTGCTTCAGCATAAGCATAAGTAATCAAAATCCAACCCAATACATAGGAGCCTCATGCTCTATTTATGGAGAAAATGAGGAGGTGGAAACCCTAGGAGGCTTCCAGAAACCCTAATTTAGCCATAAATGTCATAAATGTGCTGAATGACCATGCAAGGCCCAAGACACATAATATCTAAGCCAATAAATGAAAAATATCATAACATAACTCCTCAATCAAATCTGGAGTGATTTTCCCAAGAAAATATTAAAAAATCATTTTTCCATCAATTTGTGTGTTTTGTTGACTTTTGGCACTTTTGGTCCTCTATGCGTAGCGCCCTTTCAGCAAAAAATAGGGTCTGTTGCAGCTGAGTTTTGGATCCCTTCCAGACATCGGTTTTGGCCCCGTGATGGCTCGTTGGAAAGCTTGATGAGTTTACTTTCCAAAAATACTTGAGTTGTGCTGAATTAATTCCATTACCTTCTCAAAAACGCATTCTCCCAACACTTCTTGGTGCGTAGCGCCACCTCCAGCAGAAAATAGGCTCTGTTGTAGTCAAGTTTTGGACCACTTCCCGATGTCATATTTTGCTCTGTGATGGCTCGTTGGAAATATTGATGAGTATAATTCCAGATGTTTCTTTTTTTTTAACTAGGTTCCACTTTCCTATCCAAAAATCCATTCTCCCAACACAGCTCTGTGCATAGCGCCAACTTCAGCAGAAAATAGGCCTTGTTATAGTCAATTTTTGGACCACTTCTCAATGTCAGATTTTGCTCCATGATGGCTCGTTGGAAAGATTGATGAGTCCTATTTCTAGATATCTCTTTGGTTTTTTTACTGGGTTCCATTTTACTATCAAAAAATACATTCTCCCAACACTGATCTATGCGCAGCACCTGGTCTGAAAAGGAGGCAGAAAGGTCAAATTCTAGGTGTTTTTTGACCTTTTGAGGGGGTAAAAATGCTCCAGTTGATCTGAAATTTTGTGGGTAGATTGTTGGTGATGTAAAAAATCCAAAATTTTAAACTTTGAGAGCTGAGGATGCACCAATTTTGTGCGTAGTGCCTAGGGTGCTGCACTCTTAGGGGTCAAAATTTGGAAAAAACAAAATTTTGTCCAAATTGCCTCAAACTTGGTGGAGAAGGTCTTCAAGGGTTTTTAGAAGCCTATGAAAAATATTGAGCCATGTCTCCGAATTTTTCTTGGTATTTACCTTCTTTGAGTGCTCAAAATTTAATGCCTTCTCACTGATTTTTCATTGTCACTTTGTTCCTCTTTTTGAGTTACTTGCTGCACTTTCTTCACTATCCTCTTGCTCAACATGAAAACCACTCTCTTATTTGTCTTTACCATCTTCTTGTCTCTTATCTTGTTACCTTTAGTGTTGTTTCCTTGTTTTTGGAGTTTATCGTCAGCCTCTGTATCTGTTTCACTTTGGCCTTTTCCTTCATTGATGTCTTCTTCTTTGTTATCTCTTGTACTGTACCTTCATCTTCTATTTCAGTTTCATCTTCCTTGGTCTCTTTACCTTTATCACCTTTATTCATGTTGTCACTCTTTGCACTTAATGTGCTTGCTATCATGTACAAGCACTTTTCCTCATGGTTGTCATGTGATCCTTCGTGTTGGATGCCATACTCATCATTCTATTCATTACCTCCTTGGTCTTCTTCTTCATACTCTGTTCCTGCCCTATTTTTTTCATCACTTCCCTCATCATCTTCTTTCTCTTAATGGCCGATGTCATCTCCTTGTTCTTCCTTTAACTTTGTCTATGACTTACTGTCTTGTTTCTTTCCATTGTCATATTTTTGTCCTTTACTGCTGCTGCTCCCTGTTTTTTTTTTTTACTACCACCATGGCCATATTCACTTGATGTATTAGGAGAATATAGGTTTTCTTTTGTATGAGATGAAGTGATGGAAAAGTGGAGGCAAGTGAATGATGTGTAGGAAAACTTTCAATCAATGAGGGCAAGAGGAAGCAATCAAGGGGTGCTTCAGTATTTAGAAGTGTGTTTGCTGGCAGTGAGTGCCTCTACAGCCTATGACAACCTTTCAAATTAGAAACCTTCAGCCCTAAAATTTCAATAGGCTTGATTGGCATGAAGCTTTAGGGTTTGGCCAATTTCTAGGGTTTTGAACCTCTCCTTCGATTTTACATGCAAAGGAAAACTTGGAAGGGAAAGAGAAAGAGGTTACCAACCTTGTATAACCCTTTGTAGGAATTTGGAGGAAAAAATTAGCTTTTTGAGAACTTTTGGGAAAATCAGGAAAAAATTCTGCCTACGTAGCGTCATTGCATAGTGCTTGTGCGTAGCGCCGGTGTAGCATCTTTGTGTAGTGCCTGTCTATCTGTGCGTAGTGCCATTTTTTAGAAGGCATTTGGAGGGCTTCCCTGTGTCGGAATGAGCTCCGTGATAGCTCATTGGAAATCTTGACTTGTATACTTTCCAAATATACAATTTTTTTCTTGTTTGGGGTTGATTTGCCTAGCCAAAAGTTGATTCTCCCAATATTGGTCAAAAAGTCCTGAATGATGGTGCAGAAATGCAGATGCTGGTGCATACCACTTTTGGATGACTTCCTAAATTCCCCATTGAGATCATGATAGCTCATTGGAAATATATTGAATTATAGTTGTCATTTGACTCATTAAGAAAGTCATTTGGACACTCTAGCTGTGAAAAAAACTGATTTTCCCAAGGTCACTCCAGAAGTGCAGAATTTCTCTCGTGACACCTGTATTTTTGACATTGATCTCAGACCATGATACCTATGTAAAAAATGAAGGATTTTTTTATTCTTGGCCCTATGGTGGGAAAAAAGCTCTCTCACTTTTGCCAATTTCATCTCTGTTTGTTCAGAAACACAATTTAAAGCAAAACTAGCCCTAGGTGTGATACATGGCTTGTCCCTTGGAATGAATTATTGGAAAATGATGGAGGCATGATGTTTATGAGTTGGTATAGAATTATTCTTGCTTACATGATCTATCAAATGAATCCTTTTCTGTTTTTCCTCCTTTTCATATCAAACCCTAGCTTAGTTGGAAGAGAAAATTAGGGTTTTGTGTGAGGATTTAGGACTGCCTTGCAGAGGGAGGGGAATGAAGGGGTTAAGGGTTGTCTAAATTCTTGGGGAAATTTTTGGAGATAGGGATAGATGTTAGGGAGTATGAGAAAGTGTAATTTCAGGAATTGAGTGAGGGGAAGGGGTCCAAAAGGTCAAAACACAGGCCTAGTCTTAAAAAGTGTCAATTTGTGGCAATAAACTAGGTTTTGTAGAAAATGATGATTCTTAGGGATATGAGCGATGGGAAGTGTTTATGGAGGTATTTTAAGGATAGGAGGAGGTGTAAGAGCATCAAGATATAATCCTTGTTGATGATTTAATCATGGAGGTCATGAAACCAAGAAAATTTCCCTTAAAAACCCTAGATAGGCAATGGAGGAGTTTAGGCAAAACAAAAATAGAGGGTTGGGGCCAAAGGTGGAAAAACATAGTGATAATGAGTGGCATGAGCCCATGATGGGTCTTCTGGGATGGGTGAGCTGCGCTTGGCATGACGGAACGATGAAATAGTGAAAAGTTTATCCTAAGGATAATGAAGGCCGTGAGATTTCTAGAACTCACAATGTTCATGAACTTTGTTTCTAGAAATATAGAACTGATACTTAGTCATATTTGGATAGTGAAAATTATGGATGACTAACAAAAACAAGCTTAATTACACGACCATTAAAACCTAAGTGTTAGACAAATACGAATTCATGACTAAAATTGCAGATCACCGATAGCTACATTACATGAACCGTCAAAGCATAATAGCATGAAATATGATTACACATGAAGAGGAGATTAATGATAAAAAAGAAAAAAAATACATACTATTCATTACTCCATCTGGAATCCAAATATTAGCTCTGTATAATATTGATTTCAAACAGCTCTCCCAAATATGTATCTTAGAGCACAAGGAGCATAGTCATACAAAACTATTGCAAAATTCTTCCAAAATTCCAGAACCTTTGTTTCCTCTTAGAACTCACTACATATAGATTTATCCATGAGGGTTTATGACTGAATATTCTATCATGATCGACCCACATAGGCAAAATCAAAATTTCCTAACAAACTAACAGAGCGTGCTTCAAGAAATTGATCCTGCAATAGAAAAATCAAAACAGAATGGGTAAAATCGAGATTTTACCCAACAAAACATCACTATCTAATGGTAACAAGAAAAAAAATAGTTGGCCTGGGAGGCCAAAACCTAGAATATTCAAAGGAGTGGTGAGAAGTGGATAAAACCCGATGAGAGGTATGATTTCTACCACTTAATTTCAACTACTGACGAAGGGCCTTCACTCCATGTTCTCATGATTCGCATTAACCGAAATGGAAAGGCCATATGTGTCACGCATGCTCCACTCTTTAGCAGAGGTTAATGGATGATCTGAACGATCATAGCCACATTGTTCCACCAAAAATCATGTTGTGTTTTAACTTGTGAGAACCGGAGACCAGCCTTTAGAAGGGAATGTGAAACACATAATACATAGCGGGACGGTTTAAATCACTGCAAAGGGTGAGATAAAGGCCATGAGGAAAAATTGTAGATGTGGCGAGTTAGTGGGGCCCAAAGCACATTGAAAAATCATAATCAGAATAGGATATGCTTCGGGAATATGATTTGGACTTTGAAATTTGTGAGAGCGTGATGCGATATCAAACATTGGTGATCACAAAAGATAGAGGTTGGCAGAGATGAAGAAGTTATAATTGCCGATTTGCGATGTGTTGCGAAGTGCGATGGTGATCGGTTCATATCGCAAGATAAAATATTTAACTTGTGGGCTTTGTAATAGGTAATTTGTGAAATCTGGGAACTGCGACATGCAACGCGCTGAAAGCAGGTGAGTGCGAAAAGGTGGAACTTAGTAAGGAAAGTGCAGAATATGAAGGTTTGCATGCGGATGTGAGTAGTGTATCAAGGTTGGATGGGTCCCAGTAAGTCGCATTGGTGGAAAGATAGGTTTTGGTGAGTCTTTTAAGATGTAAATGTTAAAACTTGCGGGGGGTGGTGTTGCTAATGAAAAAATGCAATGTGGGGCTTTATAAAAGGGAAAGTGAAGGATAAGAGAGGGAAAATGTAGGTAAAGAGGGTAGATGAGATGAGGGACGGCAGAAATGAAGTTTTCTCACTATTTAAGCCTTATCAGCTACATTTTTCCCCCTTTCTACTGAACTGAGATGCAAATTGATTCCTTTGAAGCTCTTTGACAGTCACAACTGGCCTTCCTTTCTCCCTCTCCCCTTTGTGTGTGGTCACAAGCTGACACCAACAATGCATTAAATGACTGTAGAGCTTTCAACATCCTCTTGTTCGCCATTCTCATTAGTTTCATGCTTATGATCACCTTCTTTCAAAGTGGGTGTAAAAATTTTTCATTGCTCATGAATACAATCTTCACAATCTTGAGGTAATGAACATGAAATGAACGTCCTTCTTGGAACACCTTCATGTGCCACCCTAGCTTCAGAGATTTCTCCATCATGTTGTCCATAACCAAGACCCAAATACTTAGGCCTTTCCTCAACAACATTTGGCTCAACTATGCCTTGTGCGTGTTTTCCTAACCCTTTACCTTCATAGCCCATATTCATAAATAATTTGGACCCTATTCCTATAGTGTGGCTTTCAAAAGCACCTACACATTCATTTTTAGAGGAAATTGAAGGTAAAATTAATTGTATACCTCTTTTTCAAGAACATGCTTGACTAAGGCTTCCTTGGAAATATGGTGTTGAGTCTCCATCTCATGCATTCTTTCAAGGTTCTCATTTTCAATATGGAATTGATTCTCCATCTCATGCATCCTTTCAAGAAGTTCTTGCTTCTCCTCCTTCATGGAAATCAACTACTCTTGAAGTTTAATGCTCTCCCTCCTATCTTCATACTTCTCTTGCATCCTATCAATCATGATGTAGAGTTTCTGCAACATCTCTTTATCAAAGAGTTTTTGTAAGGAAGATATACTAGAGGCATCACTTAATGAAGTTTCCATCACATATGAAATGCATACAAAGCTTCTTTGCTGCAAATTGAGCATTGAGTTCTCAATTTTGACCTTCTCGTTCACACATAAACTTGGAAAACTATTAAATTCTCTTTGCACAAATTCAACAACGAATAGCTAACCTTGGCTAAAATGAGCTGAACTGAAGCTCTGATACCAACTTGATCTGAATATCTGAAAAATTGTTATTTCTATACAAGCTCCTTCATCAGTATTAAAAATGTGTTTAAGGATAGTCTCATTTTATTGCTTGTGAAGGGGTTTATGTGTGTAGTTTCATGTGTTTTTGATGATAAAATTATGAGCTAATTAAAATTAAAAACACATATACAACAAATTAAATACTAAAATATAACTCACAACAATCACATAACACAATGGACGATGATGGAGTTCACCCCTCCTGGGCTACATCTCCATGGACCTGCTTTAACTAGTTAGGCCCTCTTGGGATTATGAGTCAAAAGTATGATTACAAGAATATGTGATGCTCCAATGGATTTTATTACTGTTCCATTATATTCATAAGACATGAAAACCCCAAAAATGACTATCCAATCTCTAAATTTGGTTACCAACTCCTCTAGTCTTGACCTCCAACACTAGTGGCCATAGGCTTGTTTAATCTCCAAAGTGAAAAAATCACCTTCAGATGTGCTCCAAAGATTCTATAAACTATATCACTATGTTCAGAGCATCAAATACATCAAAAATTAACTATTCACTCATTGAAATTTTCCTTCAGCTGATTTGGGAATAGCCTTCCCTCCTGGTGGCCCTCAACTTCAAAATTATTCAATGTGCCAAAAACACTTGTATATGAGCTCCATTGCCTCTGAAAGCTGTCCCAATGGATTCATAGCATTCCAATCTACTAAGAATGACTATCCTTGAGAAAAAATCGGTCAAAAATTGACCAAGATAGACCTATTTAAAGTTTCCCCTAGATTCTGCCTCTAAATCTGGAAAATTTCCAGTTAGCTCCACCAAACCTGGAAGTGGCGCTAAATTTGGGAAATCCACCGAAATTCCCAAAAACTTAACTGCATGTTTAATTAATGGATAAGCATACTTAATGCACACTAATTCATACTTAACTTGGCACTTAGTGGGGCACTTAGGTCCTAGTCATATGATGAGGTCCTATGGAGGAGGCGATGGCCCATCTTCGTTCCTCCACCCTCGAAATCCGTTACAGCTCAAACGGAGTTTTTGTGCCTTCATTTTCAAATGTGAATGTGTGGATTTTTGGTAGGAGGGTGAAATGGAGATAGGAGGTCATGGGGTCGAGCCTTGAACTCACCCCTTATAATTTATTTTTGCAACGGACTTCATAAACCATATCCAACGTTATTAATTATAGTTCGAATTTGGGTTATAAAAATTAATGTATGTGGATTTTGAATTAACATTAAGGTTTGAATTAATATATATATATATATATATATATATATATATATATATATATATATATATATATATATATATATATATATATATATATATATAACTTTTTAAAAATAAAAATAATTCCAACACATCAATTCATCATAAATCCACATTCAACTGTGGAGGACATTGGGCAATTTTTACCTTCACAAACCAAACTAGAGAATCTAACTGTGACACTTGTCATAGTCTTATTGGGCTAAAACTAAAGAATATTCTCTGCATGATGACTAGACTGCCATGTCATCAGCTGTACCTATTCTACAAGAAATTTTAAAATTTTTCATGTTCTGAACGACGATCAGCAGAGCATAACTCTTTCATCCAAACTCAGTTTTCAACGAAACAAGTTGTGTTGGATTCCTTGCATTGGATCGGTCACTTTCGTTCTAGTTTGGTGAAATTATGAGAACTTTCATTTTTGAGCTAATTTTTTCCCCTGATCTAGATTTTGATCACCACATTATTGTGAGAATGTGATTCTTGTTGCCACATTATTGTGAGATTATATTAGCCTGTCATGCTTGAAGGGAATCCCTTTTTGAGTGAGGATTCCTGTGGGGAGAATGTCTCGTGGAGATACAAGCCACTCTTGTTGTGGATAATTTCCCTTGTTATGACAAATAATACTCCATGTACATCATCATCATTTCCAACATTATATGAAGCGACCTCCACTCTCTTGACACTGGGCCTGGAGATGTAACCCACACTGGGTGAAATCTGCTATCAAATGCGTCATGTTATTGATTTGCTGAGCGTCACTATGTTTCCTCTTGTTTAAGCATGCACATGTGGTTCTTTTATACTCTTTTAAATGAAATTCTATTAACACCACAAAATTAAAATATCTTGGATAATTATGGTAGCTGACGAAACCCAGATCAAGTTTGGTATTAGAGTGGTCTTCTCGCTGATGTGAATTGCGAGTGTGAATGATTGAACGTGAAACAATGGAGGATGCCAAAGAAATGTACGTGTCCCTCCTAAGGATGTACAAAGTAGTGGGCATAATGTATGAAGCTTATGAGAAAGAAAGATAATAGAATGATGCTTCATCCACATCTTCTAGTCAAAATTCATTGCCTTCATAATATTCTCATCATTCGAATCAAGAGATCAACCAGAGCCATCAAGTAGCGAACACTGAATTGAAGAGGCTTCTACAAGAAGAGAAAGAGGAGAAGCATATATTACATCTTCATTTGTGAGCGGTGGAGGAGGCCTTGGAAGAATTGAAGTGCAATGACCAGAGCCTTCAAGCAAAGGATGCTGAATTAAGGAGGCTTCTACAAGAAAGGAAAGAGGAGAAGCAAAGACTGCAACTTCAAATACAAGCCACGGAAGAGGCCTTGAAGGAGTTGAAGCACAATGAAGGCTTAGAGAAGCCCTCATCACCTATTTCATAATCGAGATTTGAGGTAAACAATGTTGATCATTCTTCAGTTTCATCTTCACATGATTTTATTGCTATTGGAAATGTGGAAGTACCCATTACAGGAACTAGCATGATACTCCTTACCAATATGGAGTACAATGGAGGAGGACTTGGTGTTAATGGCCAAGGCATGACTTAGCCATGGGAGGTCGTCAAAGACCTCGATACACAGGTTTGGGATATGTTAGCCACCTATAAAATTTTGTCACATCAAGTGGTGGCTAAAATAATTTTGGATAGCCTTCAAGAAACAATTTTATTGCCAAAATTGTTGGTGCTTAAAGTCTTCTGAATATTTTTTGTCCTTTGGTTAATCGTCACTGCTGTTTCCCGTTAAATTCTGAAAACTTGCTATTTTCATAGAGAAAGGACTGCTGCAAAATCCATTTTTTCCCCTCCTTCACTAAAAAATAACCTTCATTTTATTCCCTTTCCCGCCCACGAAATTTCTCTATTTTTCATGATTTCCCTTCTTCCCTTCACAAAAATCCTCTTACAAGGTTTAAAACTCACTTTTAAACCTTGCTGAAACCCCCAAATCCATCAAAAAACATTGAAAAATTCATAAAAAATAAAATTTTTTTGACTGTGTGCTTAAGCCCCTTTAGGCTAAGTCTAAACCACTTCCCCCCATGTACCCGGGCCCTAGAACTAGGCGCTAGACTGATAAAGTGCTTATCACAATCGAGATTTTCCATCAAACACAGGTCTTTTTGTTATTTGAAAGTCAGATGCCGATTGGCCCTTTGTATATAACACTCCGGTCCTTTAATCCCTTTCATAAACCCGAGGGCCCGCAATCGGGTGCTTAAACATTGTAATAAACCATTCCCGATGCTTATTTCCATTTGTAAATTCATAAACCCACTTTTTCTAAGTTTTGATCTAAACCTGCCAGAGCGATGTTTGTAAATGAAAATGGGTAGATTGAAAAGCCCCACATCATTTTTCCGATGCGATTGAGCCCCATTCTATAAACCCCCATCCTTAGTTTCTCTCCATATAAACCTACACCCGGGACCAAGAGTTAAAGTCCCGAAGTGCTAATCGCATCAGAGAAATAAAATGGGTAGATTGAAAGACTAGCACCGTGCTTACGATGCGATTGGCTCTCATACATATAAGCCCCGGGCCTATGGTTCTTCATACAAACCCATGGCTCTGCAGATGGGCACCAAGCCATTTCATATATATATCCCGCCCCATAGTCAATAAACCTTCGTTTTTTAATCAAATTCCGCCTTCTTTATGTTATAATATGGTGTCGCCATTCATAAATCAAACCCATTCCCGACCGTTGATCTAAAGCCGATCAACGATCAGCGCAACATCACATCGCAGGTTTTTTATCGGGCGCATTTGTTCCCCACCCCCGATTGGTCACCTTCCGACACATCCTCCACTGTCGATCTGACCTGCAGATCGACAGACCATGATCAATCGCTTCGGTGCCTCCATGTTCTTTACCCCGCTGATTTCGAAAGCTCTAATTGCATCTGGGCCGTCCATGTGTCCAGATTGCATTTCCCGACTTTGGTTAAAATCATTTATACCTGACTGTGTAATGTTTTTTTTCCAATCCGCAGCCGTTGATCTCTGCAGATCAACGACCCTAATTAACCCATTCTCTGCCTCTGTATAATTTCGTTTATACCACAGATCACATCCCAGCCATTGATTTGTTCCATCTAACGATTCGTATTAAACCTGACAGGCCTACCTCCTGTGGGTCCTGCCTTCTTCAAAGTTTTATCTCGGCCGTCCATCTTAGATCCAACGGCTCGGATTGAAACCACCCTTCCCGTTTCTGCCCACACATCTATCCAATATCGCGCTCGCTTCCCAATCGTTATATCTGAGGTCCCAGATCTAACGGCCCACGTTCTATGTCACGTGACCTTAAGTGCGAAAGTTAATCTCCAAAATTTATGCGATATAAGCTATTTTAAAACACCACATGTCGGGCGGGGATGCATATCATGTTCGATAAGGAAATATCACCTACCCACCTTTCCTCTGCGCAAAACCTATGGTTTTATCTCCCGAAACCATTTTCCTCATTTTCTATTATATTATATCACACGTGCTTCCCGCCGTTGATCCTTGCAGGTCAACGGCTCAGATTTAATCTGGCCTCACGCTATCGCCCTCCGCCTTTACCAAAGGATTTCAATGAGTGATCTCCACCGTTTATTGCCCAGGCCGATCTCATCCGACGACCCAGGTTATCTCCAAAACCCCAATTTCAATTCTTAATAGATTTCCTCCGCCTAAAGGAAATTTCCTCATTTCCTTTGTGTTTCTTTTGTTTTCACATAAAGCGGCCCTTTTCCATTATATTAACCCAGTCACTCCTGACCGTCGATCTTCACGAGATCGATGGATCTGACTTAATTATCACCACCACTTCTTCCAAATCACCTTCCTTTCACCTCTGCAGCAAATCTCCACCGTTGGATGCTGCCATCCAATGGCCATGCTCCTACCCGAAACCTCCAAAGCAGTTTTTACCAAATATGCAGGATTTCTTAATTATTTTTGTATTGTGTAGGATTTAAAGGGTTTTAAAATGTTTTATAAAGAAAAAGAAAGTCGAGGATGATGATCCTCCATACTTCCATTCATCAAAAGGAAAGTCATATACAGGGTAAATTTCACGTTTCATCGATGCCTCATGGGCATTGATGCCATATGGACCTTGTACATACCTACACATCAACAAGACACAAAGAATTAAATTAAATGAAGAGTATCAGTGTCGAAGACCCAAACAAAGCATAAATGAAGGATTAAACATTGATTACACAGTTTAATGGAATACGGCTAAGGTCGATTATCACAAGCCTAATCCATTAAATTAAACACAATTAAAGAAAAATCAAGAATATTTATCAGACAAAGGATGCCTCCACTGCCACATTAGAGGAAAATTGATTCCTCTCAGCTACCAGATTGTTGGGAAAAATACTGAGAGGGGGGGGGGGGTGAATGGGTATTTAGGGCATACTCAAGACTTTTACTTTTTCTTACTTGAAAACACATACGCGACTTTCATGTAGCCAACTCGCGTATACACGCGGATATACTCAATAAAACATGCGTATGTCCAGCAATCTTATTATGCAGATAATTCTTCACTTATATCATTCCATCATTCATTCATTAGATGTTCAATAAATAGTAAGCATGAGCAGTAATAACAAAATAAACCATCGCACATAAGCAACACACATAAACACCAGGATTTTAGGTGGAAACCCAAGTCGGGAGAAAACCACCGCTGTCGTTGTCTCAGCCTTCAATATTTTATTATAGAGAAAACATCTTACAACCATGTACTGGCGCATACTCATACTAGCACGCAGGCGCCCACCTGCAAAAGGTTACAACCTTCTCTTGTTTACCAGCCTCTCTTGGAAGGGAGCTATGACCCCCTGCTCTCGTTTACCAGCCTCACCTGGAAGGGAGCTACAACCCCCTTACTGAAGGCTACAACCCTTAGCACCACCATGGACCACGTTTCATCAATTTTCACATTGGATCCAACAGCTTCCATACAACATATCTTGTAGGCCACTTTTCATCAGATTTTTAGACTGGATCCACTCCACACATTTAAGCTCAACATTCATCAAAATGAAACTTATAACCCCATCAATTCATTCATTGAATCATCAACCAATCAACCAAAAACTTGATCTTCAATTAACATAATCAGCAGCATATTCATTATTCAAACAACCCAGTTCTGTATGAATACATCATTGGCAGATAGTAGTAAAACAGCAGAACAGATCATATATTTCATACCACATACTTCAGTAAAACCCTACACTCCATACGCGCTTTTACTTCACTGAATCTGCATATGCACACGCTTTCATATAGACCAACCCGCGTATACTTTAGTGCATTCTTCAGAAAATCCTTTCTGCCCATACGCGCTTTTTTTTAAGCAGACCCGCGTATACACGCGCTTTTGCTGAAGTGAACCTGCGGATACATCTGTAACTTTTCAGGACTGTGCAGCTCTTTAGATTAGATAAAAAACTCAGATTTCATCCCTTACTTCAAAAAGTATTTCGCCTCATCTCAAATCTAAATAATCCACAATCAGATCTAGAAAATACATATACATTTCAGATCTAGAGATCCCTCTGCATCATTTTCTTCATAGGTGCATCATAGATTCAGATCTATCAATCAAGAATAGAGTTCATCCATGTAGATATTCCTTAGAGAGATTTATTCATTCACAACCCTTACTCATGCACAGCCTTGCACTATGGTTTTCTTCTCCTTAAATAGATTTGGTCTTTATGAATACCATGAGCCAAAACCACACAACTTCCGATGGTATTCCTAGACGGGATCAAATAGATAATCCAACACTCAATACAATGGGTCAATACCATGGTAATGCCCCTAGGTATCATAGTTTTTAGAGCGCAAAAAGGCATACGCGACTTTGAGCGTGCGTATTCGCGTGTATACGCAACTTTGCCTCATAAAAACTGTGTATATGCTAACCCTGAATGTATACGCGGGTTTCCTTCACAAAAGTAGAGTATATACGCGGGTTGCCTTCACAAAAGTAGCGTATACATTGTGACATATTATATTTATCATTTTTCTGGCACTTACTGGAAATGTTTTCTCTGTCACATCTGAACTGATCTGTAGATACATCATTCTTACATCTTTAGCACATAGGTTGCTTATCATAGGCAACTCATCAAGTAGGTTTCCATCAAGGACAACTTCATTAAGCAGATTTCCATTACCTTCATCAAGTGGGTTGCCATCAAGGACAACACTCTGCATCATATTGCCAACACAAATTGCCACCTTTGGCCTCACATCATTCAATAGAGGCCGAGTAATGACCAGAACTTAAGAATTTTGCCCAATACATCTGAATAGTTAATTCAGCCCAAAGGATTAATTACAAAAATATCAGCTGAGTTATTATAGAAATGACATAGAGCCTAAAAGTCAACATAAGCTTACAGGAAAATATCTGTAAAATTCTCCCTTGATCCCCTCAAAGGCCGAGAAGCATTAACTGTATTAATTGAAATCAGAAGATCTTTTCTCTCTTTCGACCTCCTCATCCCTCTATAAAAACTTGATGAGGAATCTATTGTAAACGTTAGTTGTTTTGATTACTAGTTGTAATACTGAAACTCTTTGAAATATACATAGTCTGTTGAAGTTGAAGAAGAAATTGAAGTGTTGGAAGCCCTGATGATGCTGTTACATGCTTTTTCTCGAGAAGGCTCTATCATTGGATCCATGAGCTTGGCTGTTGGTGAAGTATTCTGAACTGTTTAATGTTTTCCCGTGTTTTCATTCTATTCCATAAATTCTTACTACAGTAGAATGAAAGTTTTAGGCTAAGAAATGACTCTTGGAAGCAGCTTAGACCTATTTATCCTTCACCGTTTTATGTTTTCTTCTGCTGAGGTATTTTAAAGTCTTTAATCTCTCTCTTTTTTCCTCATGCTTGTTTATTTCTTTAATAGCTCGAATAGTTGGTTTCAACATGATTTATGGTTCTCCCTGCTTGTCTGCTGCCACTTAAAGGCTGTTATTGAAGTCTCCCTCTGAAGTATCTTTGTTTACAGTGAGCCACGGAGGTCTGTTCTGATCATGCCCCTTTTCCTTTGTTGAAAAGTTGGCTTAAAGGTCTTTATAGTTGTGATCATAGATGTATTTATGTGTTCCCTCTTCTATGACCATAATTATAAGTGAACCTTTTATGTTTTCTAAGTCATTTGAAATAAAATCTTTTAGGAAATAGGGTGTTCCCCGAATCTTAGATTTCATTTTAAGAGTTGTTTTGAAGTCATTATTTTCTTAACGAGTGATTTGTAGAATTCATGGTTAGCCCTATCTATCAAATAGCACTTTATTGTTCAAGTTGTGTTTTCAAATTCCCTTTGTTGAGAATTAAATTTCTCTTTCCAAATCATTGATGTCCATCTCATTCCAAAACCAAAGGATCCTGCGGCCAAGTTAGATTTTCCCTTTGATATCCCATATCCATTGATAAGTTTGTCATAACCTCTCTTTGACTCCATTGCCCAATGAAACTGACATTTCCCCTTTCTATCTATCTTTCCTAGACCTTTTATGTTCTGTTATATCAATTCAACCAAACAAACCAATAAACATCTGCACTTAATAACTAATCTAAAACCAATAATCAAAGCACACAAGATAAGCCTTTGAAAAAACAAATAATTTGAGAGATCCCTCTCTGAGAGTAGGAGGATTAGATCATGTAACTCTAAAGATTGGTTCTGATGTTGCCTTGTATTTTGATTTTCCAAACTATCAAAACACGAGACACCGGCATAATGGCGATCACGGTGGGACCTACTGAGAATACAGTGGCTTGAAAACACTTCTTAAAACTCTTTAGGCCCTTAACTTGATAAAGAACACCTTCTGGACTTATCCCACCGCTCACACCAACATAATGGTGATCACGGTGGGACCTACTGAGAATACAGTGGCTTGAAAACACTTCTTGAAACTCTTTAGGCCCTTAGCTTGATAAAGAACACCTTCTGGACTTATCCCACCGCTCACATTAACATAATGGTGATCACGGTTTGACCCTGAGTAAAATCTTTAAAACAAAACACTCCCTGTCCAATATAACATAAGTATCCTTCTTCAAGAACTACCTAACCAAAATGGTAATCATGATAGGACTTAATTGAATCAGTGACAAACTAAGTAACCCTTAGGATTCTCGTAAGACCTTATCAAACCTTGAAGGAACCAGTTACCAAGCCATAAGAGTGAACTCTGTATGTTTAAACACCTTAGCTAAGTGTTAAATCAGATTTAGGACACTCTCTTAACCCATAGAATTAAAAACTTAGAAAAACCCAAAAACATTTCGGTTTGGCTTCATAATAAACATGGTGGTGGAACCATCCAATATTTTACCTTCATAAAAGCTAAATAGTTTCCACCTGGTGACTCCACTAGCCCCAGTAGGCCTATTACTCATCTAGGTCCCCAAATCTCTTTAGGACTGTGTTAACCAGTCTTGAAGAAGTTTAGAAGCCTAGTCCCATACTAGATAAGACATCGTGAGAGGTAAAGCTCCCAAAAACAGTCCTTAAAACTTTAACCTCTCTCATTTTTGAAAAACAGTCTGGCTTCACATAGGATCAACACTAGATCCCATCCAGACCCAAATCCTTCTTTAATCGTTGACAATCCAAAGAGAATTCTGTGGCAGACTTCTAAATCTGGAGAATCAGCCGCTAATATGGGCCTCTTAAGAACAAAATATTTCCCTCAAAACCTTGTTGTCTTAGAGGATTCACACTTTGATTTACATCATACAAAGAACATCTTTAGAACTAGATCTCAAGGTGATTTAAACCAAGCTGATCTTGACATTGTAGATTTGCAACAAAGCTTCAGTAGAGAAGCCTCACGTTCCACTCCTCCTGATTCCCAGCTTCTTCATCACTTTAGCCTTTTATATAACAAGTTTGCTCTAAATCAGTTTGCTGGCCCAACTTTTTCTTCTACTCCAATTCATACTACCACTGTGCAAAACACTCCTACTCAACCCACTTTCACACTTGTAAATCCACCCTTATTTCTAGCCATGGCAACATGGTATGCCCCATTAGTGTAACCACAACCTCTACTTCCCTTACCAAATGATTACCAATCCAAAATTCCTCATTTCATTGGAAAAGAGTCTACAACAGCTCAGCATCATGTAGATAGGATGGAATATGCATTCAATTACATGGAGATAGAAGAAGAAACTGTGAAGATGAGGATCTTCGCCCAAAGTTTAGGAGGAGATGTAAAGAAGTGGTTTAAAAACCTACCTCCAAACAACATAAATGATCTCCCTTCCTTGCATCAAACATTCATCAACAAATGGGAACTCAAAAAGAACCCTCTCCAAATACTTGCAAAATATAGCAGCCTCAAGAGAAATCAAGGGGAGAGTGTTCATGACTATTCCACTAGGTTCAATAGTGTTTACAATTCTCTTTCACCTCACATGAAACCTCCCTAAGGCATGGCCTTAGTAAGGTATCTTGAAGACTTTGATGCTAAAATGGCTTATCAATTGAGGGAGAGAGATTACTTAACCTTAGAAGACATGCAGAAAGGAGATGTGAGCATAGAAGCAAAAATTATTGAGAAAATAAATAGGTTGAGATTAGAGAAGAAGGTAACTTATAAAGATGATATTACACCCTCAACCTCAACTTCTGATAACAAAATTGACAACCTAGTGAAGGTGATGGAGAGGATGCTTGAAAAGATCAACTTAAATGATAGAGTGCCACCAAGAGAACCTCAAAATAACCAAAACAGAAATAGAAATCAGAATTATAGAAGAGAAAACAATCAAGATAAGCAAAAAGAAAGTGACCAATAGGTTAGACCTCCCTTCTAACAAAACTATGTGAATCAATACGAGGAAGATAGAGAGATGGAAAGGTTGGGAGAAGCTCATGTGAACTTGATTGGATCAGACAGTGGGGATGATGTTTTCCTCACTGAGGAAGAACAAGGTTTCTTCTATGATCAAAGTACAAACACCTATGAAGATTCTGATGATTATAGAATGAGGTTTGAAAATGAAATCATGGAGGTACACAAACAATATGATATTAGGAGTAAGGGGAACGTAGACAATTCAAAAAATAAGAACACTAGCACTGCTATCAAGAAAAACATAGAAAGTCAACCTAAGAAGACAGCAGACAAACCCATCATTTTGGCTAAAAAACCAGATTTAAACAAAGAGAAAAACAGCCAGCCAAATGTTGAACAGATTACTCCTAGCACCTCAGCTAGTGGTCCTAACAAAACTATCCCAATTACCAGTCCAAACAAAGTTCAGCAAATCAAAACTACTGAAAGGAATTCAATTGAAAAAATAGATGTAAATATGAACAAATAAATTGTTCCTTTCAGCCTTGAGGGAGAGATTTCCAAGATAAAAATTACCATCCCCCTAGCTGAACTAGTAACCCAAGAAGTATACAAAAACCAAGTTTTAAAAGCTTTGAACCTAGGAAGTGATACTGACACCTTAAACTTGACAGATGACAAAACCGAGTTTTTGTTTGGTCCAGAAGTTGAAGGAAAATACCAAGAAGGGGCTGTCCCTCCCTTCTATGTTAGTTTGAACATACATGAGAAAATTTTACACAATGCCATGCTAGATTCTGGGGCTTCACACAATCTAATGCCCAAGGTAGTAATGGAAAGCTTAGGCGTAGAAATTACTAAACCATAAAAATATTTGTATTTCTTTGACTCAAGCAGAGTCAAATGTTTGGGTTTAATCAAATATTTATGTTTTAACTTAGTTCAAATCCCTGCTAAGAGTCTAGTAATGGACATAGTTGTAGCTTACATTCCCCT
The DNA here is from genome assembly GCA_034641835.2 of Pinus albicaulis. Classification (NCBI taxonomy): domain Eukaryota; kingdom Viridiplantae; phylum Streptophyta; class Pinopsida; order Pinales; family Pinaceae; genus Pinus; species Pinus albicaulis. Next base: position 151,016,603 of record CM076571.1, on the reverse strand, counting down.
AAGTATGGCATGCTCTTATCAAGATCATGGGGAGCCAAACTTCAGGGGAGCCTTCAAATGGACATGTCTTATGCCACCATCCCTGTTTTTAACCAAAACAGAAGACTATACAGGGAATCTCACATGAAGTACATGGTGAGCAACATAGATAAACCAAACAACTCTCCAATCTATTCTATTCAGTCAAGTTTAGATTCCTTTATCTTATACAACGAAGATGAACTTTCTCAACAAGAAAAGGAAAACATAGACCCAACCAGTTTACCAGCAATCAAAACATCCCTCAAATCAGATACAAAACATTGGTAATCAACAACAACAAGAAAATGAAAATGAGGCAAATATACTTTGGACAATAAAATTTGATGGATCCTGTAATAAAACAAGTGTAGGGGCAGGTGTTTGGATTCAAAATATGAATAAGATTTTTTCATATAAATTAGATTTCCCATGCACTAACAATATTGCTGAGTACGAAGCACTTCTCCTAGGCTTACAATTTCTTAAACAATTAGAAGGCCAAAAGATATCAATCTTAGGAGATTCTGAACTTATCATAAGACAAATCAAAGGAGAATACTTAGCTAGAAATCCAAGGCTTAGGGAATATCGGAATGTTGTCCTTGATTTATTGAAAACCTTTGAAAAGTACGAACTGATTTTCATTCCTGGAGCACTAAATCATCTAGCAAATGAACTCGCTTTCAATGCCAACAACTGCCAAATACCTGAGATAAATGAACAACTTAGCGTTAAGGTAAAACGCAGGCTTGCTGTGCCTGATAACGAAGATCACTGGCAAGTGTTTGATTCTGACAAACACATAGATGATTTCTTAAAATTAGAAAACGATTTTGACATACCAATATCAGAAACCAGCCATAAAGAAAACTATTTGTATATTGAACAAATCCCAAAAGTTGAAATGACATATTCTGTTGATATAAATCATTATGAGAATCCTTTTGAAGTAGAGATAATTGACAATGCAGACCAAGAAGAGTTGGAAGTTTTGCAATGCAAGAGCGATACAATTCCAAGAGGTCTCACACCTTTAGAACACCTTTTCGATTTTAACGATGTAGCTAAAGAACCGAGAATGGAGCCTGTGGAAACAGATGTAGAAGAACATAACATAGGCAACGTAGCAGAACCCAAGATGATTAAACTGTCCATCACTCTCCTAGCTCACATAAAATTGCAATACATAGAACTGTTCAAAGAGTTTAAGGATGTTTTTGCTTGGGGATACAAAGACCGTATGATACCAGCATCATTCAGCACAAAATCCCTCTCAAAGAAAATAAAAAGCCTTTCAAACAAAAACTAAGGAGAATAAACCATGTTTTACTCCCTTTAGTTAAGGCAGAAATTGAAAAAATGCATGATGCTGGGATCATAGTACCAATTAGATATTCAGAATGGGTATCAAACTTGGTCTCTGTTAGGAAGAAGATGGGGGAAATCAGGTTCTGTATTGACTTCAAAAATTTAAATAGAGCCTCTTTAAAAGACAAATACCCCTTACCCAAGATGGACCATATACTTCAAAGGGTAGTTGGGTCAAAAAGGATATCCCTCTTAGATGGGTTCTCGGGTTACAACCAGGTGTTCGTGCTCCCAAGTGATCAAATCAAAACTGCTTTTACCACGCCTTGGGGCACCTTTATGTATGTCAAAATTCCTTTTGGATTGATGAATGCAGGGGCCACCTTACAAAGGGCCATGGACATAGCATTCTCTGAAGATATTGGCTATTTCATAATCATTTACCTTGATGACATAACCGTTTTCTCAAAAACTGATGAAGAACATTTGATTCATTTAAGGAAAGTTTTTGAGAAATGTAGAAAATTTGGCTTGTCATTGAATCCCAAGAAGACACTCTTTGGTCTCCAAGAAGGTAAACTTCTTGGCCATATAATTTCAGAAGCGGGAATCAAAATAGACCCTGCTAGGATAGATGGTATATTACAGTTCATCCATCCAAGAAGCCTCAAAGAATTACAATCTTTCATTGGGAAGATAAATTTTTTGAGGAGGTTTATCCCCAACCTTGCTGAGCTATTAAAAAACATTAAAAACATGCTAAAAAAAGACGTAGGTGTAAAATGGAATTTACCAATTAAACAATCATTCAAACTGTTCAAACAAGCTCTTACTCAAACACCAGTCCTGATTAGTCCAGATTTTACCAAAGACTTTTATATCTTTTATTTTGCATATGAACATACGATAGTTGCAGTGTTACTTCAAAAGAATGACTTGGGGCAAGAACAACCGATATCCTTCTTTAGTAGGGCCTTAAGAGATGCTCCTCTCAAATATAACATCATGGAGAAGCAAGCCTTAGCATTAGTGAAAGCTTTAAAGGACTTTAGAGTCTATATTTTACACTGTCACATAATTGCTTTTGTTCCACATACTGTTGTCAAGGACATTCTAAGTCAAGACCCTAATGGTAAAAGAGGAAAATGGATTGCAACTATTCTTGAGTATGACTTAGAAATCAGGCCCACCGAGCTGGTTAAAGGGCAAGGATTAGCAAAACTTATAGCTGAGTCTAACTTCCAAGCACTAGACATGAATATGGTAGATGTGTCGGAAGAAATAGAAGAATCTACTACTCCTTTCATTGAAGAGACATTTCTGAATTCTCCTTGGTATGCTGACATTATTTATGTGCTTTTATATTTGAATTCCCCTCCTTCTTTGTCTACAACTAAAGCTAGATTTTTGAAACAAAAAGCTTTAAGTTATTGCATCTTAGATGGGGTATTATATTGGAAAAATGCTATTGGAATTTTGTTTAAATGTTTACTTGAAGATGATGCAGGAAAAATCATGCATGAGTTGCATGACGGAGAATGTGGAGGACACCTCTACTGGAAGGCCACAACAAACAAAATTCTTAGATCTGGTCACTACTGGCCTACCTTTTCCCAGATACTCAAAATTTGGTCATGTCTTGTCATAAGTGTCAAATTTTTGATGGCAAAAGAAAACTCCTTCCCTTACCATTACATCATATCAGAGTTGAGGCACCTTTTCAATAATGGGGTTTAGACTTCATTGGGGAAATTCACCCATCTTCCTCAGCCCAACATAAGTGGATCCTCAACGCCACTAACTTCTTTACCAAGTGGATAGAAGCTATACCCTCCAAAAATGCTAATGATTCTGTCATTATCAACTTCCTTGAAACAAATATCCTATCCAGATTTGGTTGTCCCAAAAAAATCATAACAGATAATGTTGTTGTTTTTAAATCTAAGAAAAAGGTTGATTTCTGTTACAAATACCACATAACCTTGGGCCATTCTACTACCTACTATCCCCAAGGAAATGGATTAGCTGAATCTTCCAACAAGAGCCTCATCAATATCATCAAAAAGCTATTGGAACATAATCTGAAATCATGGCACAGTAAGCTAGTTCATGCCTTATGGGCTGATAGGTTAACTACAAAGAAGTCAATAAATATGTCCCCCTATCAGCTGGTCTATGGCATGGATGTAGTTTTTCCCAACTCATTAGGAGTTCCAGTCATAAAGCTCCTTCAAGAAGTGTAGGTCAAAGAAAATGATATGCAGAGGAGAATCAACTAGACCATCCATTTACAGTAGACCAGAGAAGAAGTCTATGAAAGGACGTAGTTGGTCCAAGAAAATGTAAAGAAACTATTTGATAGGAGGACCAAGGAAAACAATTTCCCGGTTGGAAATGTTTTTCTTAAATGGGATTCAAGAAGGGAAGAGAAGGGAAAACATGGCAAGTTTGAGAACTTGTGGAAAGGCCCCTATATTGCTCATGCTGAGAGGGATCACAATGCATTTTTCTTGAAAGAATTGAATGGAGAAGATCTATATGGAGGTCCTGTCAATGGCAGGATGCTAAAACATTAATTCTGCCAGGAATCATGAGTTTGAAAGAATTTTATTTTTTCATTGAAATATCATAGTCTGAATGTTGCATTCAAAGTTAGAAAAATAAAAATACAAAAACAGTAAAAGAGAGAAAAGAGGGAAGATTGTAAAAAAATAAAGGTACAGCCCCATACCAAAAAGAGAAAGAAAAATATGAAAGTGTGCGAGCTCAAATGCCACTACTAAAAACAAACTTCTAGTTAGCCATACAGCCTAATCATGGCTAATTAGTTTTAAATTGACTGCTGATAGGTTAGTGAATTTGATTTGCGAAACAACTTAATATTGGCTTATCAGTAGGTAGATTAGGCTAGAAATTAAAGGTTCAAACAAGCTCAAAATATGAACCTAAGTTTCCAAACAAGAATCACTCCAATATATTTTAATTCCTGAGTCAAAACAAAGGTAAAACTAGTTCTAATCAGCCCAAAATCTGAACCAGAGAACAAGCAAAGAACAACTCAAACAGAAATAAAAACAACGCTGAAAAAAGATGAAGGAAGTGCTTGAACTTTCAGACCTTAAGCCTTCCATTTTGATTTAATTTTCTGCAAAATAATGTCTATGTGTAGATTGTTTTTCTATGCCATAGATCAACAAAAAGTTAGACTGTCCAATCCTGACTTGTATGCTTTTAAATTTCTTTTTTACAAATTGGTGAATAAAAATCTGTTAGACTGTTTAATCCTAACAGATTAGTAGATTAGGTAGATAAGCATATGAACTCAACTGTTTAATCTGAGTTCATGGAGACATAAGAAGTAGAATTAGATTATTTTCTTACTTTCAAAAGAATAAAATGTTGTAAGAGAGTTTGCCAATCCAAGTACACTCTAAAGAAGAGAAAATGTTAGATCAGTAGGATTGGGTAGGTAGAAAGTTTGTGTTGATGAAAATCCATTATTTTTCATGGCTGCTAATATTTTTTAGAGCAAAAGAAGACCATCCAAATGAAGAAAGGGCAGCCCAATGGATAAGGTGCTGATCAGCCTCTAGAGAATGCAAGTCTGAAATTCTTGATGCCTTCAAGAAGGCACCATCCCCAAGTGGAGCCACTGTTAGCCACCTATAAAATTTTGTCACATCAAGTGGTGGCTAAAATCATTTTGGACAACCTTCAAGAAACACTTTTACTGCCAAAATTGTTGGTGCTTAAAGTCTCTGAAGATTTTCTATCCTTTGGTTAATCGTCACTGTTGTTTCCCTTTAAATTCTGAAAACCTGCTATTTTCATAGAGAAAGGACTGCTGCAAAATCCATTTTTTCCCCTCCTTCACTCAAAACTAACCTTCATTTTATTCCCTTCCCCCCCCCATGAAATTTCTCTATTTTTCACGATTTCCCTTCTTCCCTTCATAAAAATCCTTTTACAAGGTTTAAAACTCACTTTTAAACCTTGCCGAAACCCTCAAATCCATCCAAAAACATTGAAAAATTCATAAAAAATAAAAGTTTTTTGACTGTGTGCTTAAGCCCCTTTGGGCTAAGTCTAAACCACTTCCCCCCATGTACCCGCGCCCTAGAGCGAGGTGCTAGATTGATAAAGCGCTTATTGCAATCAGGATTTTCCATCAAACACAGGTCTTTTTGTTATTTGAAAGTCCGATGCCGATTAGCCCTTTGTATATAACACTCCAGTCCTTTGATCCCTTTCATAAATCCAAGGGCCCGCAATCGGGCGCTTAAAAATTGTAATAAACCATTTCCGATGCTTATTTCCTTTTGTCAATTCATAAACCCACTTTTTCTAAGTTTTGGTCTAAACCCACCAGAGCGATGTTTTTTAATGAAAATGGGTAGATTGAAAAGCCCCGCATCATTTTTCTGATGCGATTGAGCCCCATGCTATAAACCCCCATCCTTCGTTTCTATCCATATAAACCTGTGCCCAGGACCAAGAGTTAAAGTCCTGAAGCGCTAATCGCATCGGAGAAATAAAATGGGTAGATTGAAAGACCAGCATCGTGCGTCCAATGTGATTGGCTCTCATACATATAAGCCCCCGGCTTATGGATCTTCATATAAACCCACGGCCCCGCAAACGGGTGCCAAGCCATTTCATATATATATCCTGCCCTATAATCAATAAACCTTCATTTTTTAATCAAATTCCGCCTTCTTTATGTTATAATATGGTCTCGCCGTTCATAAATCAAACCCATTCCCGACCGTTGATCTAAAGCCGATCAACGATCAGTGCAACATCGCATCGTAGGTTTTTTATCGGGCGCATTTGTTCCCCACCCCCAATTGGTCACCTTCTCGACACATCCTCCACCGTCGATCTGATCTGCAGATCGACAGCCCACGATTAATCGCTTCGGCGCCCCCATGTTCTTTACCCCGCCGATTACGAAAGCTCTAATTGCATCTGGGCCATCCACGTGTCCAGATTGCATTTCCCGACTTTAGTTAAAATCATTTATACCTGACTGTGTAATGTTTTTTGGCCAATCCGCAGCCGTTGATCTCTGCAGATCAACGAACCTAATTAACCCATTCTCCGCCTTTGTATAATTTTGTTTATACCACAGATCACATCCTAGCAATTGATTTGTTCAATCTAACGATTCATATTAAACCCGACAGGCCTACCTCCTATGGGTCCTGCCTTCTTCAAAGTTTGATCTCAGCCGTCCATCTTAGATCCAATGGCTCAGATTGAAACCACCCTTCTCATTTCTTCTTGCACATCTATCCAATATCGCGCTTGCTTCCCAACCGCTAGATCTGAGGTCCCAAATCTAACGGCCCACATTCTATGTCGCGTGACTTTAAGCGCGAAAGTTAATCTCCAAAATTTACGCGATATAAGCTGTTTTAAAATTCCACGTGTCGGGCGGGGACACATATCGCATTTGATAAGGAAATACCACCTACCCATCTTTCCTCCACGCAAAACCTGTGGTTTTGTCTCCCGAAAACATTTTCCTCATTTTCTATTATATTATATCGCGCGTGCTTCCCGCCATTGATCCTTGGCCTCACGCTATCGTCCTTTGCCTTTACCAAAGGATTTTGATGAGTGATCTCCACCGTTTATTGGCCGGGCTGATCTCATCCGACGACCCAGGTTATCTCCGAAACCCAAATTTCAATTCTTAACAGATTTCATCCACCTAAAGGTTTTGTGTTTCTTTTGTTTTCACATAAAGCGGCCCTTTTCCATTATATTAACCCAGTCACTCCTGACTGTCGATCTTCGCGAGATTTGCGGATCTGACTTAATTCTCACCAGCACTTCTTCCAAATCACCTTCCTTTCACCTCTGTAAGAAATCTCCACCGTTGGATGCTGCCATCCAACGACCATGCTCCTACTTGAAACCTCCAAAGTAGTTTTTACCAAATATGCAGGATTTCTTAATTTTTTTTGTATTGTGCAGGATTTAAAGGGTTTTCAAACGTTTTTAAAAGAAAAAGAAAGTTGAGGATGAAGATCCTCTAGACTTCCGTTCATAAAAAAGAAAGCCATATACAGGGTTCAATTTCACGTTTCATCGATGCCTCATGGGAATTGATGCCATATGGACCTCGTACATACCTGCACATCAACAAGACACAAAGAATTAAATTAAACGAAGAGTATCAGTGTCGAAGACCCAAACACAACAGAAATGAAGGATTAAACATTGATTACACAGTTTAATGGATTACGGCTAAGGTCGATTATCAAAAGCATAATCCATTAAATTAAACACAATTAAAGCAAAATCAAGAATATTTATCAGACAGAGGATTCCTCCACTGCCACATCAGAGGAAAATTGATTCCTCTCAGCTACCAGATTGCCACCTATGGCCTCACATCATTCAACAGAGGCCGAGTAATGATTAGAACGGAATATTTTTGCCCAATACAGCTGAATAGTTAATTTATCCCAAAGGATTAATTACAAAAATATCAGCTGAGTTATTATTGAAATGACACAGAGCCTAAAATTCAACATAAGCTTCCAGCAAGCTGAAATACTTAATGTAAACCAATTAATACAAGAAAATATCTGTAAAATTCTCCCTTGAGCCCCTCAAAGGCCGAGAAAAATTAACTGTATTAATTGAAATCAGAAGATCTTTTCTCTCTTTCGACCTCCTCATCCCTCTATAAAAACTTGATGAGGAATCCATTATAAACATTAGTTGTTTTGATTACTAGTTGTAATACTGAAACTCTTTGAAATATACATAGTCTGTTGAAGTTGAAGAAGAAATTGAAGTCTTGGAAGCCCTGATGATGTTGTTACATGCTTGTTCTTGAGAAGGCTCTATCATTGGATCCATGAGCTTGGATGTTGGTGAAGTATTCTAAACTGTTTAATGTTTTTCCATGTTTTCATTTTGTTCCATAAATTCTTACTACAGTAGGATGAAATTTTTAGGCTAAGAAATGACTCTTGGAAGCAGCTTAGACCTGTTTATCCTTCACTGATTTATGTTTTCTTCTGCTGAGGTATATTAGAGTCTTTAATCTCTCTCTTTAGTCCTCATGCTTGTTTATTTCCTTAATAGCTCGAATATTTGGTTTCAGCATGATTTATGGTTCTCATTGCTTGTCTGCTACCACTTAAAGGCTGTTATTGAAGTCTCCCTTTGAAGTATCTTTGTTTACAGTGAGCCAAGGAGGTCTGTTCTGATCATGCCCCTTGTCCTTGCTTGAAAATTTGGCTTAAAGGTCTTTATAGTTGTGATCATAGATGTATTTAGGTGTTCCCTCTTCTATGACCGTAATTATCAGTGAATCTTCTATGTTTTCTAAGTCATTTGAAATAAAATCTTTGAGGAAATAGGGTGTTCCCCGAATCTTAGATTTCATTTTAAAAGTTGTTTTGAAGTCATTATTTGCTTAAAGAATGCTTTGTAGAATTCATGGTTAGCCCTATCTATCAAATAGCACTTTATTATTCAAGTTGTGTTTTCAAATTCCCTTTGTTGAGAATTAAATTTCTGTTTCCAAATCATTGATGTCCATCTCATTCCAAAACCAAAGGATCCTGCGGCCAAGTTAGATTTGCCCTTTGATATCCCATATCCATTGATAAGTTTGTCATAACCTCTCTTTGACTCCATTGCCCAATGAAACTGACATTTCCCCTTTCTATCTATCTTTCCTAGACCTTTTATGTTCTACTGTATCAATTCAACCAAACAAACCAATAAAAGTCTGCACTTAATAACTAATCTAAAACCAATAATCAAAGCACACAAGATAAACCTTTGCAAAAAACAAATAATTTGAGAGATCCCTCTCTGAGAGTAGGAGGACTAGATCCTGTAACTCTAAATATTGGTTCTGATGTTGCCTTGTCTTTTGATTTTCCAAACTATCAAAACATCGGACACCAACAGGATAAACTAAAGGAGAATTCTCAAAGGTGTCAAATTCTTGAAAGACATGGTTAAAATTGTTGAGAAAGAGAATGATGGGAACACATCACCATCATCCCATGACAGCACACAATGTAGAGGAAGAGCTGAAGCAAGCTCTCATCGCCTTAACAACACTAGAGATAACCAGACATTGTTGAAACCTTCAAGGAAAGAGAATGATGGAAACACATCATCATCATCCCATGGCAGTGCACAGTGTAGAGGAAGAGTTGAGGCAAGCTCTCATTGCCATAATTGCACCAGAGACAACCAGGAAAGGTATAATAAGTCTCAGTAATCTAGATTTCATTTTAATTACAAGCATGTTGTTGATAATGAATGAAAATCATGGCATCGAAAAATGTGTAGTCTTTTTGGTTTATATAACCATGTGTTTGTTGAGTGTTGGAAGAGAATGGCATCATGAAAGAGGATGAGGTATGGAAGGAATTCTCCACATCAGGAAAGGAAGTAGGTTAAGCAGGTCTAGAGGAAGAAGAATTTTTACAGCCATTGCAACAAAGGTGGTTGTCAAGCAACCACATGTTGGAGGCTCCATCCAGAGTGACGTCTCAAGGACAAAGCACTCCTACAGAAACCAGTTGGTGAAGATGTTTGACAAGAAAATCCACCACGTAACTTTTGGTGCACATTGTTGAATAAGAGATGGTTTTTCTAGATGTGATAGTTTTTCATGGCTGTATTTTGTAAATCATGTGTTTCAATGTAAAATTTAAAGGTGATGATGTGTTTTCCATCACTTTTTTGAAAAAACAATGATATTTTGGCCTTGTGTTTATAGTTGGGGTATTATTTCCATTTTGAAGTAAACTTGACCACAAAGTATGTGCTATAAAATTGTGGCAAGTATGGGATACTTGGTTCATAACTGTTCATATAATTGAGCATGTAATTTTCAAAGTATTGTAATACAAGTTTGTAGAGGATGCAGGTTTTGTCTCATCGCTTATGGCTCCGAAGAACAAAGGTGAAGGAGAAGGAAGGGTGACATGTCAGGACACTTGTGGTGCAGACAATGTACACGAAAATTGCAAGTATGATCATGATTTTGGTGGACCAAAAGCTCCTAAGTTGGGAAGAATGATCTAGGTGGCTCCAGACACACTTAGAGGTCAAAGAGGGCTTATAATAGCTCAAAAGTCAAAGTGGTCAAATTGCTCTCGAACTAGGACTAGATCAAAGTGCTCATTGCTATGATTCCAACGGTGTGAAAAACACTACAATATGAGCTTGTATGAAGGAGAGAGGGTTGTTAAAATTTTGGTCAAAGTGGGCATGTACACCAGGATTAATGGTCCTACAAATTTACTGAGTCTAGGGCATGAAACCGGGCTCCCAAAAACGGGAAAATTTGTTGGACAGTTAATTTGCCTAATATCCCTTATTTTAGGCAAGTTGGAAAAAAAACTATGTATTATAAATAAATTAATTAAAAAGTGAATAAATAAATAGTGGGGTGGCAGGCCACCAACCCCACTTCCCTCAATCTCCAAGGGTCATGTATTAAACACGTTATATATGGGGTGGTGGGTCACCACCACTGCCACACTCTCTACCAACATTCAGCGTAACTATGTAACAATATGACTGTTGGGTGGGCCGCCACCGATGGACCAGACCCACACCCCTCCTCCCGGTACCATATGCCACAAGACAAACGAAGGTGGCGGGGCTTGAACCCTTACGGTCGATCCGGCTAGCCCGTGTCCCGGTCACCTCCACGTCATGTTACAACCATTTTAATACCATAAACCTAACAATATACAATGTTTAACTACCGATGGAACATAATGGCGCCAATATAACTATTTTCCAAAAGAGTTAAATTTCCAATTCAAACCGCACGCCATATTCAACAAAATAGTTTGCCAAGTTGGGGAGGCGGGGGATTCGAACCCTGACCTCCGCCGACATAGTCGACTTCGCCACCAACGAGCCTATGGCTCGTTCCTTGGTGGATCCGCCGAAGTGAAATATTTAAACCCTTCACAATCATTTGCAGGGGGAGGTAATGAAGCAGATTAGAGAGAGAGGAATCGTGCCTGGTTGAACGATGCCCCAGGTGGAACCTTGCCTAGATGCATGAGCGGAACCCTGAACTTGGAGAATTTTCCCGGGAGGAAAATTTTTGTAGTGTTAGAATGTTATCAAGTTTATAGTCATTTTTCACAAAATTTTGTAGGGAGCATGATGGTGAGGTCAGATTCACCATCTGAGAAAAATAATTGCAGGCGCCTAGCAGTGAGGAATCTTTGAAGAATATTGAGGAATCTAAAATATTCTCAAATGCCCAGATTTTGATGGTGTTAGAATTGGATGAGTTGACAGTCGATTTTACAATACTCATTGCTAGAAATTCATTGGTGTAGTCAGTTTCAGTAGTTGAGCCTTTCATTTTTTTGGCCATCTTCGGAAGTGGAGATACATGATGCAGTCATGTTATGTTTCATTTTGTTATCGCCGAGATGACGTATCATTAGTGAGATACCTATTTGACACTATGTTGAAGGATGAATTTTATCACACTATTGTGAGATTGTGATGCTTGTTGCCACATTATTGTGAGATTGTATTAGCTTATGATGCTTGAAGAGAAGCATTTTTTGCGTGAGAATTCATGTAGGTAGAACATCGCGTGGAGAGACAACCACTCTTGTTGTGGGAAATTGTCCTTTTTATGACAGAGAATACTCCATGCACGTCATCATCATTTCCAGCATTATATGAAGTGACCTCCACTCTCTTGACACCGGGCCCAGAGATGTAACCTACACTAGGTGAACTCCGTTATCAAATGAATTGTGTTCTTGATTTTCTGATCATCATTATGTTTTCTCTTGTTTAAGCATGCACACATGGTTCTTTTATGCTCTTTTAAATGCAATTCTATTAACATCATAGAAGTAAAATACCTTGGATAATTCTGGTAGCTGAAGGAACCCGGATCAATCATAGGTTGACATTGGAGGCTCTGTAAGTGCAGGAGAAACATCTCAAGCTCAGGAAATTAAAGGATATCACCTGATCTCCTGGACTTTGACACTATGCATAACGGTGTGTTTGCAATGTGATTGAGTCTTATGTGACTCTTGTGAAGGTTTTGGTAGTGCCCAATTGACATCGTGATGATATAGGATTTATTAATGTAGCAACCAAGAGTGTAATACAACAATGGTAAATTATTTCTATGGTCATGGTACAATTTAAAGTATTTTTTACTACTTTTGAAGAAAAAAATCATTTACTGTGGATAGTACCATTATTTCATAGCAAGGAATGGAAACATAAAATGACAAATATATTGAAAATGACAAGCAAGGGTACGCACTGTCATTGTTAGAAACAAACGAAGCTATTGTAGGGTTTTGGAGTACCTTGTGAATTCTTATTTGTTGTTATTTTTTCCCTCTGCATCACAACTATGAGTGCAACCTGTTTTTGGAGGATATGTCACTGTTCCAAGGGATCTAGAGGTTTTTGTCAACACCCTACAAGCTCAATTTATCAATGGTGTTCTACCTATTTGGAGCAATCCAATATTTTGTTGTTGTAATCCATCTTTAATTACCTTAGTTTCCATTATTACCTTGATTAGGAAGAAACATTTTAAATTTTTGTGAACATGTAAGAGAGAAAAGAGGGATTCCCTTTAGTAAAGTGGCAGTCATTAGCTAAACCAAAGGAAGTTGGTGGATTGGGTTTAGAAAACATACATTCCTTTGGTAAGGCTTAGAAAACCAAGAGTCTATATAGGTTGATTTCTAAGAAATTCATACACAGGAAAGTGATTATTTGTAAGTATATAAAACCACTATCAATGGAAGATTGGATCACATAGGTTGTATTGTTGATCGCCACATTGTAGAACCAGGGAATCCATTACTTGGCACAAGCAACAAATCTAATTTCCACACCTATTTGGAACCAGATAATCCATTACTTGGCACCACAACAAATCTAATTCCCAAACCTATTTGGAATGAGGGATAGAAAAGTGAGGTAGAGTTAAAATTATCATAGAGGGAAGAAAAATAGTGTAAGGAATATCTAGTACAACTTCAAAATAATTACATCGGGCTTAGAGAGGAGGAGGATTCTTTTGTGTGGTCAAAGAATCATGCCATAGGGGTACATACTCTGAGGCTAGTACATAAATCTATATTTGTAGATAATTCATGAGGAGCAACGTGGTAGTGGCAGAAGCTCTGGAAGTTAAAAAATCTTCAAAAATCTAAGGGACTAAATGCATATATACCTATGAGAGATATCATGTTCAATTTTTAAAAATCTGGGTTTTGAATAAAGACTTAAAGGGATGTAAGGCACTGCCTCTTATGATATTTTGATGTATATGGATTGCAAGAAAATATGAGATCTTTCAAGGTAAGGTTTAGCCATCATTTTAGTGTGTCTCCTAGTCATGATTGATCTTTCAAAGTAAAAAATCCCCTAACATTGGTAAAGAAAGGACATTGATCCATGCTTCTATTGTTAAGAGTGGGAATGGTGTTATTTCAATTTTCAACAGTTCCAGTCAAAGTAAAAAATCATGATATGTTGCAGGAAGTATCTTATACCTTAGTGATTCTATTACTCATATATTCAAAATTTAAAGCATTTATTAATACAGGCTCTAACAATTGTGATGAAATAAAGGCACAAATTTTTTTATTAACAGTAGCAGTATAGGAGAGGTGACTGAAGTCCAGGTCTGTGGGGATTCCTTGGTTATCAATTGGTTGAATGGTAGCTTTAGGATGGAAGAATTGTTTTTGCAACCCATTCTGGAGTAGCTGAAGAAAATCAAGGCACAATTCTTGAATATTTCATTCCATCATATTTATAGAGAATTTAAGGAAGAGGCCAATAGATTTTCTAAAGAGGGCTTTTTGATGGCACAAAACTATGGTTTAGCATGGGAAATTAGGTATGGTGTAAGCCTCCAAGAGAGGTCATTGGAAGAACTAGATCTGTGACTATATATATATATATATATATATATATATATATATATATATATATATATATATATATATATATATATATATATATATATATATCAATCAAACATTATCTTGTACTTTTGTTCTCCAGTCCCTCGGGTCAACCTTATTTAGTATCATTTCAAACATGTGTACAAACTTTGTCAGCTGATATGTACTCCAATAAGAAATTGAGCACAAAAAAATTAACACTTGCAGATTCAACATGTACGATTACAAAAAGCTCGCATGAGTCCTTCCTATTATCACTTTTTACTTTTTTTGATGCATGTGAAATAACTGTTTAGGTTGACCCTAAGTACCACCAGTAGAGCTACTAAATTTACACCATATGCAAGTACTAAACAATATTGATGGAAAAATAATTTCCTCTTTTAATATTCGAAGCATCCATTGTATCTATATATTGTTCATAAACATCAAAATTTTAATAATGGGAGTGAAAAAAATTATTGCACAAAGCAATAATTAGATCATACTAGCAAGACTAGAACCTTCAAATTATTAATTACATCATCGTGGAGAGATGCAGATAATGGAAATTTAACACATGCCTCAATCTTTACATAATATAAAATTTTGAATGATTGGTTTCTTGTAAATGTACTCTACGACATGCTATAATGTGATATGTGTATGCACATATTTTTTGAAGCTCCACACAGGAGAAGGTTTGAGAACTAAGTAATAATATTTATGATGTTACTTGTTTACAGATTTGAGAAAGCCTCAAGGGTTACAATCAAAATCTGGAAATTCTGTTTCCTGGTGGAATGTGAGACATGCTTGGATTTGTATAGTGATTTAATGCTTGTTTAGGATCTAGGTAAGTGTGAATGAATACAAGATTTATGTCATTGCTCTACATTGGATTCCCATTCTCTCTAAGTTATGAAAGGAAAGTTAAAACCTGATTATACTAAGGGACAACATATTCCATTGCCAAACTTTAACCTTACAAGGAAGTGCACTACACTTGTTTGATACTTCCACACATTTTGAGGGCATTCCAATAGAAATGTCAATGTTGTTGGACACACTAACATTGGTTAGTTTTAGAAAATTTCTCTTTGTCAAATATGTTATTTTCATGAAGTAATATTTCCAACCAAGAGGATAAAGTCTTGGCATGCCTAGGATATTGTGGTGTTATTTCTTGCATGTAGTTGTGATTTATTAGTATTCCACCACTAATAACTTCATTGCGTAGTTGTCTGTTTAGTAGTATATTACAACAATGACTTGTTAAAGGAAAATGATTCAAATTTGTTTGAATGTCATAAACTGGAAGGAAATTTAGCTTTGAATTAGAAAAATGGAATATATTATGAAAAATATGTTTTTTGATCAAATATAGGCTCATTTCCTGATCAATAGTAAAAAACAATCATGACAATAAGCAATGATTTTGGACACTATGAATTATAGAACTCTCCAACTCAAAAACAGGTTAGCATACTCAGTTTTGTCTACATATGAGAAAAATGAATGAGTAACATTAAGTTTTCTTTGAATATTTATATAATCATTTCAGATATTCTAAATGGAAGTTGCATGTGCTAATATTGCTCAATTAATTACATGGAAAACAAGGGGCATACATAATTTGTTGACTTATGGGAATTAGATTCCTTTTCCGCTGGAATAGTATGCTGCTAATCGAATATTACTATATTGAAGCTATATTCTTGTTTAATATCACAATTTACAAAGTCTTTTCTTATTCTTTTTTAGTTTCTTGTTGTGATCTCATGTCAGCAATACTTTTCTCCACCCACTAGATTTCTACTGACTAGTTTTATTGTTGAAGTGTCACTACTTCTTAGAGATAACTAGAGGAAAAAATACAACTACAAAAGTGGAGCATGAAACATTCTTATTATAAATTGCTAGCTCTGTTGTGTTTATTTGTGACATTATATTTTCTTTGTTTATAGAAGTCATCTGAACACATAGTGGTCACTATTTTCCAATTGAATAAAACTTGTTCTAGTTTATTTCCTTTATGGGGAAAAACAATATTAAAAATATTGTTGATGTTGAGGTATTCCAGTTTTCCTCGACTTTCATGTCTTATACTCTGCGTTATAGTTTTTTTTTTTAATTTCAGAAAAGGAACTCAATATTGATGGTAAGAAGCAGGGAATGAAGAAAGAGGAGAACAATAAAACAAATGCGAAAAAATGAAAATTAAAGAGAGAGAAGAGAATTGGTCTAGTAGTACCCGTAGAGCCAATATCCCACATAAGACACAGACATAGAGACCGATGGTCAAGTCTTCAAAGTTGGTGAATTCACATGCAATGCCTTGGAAAGACAATGATAATGTTTTGAAGTGATAAAACAATATTTCATGTGTAAATTGTACTCCAACCAATATTAAGTTGGAAACCCATATTGTAATACTTGACACTTTATAAAATACAGTTTATGTGGTTGTAATTATTGATAGTTGCACTTGATATTACTTAGTATTGTAATTAACATGTGTAACTTTATGTTCTCATATTAGATGAACATGTACATTGTATGACACTTTTTTATAAATTTAGTTGCAAAATCATACTAATTAATTTATGTTGATTAATAATGAACACATAAAATCAATCTAGAAATACTAAATTAGTAGTTTATGTTTATTAATGATGAAAATAAAATAAAATGAATATATGACTAAATTAGTTTCTTATAATGATTGTTAATGAAAGTAAATGAAATGAATATAAACTAATAAAGTAGTCATTTATATAATGAATATGAAACTACCAAAAAATATAAATGACTACTGCAAATGATAAATTTGTGATTACAAATGCCGACTAAATTTTGCATATATATGACTATTAGTAGCTAATTTACAGTATTTTATAAGACGACCAAACTTTAGTCATATTTCTTTGGTCATTAATTGGTTTCAAACGATGACTAAAATTTTCATATATATGATTATAACATGACCAACATTTTAATCATATTTCTTTAGTTATTAATTGTTTTTCTCTGGTGATTATTTAGTAATATATTTTGTTGTATATTTGGTCATTAATTGTGGCAATTAATAGCTAAATGAATGACCAAATATAATACTAGACAACAAAATTGAGACAAACAATTAATTACTAAGCTGAAAATGACTATAAGTTGGTTGCATTATGGGTCACCGACCGAAAATTAGTTGTTTATAAGAAAAATTTAGTCATTTTTTTAGTAACTAATTATTCATTTTGTAATAGGGATTATTAGTCCCTTCTATAAGGCAATAGAGACTATATTAATCAAAATGCCTCGTTCCTATCAGTCATTGCACATAACTCAAGACATCAAAAATACCAAACCTAAATTTTTAATACAAGTGCTTTTTGACCACCCCATAGGAGATTGACACTAATTTATACTACTTTTTGGCAGCCAATGAATAATTTGGCCTTCTTATTTGGCCTCTTCTTGAGGTGAGAGTCACATATTAGATGAAACTCATTGGTTAAAAAAATCCTATTGTCAAGTAATCATTTCATATCCAAGTAATGCAATGAATTAGTATTGTTGAGATTGCAACAAGGTGACAGAGCTTAGTGGAAAGAATTCGCCTTCACTAAGTGGGCCTGCAGGGTATTTTTGGCGCAAAGTCTATTTTTAGACTATGTCTATTTTTAGACATATGGATCATGTTCTATAAGTTGCAGGATGCTATTTGTGGATGGTTGGTCAAGTTGGAAAAAATAGATGGACTTCTATTTTTAGACATCTTGGCGGAATCTATTTTAGATTGCCGATCTAAAAATAGATATGTCGAATATTATTAGCTCTTAGCAATATTTAGACTCTAAACATTATCTTATTCTCTTGGAGCACTTCGGTTTTCTTTTGGATGTGGGCATTTAGTATGAATTCTTTGTCGAAGTGTACGAAAAAGAACCACTTTAGCTACGCATAACTAATAGCCCTAACAACAATAATGGCTGCAAAACATCTTCAGATCTGCAATTAGTAGTTAGAATGCTGCGACAAACAGATCTATAAATGGAAAGACATTAAGCAGTAAAGTAAAGAGTTTGCTCCATGCATCCAACAGACAAGACAAGAACACGATTTTTGAATGAATTTTTATATTACAGGGCACCTGGGAGGAAACAAGAAGGTGTATCCAGATCTCCTCAATAGGATGGGTTCTTTGTAGTCCTCAGCACTTCAGATCTAAGCTTTCTCTCTCTTGTAGATGTAGAAAACCCAATGTAGAAGGTAGAGCTCAATGGGAGCAACAATGGCAGAAAATGAGACCGAGTGTATAGATCGAGAGTGATCTAGTATGCAACAAAAGGTGAAGAATGAAGGGGAAAACCCTCCTATTTATAACAAAATATTGGGTCATTCTAGATCTTGGTGCATGATTAAAATAATGTTAACCAAATCTAGATCCACCTCCATGGAATATTTTATTATTATTTGTTGGAGGGAAAGGGTGTTTGACTTGGGTCAAATCCCTTGATTAGTGAAAAATAAATAAATAAATGATTTATTTATCTTTTTAAGGAAGTGGTTGGGATATAATCGAATAAATAATGATTTATTTGATTAATGGTGGTTGATTTGGTCATATTTAACAAGGAATATTATTTAAATAATTATTCCTAGAAAATAATAAGATAACTATGGGTGTATCTCATTAATTTCTTTGTTTTTGGGTTAAACATGACTGGGAATAATAATTAAATTGTGGTTTAATTAATTATTCCTTTTGGGGTTTCCTTGATTAACATAGTGAAAGCAGTTTTACTTGGGGTAAAACTGGTCTTACATGGTGTACTTGGGTCCATCTAATAATAAAAGGTGAGATGACCAAAAAATGGTGTAACAGATTGCCCCCCAGCGTGCGAGTGTCAGGAGCAAATCGTATGACCGAAGTACGTTGTAAGAATACAATCACCGGACAACAAAAGGGGATGTCAGAGAGAGAAGTGTGAGGTAGATAGTGTGCTGAAGGACTAGACCCTAAGGAGACGAGACTCGCAGGTGCAACAAGTCTCTTTTTATGAGAGGGTACCTGTGCTGAAGGCGGCGGGGGAGGCATACCTATGCCCGCCGAGACAAAGTACAAAAGAATAGTGTGTCCGGTAAACAAGGGACCGAACCATAAAGTACAACTGGCATAAGCAGGAGCCAGATAAGAATACAATGAAGAGTCTCACATACATGCTGTGCCTGGGATAACAGCCAGGACTAGTACAATAATATCTGAGTACATGAGATAAATACAACCCAAATGCCCCCTCTAAATGGGGAAGGGCTCACAAAATCTGACTGATACATGCAAATCATAGAGGTGCTGCAAGTGGCTAAGGCCAACATCATCAAAATCTGGAGCGGCATCAAAGGCTGCAATGAAGAGGTCATCCGGGCATGTGGGGGGCTACCTGCAGGGCCACCCCCTCATGAGGGCTGAGACATCTCACACACGCCCGGGAATCATCAAGAGCTGCTGCTGGGTCACTGGACTGTCCAGTATACAAATCTCGATCATGCTGAAAGGAGCTGGAGAAGCAACCAAGTCAAAGGGAAGTGAGAAATCCCCCTGCCTGATCCGAGGCACCGAACAAAAGTGGAAGCTGGAACCAAGGTACACCGCCCTCTAGACCTTGCTTCTGGAATAAATGTGCTGAGGTCGACAGAAGGAGGTCCGCTGTAGGTGAGGCAATGAGAGAACCTCAACTAAGGCACGAGAGAAGAGCAATAGAGCGACGGACAGACTGACACTAATGATGATGGTGGAAATGGGAAGGATGGAGTGGTGAATGGACAACGTCCCTTGTTAGAGCATAAAGGGCATGAATGACATGGCGGCGACTGACACAATAGCGAAGGGGACAGGGGACAGTGGGGCTGAAGGTCATGAGATGCGACACAAGAGAGGAACCAAGCAAAAAGAATGGAGGGCTATAGTAGGGTGTAAAAGGACGCAGGATAGACTCCATGAATGCAATGATGACTCGACTTGGATGCTCTAAACAAGGGCGACTGTAGAGTGCTGCCACACAGTAAAGGCCCCAATGGGGGTCATAGAAACATGAGTACAAAGTGGGCACTCATGACGAAAATCAACACGAACATGGACAAGTAAGGGGGCGATGTGGTGCCCCAAGTACAAGTGTCGTGAGTGAGGAAATTCGATTTTAAGGAGCGGTGAAGGGACCCTTCGTGGAAAAATGTGTCCGGGTGAAGTATCAAATCACCAAAAACTAAGTAAAACCCATTTGAGAGCTCGGTGAGATCTATCCAGCGGTGCTGACGGTTCGGCGAACGGGGCTACGGTGTGGTCGCAGCAGTCGAAAGAAGAAACAGGGGTTCTCTTTTAATGAGGCGATTTTCCCTCCAAAATCATTCATTTGCTATTGTTGCTGTGGTGAATGTGGAGAGGAGAGAAGGCCCTAAATCTTGCGGCGAACGTAGCGGACAAACCGACCGTTGGATTCGAGATCTGTCAGTTGGAGGCGAGAGGCCTAACCTTGCTCTTGCATTTTGATGGATTACATTTGCAGTTGAGGGCCCAAAACCCCCAGAAACAACCCCTCCTTCATCTCTATGGCCGGGTCGCACTTTTTTGGGGCAAAAAGTACGACCCAGGACACAGGTATTAGGGCAACAAGTGCGTCCTGGTCCAGAAAATGGCAGAGAACTGCGACCTGGGAGATGAGGGGGGTTTGGTGCTATTTTATGGCTGGGAGTTGGATTTTGGTGAAGTAGGAAAAATGAAAAAACAGATGCTGGCTATCTAAAAGAAAATAAAACATGCAGTTCAGAGGGGAAATGCTAAGGGTAATATTTCTTAAGATAGAGTGCATTGCGAGGGTTAGGAAGGGGGTGGCCTTCGAAATCCTCTAAGAGGTATGGTTGGGGGGCAGAGGTGCCCCCAAGCATGGTGTGGTCATGGCAAAATGTATCTAGAAAAATGGGAATCTAAACACATTTTAATGATGTGGTGTGCCATTTGTTCTGGTTATGGTTATGCAGTTTGAGAAAGGAAATGGAGGATTACCAATCTCTTTTGGTACTGCATATAGGGATCAAATGGACTTTAAGTTTCCGAATTGGCATACCTGGTGTCACTATCCCACAAGGAGGATTTGGAGATAATGAACTGATGCTCTCGTAGAAAAGCTATAGGTTGGTCAACAATAATGTCTAACAGACTGGGTTGCTGATGTAAGATGAGGGAACGATAAGGGGTATCGTCCTGAGAGTGATCTGAAGTGTTATGAGACTCTAGAGGTTCTTCTAAGTGTGGAAGAATACTGGGTCTAGAGTCAACACGACCAGATACACTAGGAGAGTGGTGGAGAATGGCATCTCGTGGTCTCTCAAATGTGGGTGCCCCCTTACCCAAACATTGGGTTTTGATGTAATGGCCACAAGGTGGGTGTGGTGTCAACGCATGGGTTCGATGTAAGGGAGAATAGATAAAGTCACGGGTGGGAATTTCTTCCATAATGTCGTCATCGTGATAGAAGATGGGGTGACTGGTGGAAGAAGAACCACCTGACATGGTGAAGTGGCCTGAATCATCATCATGAGAAGAGAGGTTCACATGCGCATCGTCACAATGGGTGACCGAAGAGAAAGTAGATAACGGATCTACCGATGTTGAGCCCAAGATGACCGCTGAAGGAAGGTCAAGCGAAACAACAGGGGAGGATTCAGATGGAACGTTCCCCAATGGTCTCATGGATGATGACAGGTACAAAATGGTGACTGAGGGCTCCGTTGGCTGAAAAGCAGGAGGCGGAATGTGAATGTCCTCTGGTCCGATCGAAGCGGCCTTGAATTGGCGGTACAAGTCCAAGGAGGAACGGTACTCGTCAAGGCGGGGACAGAGGTGGGTGTAATGGCCGTGAAAATCGCACAAGGCACAAGGGTGGTTTGTGCGCAAGTGTTTGAGTTTTGGGAGGGAGTCGGGAATAGGGACATGGACTTCTGGGAGATCAGAGTCGGGGAATGTCGCGTTGACCAGAAGCTTGAGGTGGGGCAATTCAGGACACATGTGAGTGGCATGACCGACGACATCACACAAAGCGCATCGAATGGCGGGCTTTGGTGGACGTGGGGGAGGAGCCGGGTTGATCGTGGTGGTTTGGTCTTTGGTTGCCCCCTTGCGGGCTTTGCCTTTTTTCCCGGGAGCCAACCCAACAGGAGAAGGGTCCTGTGGAGGTGCCGGGGGCACAGTGGCTATGGAGGAAGCGAGGGGGACCGGTTGAACCGGTGTCAAAGCGATGTAAGGTTTGGGGTGACCAGGGGGGGTGGCGGCTGGGGGGTCAAGGTACCAAACCGGAATACCCAAGGTCAAGTTAGGGAGAGAGAGGGTGGCCATGACGGGGACAGAATATACTCCGGGAGGGGGAGCCAAGAAGGGGATCTGTCCAGCAGGGTAGTGACCAGGAGGTACGGCTCCAAGATGGTTAAGGCCGGGGGACCGTCCATTTGTTGCTATCGTTCGGGGGATACCTGTTTGGAGGTGAGGGCGGAAGGAGGAGAATCGGTGCAGCGGAGATGATTGCATCATGCAAACATTCGACAAGGCAGGGTCGATGACGAGGAGGGGAGGAAGATGAGAAAGAGTACAGCGACGGGTGGAATCTTTATAGACGCCGGGGGAGACACTGGTCAAAGAATCGACGGTTTGATTGTTGGCTACAGAAGAGATGGTCGTCTCGGAGGCGGCGGATGGAGACGGCGGCTCATGATACGATAGCTGGTCAATGGTGACTATCTTTCCATTATGTGGAAAAGACATCTTGCGGAAGACCGCGGATGGGACAGCAGACATGGCATAGGTGTAGCTTCGCCCTAATAGAATGTTGTAGTCTAGAGGGGCGTCAATGACTTCGACATCAACGCAAACAGTCTTACCGGCGAGGGTGATGGGACAGTTACGAAACAGGCCAATAGGCTGGGAGGTATGACCATCCCACGCTCGAAGGGTGATCGTGGAAGGGGCCAACTCAGGGGATCCGAGTTGCTTCCAAACCGAAGCGGACATCACACAGGTGGATGCCCCCTCATCAATTATACACCGGGATACAATGGCGTTCCGGATTTTGACTGGGATTTGGAAAGCAACGGAAGGAAGAAGAGGAGGGTGGTCCGATTGAGTGGCGTCGAAAACAATCATTTGGTCATCAGCAGGATCAACAGCGCCCACGGCAGATAGTAGAGCCTTCCTTTGAGAAGGGCACGACTGGAGGAGTTCCCGTGTGGAAATGGCAGCAGGGGATTGTGCCAAATCATCTACTATACTGTACGATTGAGCGGCTCGACCGGAAGCAGCATTTCGGCGTAATGGACCCTTTGGAATCTTTGGGTGAACCTCAACTTTGGGTTGAGGGATGTGTAAGGGGCCACTGGGTGTCGAAAGAGGCTCTGTAGAACCTGAAGATGGAGGCTCGGGAGTAGACTGAGCAGGAGTCTTGGGGTATTGGCAAGACCGAGTTTGAAGGTGAAGGTCGACGGAAGGGGACGAATCGGAGCGCATCATAAGGATCTGGTAGTCAGAGGAACCAGAAATGGACGAGGGTGTGGCTGCATGGCTGTCGGGGGGTTGGGTAGCCACGAGTCCCTGTTGAGGGAAAGGATCAGTGAACACAGCTGGCGGGGTAGTGGCCACATTAGGAGGAGCGTGAGGGGAGGCGTGTTGTCCACGCAATGTGGCTTGAGACTCCCACATCTGTCGCATCTGGGGTAAGAGAGGACAATCGTGAGTGTAGTGACCGTAATCACTGCAATACGAACAGGGCTTGTTTGTGCGAAGCGGCCTGTCCGGCCTGGGCAGGATGCCCTGAGGCTGGTTGCTAGTGTTAGGGTCCATACCAGAATTGGATCCTCGGTTACCGGGGGCAGATGGGTTCTGGTTGCCTCTCCGCCTTCTTTGAGAAGAAGGGGGAATAAACGCACCCTGTTGTGCAAATACTTGCCCTGGAGGGGGTTGTAAGGGCTGTTGCAGGTGGTGAGGAGGCAAGGGAGGCGGAAGCGCATATGCTGGAGGAGTTGGCGCACCAGGCTGCGGATAAAAGTAAGGGTTGGGTTGGGTAGCATTGAGGTAAGCAGGAGGTTGGGCAAAAGGAGGAGGCATGCCGTATCCTGGATACATGTTGTCAGGAGGGGGCAGAGTGCTAGAGGTGCTGGCCCCTCCCTGAGGGAGGCCATGGCTCATAGGAGGGTGAGCAGAGGGGTGGGAAAGAGATCCAACAATACCGTCGGCGGAATGAGATGCCCCCGGGGCGTTAGCGCCACCGGGCCTGGGGATGTCAGTGAGAACGGTATAAACATAACCAGATTGAGCGTAGATCAGGTCATATTTTAAAGCTATTTGGAGGGCGGCTTCTTCAGATTGAGGAAAGTGAGAGGCGACATCTTCGCCGATGGGAGACGGGAGGGTGCGAAGGAACCAGTCCATGTAAACCCGATCTTCAAAGGGAGGGGCTCGACATAAGCTCCGTCTTCGTCGCCATTCCTGAACATGGGCAGAAAGGCGTGTGGAAGAGGATTGCTTAAATGAAGTCAAGAGCTCCGTACTAGTGTCGTATCGGAGAGGGAGCTGGAAGTACGACAAGAAGGCTTGGGCAAGAGTCTCGAACGTGGTATGGGAGGAAGTGGCCTGCTCGACATACCATTTAGAAGCTTCGCCGGTAAGTGTGCGTTGGAACAAACGAAGACGGATGGAGTCATCGGTAATGGAGTTGGAGGAACACCACATGTGGAAAGACCGGACGTGATTGGTTGGGTCTTCACCATTAAGGCCCTCAAACTTAGGGATATCAGAGGGTAGCTTGGTGGGCATAGCGGGCCAGGTAGTATTATGGTGAATGGGGTCATTAATCAACTGATGGAAATCGGGAAGGCTGAGGCCTGCAATGTACGGCAGCACAGGGGTGGCCGGAGTAGTGGTTGTGACGGTTCCGCTAGAAGTAGGGCCGGCATTGGGGCCGGGAGAACCGCTAGCGTTAGGCCCCGGTCCAGACATGGTGAAGGTAAAAGGGGGAGAACCGGAAGGAGAAGGGGGACCCGATGAATCAGGAGAGGAGTCGGAGTGCGGACTCGAAGGTGGACTGGCTCGACGACGGCGGTGCGGAGCAGGTCGATCAACCGGAAACTGAGGATGAAGGCCAAGAAGTCTCCGGGAAAGGTGCCTTGGGGGCGCAATGATGACAGGAAGAAGGAAACCGACAAGGGCAGAAAGGGACAGAATCAAGAAGGTCAAGGGTAGATAAGGTGCAGTGACAATCGATTTTAGAGTCTTTGCCAGGCGGTGTAAACCAGGCGCTTCTTCACTTAGGGTCAGTGTGTGGTGTGCGTTAATTTTAATTTTTAAACCCTTTCCGTTGTTGAGAGCAAAAAAGTGTGCAACGTAGCTGAAAATAAACCTACAGAGAACAGAATAAAAATGCTGAAATAACAGAAAAATAACAGCTACATGTGCATCTATCAAACCCAAGAAAGTGGGTCTCTCAAAACTATGCTGAAAAGAAAGGGAAAAAACTGTGGAAACACACACAAGGGAAGCTCAACAGATCTAGGGTCAAAGGGGACAGAGATCTGGAGGATAAAGCTGCAGATAAGGGGTGCAGATCACAGCCAAGAGACAGAGGCAAGGTGGCTGGAAAAAGGGAAATCAGCAAAAAGCCGGGGGGGGCAAGGCAGAGGCCTTTAGGGGAGGTAGCGACAAGAGGTGATTTGAAAGGAAAAGAGGTTGATTCGATGTATACGGAAGTGAGGTCCTGAATCTGGAAAAAGAAGAGGGGAAATTTGACTTCTGGCAGAAGCCAAATTTGAAATATTTGAAACTCTTCCCCTAAAAATGGAGGGTACTAAAGCCCTAAGGGTGGGTTCCCACTTAGATGAGTAAACGAGATGAGATCTTGGTCAGGCG
Source organism: Pinus albicaulis (assembly GCA_034641835.2). Lineage (NCBI taxonomy): Eukaryota > Viridiplantae > Streptophyta > Pinopsida > Pinales > Pinaceae > Pinus > Pinus albicaulis. The sequence continues at coordinate 150,990,374 of CM076571.1, read as the reverse complement.
AGGGAAATTTGAGACAGTGGAGAAAACCACAGCGAGAGGAGCTGCGGCGAACCCGGAAAAATTACGAGAAAAATCTTTGAAAAGGGCGGGTCGCGGGGTTACGTTTGATTTTGGTTGAGGTCGCAGGTTACAGGCTAAAAAGTGCGTCCAGGTCGCAGGTTTTGGGCCAAAGGTGCGACCCCCCCGTTCCGGCTGTTTCGGCGGCAGATTTTCTGAAAAATTGCCGTCTCAGGTGCGGCTGGTGTCGCTTACCTGCGCAATAGGGCCCGAAACACACGGAAGTTAGAAATTTTAGGTTTTTAGGGTTTTATGTGAGAAAAATGACATGAAAAGAGAAAAACTAAGCAGCTAAAAAAGAAGCCCTAGGGCCTGAAGTAGCTGGATATGCAGGAATATGAAAAACGACGGCGGTCGTAATTTAAAACCCGTGTGGAGTCGCCATTTGTTAGTATGGATTCTTTGTCGAAGTGTACGAAAAAGACCCACTTTAGCTACGCATAACTAATAGCCCTAACAACAATAATGGCTGCAAAACATCTTCAGATCTGCAATTAGTAGTTAAAGTGCTGCAACAAACAGATCTATAAATGGAAAGACATTAAGCGGTAAAGTAAAGAGTTTGCTCCATGCATCCAACAGACAAGACAAGAACACGATTTTTGAATGAATTTTTATATTACAGGGCACCTGGGAGGAAACAAGAAGGTGTATCCAGATCTCCTCATTGGGATGGGTTCTTTGTAGTCCTCAGCACTTCAGATCTAAGCTTTCTCTCTCTTGTAGATGTAGAAAACCCAATGTAGAAGGTAGAGCTCAATGGGAGCAACAATGGCAGAAAATGAGACCGAGTGTATAGATCCAGAGTGATCTAGTATGCAACAAAAGGTGAAGAATGAAGGGAAAAACCCTCCTATTTATAACAAAATATTGGGTCATTCTAGATCTTGGTGCATGATTAAAATAATGTTAATCAAATCTAGATCCACCTCTATGGAATATTTTATTATTATTTGTTGGAGGGAAAGGGTGTTTGACTTGGGTCAAATCACTTGATTAGTGAAGAATAAATAAATAAATGATTTATTTATCCTTTTAAGGAAGTGGTTGGGATATAATCAAATAAATAATGATTTATTTAATTAATAATGGTTGATTTGGTCATATTTAACAAGGAATATTATTTAAATAATTATTCCTAGAAAATAATAAGATAACTATGGGTGTATCTCATTAATTTCTTTGTTTTTGGGTTAAACATGACTGGGAATAATAATTAAATTGTGGTTTAATTAATTATTCCTTTTGGGTTTTCCTTGATTAACATAGTGAAAGCAGTTTTACTTGGGGTAAAACTGGTCTTACATGGTGTACTTGGGTCCATCTAATAATAAAAGGTGAGATGACCAAAAAATGGTGTAACAGTGGCACATGCAGCTGACAGAAGGAATTATGCTATTCCCAGGGTTTAGTTGAGCTATTGCATGAAAGACTTCAGTTATAACTCATGTGATAGAGTTTGGTGGAGTTGATTGAGGAGTTAATGGAGTTGTGTTCAGTTTAACTAACTAGACATAGTTGAGCTATTTGTAATCAGTTTAACTAATTGATACAATTAGTGAGAGTCGCGTGAATTAATTATTAATTAATTCACTAATTATAAACTCATAAATCAACTAAAGAATGCATCAGTTAACTTCAGTGCATGGATAGTTTCAGTGGAGATCAGTGCAGAAATAGGTGAAAGAGCAGGTTAACTATCAATTGTGACTATACTGTTGCTATTTGCAATGCACAGATAGGTGGAGTAACCCATGAGGATTGCGCAGTTCAAGCCAGGTGGTTTATCTATATAAAGAGGCCATCCCATAGCTTTGAAAACACAATAGAGGTTGGCTATCAAGTGGCAAAAGGTTGGAGCATGAGTTTTGCTAGATCTAGCTCGATAGTGTGTAGCAATTGAGGGTGTGCATGAGAGCTTGCAAAGAGCTTTGTACTATGATTGTTACATGATCTCCATGACATGTATAATATATAGATAGTTGGGGATTTCAGCTTTAAGCTTTCCCATTAAACACTGTGTTCATATGTGTGATTGTTTGTGATTTTAATGTATGCATGCAATTGATTTTATTTCCGCATGTGATGATCAATGGTAGAAGAGATTCTGTATTATGCATGAAGCTAAAATAGTGTGTGATCAGGAGAATCTCGGTGAATAATATATCAATTATTCAAATTTCTACATGGTATCAGAGCTATATTGATCATCGGAGTAATTGCAGTACATTGAAGCGGTTGAGTTTTGTGCTGGTGGAATTCAAATTTGCAGGAGTGTTTTCTTGGTGTCGAAGTTGAGATGTCTTTCAACAGATTGTGATTAGAGTATGCCCTTGAGGGCAGCTCGAATTATATTGCATGGAAGGACAAGATGGAGGTGGTACTGGATGATAATGGGTTGAAGGAATTCATAGATGTAGAAATTCCAAAGCCTACTTCTAGTGATGCTACCGTACTTGACGCATGGAAAAAGAAGACAACAAAGTGTCAAAGGATTCTGTTGGAATGTGTGAAGGATCACATTTTGTCCAGCCTTCATGGTAAGGCTTCTCCATTCTTGATGTGGAAATCCTTGAAATATTTATTCCAAAGCAAGAGCGACCAAAGGAAGTTGGCGCTCATGGAAAAACTCAGGAACATAAAGATGGAGAAAGGCAACGGTATGCCCAAGTACCTCACGAAGTTCATCCAATGCAGGGATGAGCTGGGAAGTGTGGGGGTGACTGTTGATGATGAGGACTTGGTGAGCTTGGCTCTCCTAGGGCTTCCGAAGAGTTGGCATTCCTATCAGGATTCTGTCAATGGTCGGGAGAAATTTCCAGGATGGGAGTGACTTTGGTCAGATCTTGTGCAAGAGGAGATAAGGTAGAGTACCAGGGACGGATCTTCATCAAAGGAATATGATGAAGAGAATTGCGCTTTGGATGCCAAATCAAAGAAGGGGAAAAGCAATAAATCTTCTCAATCCAGTGTGAAAGGCAAGAAGCAGGACATGTCCAAGGTGAAGTGCTTTCACTGTCACCAACACAGACATTTTGCCACAAATTGTCCGCAGAAGAAGAAAAATAAGCAGGCTGTTGGGACTGCAGCTGGAGAGGCCTTAGCCTCACAGTTTGAGTTGGATTTTTTGCTGATCGCATGCTTGGTCTCAAGTGTGATGGGTTCAGTGTGGTTTCTGGATAGTGGTGTGTCTTTTCACATGATAGGAGATCGAGATTTGTTTACTGATCTAGATGAGAAAGATCTTGGAGTGCACATCGAGATGGGCGATGATGGTAGATATAGTGCGACCGGTATTGGTACCATTTCCTTTGAGAGGGAGTCTGGTAAACCCTTCAGATTGAAGGAAGTGATTCATGTTCCAGGATTGAAGAAGAATATTATCTCTGTGGCGATGTTAGAAGACAAGGGATATGATGTTGTCTTTAGCGAAGGAAAGGCTTTCCTGCGCAGTAAGGCAACTGGTGAGACCCGGAGGATAGGGGTTCGAGTTAAGAATCTTTATCAATTGCAGGTAGATGGCTGCACAGCAATGGAAGGCAAGGCAGAAGGAGTGGTGAGCCGGGATGATGGCGCGCTGTGGCACCGGAGATTGCGCCACCTTCACCATGGAGCTTTGAAGATACTGCAGCAGATTTCTACTGGGCTTCCTAAGGGTACTCTTGCGTAGTCAGATCAGTGGAAGGGATGTACCTTGGGAAAATCTGTGAAAGACACCTTTCACGAGAAGGATAGTCGCGCCACGATGATCCTTGAGATAATTCACACAGATGTGTGTGGACCTTTCTCAGTAGCTTCGACAACAAAGCACAGGTATTATGTGATATTTGTTGATGATTTTTCTCGTAAGTGATGGATCTTCTTCATGCAGAAGAAGAGCAAGACATACTCAAAGTTCTGTGAGCTCAAAGCACTGGTTGAGAAAGAATCGGGGAAGCAAGTGAAGGCTCTTAGGAGCAACAATGGTGGTGAATTCATCTCTGGCGAATTCAAGGACTTTTGCAGCACAAAAGGAATTCGAAGAGAGCTCATAGCACCTCATAACCCACAACAGAACGGGGTTGCTGAGCAGAAGAACAGAACGATTGTGGGTGCTGCACGGGCGATGTTACATGATCACGGACTACCCATTCACTTGTGGGTGGAGGCATGCAATACTGCAGTGTATGTGTAGAACCGTTGTCCTCACAGGATACTTGGCATGAGTACACCCGAGGAGGCGTTTTCTGGTAAGAGGCCTGATATTTCCCATTTGTGGATTTTTGGTTCACCTGTTTACATTCATGTGACGAAAGATGCTAGGAAGAAGCTGGAGCCGACTGCGGAGGTTGGGATATTTTTGGGGTACAATGATACACCCCACAACTATCGTGTGTATTTTCCAGACAGTCGCAATACTGTTGTGCGATGGGATATAAAATTTCAGGAGGAGAAAGCCATGAAGTTTTCGCTTGAGAGGGAGCCACACTTGCATGCAGATGAGGAGCTATTAGTTCCTAAGGATGAGCCTCAGGATGTGGATCAACCATAAGAGGAAGTTCATGGAGTGGAAGAGAACACTCAGGTAGCGCCAACCATCAGAGGGTGGAAGCGCACTACAGAAGCTGAGCGACTGGCTCAAGATGCAGAGAAGATTGTAGGAGCACCTACAACATAGCGCAGACAGAGACAGTCACCGGACCGGTACACTGGATACATGGCTCTTGTGAGCAAGTGTATCGTGACAGAGCCATCCTCTTTCGAGGAAGCTATGGAGGACCCCGCATGGGTAGATGCCATGGTGGAAGAGTATGATTCGATTGTCAGAAACAGTGCATGGGAGATTGTCCCAAGACCGGAGGGGAAATCAGTGGTGGGTTCGAGATGGATCTACAAAGTGAAGCAGGCGGCTGACGGGAGTGTGGAGAAGTACAAGGAAAGATTTGTTGCCAGAGGCTTCTCACAGATAGAGGGGATCGATTATGAGGAGACTTTTGCACCTGTCGCAAGGTACTCTTCCATACGGATGATCCTAGCTCTCTCAGCGCAGATGGGGTGGCACATCCATCAGATGGATGTGAAGACTGCGTTCCTCAACGGAGTCATTGAGGAGGAGGTGTACATAGAGCAGCTTGAAGGTTTCGAGATCTTCAGCAGTGAGTCGCATGTTTTCCGACTCAAGAGAGCACTGTACGGGCTGAAGCAAGCACCTCGTGCTTGGTACACACGGATAGACAGTTATTTCACCGGAATTGGATTCTCCAAGAGTGAGGCGGATCCTAACCTGTACCAGATTGTGGTGGAGGGGAAGTTGCTGATCATTGTACTGTATGTAGATGATCTGATTTTGACGGGTGATGAGCTTTTGATACTTTCATGCAAGGAGGATCTTGCTAGAGAGTTTGAGATGAAGGACTTGGGCCTCCTTCATTATTTCCTGGGATTGGAAATTTGGCAGCGCAATGATGGACTATTTGTTTCTCAGGGTAAGTATGCCCGGGAAATACTGGAGAAGTTCAACATGCATGGCTGCAAGCCTGTTGATACTCCTCTTCCTGGAGGTTGGAGGAAGGAGGATGCTACTTCGGTGGAGGTAGTGGATGCCACTGTTTATCGACAGTTGGTGGGGTCGCTTATGTATCTGGTCAATACACGACCCGACATATGCTATGCTGTTAACCAGCTTTCACAAGCTATGGTTAAGCCAACCAAGCTCTTCTGGAAGGCAAGCAAGCATGTATTGAGATATCTCAGAGGCACATATCTTAGAGGCACATCAGGATATGGATCATGGTACAGACGGGAGGATGAGTTGAGGCGGCATGGCTTCATGGATCGGTATCATCATATCAGAGATTATGTGCAGCGGAAGGTCATGTTACTTTCATACATTCCCACGGAGGATCATGATGCTGATATCTTGATGAAGGCGCTCACTAGGAGCAAATTCGAACACCACAGGGGCAAGATAGGGGTTGCAGATAATCCTTATCTTGTTGAGAGGGAGTGTTGAGATTACAACAAGATGATGAGCTTAGTGGAAAGGAGTCGCCTTCACTAAGTGGGCCCGCAGGCTATTTTTGGCGCAAAGTCTATTTTTAGACATATGGATCATGTTCTATAAGTTGCAGGATGCTATTTGTGGATGGTTGGTCAAGTTGGAAAAATAGATGGACTTCTATTTTTAGACATACTGGGCGGAATCTATTTTTAGATTGCCAGTCTAAAATAGATATGTCGAATATTATTAGCTCTTAATAATATTTGGACTATAAACATTATCTTATTCTCTTGGAGCACTTTAGTTAAGTGCACAGATGTGGCACAGGAGCTGACGGAAGGAATTACGCTATTCCTAAGGGTTAAGTGGAGCTATTGCATGGATACTTCAGTTAGAACTCATGTGACAGAGTTTGGTGGAGTTGATTGAGGAAGTTAGTGGAGTTGTATTCAGTTTAACTAATCTAAACATAGTTGAGCTATTTGTATTCAGTTTAACTAATTGATATAATTAGTGAGAGTGGTGTGAATTAATTATTAATTAATTCACTAATTATAAACTCATAAATCAACTAAATAATGCATCAGTTAACTTCAGTGCATGGACAGTTTCAGTGGAGACCAGTGCAGAAATAGGTGAAAGAGCAGGTTAACTATCAGTTGTGACTATACTGTTGCTATTTGCAATGCACAGATAGGTGGAGTAACCCATGAGGATTGCGCAGTTCAAGCTAGGTGGTTTATCTATATAAAGAGGCCATCCCATAGCTTTGAAAACGCAATAGAGGTTGGCTATCAAGTGGCAAAAGGTTGGAGCATGAGTTTTGTAGATCTAGCTTGATAGTGTGTAGCAATTGAGGGTGTGCATGAGAGCTTGCAAAGAGCTTTGTACTATGATTGTTACATGATCTCCATGACATGTATAATATACAGATAGTTGGGGTTTTCAGCTTTAAGCTTTCCCATTAAACACTGTGTTCATATGTGTGATTGTTTGTGATTTTAATGTATGCATGCAATTGATTTTATTTCCGCATGTGATGATCAATGGTAGAAGAGATTCTGTATTATGCATGAAGCTAAAATAGTGTGTGATCAGGAGAATCTCGGTGAATAATATATCAGTTATTCAAATTTCTACAAGTATAACATTAGTTAGGTAACATTAAGTGTTTGTAGTAAAACATTAACGATTTCAATGAAAGATTAAAACCATATAGAATATCGCCCATACTACACCTCCATAAATAGTTGGTTTCATCGAAATAGTAAAGCTATATAGAATATTGCCCACAATGCACCTCCATAAATAGTTGATTGCAACAAAATAGTATATAGAATATCACCGAGAGTACACATCCATAAATAGTTGGTTTTAGTGAAAGAATAAATCCATATAGAATATCACCCAGAGTGCACCTCCGTAAATAACCATATGGACAGACTATAGCTCCCTAAATAGCCATATGGAATTTGGCCTATATTACACATCCATAACATAATTACACATGAATCCTTGCCTAGCAAGATGTCTCCTTATCGGTTTGTAAGCTCTGTTTTTGTTTCTTTCCTTCGGTACGTGCATGGACATAATTCCTCTGCTCCAATTCGCTTTGTGAAGCAACCAAATTAATCTACTCTAATGCACTTGGTGATAGCAAGGGGAAATTTGGGATAGTGTACAAGGAGCTCCCATGACTTGAAAATATATCTTTGTTGGTTCTACGAGCTGCATAGCTCTGTGATATGTCTTTCCTGCAAGTAGAAATTTGAGCAAGCACACCTATCCTTTAATATAGGAAAAACAACGGCAATGAACATCTTGCATCTATCGACTGCCATTTCTTCGTAATGCATTCGATTATTATTTTTTTAAATGGTTCTTCCATTGTTAAACCTACATGAGTGTGCTCAATAAACTTTGGATAGAGAAGTTTTTCATGCTTCCCATGCATTAATGGAAACCAATTAAAGTTCTGACCCTGAGAAAAGTATACTACTCCACAAATCAACGAACGGTATTTCCACCATTTTGATACAAGTTATAATCTTGAAATACATTTTAATTATATATGTTGTAGGAATTCAATATATTCAATTCTCTTAGAATCTGATAAATGCTCCGAGGAGTACCTATGTCTTGGTCATATACTTATATGGCAGAAAAGGTTGGATGGTGGAATGTTTGATATCATTTCTTTTAAATAATTGCCAGTGAAACAAAACAATTTAGGTTATTCATGTAAACAAAAATAATGTGTTTCAGTTTTCCTACAATAGATGTATTTTCTCTAACTTCTCATGAGAGGGATAAAGTTCTTGCTTGCATGCCGGTGTTAGGAAGGAAACAAAGGAAGAGGATGAGGGACCGCTAAAGAAAGGTAAAAGGTAGGAGCTGGGAAGGGATATTCTTGGGTTGGGAAAGATACAAAAATAATCATATTCTTCTCCTACACGTTTTCTGTAGGATTGAAATTTCTATATTTTAAGTACTTGGGAGAAGCTTGGATGGGTGCTACCAATCCATCATTGAGTGATTTCAAAACCATTGCTGCTCACACCTTGATTTACTGTAATTCAGCATGAGGCTTGCATAGAGGAACACCATTCGTTCTTGTGATTCAATGTTGTTCTCAACAATCTACAGTATAAACCCATTAAAAAGATAAAAAAAGGCAGTCACTCATTAGAGATATTTAAAAAAAAAAGTGAATTGAGTAAATATATACTCATTTCAGACAAAATCAACATGCACCCATCAAAATTTTAACCCCAAATATTCCTTTGTAATCTCAGGTACATACAGGGTGAGTTATTATTAGTCTCAAGGATATTTATACATATTTTTTCAAGCATGGTGAGTTATTATTAGTCTCACAACTATTTATACAAAACTTATTTATGTTTGTAAAAAACCAATGTGCACCATTGAATAATGGTTACTAATAAAAATAATAGTTTTGAAACTGATATAAAAGATAAGGAAACCAAGCCATTAAAACTTCCAGAGAATAAACGGAACTAAGTGAAAGATGGAATACTTATGAACCAAGAATTGATTCCAACCCAACCAGACAACCCAAGCAAATTTGTATTCTAAAGGTCAGGTTAACGAACCCCAATAAAAGGAGGCATATCAATTTATTAGTTACCATGCGTAAATCCCTAATCTGGTGGAAGCCTAAAAGACCTTCTATCTATGGATTCATGTAGTGTCATCCACGTATTTCATGGAATGTTATCAAAAATTCATGGAATGTTATCGAAAATCACTTTGGTGAAGTGTTTTCATAATATAATGTTATAATGTTTACTCAATGTCTGCATGGATTGCACATATTTCATGGGATGTTATCGAAAATTCATGGAATTTTATCGAAAATCACTTTGCTGAATGTTTTCATAATATAATGTTATATGGTTTATACGAAGTCTGCATGGATTGCCCGTGTCCGTGAGAGAAAAATATATGGGAAAAATAATGTTGTGGTGAGGCATCAACTCCTTTGCATCATCTAAATACATGATATAATCATATTCACGTGCCACACAACTTCATGTAGTGTCATCCACATATGTCATGACATGTTGTTGAAAATAGAATGGCGAGGCAAGTGTTCCTCATGAGAGGCCCACTTGTCCACTTGTCCCAAAGGTGTAGACTCATCATTTAAATATTTCATTCATAATTATTTCAAAAATCAATTTGGTGGGCTATTTTCATAATATAATGTTATAATGTATGCATGGGATGCACGTGTCTACCATGAGATAAAAAAAGAGATAAGAAAAATAATGTTGCGGTAAGACATCAACTCTTTTACCCATTAGAGTTTGAGAAAATGTTGGAAATTACAAAATCCGAGTTTCATGCATTATAGAAATAAATATATTTTTGGTTTGATATTAGAGATTTTTGAAGGATGGACGGTCCACTAGAGTATCCATCGAATCTATTGGGAGGAAGTAGGAAGCACAAAAATGTGAAGCAGTTGCAGGTATAAGATCCCATACCGATTTGATCTCAATGTTATTAGTGTGCCAAGTCATGCTATAATTATAAGATGTTGAGTGAACTGTAAGGTGAGAACCCATCAACCCGAGAAGATAAAATAACGTAGAATATGATGTTAATATAAGGCTTCCCTTTTCCAAACCCTAAGGACTGGGAACAACAACAACATTAGAGCATTATCTTTGGTTGGTTTTCACAATGATGATTTCTCTTCTCCCAGCCTAGATATATAGGATGTATGTATGTTGGGAAGTTTCCTTAACATTTCATCCAGTTTCTATAAACTTGTTAGGCTCATAAACATCAATAAAAAATAATTTCTTATTGTCTTCCATGCTTGTATTCTTCTTCTTTTCTTTGACAAATCATTTTCTATTAGGTTGTGTTTTATTGTTTCCAAGAGCCATGGATAGAGTTTAGAACAACCTTAGCAGACATTAGACTATCTACACTTTCTTTAGAGATTCATTTATTTTTTTCATGCCCCAACTTATTTCTCAATTGTGCACTTTATGTAGGGATATAAGTATTAAAATATTTCAATATCAAGGAAGTGGCTGGAGATTCGAATGTGCTAGTTGTAAAAAATTATACAACAAATGTTACTAAAAAATTTCGGGTGCACTTTTTATGGGCTGGGAAGGGAACCTATTTTGTAACATCACCACAGACACATGGATCGTTAGTCTCTACTATTATGTAATTACCTATTTGTGCACATTTGGACCTTCATACATTCATTATAGGGAATTCTCTAATTTATTTTTTAGTTGGTTTTAGTGTGGAAACCGTTTACTTTAGTATTCTTCATTCATAGTATATGGAGCTAAACAAGGTAATGCGGTGATCCAAATTGAGATTTCAGAACAAAGTATATATTTGTATTTTTAATTTCAGAAGAAAAAAAAAACATTTTCCAAAAATGAAATGGAGGTCCTTGTTCCTTTTAACTACTGTAAAAAGAAGATTTACAAAATGCAATTGTCACTTGGCTGATTTTTTTTACTGTTACATTTGACCACCAATTTTTCATATTGAAGGTGCACACACATGGAATTAGGAAAGCACATGAAAACATTGATAATATATTCAAGGCAACAGAAGTGATACAAGCATAGTTTGATATTTCCAGCCACATGAGTTGATTGTGTGCCACTATTAAAAATTGTTATTTAGCATGGATTAGATGGAATTTCGTTAGATATTTCTATCTTTTCTCTATGGATTGGAGTTGTATTTAATTTCTTTTTCTTGGCACTCGAGTTTCTTTACATGAATGTAATGACGTGTAGCAGTGAACTACATAATTTCTCTATCAATTTGTTTTATATTTTTTTGAACTCATCGGATATATTTATCTTGTATACTAATGTGGTTATTTTAGTGATGTATAGTAGTAACCCTGAAAAAACCATATTAAATTGTTCTATCTAAAAAAAAAACTCATTGGATATATTTCTAATTTGTGTTTCGAGTGGAGTTTTCCTTTTAATAGTTGTTATATTTATTCCATGGCCAATATCTAATGTCTAATTATGTTTAATAATAACATTCAAACTGTTTAATTGTCCTAAAAAAACCCTAATTAATCGATTTTAGAGGTTTCCAATACACTTGAATTCCACTTTACTCAGTGTACATACATGGAACACTGATGTCAGAACATTATAGGTTTGAGAAAATTTGATCACAACTATTCCTCATGAAGTGTCCTCCCATTTATTTGCATATAAAAAAGTGTCATCTCAGTTATTTGCATATAAAACCATATTTCTATCATACCCATGATATTCAAAATTGACCAAATTCTACGGAGAAATTTTTTTTTGTGAAAGATCATCTATAAAGCAAAATAGTTGATGAAATGATCATTTGACATTGATACGAGGGGTAAATGTGAGACACATTCCTCAAAAAATATTCATAGGATAAAATAGAGCTAAAAAACGTAATGTGATGATCCAAATTGATATTTCAGAACAAAGTAGATATTTGTTTTTTCAATTTCAGAAGAACATATAAATTTTCCCAAAAAAGAAATGGTGGTTCTTGTTTCTTTAACCACATTTTTTTTTAGTTTTTATAGCATCAGACGTGTTCTAGTCTTGAAATTTTTCAGAGAGGATAAAATACATGAGATCTCCAAAACCCATAAATTGTTTCTGGAAATTCCATCTAGAGACGACTTAATTAGATTATTATTCAGTTTTTAATTATTTCCTAAGTCTAAACTTAGGGAATATGAGTAATTAATCAGAATTAATTAAGTCGTGGTGAGAATGTTCTAGAAAAGTGTATGGATCGAGTTATAGTTAAGACTAGCCATTTATTAATATTTAATCATGGTCATTGAAGTCTCAATAGAGGATTATAAGAATAATTTGATGGGGCTTGGAGAAGACATGCCAAATCAGTTGAGTATTCGATTTTGCTGGGAAATCAATCTCCAAAGTAGTAGCATTCAGTTACCGGAGGTGATTTACTGAGGGTGAAGTAGTAAGAGAGGGGAAGAGATAGTGAAGTTGGAGAAAGATTTTATAGTTCTGGTAAGTACATTGTAGAGAGGTAGTGCAGAGGCAATGCAAAGCCTTCTTGGGGAGATTTCCATTTTTTTGGGGAGAAGGATAAATTCTGAGCCAGAAGCTGGGTAGAGGGTCCAGAATCAAAGAGTACCAGTCTTCCAGAGAACATCTGACAATATAGTGAGAGGCGACTTTGTTCCAATCTTGTGGGATTAAGTGACTGCATAGGCTGATGCAGTGACTGCATAGAGGGAACAATGAGTAGCTCAATTCGAGCTGAGGTCAGTGTTAGATCGCCTATGGAGGGAGAAATTTTCTCACTAGTTTTTATTTCTAATTATTTCTCTGTTTGGATAGCTATTTTAAGTATCCATTGATTGTACTCAGATTTCACTACTTCATAATATCAAAACCCTCAATGTTAGGTCCCTATATTAATAGTGTAGTCCCTTATTGTTGTTAGTGTACCCCCCTTATTGTTATTGTTTTACCCCTGTAGCCCCCATATTGTTATTATTGTGCCCCATAAAAAGCCACTATTGTTATTGTTGTGCCCTTACATTATTATTGTTAGGTCGGCTTGGATTATATTGTGACCCCATGGACTCCTATATGTAGAAAGGAGGTTTTGTCATTTGTATCATCCAAAAATTGTTCATTTATGTAATGTAAAGAAGTTTTTGGAGATTTCTGGTCTTAAAGTGTGAATGATTATTCAAACCCTTTCCCACATTAATTATCAATCTGGGCGTGTTAGTTATTGCAAGGATAATGCACAAAATATATGCAAATGACAATAGCACAATTCTATATCAATCGTGGATTCGATAAATTAAGCAAAGAAAAAATCACTGTAACAACAATAAAAGTATAATAGCAATAATTGTAAATATTGAAATACATTCACAAAAATAAAGATCTCGGAGATTACGTCTACTTTTACAGCAATTACGAAATATAGAAAATGGGAAATAGAATTAACAAACACACAGAAAGCACGCAACACCTGATTAGGAGAGTGGGCCCATGTTATGTATATTTTACTAATTATTAGTTAGATATAGTTATGTTAGGTTTATTAATATGGAAGGGCATGATCAACGATCATGCCTCTTCTCCAAGGGACACCATAAGTCTGTATTTAAAGCCTTGGTGATCCTCACTTGTAATCATCTCATCTTTTATCAATAATAATATATAATTATCAAGTTTACCAGAGTTTTTACACTCCATTGGTATCGAAGCAGTCGCTCTTCAGGATCTGTGTGATCACCAAGAATTAAGGAATTACAAGAAATTCTAGAATTGCAGATTTTTTTAAATCGAGTGCTTGTGGGCAGCATTTGTTTAAAAAAAATAAAAACAAAAAAATTCTGCAATCTCCTCCTACTTCAGCCTCTGGCCCTCACCTTGCACTATTCCCATATGATAAGTCCTCCCCACAACCCTTCTACTCGTGGCCTTTTTCCCGGCCTCACGGCCTACCTTCCCCTACAACCTATCCGCCTATCTCCCTCTCGGCTTAACCCAACCCCCATCTACCTCGCTCACCAGCTCTCCCCTCCCCCTCGCGCTACCCTGCCCCTCACCCTTTCCACCTGCGCATGCAAAGATCTCCTTACCCTCCCCTTTCACCTTCCTACGATACCCCCCTTCCCATGCTCAGACTCCGCTACACCCTGACACTTCCCTTCTTCCTACCCACTACCGTCCCACCTCCTTCGCCGTTCGTCGCAGTCAACTTCGAACCACCGCAGTGACCTTCCACCACCCTTAAGCTTCCCTCCCCCACCGTCTTTTCTCCGCACCCTTTCGCCAGCTTCTCCGATCCCTTCTCCATCTTCCCTACCATTGATTGGTTCTATCCGATCGCTCCCCTGCCTATACATCCCTCGACATCCACTTCTGCCACCCAAAAAGTCATACTCTATCGTGAGCCATTATCACTTGTTCCCCATCGAAAGTCACATCAAGCCACTAACTGAACCTTCGGTTGACTTTAGTGTTGGCTCATTATTTTTCACATTAACTCATATATAACATGCCTTGTATTAAAAGAAAAGTTATATATAAGTTTTCGTATAGGTTAAATATATAATTAATTAAATGTAACAATTAGTTATATATTTAATCAACAATATAATTATTAAAAAAAATTATATAATTATTATTATTAAAAATAATGATAATAATAATAATAATAATAATAATAATAATAACACTAATTATTATTATATAATAATAATAATAAACTGGCAGAAAATATTCACCACCGCATACGCGTTCAATGACGTCATCAATGTCGATGGCCGACTTCCAAAAAAAATTGTTGGATCTTGAAAAACAACTCAATAATAATTCCGATGACTTTGGAAAAATATTAGTCAGTCTCGAAGGTGCAGTTGCAGGAAGCTCCAACGATATCAAAAAGGTTCAAGATATGACGAATCAAATAGAAAGACAAATGTGGCTAAATCATCACAAGGCCACAGAAAAGCATAGCAAAGCAATGAACAAGATGACAGAACTCTTCGATAAGATAAATGATAAGATAGATAGGATAATTTAGATACAACAACCCATATCCCCTAATATGGAACAAAATCAACAAAAATATTCCACAAATTCAGGGAACTCAGAAGAGCATCAGGAAAAAAATGATTCTCCAAATCATCACGAAGATAGTAATGCAGATTCTCAAAATAAGCAGCTCTGGAATGCATTTGCTAATCAATACCCATTTCTCATCCCACCGTTAGCATATCATCTAAGAGAAAAAATCGAGCTATCTAAGTTTGACGGTAATGAAAAAAATAGCATTGCATGGCTTGATAAAGCCGAATAATATTTTGAGATTTATGACATTGATAATGATGAAGAAAAAATTAAGCACGCTTCCATGAAAATGGAAGGAGAAGAATATAATTGGTATATGTGGTGGAAAAAGACGACACTTGCTATCAGTTGGACAAAATTTAAGGATGCATTCTTTAAAATATTCCAAGGTATAAAAGAAGAATTTTTTTTTTCAACGTTCATCAAATTATGCCAAAAAGGAGATGTGGATGAGTACACTCGAGAATGAGAGACCTTGTCATCACGAGTACCAGGATTTTCAAAATATCATCTAATCCAGTCTTTCATGTCAGGACTTAAAGCACATATATAAGAAGAGCTCGAACTTCATGACATTACATCAGTAGAGCTAGCAAGGCAAAAAGCAAAAGCTGATGAAAAGAAATTTGAAAGGTTATCGTGGTCAAAATCAGAAAGAGTATATTTGAGATAAATAATTCCTCAATCTGAAAATATAGATAACACAAAATATGTCCCACCCTATCTTCATGAAGAAGAAAAAACTAACGTGGAAATACAAATGATGAGAGAGGGCAAGTGCAAACATTGCGGTGAAAAGTGGGACCCTAAGCATAGGTGCGCAAAAAGAAATGAGACAAAGAATCTATATAACTGTGAAGCAACTAATGACTCTAGCAATGATGAATCAGATGCAACCACTCTAGAACTAGATGATGGAAGCATTACACAAATGTCCTTATCAGCTATGACAGGTGTATCACAACCTCACACACTAAAACTAAAAGGACATATTAAGAAGAACAACGTAATGGTTCTCCTTGACACTGGCAGTGCCCACAATTTTTTAGATTCGACCATGGCCAAAAGACTCAAAATATTTACATTTCTCATGCCCAATATGAAGGTAATGGTGGCCGATGGTAAGAAAATTGAGAAGGTAGGGAAATGCCATAAGGTCAAATTGCATATTCAAAATTTTAATTTAGAATCTCCATTCTACACCATGCCATTACAAGGAGTAAATGTGGTCTTAGGAATTCAATGGCTACAAAATTTAGGTACTTATTATGCCAACCATCAGAGGCAATTTATAAGCTTTAAATGGAATGGGCAGAAGCACAAGTTGTATGGATTCCAAGCCCTAGGAAATCACATCGGATAGTTATCTCAGATGACGAAGATGATTCAAAAAGGAGCGCCAGCCCATATCATACAATGTCATCAGTTGGAAATGTTATCTACAAAAAGGAACCACGAAGAGTCACCAAAAGAATAAGGAATAGTTCAGAAACACGAAAAAGTCTTCCAAGACCTACCAATAAAAGTACCTCCTAATAGGGAACACAAACATCCAATAGAAGTCAAGAAAGGAACCCACCCTGTCTATATCAAATCTTGTCACTATCCACATCACCAAAAGATTGAACTCGAGAAGATGCTCCACGATCTTTTTAAAATGTGGGAAGCAAGAGCTCACCACTCAAGAAATCCAGGCATTCGTCAACATTGTCCACCATTATGTATGCTTTGAGGACAAGGCATCTTAAGAGAGGGGCAATGTCATGTATATTTTATTAATTATTAGTTAGATATAGTTATCTTAGGTTTATTAATGTGTAAGGGCATGATCAACGATCATGCCTCTTCACCAAGGGACACCATAAGGCTGTATTTAAAGCCTTGGTGATCCTCACTTGTAATCATCTCATATTTTATCAATAATAATATATAATTATCAAGTTTACCAGAGCTTTTACACTCCATAAAAGAATAATAGTAATAATTGTAAATATTGAAATACATTCACAAAAATAAATATCTCAGAGATTATGTCTACTTTTACAGCAATTACGAAATATAGAAAATGGGAAATAGAATTAACAATCATGCAGAAAGCACACAACACCTGATCAGGAGAGTGGGCCCAACTCTTTGATCAGGGCAGCAATGTACTCACAAACTCACAGGAAGAAAAGGAAGATAGCTTGCATTAACTTAATAACAATGTTCTCTTATATATCTCAATTCCTTGCATAGCCAACCCCCGATTCACAGCTTCAGAGCCCTTCTCATACAAATGTTTACAATGGCAGTTCCTAAAATCTCAACAACTAGTGCCTACAATTATACAATATTATAATAGACAAACTAGATGTTAAAGAAAGAAGAGAAAGGATTTGGAGTCGTTGTGTTGTTGCAGTGCTACCCGAAATAGCGCTGCCAACTCAAATCTATTCCTGGAATTGTGAGTATGGTCATCCGACCACCGAATCTGAGAAAATAACTAGATTAGTAAATCTCTTTAGGTAATAATCCTTGTGACTCTACTTAATTGACTAAATATTCCAAGAAGACATGTAGAGGGGTTTACTTGTGCACTTTAGAACGTGAATCAAATGTTGATGACACAAATGGATAAAGAAAGTGGGTAAAAATGGAAGGAAAATATGTGCAGGTTTGGCTCCCAACATCTCCACCCAACTGGTCTTTCTGCATTTTCTCATGGAGCTCTTCGCCTCTGCAGATCTGGGTTGGAATGACTATGGTCAGCATGAAGTTGAGTGAGGTCATATTTATACGCCATCTCTATCCCTGGGGGTTTATATCCATCTATCAGAAGAATTTACTTCCACCAATCATTGCCCACGTTGTATGTTGGAGTATATTGGTCTACTGGCCACCAAACGATGGGGAATTGAAATCTCAATCCCATCCACCGGACCCAACAAGTATGGATGCATGCAATGTATCGTGGCAGCCTCTCTAATGCTCATGCAAAGTTAGGTGCCCCAAAAGGCTCTTGGTTTCTGACAACTGATGATGACAACATCCATATCCTTTGGCAGCCATCACGAGCATCATCTTGGAAAGTAACCACCTGTTTGGTAAAAATATTAGTACACCATTTATGTGTGGCCAAAATTTGTTCCTTGTATCCCTTAATCTATAAAAAGGTGGCATGTTTCTTATAGATGTTCACAGACTAACCATTCTCTCTTCTTAACATAAGTGGCCTTGTAACTTGGTTCTCTTCAAATGTGTCAAAAGCCTTATTCCACTTAACTAGATTAATGGTGTAGGAGGTAAGAGCTCTCAAATGGAAATCTACCACAAATGGGATTGGGTTGAAGGTATGTTCAGCACTCAAGAAATAGTTATGCATATACAATTCACACATAAAATGCTAATTCACAACGTCATTAATCCTCAGGATGTGAAGAAACTATATTGGATCTTCGATTTCATGACTAATCTCACTATGAATTCTCTCTCGGAAAAAGAGAAGGAATTGGTCATGGAGAAACAAGGCATAACTAGGAGCGGGAGGTTGGCAAGCCATTGCTTGTTGTGTCAAGGTAAACAATTCCTCCTTATTATCTTTTAGCACCAACACCTGCTCCTCTAAGCTCTCAATCTTTTTCCCCTACTTCTCTTGCTTCTGTCTTGCTCTATCTAGCTAATCTATATACCTAGTAATGGTCTGGGCTGCTTGCTCGCGGAGCCTCTTCATCTCCTCTCTGTGTTCTTTCAATGTAATGGTCCCTTGCTGGAGACAAGCCATGACAACTTGCCATTTCTGGATTTCGGCAGATAAGAAAAATTCTCGAGCTTCGAACATATATTATATAGGGTCGGTCTGTGTAGCAGCAGAAGTCATCAAAAAATCCTCTGTTTGTACCGTCGATGAGACAACCTCGACCTCGGGCTTCAAAACCTTCTCCTTGTGTTTTCTCACCTTGTTCTTTAGCCGCGATACCTGCTTCCTTAGCCTACGAATATCCATTTTCAACTACATAGTTTCCTTGAATTAAAGCTGGTATCTTTCCTTGAGAGGTGGTCTTTTTCTTGCACACTACTCTACAAATTCTTTCTTAAAAAAAAATTATTGTATTAGCACCACCACTGGTTCATGAATTGGTGGGTTGTTGTCAACAAAAATGTCGACTTGCTCCTTTTTTACCAAATCCTCCCTAAATTTTCCTCTCTCCTCGATAGTAGTCTCTTCGTTTTCCTTTTCTAGTTTAGGTATTTTTGCAGCCACTTGGGCAACGCCTTCTACATCCACCCTCTAATCTTGTTCTGCTGCAAGGTTTTCTTCTAAAGGCTCGGGGATTGTTTTTGACCCCTGCAAGTCAACTTCAGTCTGGGAAATTTCCACTAGTGGAGTGGCATCATCTGTCATCTGTCCTTCTGTCAACATACGTTTTTGTGTTTCCACATTGAACTCTTCAGGGCGCTCTAGTTGTGAATCAACATGCGTTGGTTTGAAAATGGTTGGACCAGCAATTGTATCTCAAATTGTCCCAACTGTTATCACTCCATCAGATTCCCAAGGCTGAGGAAGGAATCCCAATAGAGGTAACCACAAACCAAGCTTTTGACTTGATAGCTAGCCCTATCAAGCCGGAGAGGGCTCTCTCCAAAAGGATCACATCTAGGAGGGCTGGAGCAATTATGTTTTTAGGCTAAGTATGATGTGCAAGGGGTTATTTTGATTTGGTTTTGGTTGGGTAAATCAACAGATAATGAAAAAGGTCAAGGAGAACTAGGTCAGGGCTAAAGAGTGAGGGTTGCAGGGATGAATGGGGCAAGGTGGGAATAATGTCAATCACTTGAAGATAATGGTTATGGGATGGTTTTGAAAATTTAAGGAGGTTGAAGGAAGCATAAGACATGTATTTATCTCAGACAAAAGATAATGAACAAAATATGATCAGTTACCCAAAACAAAGCATGTGCAAGCATGTATTTTGAATTTCAAAATTGTAAAAGATCATAACATAGACATGAAAGTGCCATGAAAAATACATTCAAACATATGTGACTAAAGAAGAAACTATGAAAGACATTAAATACCACAAGTATCCCATAAATATAGTTGCAACTCCTCTTGTATTAATGGTCAAAAATGAGTACAAAGTCTCCTTGATCAACTAAGAAAAATGAAACTAATTATAACTTCCAACTACTATTACATTGAATTTATGAAATTTATAGACCAATTTTCAAAATCCGAGGCAAATGTTAGATCCAAAATTATTTCAAACAGCAAAGTTTTTTCCTAACTTCTAGGAACATAAAACTATTTATTTGTTTAAACTAGATTGAAATGCTTGCCCAAGTCTTCGAATTCATGATTTGGAGGAATTTGGAGAAACCTCCCTTTCGGATCTGCACCTTGAGAACACGGATAAATGTTAATAATTTGTTTTATTATGCTGACTGTTGAGATGAATCGACCTTTTTTCCTATGTTGCAATGTTGCTAATGTGTTGATGTAGTGGGGCAGTTTTAGGACATGGACCACAATTTGCTGATATGCTGGCAGATCTGCTGTGTAAACGGAGTACTGAACGCTTTTACTAATCGACATCGACCTTTCTGTTGTTTTATCACCCAAAATCCTCTTGCTGTGTTAAAACCTTTTTATAAACAAAATAGCGTGAAAAACTGATATACCAGACCTGAAATTTTTCAAATTTCAATTCTGAAGCACATCGCATCCGCGCACTTCGCAACCTTTACAATTTAGTTTATAAAAAATACAATCAGCGATGTGATGCATTGGGGAGGGGACGTGGAGGGTAAATGAAGTCGAGAGTAAGTGACGTGGAGGGTAAGTGGGACTGGACCGCAACTCACATTGCAATTTGTAGAATTTAATTATAAGTGCGGAATATGTAAACTTTAAAAACTGTGAAGTGCGATGCGCAGGGGAGGAGATGAGTGACGTGGAAGGGAAGAACTGGGACCAGATCGTAGGTGCACATCGCAATTCTTAAGTTTTAGTTATAAGCTACGGGGTTAACTCTTAAAATTTGCGAAGTGCAGGGAAGAGGGATGCACTGGCTATGTGGCAGAGTTTTATGAATCAAAAAAGGTTTAAGCAATAAGTGTTACAAATTTTATATGGTATATCAATGTATTGCGATGGGTGTGCAATGGGGGCGGAGCTGTTGAGGTGGGGCCGACTTACCGCATTTCAAACTAAATAAAATATATTGTGAGCGCTCACAAGGTAAAAAAAATGTGATACGATTGCAAATCAGCGATCACATTATTTATAGTTTAGTTCCAATGTCAAATACATGAATTCTGCGAAATGCGAGGAGGGTAAGGGGTCCTACCAATGGTTTAAGTGGTCTTTTGTTATATATATGGTATTTAATATATATAACGGTAAGTTTATATAACATGGTTTTTAGATGGGTGGCAGAGCTTATAACATAAAGTCCGAAACTTTATAATGAATGGGTTTATAAAGTAATAAGCCCTGAAAGGTTATATATGTGGGTTTTTGGGGTTAAATGGGATTTTAAAGGGAATTCAAAGCGCTAAAATATGGTTTTTTAAATATAGTTTAGGCTATATAGTAAATGAAGTTTGGGTTTTATTAATAACTTGGATAATTTAACAAATGAGATGAAATGTTTGGATATTTGGGAAAAAAGGTTTAAACAGTAAAAAAACAAAGCGATGTTAATGATAATGACGGAGATGAGGTGAAAACATAGCAAAATAAGGTGGGATGGGTGGGATGCAAATACTAGTGCTAACACCAACAACCTCTAGGACTGGAGGGATAGCTATTTCTTCCATTACACGCCAAGGAGAACGAAACTTCTTTGCCCCTCTTGGTAGAGTGGAAAGAAACGAAGAATGAGGGTCATTCTCCTCCATGTCTGTTCTTACCACATTTACTACCTCGAGATCTTTATTTTCACCATATTCACTTTTTATTTGGATGAAGCCTTCTTATTTATCACCTTCTTGTCCTATAGTTGAAACTGGTTCTTGTGGAACAGTGTCGACTACAGGGCCTATCTCTTCCATAATTTCTTGGCTCGTCTAAACTAGTTGTGGTTCTTGTTGATTCAAGTGGATCTACATACTGCACTGGCAAGGGAAAAGACTCAAAATTCAAAGTGGCAGAAATGTGGCTAACTCAGTATCAAGTTGAATATCCTGTCGTCCTGATCGCAACAACACGAATGGTTCATCAAACCAAGTTCGTATGTGAAAGTTAGAGCTGGTAAAATTTTTGGGTTGACTGGGTGATGTGGCAGGTTAAGGAGGCAACAATTTGGAAGTTTACCGGCGACCGGATTCCACCCAGTTCCGGCCAAACTTTGGGAAAAATTGTGGGAACTTTTATTTGTTCTCTTCAGCCTTAAAACCAAATTTCATTTTATGGGGGGCTATTCTTAAATAAAACAAAAAAACAGAATGAGCGAGCCATGACCCCTGTCACTCCCCAAATGATATAACAAATATATATTATTAGTGGGGGTAGGCCATGACCCCACACCCTCACTCACCATGTATGACATTGGACTATTGCGTGGGCCACCCAAGGCGGGGCCAATCCCTCCCACATTTAAAATAAAAAAAAATGGTGTCTATGTTAAGGGGTCGAGAATTAATCCCCTAACCTCTCCTCCTCCGCCCAAATGACCTCACCGTTGCGCCACCAACGGTGACCTTGTTTACTCCACCGGACCACATCTAATTAAGCCATCATTTAGGAGAAATTCCTATGCAGATTAGGAGAGGCACAGAGTTCAATGCGGGTGACGGAACCCTGAGCCTTTTTCAAGGGCAATGGAACCATGATCTAAGCCAATTTCTAGAGGGCCCAGAATTGTCTAGAGTCCAAATTGGACAAATTTTATATGGATTCATCCCCTCTCGGTGACATGAATCTTATGGTGCTGTCCATTTCTACAACATAGGTCTCCATTTTTTGGGCATTTTCCATAACGGAGGTATAAGGGTGCTTTATGTAATTCTTCTTGTACTTCTTCTTCTTCTCAACACTTAATGAACAAAGGCCTCCCCACTGTTGAGCAGGGCCCGGAGACGTAGTTAGAATTAGGTGAACTCTGTAACCAATTTTGGTGTCTTGGTGTTATGCGTGTCATGGTATATATATATATATATATTTTTTTCATTTTATGTGTTTATGTTTCATGGTTTTAAACACTCCATTATATGTAATTATTTAATGCATCTATAAGAAAAAAAATCTTGGATCAAGTGGTATCAGAGTAGGTTTTTGTCGATGTGAATTGCATGAGTATATGCAAACCAGAAACAAGTTGCAAAGAGGCGAAGGAAAGCTTAAGTATTTTTATCCCGAATCAGGACATCCGTGAAGAAGAAGGAACATGGTAGATTAGGAAGCTCATTGGAAAGAAGAGCGGAATTAAGGCATTCTACAACATGGCATAGAAAGTAGACTAGTTGTTTGCAAAGTATGAGAAGATTTTCAAGCCAAAGAATAAAAATGAAGGTGACCACGGATCAGTAAAACATGGAGATGGTGGAGAAGAGCCCCCTCCCTCTCCATCTTCTAGTGATAGTTACCCTTCTTCTTCTCATCATTCTTATAGACGTCAAGGACATACATCTAAGAAATCATTCCTTAAACTAGATGTATAGTTTCACTTTCCTATGTATACATGAGAATGTAATGTAGAAAATCTCAACAATTGGATTAGAAAAATTGAGGTCTACTGCCGGATTCAAAAAATCAAGAAAGGTGAGGCGAATATATAGTTGGCATCCCTTCGACTAAGTGGCACCGCTCTCCTTTGTTGGGAGAGAAAATTGCAAGGCAACACCAATTTGGGTAACCTTCTCTCCTCATGGTCAAAATTTATTTTTGCATTGAAATATTAGTTTTACCCATTGGGTTATAAGAAAAAAGCATTAATGGGATGGAAACACCTAAAGCAAGGCAAATTCCAAAATGTGTAAAAATTCACTGAAGAAGTTAGGAAACAAGCACTAAACTTAGAAATTCCATTAGATTCACCAGAGATTGTAACTAAGTATATCGGTTCCTTACATGGTTACATAAGACATTCATTATTATTTTTTGAGCCTGCTATTATCGATGAGGCCAATGTGAAGGCCATGCATCTTGAAAACAAGGAGACATATGGAAAAAATTACCACCCAAAAAGAGCCACAGCAGCAAAGAGAAGAGGAGCAAATACCTCTTGCACCTATTTTGAAAACGAAGGACACGATGAAGAAAGTTGCTGGAAACTGCACCCGGAGCTGAGACCTAAGAGGGATGACAGGAAGGAGAGGAGAGATGCCACCATGCAACAAGATCAAAATTCTGAATCAAAGGAAGATGAGAAGGTCATGACTGCAGGAGTTGCACAAGGTAGACCAATTGACTTGGGATCAGATTCCGGTGAGCAACAGATAGACCCATCGATTTGGGTTCAGATTTAGGAAATGAAACAAAAATTTCAACACATAGTGTACCAAATATGAAAATTTCGCCCAATGTGGCATGGCTATAAGAACTTGAGGAGATCAATCAAAGTATTCAAGCAGAGAATATTGAGCCAAGGAGACTCCTACAAGAAGCAGAAAAGGAGAAACCAAGGTTGCTACGCCAGTTGCAAGCTAAGGATTAGGCCTTGGAGAAGCTGCAGCATAACCCCCTTGAGGTAAAAAGTGTTTCTTTGACTTCAAATATGTTTCATGATAATGATTTCCCTAATTTTGAAAAACATACTACAAGTATCGGGTCCAAAATGTTGAAGTAGATGGGGTATCAGGGAAAGGGCCTCGGCATTAATAACCAAGGAATCATAAACCCTATCAAAGTAGAAGAGTCACCTTATCATTCAGAACTTGGGTATGTCAAGAATGAAGTTGGGGAATGCTCCAAGATAGCCGACACCCCACCAACGACAAATGATGAGAGTGCCTCATCACACCCTAGTGATAGTGAGGGATCAACGATCACCTATCAGAGGCACATTAGGAGGAAGCCCTCCAAGACAATTCAGAAAGTTTGTAGGATGAAGTGTTGTAGTTGTTGCAACGAGGTGGGACACCAAAAAGCCACGTGTCAGATAATCTAATCCCAGAAAGCATCGATAGAGGGACCGACAGGTGAAAATGTTCAAAAAATGAATCCACCAAATTCATGGTGGTCTGCTTTATTTAGTAAAAGGTGGTTTTTTAAGATGTAGTATCTTGTTGTGGCCAAAATTTGTAAATCATGCGTTGCAAATAAATGTAAACGTGATGATGTGTTTTCCATCACTTCCTAAAGAAACAGTGATATTTGGCCTCAGTGTGTAGTTTGTGTATTGCTTCTATTATGTAATCCTTGACCAAAGAGTGTGTGTTATAAAATCTTGGCAAGTGTCGGATTAATTGAGTCATGTATGTTTTGTATATGATTGTAAGGGATATGCTAGATTTACGTGTAGGTGATTGAAAGTGTGGTTTGGCGAGGACACAAGCAATGTGTGGGATGTGTTATTACTTTTGGTGGTTAAAAATCTCCTTAGTGGGGAGGATTGATCCAGGTGGATCTACATACACTAGTGGCAAGGGAAAAGACTCAAAATTCAAAGTGGTAGAAATGTGGCAAACTCGGTATCAATTTGAAGATCTTGTCGTCATGATCGAAACAGTACGAACACTTCCTCAAACCGAGTTCGTATCTGAAAGTTAGAGCTGGTCAAAGTTTTGGGTTAATTGGGCGATGTGGCAGGTTAAGGAGGCATCAATTTGGAAGTTTACCGGCGACTGGATTTCGGCCAAACTCCAAGAAAATTTGTGGGACTATTTATTTGTCCTCTTCGGCGTTAAAAACAAACTTTATATTATGGGGGCTATTGTTAAATAAAACAAAAAAAGGAATGGGCGAGCCATGACCCCCACCCCTCCCCAAACGATATAACAAATATATATTATTAGTGGGGGTGGGCCATGACCCCGCACCCCCACCCACCATGTATGACATTGGACTGTTGGGTGGGCCACCCAAGGCAGGCTCGACCCCTCCCACATTTAAACTAAAACAAAATGGTGTCTATGTTGAGGGGTCAGGAATTGATCCCCCGACCTCTACTCCTCTACCCAAATAGCGTCACCGTTGTACCACCAACAGTGACCTTGTTAACTCCGCCGACCCGCATCTACTTAAGCCGTCATTTGGGAGCAGTGCCCAAGCAGACTATGAGTGGCATAGAGTTTTAGGTGGGCGTTGGAACCCTGAGCCTTTTTCAGGGGTAGTGGAACCATGATCTGAGACAATTTATAGAGGGCCCAGAATTGCCCAAAGTCCAAATTGGACAAATTTTATATGGATCCTACCCCTCTCATTGATAGGAATCTGATAGTGTTGTTCGTATCTGCAACAAAGGCATCCTTTTTTTGGGAATTTTCCAGATCAGAGGTATAAGGGTGCTTTATGTGATTTTTATTGTACTTATTCTTCTCACCACTTAATGAATGAAGGCCTCCCCATTGTTGAGCAGGGCCCGAAGACGTAGTCGATATTGGACAAACTCCATAATCAATTTTTGTGTCTTGTTCTTATGTGTTACATGGTCTCTTTTTTCTTCATTTTATGTGTTTATGTTTCATGGTTTTAAATGCTCTGTTATATGTAATTATTTAATGCATCTATAAGAAAAAGATCTTGGATCACTTGTGTAGCACCACTACCTGCTTCAAGATTCAAATATGCTTGGACAAGTGGTGTTGGTTCTTATGTAACAACATCACTTGCCAATTCTCTAACTGGCGTTGATTCTCTTTGTGCCTCATCAGTGGATTTTGATTCCTGTGGAACATCATCGGCTCTAGCCTCTGTTTCCGTAGTTCCCACATCAATTGTGTAGAAATTATATACAATATGCATGTATATATCCAGACTCTCCTGATCTAACAATATTTATCTTCTTTCTAAATATAGAATCCTTCCACTATAATTCTTGCAGAAATTTAATCAATAATTGTAAAACACATGAAGCAATAAAAACACACATAACATAGTTGTTCAATGGGAAAGCCTGAAGCTAAAAACCCCAACTATCATATATTATGTATCATGGAGATCATGTAACAATCTCATACAAATCTTAGTACATCAAGCTCTCAGTACAATCAATCGTCACACACTAACATAGAAGAAATCTGCAAATCCATGAACCAATCTTAGCCCTCCTGCTAGCCTACCTCCACTGCAAAATCCAAGCTGATTACAAAACCAATTCGATGCAATCCCACTCTCCTTGACTACGTGATTATCATTGGCAACTCCAATGTATATGTAGATGCAATTCATGCATCACTATGGTCACAATAGATAGTCTATCTCACCCTTTCACCTATCTCTGCACTGGGTCTCCACTGGATCTGACATGCATTGTAGTTAACTGCTGTATTGTTCAGTTGATTAATGAGTTATTAGTTGTGAATTAATTAACTAATTAATTCACTCCACTCTCACTAGTGTATCATTCAATTAGATTAGATACAACTAGCTCAACTGAGTCTAACTGAGTTAAACTGAATACAACTCCATGAACTACTCTTCCAACTATGTCATAACTTTGCCACTTCAGTTCTAACTGAGTCCTCCATGCATGAACTCTAGTAAACCCTTAGGAATTGCGTAATTCCTTCAGCCCAATAATTTGTCAAATCTGTTCATTGAAATAAAGTGCTCAAAGAGAATAAGTTGTTGTTTATTGTCTGATTATTATTAAGAGCTAATAATAATCGACATGCGTCTATTTTTAGATCGACGATCTATAAATAGACTTCGCCCAATATTCTAAAAACAGAATCTCATCTATTTTTCACATTTGACCAACCATCCACAAATAGCCTCCTACTACATATAGAATATGCTCACCATGTCTAAAAATAGACATACACCTAAAATAGCCTATGTGGGCCCCACCTAGTTTAGGTGATTATTTTCCAACTAGGATCAAGGATTATGTTTCAGGATGCCTCCTTCACTGTTTCTTGTTGCAAAATTCAACAAATTGGACCCATAGGCAAGTATGGTTATTGTGTAACAACATCAGTTGTGGCATCTTCTACCTTCATTCTTTCTGCTTCCTCTTCCTCTAATGGACCAACAGAAGATGTTGGTTCTTGTGTAACAATATCAGTTGTGGCTTATTCTTCCTCCATTTCTTTTGGTTCCTCTTCTTCTGCTAAACCAACAGGGGATGCTAGTTCTTCTTCCTCCATTTCCTCTACATCATCTCCTTCTACTGTACCAACAGGGGATGCTGGTTCTTCTTCCTCCATTTCTTTTGGCTTGTCTTCTATAATGAACCAATAGGAGATGCTAGTTCTTCTTCCTCCATTTCTTCTGGCTCATCTTCCTCTCTCGTAGCTATCGCAACTTCTACCTCTTCCTTCGTCAGCTCAAGAAAATGTGCCCAGGGAACATGAAATTGAGCTAATGCACATGTTACCGGTAAATGAACCAGCCCATGATTTCTAAGAATAGCCAATACCTTCCGTGAGCGCCTTTCAGATTGTGCCATAAGATGGATATTTTTCAAAAGAAAGAAAGGCATATCCAGGGAGTGAACTTCTGCCCGCCGATATCGGAGATGATCTAGGAGCTTAAAATGATATTTGAACAGGGTAGTAAATAGCCCCTCGCAAGTTATATATCTGATAACAAAGTATGCCACCTCAACCCATGGATGTGGCAGGGATTTTTGATCGTATCCTCTCCCTTTCTGAATTGCCCTCTCTCCAGCTTACAGAAACAATTCTGGAATTTTTTGTAGGGGAGTTTTTCATGAAAATCATTTCTTCCCTCGATGTGGTAGTCTTCTAACCATTGAAATGACCTTCTCTGTGATAGTAATTTCTAAGCCCCACACTCTGGAATGATTCCTGTCCAGATTCACTGCAAACTTTGCTATGATTGTTTAATCAAATCCCTGCAATCTATCGAAATATACATCCCAACCTGCATCTACAAAAATCTGCCATGCAGTTGCATTAATGCAGACCGAAGTTCTATTTTTAGGTTCATGTCTCACAACCAATCTTCCCATCTCGCGGAAGCTCCGTAGCAGTACTTCGCAACAACATATGACCATTGGGAGGGATTATCGATAGTTAACCCTTTGTGGTGATAGCATGGTAGAAAATGGAATGGGGTAATGGTAAAATACAATGGATAATATTTCCAAAAACGAGGAAAATCAGAATAGATTATGGTAATAATGATAAATGGTAATGGTAATTATTTCGCAAGATTTAGAAAGGACTGATTAACTTGTCAGAGTGTACTTACTTCTAGTCCCGATGTGTTTTAATAATTATGTGAAATAAGGTGAAATTCGTGGGATGTACTATCAGCACGAGTTCTAATGATGACATTGGAAAATCATTATTTTTATTTGATTATGCTGTTATTCGATTATGACAACACTGCCCCAACTAATAAATGATCGTCCACAGGCATGTAAATGTATTTTCAATGGAATATTCAATCAAATCTGTAAAAGTCGACAAGGACGTACCTGACGACTTACCTGAGAAGAGTAACAACACCGGGTACTTACGAATTTTACGGTGTAACAACACCCAACACTGAGAAATTTTTCTGGAGTAACAACATTGGAGGAGTAACAACATCGAAGGAGTAACAACACCCAAAACTTAGAAAATTTTCTAGAGTAACAACATCAGGTACTTAGAAAATTTTACAGAATAATAGCATCTAACACTTAGAAACTTTTCTGGAGTAACAACATTGGAGGAGTAACAACATCAAGTGAGTAATAGCATCAAATGAGTAACAACATCCAACACTTCGAAAATTTTCTGGAGTAACAACATCGGGTACTTATAAAATTTTTCATCTTCGCAAAATTGCACACCAGTAGTAGTTCCTGTAAAAAAACAATTGAGTAGTTACAATATTTTATTTATATTACTATATACATATAAATTATTATTATTATTATTATTATTTTTAAATTCAAGGATGCAAAGGAGGAATTCTCTGCACCAACAACCTTCAAACCAGATTTATCAGAGAGATGTTTACTGAAGGGATCCTTAGAAGTTGGGTGGTGATACAGTCTCATACGATGTCCATTTACTATAAAAGAAGCATGTGTATCATCAGTTGTGACAATTTTGACTGTTCCATTATCAAATATTGTTTCCACTTCATAAGGTCCCATCCAACGAGAGCAAAGCTTTCCTTTAAAATCCTTAAAATTGGAATCATACAGTAATGCCCATTCTCCTCTGTGAAACACCTTATGTTTAATAAATTTATCATGCCTTTTTTTTCTCTGTTGCTGAATCGCAGTAGTCTTCTAGACAACCATCCAACAAGTTTCATCTAATTCATGTAGCTGTTCCAGCCAGTGTTTCCGGGTATCTAACAGATCTAATCCTACCTCAAGAGTTGTTCTGAGAGCACTAACCTCAAATTCTATAGGAAAAAAGGGGGATTTCCCATAAACCAACTCAAATGGTGAAAACCCTATTGTATTCCGCCACGTTGTTCTTTATGCCTAGAGAGATTTAGGAAGTTTTTCAGCCCAATCCTGATGATGTCTTGCCACAGTCTTTGTCAAGATATTTTCCAATGCCTTGTTCATGCTTTCCACTTGACGATTTTCCTGGGTATGATACAGAGATGTCAATATATGTTTTATTCCATAATTCTACATAAGCCTCTCTATCATGTGTGATGTGAATTGTGCTCCTCCATCTAAAAAAATATCTCTTAGAGCACCATAACGAGCAAAAATCTCTTCAAATAGAAAATCTGAAACAACCTTCTATGTTGCTTTCACAACAGCCTTGGCTTCCACCCACTTGGTTACATAATCCATGTAGACCAAAATGTGAACCTTCTTATGTGAATGTGGGTTAAAAGGACCAACAAAATCGATAGCCCACTTTTCGAAAGGTTCGAGGACTACCTGGGGCTATGTTGTAGCCGCTACAACACCACCCAAAATTTTGGGTATATTTAAAATTTCGGGTCCCCCTCTGCTCGCTTTATCGTTAAGGTCTTTCACCGAACCTGCAGCCTGTGACATCCTAGCGACCTATCCCCAACCCCTCATGAGTTGGCTCGCCCCCATGACCAGATGTTGTTGTTGTAATCACGCCATATGTGGGAGGGATCATTCAGCACACGCTCGAACGCTCTTACCGCAATTGCGCCATGAGCACATTCAAATGAAAACATTTTTGTGTATTTGAAATTAAAGGCCCTCTCGTCGTGAGTCATTAAGCATGTTGACTGGATAGGTATTTTAAGCTCGTTAATTTCATATGTTTTATCTAGGGACAACATTATCAGAGAGTAATTGTGATTGTCGTAATGTTCCACACAGGTTGACCCCATGGGTAACAAACTCCTCAGTCGTGTCATGACATCAGGGGAAATGAAATTGAGCTCAACGACGAGGCCAAAGTTGCGGAACAGGGGAGGAGGAGGAGAAAGTGACCAGCACTATTAAAAGGAGGATAGTGTGATACGTGTCGATCAGAGAAAGAACCTTTTATGTCACCAACGCAAGAGGCTTTCTTCATTAGTGCACACCAGAATTTTTGGAGATCTTGCACAAAGGAACATATGTCGCCATTTCGACAAGTCTAGCTTGAAGTATAGCCTGGTGAACAAAGTGAACTTAGGAGATCTCCCTGGGGAATGACAATCTCATTCAAGGCATTCTCGTGCCAGGTAGCAGTACGAAAGCATACGTGTTTCTGTGGAAAGCCAACGACAGGGTTTTAAATATGTGAACACACCCTTTAGAAGCAACATTTATGAATCCTAAGCTACATGGTGTGGAATTATTTATGCTGCAAGGAGTACAACATGGATGCATATGCAAATGGAGTCTTTGGAACCACAAGATGGAGAAGGTTAATAGTAAAAGAGCCATCAATATGGCTTGAACAAATGACTAGTCTACCATGTGAAGCCGCATTGTTTTAAAAGACTAATTTCTCGGGAAGGAAATGCTTTCACTCTAAAATAGGAAGAATATGATTGGAGGTTTCTCATCGACCTCACATTCCAAGCGCTTTCGCAAGACATCCCAGCTTAGTTGCTGAGTAGCAGAGGTCAAGTCTCAAATTTTTCAAAGCAAGAAGCGTTCAATATCATGAGATGGCGACCTCGGCATGAAACTTTTTATCCATTCGCGATAACAATCGAAGGAAAAGAAAATGATAAAGGTTATGTGATTAAACCAAGGCTCAAAAGATAAAGGACCTTATGGTTCCAAAACCATATGAGATGGTGGATCAAGACGATATGAAAACCATTATACGTAAGCTAACTTCTTCTATGGTGGATATAGTGATCCAGCTTATGTGTAAAACATGGGGCAGAGTGTATGATAGACCTCTAGTAGCGTGTCATAATGACCATGGCATGTTGCATGGATTCAAAGGCTCGTTGGCAGTTTTCAAATCGTGGTTAATGATTTGAGAGCAAATATACGTATGTTGCGGTCCAACTTTATAATTAAGGTGCAAAGGATCGGAACTATATGAAAACTCATTACAATAGAGCTCAAACATTTATGTGGTGCAGTTTTGACTTACGTTAAAATATGTTGAGCGAATACAAAATGGTCAAGGTTTATTTTTAAAACATGGAGCGGGCGCAAAGGTTCGGCGGTAAATTTTTTGAGCAGACGTATATTATGTAGCAATCAAACCTCACGATAAAAGGTGGAACGGAGCTGCATGCACATGTTGCATGGAGCCCAACATGGTGATAGTGTAGTTTTAATCCACGTGGGGCAGGTAATATAGCGGTCAACTGTGCATTGGGAACGTGGCGCAGAAATGAGTGGACACGTTACATGGAGGCAAACATCGATAGCAGG
Source organism: Pinus albicaulis (assembly GCA_034641835.2). Lineage (NCBI taxonomy): Eukaryota > Viridiplantae > Streptophyta > Pinopsida > Pinales > Pinaceae > Pinus > Pinus albicaulis. Next base: position 150,957,303 of record CM076571.1, on the reverse strand, counting down.
TCTTCCAACTCACGGTAAATGTTGGAACAATATATATACATTGCATTCAGTCTTTCAACGTAGGGAAAAACCACCTCACCACATACAACTGGACGCCAGCATGTCGACGGTGGAGTTTCTCACTACGGTGAAACATGGAGCAGGATATTATATTAGTCAAAATTCATAACGCGAAATCTTGTAATACACCTACGACAGCAACGTTACAAAAACCGTCGAACAGTCATAATCAAAAGAAACGCAGAACTACATGAACGCGTTGCCAAGTGGTGCGAATTCCTCTGCGTCGGAATTTTAAATTTGGAACGTATAATATAATGGCCTAATGCATGTTTAAATGTGGAGCAGAGTGTTATAACAGCTATGGTTCAATATATGACAATATACAACCATTGTTTTAGCGGTGCAAGAACACATAAGATGGCGCAACGAAACCACGTGGACACATGACATGGAACCAAGGTCGCAATAGCAAGTTTTCGACCACGCTAAAAGGTTTGAAGCAGATATATTTATGGTCCAAAGTTGTGGCAGCAATTATTATAATACGTTGATTGGTAAAACTGCATGGATGAGATTTTTGACGCGTCCATCTCCAAGTCTGCATGGCAACTGTCACAAACAGACCATGCGTTTCTGGTAACTGTATAAGGAGATAGTGCTGAAATAGAATCTGAATGATTTATGCCGAATTTTGTAGCCCCGACGACAATATTCCAGGAGAGAATCACTCTTTAGATCTGCTGCGTTGGTCACATTTAGAAAAAACATTATCGCCACATATTCGCTGGGAGCTGATTTTTTGATATTGCTACTACTGACCACGTCGAGTTGTCTCCACAGAGCTCAATCTTCGATTATTCCTAAGGCACTTGCTGTTACTATGTCCAAAGGCACTGAAACCGGATCTCGCATTCCACATAGATTGATTCGAAACTGTTTGCAGTGTTTTCAATTGCAGGCCCGTGAGAACAACGATCGAAGCAAAGGCTTTCAAACATTAGAGGCTGAATGGTGGAAACTATGTACAAAGGACTCTTTTATGGCGGTCCTGGAGGAAGAACTGCACTGTACGATGCGTTGTTACCTGGAAGAGGTAGCACGCCATCGAAGCTTGGAAGAACCTGTTTGATAGTTAGTGCTAGATCACGAATGACACTGTTGTTGGGATCTTTAGAAAGTAGAGATGGCTTCCTACCTCATCACTGCTCTAGAATCGAAAGCAAGGCTACTATCGGTTTGTCGCTTGGTCCCTTTAGCAGATGGGAGCATCATAAAAACAGAAGTAATCGTGCAGGTGGAAGTCGGTCTACAAGGTTATCAATGGATGTTATATAATAGCTAGCCCAGGGATGGGATCTTAATATGGTGGCTCTGGAGGCATACAAATGAAAGCTTTTAGTCGGGCTAGCTATGATTTAATGGTCCTAACTGACCAGCCCTCATTGTATAAGACTGTTATAAGCCTTGCCTAGATCTTCGTACCTGACCAGTTCTCCTCAGTCAAGATACCCGGGATTCTCCAATGGAAGATGACAAGTACTGCTCCTCTAATGGATGAGCATGAAAACCTATGGCGAACATTGAGAACGTAAATGAAGAAGCTCATGCCTATCAAGTAATTTAATCCAAGACTTGAAGAGAACCTTGTGCATGGGGAAGATGATAATCCTGACAGAGAAAGGGCACAGAGAAAGCTTACCCTAGCCATTCTCTCTGACGATTCAGTACTTGACCACACAGGGGTCTAAGTTATTATTTTCATTCTTACAATTGATTAAAGTGCCCTTAGCATTATTATTATTCCATCAAGAAGACTTGTGACCAGGAATAACCTCTCTGTTTGCACATAAGAGCCAAGGCTTTCCCCAGCAAGCAAGGGGGCATTTTCAAAACAAGTAGATGCTGGCGAAACTCCAAGGAACTCACTGATCTGCCCAAGGTCGCAGGTCGCATATCTGCCGAGGTCGCGAGGTCGCAAATCCCAGGAGGTCGCAGGTCGCAGATCTGACGAGGTCGCAGGTCGCATGTCTGCCGAGTTTGCGAGGTCGCAAATCCCAGGAGGTCGCAGGTCGCAGATCTGACGAGGTTGCAGGTCGCATGTCTACCGAGGTCGCGAGGTCGCAAATCCCATCAAGTTGCAAAGTCGCATTTTCATATTTTTCCACGATCTGCGACCCCGTGACCCCACTACCCAGCGACCTGGTCGCAAGGTCACAAGGTCGCATTTTCATCTTTTTCTGCGATCTGTGACCCCGCGACCCTGCGACCCAGTCGCAAGGTCACAGGGTCGCACCTTGGCCATTTTCCTACAACCTGCGACCCCGCGACCCAGTCAAGTCGCAGGTCGCAACAACAGCTCAGGTCGCAGGTCACAGAAAAGACTAGGTCACAAGGCAGCCCAACGGTCAGGAAGATGAAAGGTCAAGAAAGCCCATAGGGCAGGTTTTTTATTATAAATACTCCTTCGGGAGCTTGTAATGGGATCTTTTGTTTGGGACTTGAGTTGAATATATTGTATCACCAGAGGATTACACATTGAAACATGAATACAAGCATTTTGAAAAACTCCCTATGGATATGATGTGTTTTGCTGTGCGAACACTGTGTGTATTTCTTATACAGTTTCAAATATCTTTTGATTAATGAAGCTACACTCTTAATGGCATCATTTATGCATCATGGCTATCTGTGCTTGTGTTAATGATGTTCAATTTTTTATTGCTCTTTTAATGGATGTTAATGACCTTGTTTATTAGCATTTCGTTTTATCTTTCAGGAAGTAAAGGGACATCTCACCATTAAGAACTATTTCTTTTGTGGTTAGAATACCTCACAAGCATAACCCCAAAGATGTGTTGCTAACGACAGCTCCTTTGGCGTGTATGCTTTATTAATTTTCTCACTACGCATAGTGTTACCTACGCGTTTAATGCATCAATCATATGTCTTGTATCAGTTGATTAGGTGTGTATCCACTGTTTTATAGAGTTTAAGCGAGACCCAAAGCAAAGGAGAAATCAGTGGTAGCCGGACCCACACCCCGGACGGGATCCCTATTCCAAACGGTTCAAGGTCTAATTGGGACCTTTTACCGGGAGATCCCCTGCTGTTGGCCGGACAGATTTTCCCATCAACAGGCTACAATGGCATTTCGTCTGATCGAACAAGTTGACCCATATGTTGGCAACTATCACATCCTTAGAGTTATTCTCGTGCATCTTGCAAGATAGAGGGCGAGTAATATCCAATTTATAATACCTTATTCCATGTTCTCTTGTCTGAAAAATACCCTCCACAAGGACCATCATGAGCAGCCTTCAGTAATTGATAGATTTCATGCTCAGATACACAACGCTGAACTTGATGATCAACCCCTGTATGGAAGATATATCCTATTATCTAGGACTATCAGGCACTATGATGAATAATATTTCGATGTTCCTTGTATGACAAATGACAAGGCATGTTTACTGTAGCAAGAAAGTTAGCAATATTTGCATACCATGGAGGATTAGTAGAAATTGCAAAAATATGTTCATCTAGAAAAATATCCACAATGGGTGTGCCTTCATCATTATTATCCAATATAGATAGAAAATAAGCAACTACATTATCCTTCCCTGGTTTGTCTAGTATTGTAATATCAAATTCTTGATGAAATATCAACCATCTTGTAATGCGACCAGGGGTGATAGGTTTATTCATCAAATACTTGATTGCTGCATGATTAGTATGCACAAAACTAGGATACCTAGTAATATAGTGTTGAAATTTTTTGATGGCATAGATAACAACTAGGAATTCATTTTCAGTTATTGTGTATTTTAGTTCAATAGGAGTCAAATTCTTGCTAACATAGTAAACTGCATATGGTTTCTTATCTTCCTGTTGTCCTAGAACTTCCCTAACTATTGTCTGAGAAGCATCAACATGGATGTGAAATGGGAGTGCCCAATCCGGTCCTCGCAGGATCAGAGCTCCACAAATCAGTTCCTTGATTTTTATAAAAGTTGCTTCACAATCATCTGTCGAGAAGAATTCCACATCTTTAGTTAACAACTGAAAAAGTGGGGATGCTATTTTAGAAAAAATTTCTATAAAACTTCTATAATATCCAACGCAACCAATAAAACTACGTACCTGTGTGGGTGTCTTAGGTACATGAAAATGCAATATTACCTCTACCTTGGCCAGATCAACTCAAATTCCAGTAGCTGAGATTAGTTGTCCCAGAACTATTTCCTCTTCCCTCATCATGTGACATTTAACTGTACTCAGAGAGACATGGATATGCTTGCATCTTTCGAGTAATTTTTCTAAATTTTCCGATCCTTCTTCAAATTAATCCCCGTATGGAGTAAAGTCATCCATATAAATATCAATGCTTTCATCGACTAGATCAGAAAAAATCCCCAATATTTCCCTCTGGAATTTTGCAGGCACATTAAAAAGACCGAATTGAAGGACTCGTTATGCAAGGGTTCCCCATGGGCATGTGAAGATGGTCCTATCTTGGTCCTCAGGGGCTATTTGGATTTAATTATACCCGCTAAACCCATCCAGGAAGGAGGAAAAATTCTTCCCAACCAAGGTATCTAGAACTTGGTCAATGAATGGTAAAGGGAAATGATATTTTTGAGTTGCTTTTTTTAATTTCCTATAGGCTACACAAATCCGCCATTTACCATTCTTTTTAGGAACAATAACCAGCAGAGACACCCACTGGCTGCCCGATATGGGGTAAATGAATCCTACATCCAGTAACTTCTAAAGCTCGTCTTTGACAATGTTATTTAAGGCGGGGTTCATTCTTCTCTGGGGTTGTCTTACAAGACATAAATCTCCATTAATGTATGTATGATGAGTGCATAAATTAGCATGAATCCCCTTCATATTTGTATAATTCCAGGTGAAGGCGTCCTTATGGTTTTGAAGAAATTTTAGGAGTTGTTTTGTCTGGGATTCTGAAATATTTGGGTTGATGTTCAATGTTTTTCCTAGTTCAATTTCAATGGGAATACTATTGTGGGACAAAGTTGTAGGCATGTTCTCAATTTCATCTTCTTGTTTAATGTTTTCCTCCATTTCACAACTCCTGGAAGATTTCAAAATCTAATGAGTTGAATCAGAAAAGAAATAGGGATTGATAATAAAAGTTTTAATAGTGTCATCCTCTGTTTATATTTTAAATTGAAGGGCCTACCCAATGGTAAGGCCCGGTCTAAGTTCTTCATTTCCAGGTTCTGATTCTTCCATCGATAAAGATTTTCGTATGAATGACGGTTTATCTGATGGGTTGGTTTTGCAAGAGTATAAAGAGTGAGGTTCCTCATGACCTTCCCATTAGATATAACCATATTTCTAGACCAACACTCAATATAGGCATCTGCGGTTGCAAGCCAAGGTCTTCTAAAAATTAAGGGGTGGCCACCAGCAGGGGACTGAGTTTGTAATACTAAGAGATCCATGAGATAGTGCCATGAGTCTATTGAAATCATAATGTACTCCAACTTCCCTACTGGCTTTACTGTAGATCTATCTGCCAATTCCAAGACAATAGGAGTAGGTTTAAGGTTTCTAAGACCCAATGTGTGCATAGTTTCAGAAGTAATGATGTTTATGATAGCACCGAAATCTACCAGTACATTTTGGATTTCAACCCCGTTAATTTTATTGTCAGAATTGGATTCCTTGGGTCCCCATATTTTACAGGCATAAATTTTCTCAGCATGATGTTAGACAATTTTCCCATCACATGGATGGTAAGTGGGTCCCTTGATTTCTTTCTAATATTTTTAGAACAATATTCTTTGAGTGTTTTCGCATAGATTGGTACATCCATCATAGCTTGGAGCAGGGGAATTTTAACAAACAAATTTTATAATTCCCCTATAAAGTCAAATTTTGCTTGAGGGCTTTGTTTACTCAGGGCTAATATTTTAGGATAGGGTGGATTGACTTGTCTTTCCTGGTTAACAATCAGTTGAGGAGGTGTTAGATTTTCAATGTATTGGTTTTGGTTATCTCCAGTTATTTTTGGTTCTAGTTCTATGACCTCCCTGCCAACTTGTTCAATGATAATAGGTGAAGTTTGAGCATTCACTACCCACCCAGATCGTAAATTTATTCCATTAAAATCTGCGGTAGAGATGTTGTATGAAGAAAGGTTGACAGTGTCAACTTGCTAAACTCCCTTATTGTTAGGATTTGGATTGGGTTGGATGGGAAGCTGAGGTCAAAGGGGTGGATTAATAGGAGGAATATTGGAAGGAAACCAAAGTTGTTCTTGTGGCATAGGTTGGGGGAATTTTCCAGGAGGAGAAGGTCCACGCCAGTTCTGGGTCCATGAAGGGTTTGAACTAGTCTAAGGGAACCACGATTTCCAAGGTGGATATTGACAATACTGGGGCCATGCAGGTGAAAAAGGTACAGACTAGGGACCAATATTCAAATTAATGAAATATTGAGACAAGTCCTAAGGCATAACTTGATTCATATTCGGTGGTCGTGGCTACCATGGCTTCTTAGATCCCATGAAGTATAGTTGATCCACTGCACCCTCTTCACTTGATCCTCAAAAAACTGCCTTCAAACCTGGCAAGGAAGGGCATGAGCTGGTTGCATGACTCTGTTTACAAATTGCACATGCTTCAACTGTGTTCAATGGAAATTCCTTCAACGGATGTTTTTTTCTGCATTGCGGGTAAAATATGGCCATGGTCTTCTCCAGTTCCATCTGATTCTTCTTTTCTTGCAACGTGTCCATTTGGTTATATAGTGTACTCAAGATATATGTCCTCAGAATATCCAGAAGATTCCCAATTTCTACCTTCATGACCCCTCCACTTGATGTTTTTGCTGACCGAATCCCTTCTTTATTTCTTGCGCCCCCTCATGAACACTGGATGAATAGCTCACAAATAGTATCGAAATATACTTTCGATATATACCCTTTTCCTACTATGTTTAAAAGCTCCAGAGAGTCATCCCTTAATGCTTAGAGAAGGATGATTTCCAAGATATCTTTGTCCAGGTTACTATGGCCTGACCTCTGCAACGTATATTTAAATCTCTCCACAAAACATTCCATGTTCTCATCTTTTTTATATATAAATTTAAAAATGTATTCCTTGATATCACGAGATTTACAGTAATCCTGATACTTCTCCAAAAAAATGTTTTTCATGTCATCCCATGAGGAGATATTTTTACCCCCTAAACTCATGAACCATTGCATGGTTATTCCCTTCAACATAGTAGGGAATATCTTCAATTTCTTAGCATCAAAAATATATTCATACCCCCGGTTGTTCCCTTCAACGTAGCAGGGAATATCTTCAATTTCTTAGCATCAAAGATATATTCATACCCCAGATAGACAATATTGAATTCAAATAGGAATCTATTGGGGTATTTGGAGGAAAGCCCATGAAAATTAGGTAAAGTTGTCAAAGGGATGGGTTGCATTGGTGCATCACCTCTGATACCCCCAATTTGGAAATCAATAGAGGAAGTTGCGGGTGCCATAAATATTCTCCAATACTCACCTGAGATTTCGACTGGTTCTGCAACAGATTATTGAGGTAATTCTACCACAGGAGGTTGAGTCAGTTTCACAGCACTTCCTCGATCTCGTGGTGACGCAAAACCCTTTAGATCTTCTTCTTCCCTGCTAGAATTCCTTGATTCCTCAGATCCCCTACTTGGGATTTCCTCTCCTTCTACCATCAACAAGGGTGTTTCTTCTACTGATACCCTGCTTACTTCTTCTTCTTCTTCCATTGAAAGGGTTTCTTCTGGTGCTGTGGATAGTACTGGCTGCACGACAGACTGCCCCTCGGATTTTGTCTGATTTATTACCCTGACAGAGGCTCGTGAAGATTCTTCTGATTCAATCGTCACAATAAGTTATTGGATATAGGTGATCCTTCCCAAATCCTTTCTTCCTTTATTTCGAGGCCCTCATCTACCCCTTTTATTCAGATCTCTGTTAATACAATTGATGAGGATAAAAACATTTAAATAAATACTACTACGCTTGGGACCTAGAGCAGGGCAAGAGAAATTCCCTCCCTGGGATGAGAGATTGGGTTTTTAACGAAAAGAAAATGAATAAATAAAATCAATTAAACATTAAGCTCGAGGCCTGGAGCAGGGTAGCATTTGCCTCTCTAGGACAACAGATTGGGCCCTAAGAAATCAACAGAAATAAAAGAAAAGAAAATAAAAACTAACGCTCAGGACCAAGATCAGGGTAGCATTTCCCTCTCCACGAAGAGAGATTGGTTCCTAAAAAATAAATAAAAAGAACAATAGAACAATAGAACAACTATGCTAAGGAACTAGAGCAGGGTAGCATTTCCCTCCCAAGGATAGGAGATTGATCCTTATATCAATATGAATCGTGTTATTGCCCCTTTGTTAGCCTACTTGGAAATGGCACCGAAATATTGGTGTTCAAGTGTGAATGATTATTCAAACCCTTTCTCGCATTAATTATCAATTCGGGCGTGTTAGTTATTTCAAGGCTAACGTGAAAAATATATGCAGATGATAATAGCACAATTCTATATCAATCGTGGATTCGATAAATTAAGTAAAGCAACAAGCACTATAATAGAAATAAAATAATGACAGTAATAAATTGTAAATCTTGCAATACATTTACGGCAACAAAGATCTCAGAAATTATGTCTACTGTCACAATAATTATGAAATATACAAAACAGGCAATAGAATTAACAAACACATAGAAAGAGCGCAACACCTGATCAAGAGAGTGGGCCCAACTCTTTGATTATGGCTACGATGTACTCACAAAATCACAAGAAGAACATGAATATTACTTGCATTAACTTAATAGAAATGTTCTATTATAGATCTCAATTCCTTTCATAGTGAACCCCTGATTCACAGCTTCAGAGCCCTTCTTATACAAATTTTTACAATGAAAGTTCCTCAAATCCTGGCAACTAGTGCCTACAATTATACAGTATTATAATAGACAAACTAGATGTGAAATAAAGAGATGAAAGGATCTTGAGTCGTTGTGCTATTGCAACTCTTCCCGAAATAGCGCTGCCAACTCGGATTTATTCATGGAATTGCAAGTATGGTCATCCGACCACCAAATTTGTGAAAATAAATAGATTAGTAAATCAATTTAGGTACTAATCCTCGTGACTCTACTTCATTGTATAAATATTCCAAGAAGACATGTAGAGGGGTTTACTTGTGCATTTTAGAACATGAATTAAATGATAATGACACAAATGGATAAAGAAAGTGGGTAAAAATGGAAGGAAAAGATTTGCAGGTTTGGATCCCAACAGAGAGCTCATGTATTCTAGCCTCTCCACCAAATTTCAAGGCTAGCACACATTCAATGTTACAAAAACTAACACTCCCTCTTACTAAGGAATGTATTCTGGTATTGCTCCTCCTATAACAATACTCTTCTTTTGCACCATCTCTTGTCATGCTGCACCAGTTTTCCTGAGTTGGATTTTTCTAGGGACTTAGCCCAAAAATAATGTTATCATATTGTGTGTGCACATATATTTGTTATAACATTTTCATTTCTTCCGCAATATTTTGTTTGTGAAGGTTGTGGTGTACTTATTTCAATATTTTCTGTAGCACAAAACAAATAATTTGTTAATTAAATTAACAAATAGAAGAAATAATATCAATTGCTGCAATAAGATTTGGGGTAATTTGAATTTTCACATGGTATCAGAGAGTGGTTTTAATCTGGAGAGCTCATTAGCATAAGGGAAGAGGAATTTTGTAGCTCTATGTAAGCAATAGTTCAAAACCCTCATAGGTAATGACATCCTTTGGTTAGGAGGGTCAATTCTTGAGGAAAAATGGTTTCTCTAAGAAAGCAACAGAGAAATAGGATTTCTCTAGTTCAAGGATTACAATAGGTAGAGGGAGCAACCTATATTTTCCTTGCAGAGAAAATCTCTTGTTGGACGCAGTATTTTGCAATAGTTGCTAGTGAAAAATAACATTAGGAGGAAGAAATAACACACACTAAAGGGGACTTTCCTTAGGGGACTTCTAGCTTCAGAAGTTCAATTTTCTCTTGCGGATCAATAGTAATTGTGAGCATATTTACTCACTCCAGCAGGGAGTGCGTAGAGCCTAGTTGTAGTTGAGTGGAAGATAAGAGGAGGATTTCGACTTATTGAGATGGAATCAGCAAGGCTCAAAGATCAATATAGGTTGGACAGAGCATCCAACTATGTGATATAGAAGGCAAGGATTTCCTTCCTGTTGGGTGAATACGATCTCAAGGCATACATTGATAATGTGGTGGATGTTCCCATGAATCTATATCATTTGAAGGAATACAGGAAATAGATGGCAAAGGTGAAGATATTTATTCTCGATGTCATGTGGTTTCTCACATAGCGGGGCTAGGAACAACCAAGGAGATGTGGGAATCCCTTTCCATTCTATTTCAGGGATATTCTAAGTAGTGGAAGATGTATCTAGAGGAGAAGTTGAGATGTACCTGTATGCAGAAGGGGGAGCGCATAGACCCATTCCTCACCAAGATTTGGGATATCCTAGATTTTTTGGAAACTGTAGGGTTAGTGCCTGAACCTTCAAAGATGATGTGTATAGATCTAAAGTATGTCTCCGAGGAGTGGAAAGTATTTGTCCAAAGAATTTTGGGCAGAGAAATATTTCCAAGATGAAACAAAATGTGGGAATATTTGTAGCAGGACGAGTTGAGGTGAGATCTAGTGAAGAGAACCATCACTGGAAGCAACAATAGTAGTGGGTCAAAGATGGTGAAGGAGGAGGAGAATGTGGTCCTCGCATCAAAGGGGTAGGGGGAGTAGCATAGGAAGAAGAAGGATCTATCAAAGGTCAAGTGCTTCAGGTGTGGCGACCTAGGCCACTACATCACTTAATGTGCTCTCATGAAGAAGGAAAAGGAAGAGAAGCAGGACCAACATGTAGCTTCAGCCAAGATCGATAGGTTTTCCTCCAGGTTGGAGGAAAATTTCACCATGATTACAAACATCCCTCCATGGGTGAGATGGGGTGACTTGGTTTTGTAGCCCCAAATTTCTACAGGTGTGGCAGGATTATTGAGGAGGTCCACCTCTTGAATCAGTACCTTGCTACGGGAGCCCACAGTACACAGTAGAAGGATGGACCAGTGGCAGTTGGTGTAGTCAGATGCCATAGTGGCAGATGTAGTGTCTAGTAGCGGTCAGATAGTGGGAAACATAGTTTAGAGTTGGAAATAGTGTAGTTGGCACAGTGCAGAGCCAACAACAATGTAGATGCTTCAGTGGAAGTGAAAATACTAGTAGCAGTCACGACTCGGGTGATAGACGCATCATACGGACCATATTTGGTTCAATATTTTGGATAGTTCTCAGTTGAAAATGCACCAATTGCAGTAGAAACAGATGAGAGGGAGTTGCAGATGTTGCAGTAGAAACAACAACAGAGTTTCAGTGTAGATGCAATGCTGGAAACAATTCAGCAGGGTCAAAAACAACGCAAATGACACGCATATTAGAGTTGCATAGTAGTTGGTGGGCAAAAATAGCCAGACATCAAGAGTGTGACATGAGATGGTGCAAAAGCAGAGTATTGCTAGAGGAGTAGCAGTACTATAATACATTCCTCACTAAGAGGGAGTGTTATTTTTTGGAGCATCGAATGTGTTCTAATCTTAAAATTTGGTGGAGAGGCTAGAATACATGAGATTTCCAAAACCCAGAAATCATTTTCTAGAAATTCCACAAAGAAATTAGATTATTAGTCATTTTTTAATTATTTCCTAAGTCTAAACTTAGGGAATATGATTAATTAATCAGAATTAATTAAGTCACGGTGAGAATGTTCTAGAAAAGTGCATGGATCGATTTCTAGTTAATGCTAGCCAACGATTAATATTTAATCGTGGTTGTTAAAGCCTTGACGAAGGACTATAAGAAGAAGTCGATGGGGCTTGGAGAAGACATACAAAAACAATTGAGTATTTGATTTTTTTGGGAAATCAATCTCTAAAGTAGCAATACTTAGTTGCTGGAGGTGATTTAATGAGGTTGAAGCAGTGAGAGAGGGGAAAATATAGTGAGGTCGGAGGAATATTTTCTAGTTTTGGTGAGTACATTGCAGAGGAAGTGATTGCCATAGAGAGGCAGTTCAGATGAAACACAAAGCCTTCTTGGGGAGATTTCCATTTTTTTGGGGAGAAGGAGAAATTTTGAGCCAAAATCTGGGCAGAGAGTCCAGAGGCAAAGAGTATCAGTCTTACAGACGGTAACTGACGAGACAGTGAGAGGAGACATAGTTCCAAGCTTGTGGGACGAAGTAAAAGTGTAGGTTGACATAATAAATGTAAAAAGGGAGCAAGGAGCAACTCAATTCGAGCTAAGGTTAGTGTCAGATCATCTGTGGAGTGATAAATTTTCTCATTAGCTTTTATTTCCAGTTATTTCTATGTTTGGATTGCTAGTTTAAGCATCCGTAGATTATACTCAGATTTTTCTATTGCATAATATAAAAACCCTCAGCTTCTCATAGGTTTTCCTGAGTTGGGTTTTTTTGGAGACTTAGTCCAAAAATAACAGTGTCATAGTGTGTGTGTGCATATATTTGTTCCAATGTTTTTATTTCTTCCACAGTATTTTATTTGTGAAGGCTGCAGTGTATTTGTTTCGATGTTTTTCGTAGCACACAATAAATAATGTTTTTAATTAAATTAACAAATAGAAGAAATAATATCAGTCGCTGCAATAGGATTTGGGGTAATCCAAATTTTCACATTTTTAACCACTATAAAAAGAAGATTTACAAAACATAGTGTGACCTAGTTTTTACACAAAATAAAACTGTTGTTAACACACACTTTGGCCTTTTTATATCTAATGGAGGGAGAACATAATAAAATTATTTTAATAATACATATAGTTGCGTAGTTGAAAAACTAACTAATCACTTTACCAATCTAACGCATATGCATACCAAGTGAAATACAGTTATAAATGGGCTTTAGGACATGCATGGCTAGATGGGTTGGGGACTGGAATGCACTATCTAATAATTTAAGGATTTCTAGTGACCTGAAACTTCCTTATCCAGGCTATTCTCAAGTCTCATTCGTTGGATATTAATATAATTACCTTATAATATCAACTATTCATTAACTACTTCTATGTGGTGTCATACTTAACCTCTCTTTGTCTCTGGTTATCCTCTTTGAACAACCTTTAGGTATGCAAAGTAAGCGAGATCTCATGATGATATAGAAAACAATTTTGAACTGGAAACAACCATAGAAAATGCAATTGTCATTTGGCTAATTTTGTTTACTATTACATTTGACCACCAATTTTCAATTTTTCATCTTGAAGGTGTGCACACATGGAAACAGGAAAGAACATGAAAAATTTGACTCGAATCAGTAAAACATATGAAAAAATTGACAAGATCTTCAAAGAAACAGAAGTGATAATAACACAGTTTGATATTTCTAGCCAGGTGAGTTGATAGTGTGCCACTATTAAAATTTGTTGTTTAGCACGGGTTAGAGGAAAAATCATTAGATATTTATATCTTTTCCCTATTGAGTCTTTCATATTTTTTTTCTTGGCAGTCCAGTTTCTTTATATGAATGCAATGATGTGTAGCAGTGAACTATATAATCTACCTATTAATTTTTTTTTATCTTTTTTGAACTCATTGGATATATCTATCTTGTATGCCACTCCAGTTACTTTTTATATTTGTTCTCAATAGTGGTGTTGCGGCAGTGACGTATAGAAGTAACTCTAAAAACTCCATATTAAAATGTTCTATCTTAAAAAAACTCATTGGATATATTTCTCATTTGTGTGTTGAGTGGAATTTGTTTTTTAATAATTTTTATATTTATTCCTGATAGTGGACTTGCGTCAATGAATGCAATGATGTATAACAAAAAGATATGAAGAGAAAACATAGCTAACTCAACTTAAATATAGAGACAATATGTATTTATGCGATATAGATGGAGTTCTTTAACGATATAAATAACAATGTCAAATGCAACTAAGTTTATGCTTTTACATGAACAAAGACACTAGGCATTATGGAGACTAGAGATAATCTGAGGCATGTGAGAATGCATCCTTCTAGAGATTTGTGCTCTTGATAGAATGTGCCTTACCTAACTGAATTTAGACTTGTGTCAAAATGTGTCAAAATTGAAAAACTAGTTCAAACTCCATATTTGTTCATGAGAGAGCTCAGTGTTGTCATTCATGTGCCTAGGCTATTGGATACAGTCTTACAACAAAGTACCTCAAATATGTTGACTTTTACCTTCAAATATATTCAAACAAAAGAATAGGCAATCAATCGTTCTATCATGAGTATGCGACTACAAAGGTAAAGATATTCAAAGTGCAAGAGCATGCGGTCAACCATTCTATCATGAGTATATCACTATAAATACATTAACAGGGACATGTTGCTTCACTGCCCATTTTATTATATTATAAATTTTAGTGTTGAGATACCTTGCAAAAATTGTTTTTTAAGAAATTTAATAAAACTATGCCATAAACTTACTATTTACCAATCAACAAATCCCATTTTAATAATGATCATAATAAATAAATATATTATATTTAAAAAAATCATTAATTTAAAATTAATACTCATATGATCATGGTCTAAGTCTAAATTCTCTCAAAAGGGTTTATTTTTCTATCACCACCACATTAACCTAGAGGTTATGCACTTTTATGCCTCACTTTAGAAACACTATGGAAGAACGATGTCGTTCACATTGATATGATTCCTCTCCATGCATATTATCATGTCTTTTGATGGCTTAAATTGATTAATTTCTTGTCAATATTCATGGTATAAAATTCCTTCATGTCTTACAATTAAATTACGTTAATTAATTAGGTTATATTTTTTTCGTTATAATTAATTTTTTAATTATTTTTATTATTTAATAAATTTGACTATTAAATAAATTTACAAAATAATTAATATTAATTAATTTTTAAAATTATAGACACATATTATAATATTATAATATTTGATTTTGTGATATTTAACTATTTTATGTTTTCGAGTTTTTAGTTAAAAATTGGTAAAACAATGATGTAAGCTTCACATTTAAAACTTGTAATTCCAACAAAACCTCAAAAAATTTAAATAATATTTTATAAAATATCATAAAATTTTATTTCTTAAATTAAATAATATAATATAATTTATTTAATTAAAATTTTAAATAATGTAACCACAAAAGTAACCCATTCCATTTTTTTCTTATCTTCAAAGGTTATGGTAGAAACTAGATTCAAATAAAAAGATTGAACATTTAAAACACACACATATTTGTAAATTGGGTGGATCTTTCAATTAACCAAAAAATATGTACATCAATATTTCAAGTTCTGTCATACTCCCCAACAGGTGGCTTGAACCTGTCCACTGGGAAACTATATAATTTTGGCCATTTATCTATAGAATAAAATGTACAAAATTTAAACAATATCAACCTCAAAAGAACAAACATGGACTCTATCATACCTCTTTTCCAAAGGTTCGATAGGCCACATTGGTCTAATTGGGCGTTCATCATCATCATAATCATCATAAAACTATCATAATAGAAAATATAAAGGCTAACATCAATCCAAATGAGTCAGAAGATTTGATAGGTTTGGGTTCCGTGCACTAGAACTCAGTGGTGCTGGTGACCATGTTGGGAAATAAATATGCCTCTTAATCCTTTCCAGGCGAGAATCCATTTTCTACAAGTGGAATCAAATATTGCATTATTATCGTTTCACATTTGCCATGTGGGCAAATATATGGTATTGATCATCCTGTCGTTCCATGAGGATCCTTCCCATTAAAGTCTCGATTTTCCAATATAAAAACAAAGACAAAGATATTGTTTTTGTTAACCTCTAGTATGCCCTAAATCTATAACTAATTAACCAAATGATATAGCTCAATCTTGATATACTCCGATGTAGCTAAATCTTGATATACTCTCAGATAGTTGACTAGAAATAGCTAGCAACCTCATTAGCATTTTGTGGGTTACAGTTTTGGCCTTGCGAGCATAAAGGCCCAAGCCACTCCTTTCACCTTCTCTCACTACCATTGGGATTGAACATTTAACATATTAACTAGCAAAAACGCATTTATAAATGTGGTTGATATACGTCGATATAAATTTATCAATCATATTAATACTTATTAGAGGTATAGTGTTAATGTGGATATTATAAATTTTCTCTTTGTACTTATTAATATACTTATTTATCCATCACCATTATCTTAATGATTAATATACATTTATTAAAATATTAATATCAATATCAATAAAAATAGTGGAAGAGACAAAGATCAACAAAAATGCTGCCTATGCAAGGATATGCATATACATGCACATCGTAAAGTCTCTCCCTGATGAGGTAAGTCTGCTTCATGATGACTATGAATGGATCCAAACAGTAGATTATGAACATGTGTCGTTTAGATGCAGGAAATGCCACCATCATGGGCACCTATTCAGAGACTACCCCCTAAATAAAAAAATCCACTCTGAATAATGCATCCATAGCCAAAGAAACCGAAGGGTTCATGAAAGTCTTTGGAAGAAAAAGGCATACTAGAATGTCAAACACGAACCAAAATAAAAAATTTCCAGCTATAAGCAACGGCTTTGAAGCCCTAGCTAATCTGAATGTTGATGAGAATGAAACCCCAATAGACTCGAATCTGCCCTTGCAGGAGAGATCCAAAACTTCGGAGGCTCTGAATATCAAAATCCAACTAGAATCCTTTCTACAACCCCAGTACCTAGCGCCTACTCTGGACATATCAAGTAAAAGCAAAGGAAAAGCCTTAGAATCAATCCCAGAAGCAATGGAAGAAGAATCGCTGAGTATTGACTACGGGGACCTAGACATTATGGGTCTTGAATATGCATGCAAGAGGAAATAATTTCTCTTAATCCCCCAACAACAGATCCAGAAATTGGAGGAATTCATCTTTAGAGCCCAACATCTACCCTCCCTTGGCATTCAAGGCGGCACTCTCCTGAATACCAAATGCATTCTGAAAGAATCCAAAAAACAAGGAAGAAGAATAGATCTGCATCGACTGGTGGGCTTGGGCAGAGAGCTAGTAGAATTAGAGGGTTATCCCAAGTTAACTAGGTTCTACTTAGTCATTCCCAACACTTCTTAATGAATCCCATCTCATGGAATATCAGAGGGCTAAACAACCCCAATAAACACAGGTTAATCAAGAAAAGAATCACTGAGGAAAAACCCATGATTTTCTTTATGCAAGAAACAAAATGCTCGAGTTCAACTCTGGATACCATCTTTAATAGACTTTGGAAAGGTTGCAACACCCTAGCTGTCGAAGATTTTGGAGCTTCAGGAGGCCTTATGATCATATGGAATCCCCAACTGATCACCCTAGAGAACAGACATGAAAATCGCCATTTCAATTTTCAAGCCTCCTTCCACCTGATTGGAACCAGCATTCATGGACATCTCACCAATGTCTACTTTCCACAGTCAGCACTGCAAAAAGCATAGCTTTTAAATAGCATAGCTGATCTCAACAACCAGAGAACTCACCCTCTCTGGCTGATTAGAGTAGAATTCAACATGATCACAACCCTTCAAGAAACAAAGGGAGGAAGGAAGGAAGGACCCATCTTGACATGGATAACACCAAATTTAAGGAATTTATCCAAGGTAATCATCTTATCGATCTTCAAACCTCCAATGGCATTTTCACATGGAATAATTGGAGGGGAGGATCTCATCAAATAGCTTTAAGACTGAATCGCTTCCTCATCATGGACGATTTCATCCACCTGGGAGGGGAGTTGGCTTCCATCATCACTCCAACCTCTGGTTTGGATCACTGACTAATCCATATTCAATGGCTTAGACCTGGTAATGCCACGCCCAAACCTTTTTGCTTTAAAAAATTTTGGTTCAAACATCCGGGTTTCAAAGATCTCATCTCAGATTGCTGGACTACCCTCAATCCGCCCTTCCGCTCAAAAATGTATCAGTTCCATTAGAAGATAAAGGTGCTCAAAGGGAAGATGGAACTATGGAATCAAAATACCTTTGGCAACATTTTCCACGACCAAAGAGAGATGGAAATGTAAATGCATAATCTCTAAAAAAATATCATCTTAGAAGGCAGATTTGAAGATTCAGAGGCCCTTGAAAAGACACTAACAATCCAACTTGAAGAAAGACAATGTCAAGAAGAAATCCTATGGAAACAGAAATCACGGATTCACTGGCTCAAGGAAGGAGAATGAAACACAAATATTTTTCACCGCTCCACACTCCAGCAGAAGATGCACAACAAAATCATCGTCCTCAAGAACTAAGATGGGAAGCGCATGGAAAAACATGAAGACAACACAGAGGAACTACGTAGCCACTTCAAATACATCCTCAAAGAACACAACACTTAGTATTAGGAGGCTATTGATAAAATCACACAACATATCCCAAAACTAGTCAATGAGGATCACAATAGGATGATGCTCAAAGCCACAACCTTGATGGAGGTCGAACAAGCGGTTTTCCAACTAAAAGAAGGGAAAGCCCCAGGTCCAGACAAATTCACCACCAATTTATTCCACTTCTTCTAGGATATCATCAAAGTGGAGGTCTAGGGCATAGTGGAGGAATCACACAACACTCACTGGATTCTTCCAGCTTTCAATGCAACTTTTCTTGCTCTCATCCCAAAGGAAGATAGTGAGGTTTCCCCAAGTAAGTACATGCCAATAACCCTATGCAGTGTTATTGAAAAAATAATTTCCAAATTTATTTCTAATATATTGAAGAAACTCCTTCCTATGCTCATTTCTCTGGAGAAAATGGGCTATGTTGTTGGCAGGCATATCCTTGATGGAATTATTCTGACCCATTAAGTCATCCACTCCCTAAAAACCTCAAAAAATCATGGCATGCTCCTCAAAATTGACCTTTCCAAAGCCTTTGACAAGCTCAACTGGAATTATGTAAAACACGTACTTCTAGACTCTGGGTTCTTCCACACCTGGGTTCATTGGATCATGAGCCTGATCTCCTCTGCTTTTCTCTCTATCCTAGTCAATGGCATCCCCTTGGCAACCTTGAATCCCTCTAGGGGTATAAGATAAGGCAACTCTCTCTCTCCTTTCCTCTTTGTACTTATGGCCAAGGTTTTGGGCCTCCTGATCAAGAACTCGATCTAATCTCATGACCTTCAAGGCATCCCCTTACACAATCATCCTCCCATTTCTCATCCAAAATTTGTGGATGACAACATGATCATGGTTCACCCCTCTGTGTAGGAAGCTTGCACCCTAATAACCCTTCTTAGTTATTTCTCTGAAGCCTTTGGAACCACTGTTAGCCCAGAGAAATCCCAAATCTTCTTCTTCAATATGCCCACTGTTACCCAACGCAATATAGCTCGCATCCTTAGCTTTGTAGGTTTTAACCCTGTATAGAAATTATCTAGAAATGAATCTTAAAAACAGAAAATAAACAATAGCGAGAGAATAAAACATAAAATAGATATACATAGAGATTTTCCCTTGGATCCCAAATTGGGACTACCAAATTGATTTTTCATTATATTCCTTTTATTGTTACAACACATAGATATGCATGCAAAAGAATTCATAAACCCCAATACATTAAACCTGGATTAGAACATAACCGCAGTTCCCTTGACCAGATCTACAAAATTCCAGGGGCCAAAAACCATCATGCCCCAAAACCATGTGCAAACCCTTGCACAAAACCATGGGCGGGTTCGCCCACCGAAAAATAGGGTTCAAATTTTTTTTCCCAAGGCGCTACCCCGAACCTCGAGCAAGAGAGGTTGCCGCCCCCCCTGTGACCCCCTGCTGCGCTCGGTGCAACATACAGAGGGGGGGCCTGTAACCCCCCCACGCGTGCGAATAATCTTGGAAATAATATAACACATACCCAACATTATCCCACTTGTTGTTTTCTTTCCGCAGGGGGTCACAAGTGAATTTATTCATTAGTCTAGCTCTGGAACACCCGTTGTTTCTCTACACCAAGAGAAATTCTAAGTGCTCACAGACTTTGTCAATGCATCTGCAACATTCTTCAAAGTGTCCACCTTTACCAGCAACACCCGTTTATCCTCAACCATATCTCTCACAAAGTGATATTGAACATCAATGTGCTTTGTCTTTGAATGATAAGGAGGCTTCTTAGCCAAGAAAATTGCACTTTGGCTATCACTGTCTATCCTTATAGCTCACTACACCAACCCCATACTTGAAAATAGTCTCTACAACCAAACTTCTTCCTTGCTTGCATGAGTGGCTGCCATGTATTCTACCTCTATAGTTGAAAGAGCCACTAAAGACTTTCTTTTACTCATCCAAATGACTGCACCTCCAAATATGCTAAACACATACCCACTTGTAGATCTTCTTTGGTCTAGATATCTAGCCTAGTCTGCATCAAAAAAGAAATGGATGTCCAAAGTCTATCCAATCTTATTCTTCCCTGGTAGCACAAATAATAATCACTAGTGGCATGCAAATATCTGAAAACTCGCTTCACTGTTGTCCAATGCTCCTTCCCTGGTTTTGACATAAACCTGCTCAATACTCCCACTTCATGTGCAATGCCTGGTTTAGTACATACCATTTTATACTTCAGGCTACCCACTACACTTGAATATGGAACACGGGACATATCCTCCTCTTCTTCTTGTGTCTTGGGACACTGTTCAGCATATAGCTTTACACCTACAAGAATAGGAACCTTCAATAGTTTACTATCCTGCATATTTAACCTCTGTAATATTTTCTCGACATACTTCCTCTGGTTTAACAAAAGCTTCCTCTTTACCCGATATCTCTTAATTTCCATGCCCAAAATAAAGTTTGTAGCACCAAGATCCTTCATGTAGAATTTGGAGAACAATTGGGTCTTCAAATCCTAGATAATTTATTTGTCATTTCCAATCAGTAACATATCATCCACATACAAGACCAAATAAATAACACGGTCAACAATTAATTTAAAATATACATAGTGATCCTCTTTACTTTTGGTGAAGCCAAGTCCCCGTATATAGGTATCAAATTTCTAATACCACATCCTGGTGACTGTTTTAACACATACAAAAACTTCTTTTACCTGCATACCAGTTCTTTCTTACCCTTCACCATAAAGCCTTTAGGTTTCTTCTTGTAGATCTCCTCTTCCAGATCCCCATGAAGAAATGTTGTCTTCACATCCATCTATTATACCTCAAAATCAAAGGTAGAAACAACAGATAAAAGTAATCTAATAGAAGTAACCTTGGCAATAGGAAAAAAAATATCACCAAAATCAATTCTCGACACCTAGGAATAACCTTTTGCTACCAATCGAGCTTTGTATTTCTCAACCTTTCCTTCTACATTCACCTTCTTCTTAAATACACATTTGATCCCAGTGGGCTTCCTTCCAGTCGGAAACTCCACCAGATCCCATGCCTCATTTTTGTGCAAGGATTCCATTTCATCAACCATGGCCTCCTTCCAGAGTTTTCCATCCTCGGAATCTACTGCCTCCCTAACAGTTCTGGGATCATCATCAGTTATAGTTAAAGAAAATTTTGAACATAAAGCAGATGGACTATACCTTTCTGGTTGCCTTCTTTCCCAAATTGATCTTCTCATAGCTGGAGTTTGTGGCTCTTCCTCTTCTTAATCTTCTTCCGTTGTAGAGTCTGATTCATCCTCCTTTAGATCAAACTCTATATTCTCAGGTTCCTTTGGTATGAATTCATGTTTAACAACATCTTTCACCTCTTTAAACACCACATATTTTATGTACATGACCTTCCTTGTTTCGGGGTTCAAAAGCTTGTAACCTTTTAAACCATCCTTATACCCAATAAAGATGCACCTTTCAGATTTGTTATCCAACTTGGTCCTTTTCTCCTTTGGAACATGTACATAAGCATCACATCCAAATACCTTCAGATGTGAAAGAGAGGGTTTCTTACTAGTATATACCTCATGTGGAGTCTTATCCTCCAACGCTGATGAAGGTGATCTGTTAACCAGGTAACATGCAGTCTCCACTGCTTCTGCCCATAATTCCTGTCCTAACCCGGTACCACTGAGCATGATTCTTTCCTTTCCATCAGGGTTCTATTCATTCTTTCTGCAACTCCATTTTGCTGAGGTGTGTATGGATTATTCTTCTGCCGTTCTATACCACACTTCTTACAAAATTCTTCAAATTCCTTCTTGCAAAACTCTCCACCATTATCTGTCCTCAACACCTATATCTTCTTCTCTATCTGGTTTTCCACCAAATCCTTAAATTCTTTAAATTTGTCAAAGACTTCAGTTTTCTTCCTCAAGAAATATATCCATGTATTCCTTGAGAATTAATTTATGAATGAGACATAGTACACATTTTCCCAATGATGGAACCGACACAGGTCCAAACACATCACTGTGCACAAGGTCTAATATCTTGTTTTCCCTCTTAGCACCAGAAGGAAAACTCACCCAATTATGCTTCCCATATACACAATGTTCACAAAAATCAAAATCCAGAGAAAAAATAGACATACCTTCTACCATACCATTTCCATATAGTATCCGAAGGCCCTTCTCTCCAATATGTCCAAGCCTTTGATGCCATATCATGGTATTTTCTCTAGAGACCACTAGGATTTCCACTCCACTTTCAAGAACCACAAAATGGTTGCAGCCATCAATAACAGTGCTACCTTGAAGCTTGTACATAGTTCCAATCCGAACTCCCCACATTAATACTAGTGCTCTCCGAACCATCTTGCAGGTATCTTTCTAGAACATTTTTTTTACACCTGCATCATCCATCTTGCTTACAAAAATCAGATTTCTAGCCAATGCAGGAATATGCAAAATACTAGGAAGTGTTCTAATCCTTCCACCTTGCAGCTTCAACTTGAATTTTCCACATCCGAAGATTTTGGCCTTCCTATCATCTCCTAAGAATACATCACCACCATCATACTTCTCATACTCACAGAACCACTCCCTATGGGGAGTGAAGTGAAAGGATGCACTTGAGTCAATCAACCATGCCTCATGATCTACATGTGTATTTGAAGAAGAAGCCAAATACATATCCCCACCTTCATCTAAGGTGGTTTTTGCCTCTACAGAAGGAGCATCATCAAATCCCTTTCCTTTCTCAGGAGCTTTATATATGCAGTCCTTTTTGTAGTGCCCTTCCTTTCCGTATTTCCAGCACACCGTTACAAAATTTCCTGGAGATTTAGATCTCCCTCTAGATTTATATCTCCCACTCAAAACCTTATGATTGTTTCTGTTCTGGGACCTTCCTTGTATAGATAAGGAATCTCCATTCTACCCCTCCATATTTCTCCATCTCATTTCCTCTCACAGCAAGGGTGAGACAATGTCATCAAAATTTAATGAAGTTGTTTTGCTACCTATTGAAATAACCAGACTGTCCCACGAATCTAGTAGAGAACACAAAAAACTGATGCACTTATCTTCATCTGAGGTTTTAATATCAACAGATAACAGTTGACTTACCACAGTATTGAAGGTGTTCAGTTTCTCTGTCACTGAGTCTCCATCCTTCATCGTCAGGTTATGCATTATTTTCCGTAGGAACAATTTATTCACCAGAGACTTAGATTGGTGCAAAGTCCCTAGTTTGTCCCACAAATTCTTCATCGTAGCTTCTCCATATACATTAAAAAATACTGAATCTGAGACAAATAACCATATTGTGCTCTTTGCCTTCTGATCCAACTTCTAGTCTTCATCTGAAATTACCATTGGTTTAGTACCTGGATCTACCGTGATCCACTTATCTTTATCCACCAGTAGATCCTCCATCTTAAGCTTCCACATCTCAAAACTGACCATTAATTTCTTGATCTCTATCTTTCCACTGCTTGCTATCTTCTTTCACTATAAGAATCAATCCTGCAAATCTCCCACTGAATAGGGTCTATCATAGGCCCGAGAAAAAAACCCCTCAGCAGCAAAGGTGTCCCCTTGAAGCTGAAACAACTCTGATACCAAATGTAGGTTTTAACCCTGTAAAGAAATTATCTACAAAAAAATCTTAAAAACAGAAAATAAATAATAGCGAAAGAATAAAACACAAAACATATATACACAGATTTTCCCCCGGATCCCAAATCGGGACTACCAACTTGATTTTTCGTTATATTCCTTTTAGTGTTACAACACACACACACATATATATATACATGCCGAAGCATTCATAAACCCCAATCCATTAACCCTAGATTAGAACATAACTGTAGTTCCCTTTACCAGATCTACAAAATACCAGGGGCCGAAAACCATCATGCCCCAAAACCATGTGCAAACCCATGCACAAAATCATGAGCGGGTCTGTCCACTGAAAAATAGGGTCCAATTTTTTTTTCCCGAGGCACCACCCCAAACCCTAAACAGAGGGGTCTCCGCCCCCTTGTGACTAATCGTGGAAAGAATATAACACATACCAAATAGGCTTCTCCATAGCCTCTCTTCCTTCCAAGTACCTAGGGGCCCCTCTCATGGACTTAGTTATCAAACACTCATCCTGGAGAGAGTTGTTGAATAAAATGGAGACCAAAAATTCCACCTGGACTCACCGCTCCCTCAACATAGCTGTTGTCTAGTTCTAATCAAATCTGTTCTTCAATATCTGCCCATATACCTCTTTTCCATTTTGGTTGCACCTAAATGGGTCCTTAAAGCCATCCGCAACCTTCAAAGAACCTTTCTCTAGGGTGGATCCAAAGATAAGCACTATTAGGCGCTAGTCAAATGGAATGAAGTATCTATGCCAAAAACCCAGGGTGGATTTGGTCTAAGATATCCAGAGCACAACAACATCATCATGGGCACCAGTATTTGGTGGAAATGGGTCTCCTGCCCCCAAAAACCTTGGGCATCCTTTTGGGCGGCCAAATATGCTAGAAATTGGCCCAAGGAGGAACTAATCATATTCAATATTTCTCGTAGAGGATCCAAAATATGGAATGCATCCAGTCAACACAAAAATCTAATCCAAACACACCTTTTTTGGGAACTGTGCGACAATGCTCAAGCCCAGTTGTGGGAAGATTCATGGTAGAGAATGCCAAGACTCTCCTCGATCTTCCATCGCCCCCTCTGGAGCATGGTTTTACAGGCGAGAGAACAAAATTGTGTCCAAGAATTTTTGACCAATGATGTAACTCAAGGATTCAAGAATTGGCTCCCCACTGATAGATGGAAGTAGACTGGAACAATGAATAACACAAAGATATATGGGAGGAATTAACAAAAATAAGAATCATAACTCAGCACGGGCCAGACCTCCTCTGTTGGGGACACGCTCCAAGTGGCAATTACTCAACCAAGGAAGCCTACCACCTTATTCAACCTCCAATCCCTGGCCCCTCAAATCAATTATGGAAAAAGATATGGAAAACTAAGATCTGGCCCAAAGTCACTAATTTTTTATGGTTCCTAAGCAAAAGGCACATCCTCACATGGGGGAATCCCATGAAGAGGGGCTTTTGTGGGTCCTTCGAGATGTCCTCTATGCCAGAATGACATCGAAACTATCGATCACTTGCTGGACCTTTGCCCCATATCCAACACTCTATGGGACATGATTGAGACCCTATGCAGAAGATCCAACTGAGACTGGGGAAACATCACCAACACCATCCACAGGTGGTAGGACAATCCTTATTCCAGCAATCTCTTAAATCACCTCTGGTAGCTCATTCCAAGGCTACTCACATGGAACGTCTGGAAATAACGAAATGGAAGGATATTTAAAGATGCAACCTTAACTCAAGAGAAAATATGGGCCAAGATACTTAGCAACTTAGAAAAAACTCTTGCCTTGGCACACTAAGGGAAGGATGACTTCCTGCCAACCACCAATGAATGATCATCTGGAATAATTCGCATCTGAGTATTGAACCCCTCCTGGATAAATTCCCCCCACGTCCAGGGAGGATCAACTCTCCTGAAATCTGGAATCTCCCCCCGGCCAGACTTTTCAAATGCAACTCTGATGGAGCCTCCAAAGGCAACCCAGGGGAGGTCGGATTTGGGGGCAGCTTCAGAGAATCCAATGACAACCCCTTACACATATATTATGGAAACTTGGGGTGGGATAACAACAAATCAGCAAAATTGGAGGGGCTTATCAAGGGGATCTCCATAGCCATTGAGCTCAATTTTTTCCCACTGGAATTGGAAGGAGATTCTGAACTCATTATCCAAGATGAAAATCGCATCCTCCTTGGTTCTTAATCCACAAAGGTCTCTATGAGTTGGAGGCTTTCCAACCTCCTCAATCATTTGGAACATCTATTGCAGCATCATAATTTCATGACATTCCATCATGTTTTTACAAAGGCAAACATTGTTGCTGATATCCTGACCAACAAAGGAGTGGATAGCAATTTAATGCTATACCACTCTAATTTCCATCATATCTAGGATGAAATCCTTCGCGAGAGTTTCCTCACTCTCTAACTCCCCCAGATATGGGTGAAATCTCCAGAATGAGAGAGGATAACTCCTCCCATGATTAGTCTGAGGCCGCCCTGCAACACTAGCTCCTACATGATGCGGAAACTCAAATCGCTGATAAATTTTTGTTGGCGCTTTGCCACACTTGGCCTCTCGACACACCACGCATCACATGCAGGCATACTTGGATTATGCCTCCCTACCTACACTTGAATTCAGTGCCCCATGCCTTCAAAATGTATAGAGGCTACTAAATCAGCCATTTCATTGCTGCTCCAACTGGTCCGACGAGCTCTCTCTATGTTTGCTGATCCTCTTTCTGCTAGTTCACTGATGCTCAAGCCTACCTCGCGTGTCACCACTGCCATTACTCACCTTGCTGCACACCCCCCTGCTGCGAGCCCCCTGTTGCGTGCCCCTTGCTACACACCCCTTGTTGTGTTCCCCTCCCTCTGTGCTCCTCCCTCTTGTGCACCCTGTACTGCGAGCCCCCTGGTGTGCGCCCCCTTGTTGCACGCCCTTTGTTGCATGATCCCTTGCTATGAGTTACCCTGCTGCGCACCCCCCTGCTCTCTACCTTGTCTCACAACCAGCTCCATATCCTCTGCTCGATAGCCTCTCCATGTCCCGTTGCCAATGTCAAAAGCCCATTAGGGGAAACTACACAGGGGTGCTCTCTGACCACTCTTACCATGTCCAAGACTAGCATATGGAATCCAACGAAGGATCCTCATCAGGATGCCATGATATGGCAGCTACCCAAACACCTGACAACACTCTAGAGGAGATTTTTCAACCGCCGAAGAATCATAAGGGAAGAAGAGGCCGCAAAAAATCCACCATTGCGCAATCTGAGCCTCCAACACCCCAGAAAAATGAACTGCTTCTAGTCCATGAGCCTGCGGAGGAGGAGAAAGATCTTTGGATTATGGACTCAGATGGCGTCTGGACCAGAGTTCCCGATGTTGAGTATCCTGTTGCTCCCATCGTCCACACAGCCCCTCCGTATCCTCCTCTTTTGCCCATAGCTAAGGAGGAAGCCATTGCAAGATAATATGGGTGCCTATTTGAAGAGAAGGACAACACGACAGAGTAAGATGAAAGAACTCCATGACTTCTCTGTAGCAAGGTTCATCTTTGATTTTTTTCTTCTGAAGACATACTTCAACTATTTTTTTTTTCATATGTGTCACTGAATATTTTGTAAATCAAGACTGTTTAACTCTCTTAAGGGGCTAGTTTCCTCCCAGGAGGCAGCTCCAAACATAGTTTATTTTGAAAACTTCCAATGTAGGGAATGGCTAACTACTGCTTTCCATCCCTGCCCATAGCCTATGTAAAGTTTCTTTTATGATTTCAATATAGTTTATCTTAACTTACAAAAAACAAAAATATCAATATCAATATCTTTTATACATAATGATATATTTATGAACCATTCGAACATAAAAATATTAAATCAATTTTTATAAGTCCTAATATTATAAAATCCAACATTATAAACCCTAAGATTAATATTATAAACCTTAAAGTAAATATTTTAAACCATAGGATTAACATTATAAACCCTAATACTAAAAAACTCAATATTAAACCCAATATTATATATCCGAATATTAAAAACCCAAAATTTCACATCCTCATACTAAATGCAATATTATAAACCCAAAATTAAAAACTGCAATATCGCAAATCAAAGGGATTAATATTATAAACCCAAGGGAAAATAAACTAAATATAAAAACACTAAACCTTAGGATTAAAATGCTACATTATTAATAAGAATAATGTGACACATCATAATATTAAACTTAATATTATAAACCCTAACATCATCAAACCCAATATTATAATCCCTAAGATTAATATTATAAACTCTAATAATAAACCTAAGATATTAATGATACAAATTGAAGTGATTAATTTTATAAACCCTTGGGAATAATAGACCCAACGGGTGAATATTATAAACCCAAGGAATTCTAAACATTATAAAACCAGGAGATAAATATTATAAAACCTTAGGATTAATAAACCTAAGGGATTAATATTAATATTACCAACCCTAAAATTATAAAACCCAATATTATAAATCTGAATATTAAAAATTGAACATTTCAGACCCTTATACTAAATGCGACATTATAAACCTAATATGAAAAACCAAAATATTATAAACCCTTGGGGAAATAAACCAAAGGGATTAATATTGTAAGCCAAATTAATTGATACTATAAACCAATGGATGAATATTATAAACCCAAGGGATTATTCATATTAAAACCAAAAAAATAAAAAACTATTGGATTAATATTAAAAATCTAAGGGATTAATAAACCAAACCGATTAACATTACGAATCGAAGGGATTAATAAACACAAGGAATTATTAATATATAAACCCAAGGATTAATATTGTAAACTTTTTGGATTATTAACAAAAGCGATCAATAAACCTAAGTGATTAATATTATAAATTTAGGGACTAAAACAGAGCGGATTAACATTATAAACCCAAAGGATTAATGAACCCAAATAATTATTAATTTCTAAACCTAAGATGTTAAAAACCTTAGGAATTAATGAACCCAACTAATTATTAGTATTATAAACAAAAGTGATTAATAAACCCAACAAATTAATATTATAAACCAAAGGGATTGGTAAACCTAACATATTAGTATTATAAACCTAGGGGATTAATATTATAAGCCCTAATGTTACATGTTATAAATCCAAGAGATTAATATTAAACTGAAAATAAATCTAATAGATTAATATTAATATAAAATCATAAATCCAAGAAATTAATATTAATATTAAACCCAAGATATTAATATTCTGAACGAGGAGATTAATAAATTGAAGGAATTTGTATTATAAACCCAATGGATTATAAACCCAAGAGATTTAAATTAAACCCTAGGGTCAATATTATTAACCTTATGAATCATATTATATCCTAGGAATATGAACCCTTAGATTAATAAACCCAAGGGATTACTAAACCCATTGGATTAATATTAAAAACTCGAGGGATTATAAACCAAACGAAATAACATTAGACCCTAGGATTAATATTAAACCTTAGGAATATAAACACTAATATTAATGATATAAACCTTAGGATTAATATTATAAACCCAAGAGATTAACACTATAAATCCAAGGAATTGATAAACCTAAGGGATTAATATTATAAACTCAAAGGACTATAAATAGAGGGGAATAATTTTAAACCCAGGGGATTAATATTATAAATCTAAGATATTGGTAAAACCAAAGGATTAATATTAAAAATCCAAGGGATTGATATTAAACCCTAAGATTAATATTATAAACACTAATACTAAAAATTAAAAGCCCAATATTAAACTTTGATATTATATATTGAACATTAAAAGGCCCTAATATTATAAACCTTGCATTAAACTCAATTTTTGTAATGTAACAATGTGGAATTGGATAAATTACAATGTAATGTAACATTTTGATAATGATTGTTAGAATTATTTTCATATTGAGATAATGTTTGTCACAATTTGATGTTGGATACGTTTTTGTACCATTCCAATGTTAGAGTATTAAACCGTTGATATTATAAGACCAAGGGACTAATAAATCCAAGGGATTAATACTAAAAATGAAATAGATTATAAACCAAGTGGAATACTATTAAACCCAAGTGATTAATACTATAAACTCGAGGTGATCCAGGAGGATCTTGCTTCAATGTAGATCGACAGTGAGGTCCATTAAATTCTAGTTTGTCTAATGTCCAGTTCATCTTGGTACAAAAACGAACCTAAGAACCTAATGTCCAGTTCATCTTGGTTCTTCACCATTACATTAGTTTGCGTCATGGTTGAATTCATGATATGGTTTGGAAATCTACAAGGTGATGTCATGCTGTGTGTGGTAAATCTATGGTGGAAAAATGGGTTCATTAATGTAATGGTGCAATGTATTAAACTAAAATATGGTAGATACAAATGTAATGGTGAAGAATCTAAGTCTAAAGTCATAGACCTAAGTATCAACACCTAAAGATCTAGCGCATTAAATCTATGGTGTAGCACCTTACAATGTAAAACCTAAGTTTTATACTTTTGGACCTTATATTGAAAAACTATGTAATAAACCCAAATACAAAATGTAATACATTACACAATTAACCGCTGGTCTAAACCGCGTTAGAATTGTTGAAATGTGAACAAGTAGAATTGTCATCATTCAACCATTGGTGCAACAGACCGCAACCGTAAGCCTTCTGAGTTAATCGCGTTGAAATCCATGTGAACAGATGTCAACAGTGACCGTTGCAGTAAATTTCTAGATTTAACCATGGAACTAAGCTGCAACCACCAGAGGAATAGCTATCACATGTGGTGTTAGCCCTCACCGTTACAAAGCCACCGAGCCAGACCGCGAGGTGTCAGTAGGGGGTTAGACTGTGGTGATCACATGCTAACAGTATTATCCTCCACAAAGTTAACTAGATGTCAGGTCTAAGTTATATCCTAAGGTCTATTTGTGGGTTTTTGATTAATTGCGCCAAGTTGTAAAGAGTTGTTATTTATACCACCAAAGCACCTAATCCCTAAGGTGTTTCATCCTCATTGCATCGAAGACTTAAACCATTAAATTGTTCAACCACCATCCCTAATTTGGCCAAAGAAGTTTGAATATGAACCTATTTAACCTTTGAATTTCACATGATGAAGGCAAAGTGATTTTGAGTTCAGCTGATGAGGGATAGAGGTTGTTTTATTTTCAGCATTGCTTGGTTGTGCGGAGGCAGAATCAGGAACTAAGATAGGCATTGGAAAGCTAGGAGAGAGAGATTTCTATTTTCAGTGACCAGAAATGCCTGAAAGCATGATTAGTCTGGTGGTTTTGTTGTGTAAACACTTCCTTAGACCAATCTTAATAAAACATACGCCCATCTTGAAAGCGGACCCGGAGACGTAGTCCACTAGGGATGAACTTCGTAATCAATTTTTGTTGTCTCTTATCTTTTTTATCTACTGTAATTTCATATTTAATATGCTTCTTAAGTTTTGCTTCAAGTCATTAAATCAATTGCTTTCCTCCAGTCTTCCACATTAAGCGATTGAGTTAACAATAAATTCACTGATATCAAATAATCAGTTCTACTTCAGTATTAGATTAGATCTATTTTAGATCATATATTTCGGTATCAGAGAAGGTTGTGTTGTATTTTTTCTAGTGAATGTTAACCAAGTCCAAATTATGACATGGAGAAGGAATGCTTGAGGAGATAGACTCAGAAGTTGGAAAGTGAAAATTCGCTCATCAATCGACAAAGGGAGGAATTGATGCAAGTGAAACTCTTGAAGCGAAGGTCATGGGCGAATAACAGATTCAGTAAATGTTCTTGAACATGTAGTGGATTTTGGGAGAACTCTATGAAGATTAGAAGGCAAGAGATGCAAATTCTTCTTCAAAGGCATTCGGAGAAGGACAGGGGAAAAGGAAAATCTTATAAAGCTCCTTCTCCTCCATCATATTCATCATCATCATCATCTTCTTCTTCTTCTAGTTCATATTATGAAACAGAAAAGAAACCTCGTAATTTATTTTGAAACTTGATATAAAATTTGAACTACCTATTTATGATGGCGAAATGAACCCAGAGAAACTAGATTACTGGATTAAGCAGTTAGAAGTTTATTTTAGAATTTAGAAAATTTCAAATGAAAGAACAAAAATTTAGTTAGCTACACTTAGAATGGGGGGAACATCTTTAATCTAGTGGGAAAGTAAAACACAAGTAGATTTGGAGAGGAAAGGTAAAGTCATTTCCTCATGGTCTAAGTTTTTAAAAGCTCTCATAAAATACTTCTATCCTTTGGGATACATGCAACAAGTCGTTATTGATTGGAAGCATATGAGGAAAGGTAAAGGGAAGAATGTTCATGAGTTTAATTAGGAGTTTAGGAATAAATATTTGGCGCTTGGTATTCCATTGGTACATGTGAAAACTTTATTAAATTATATTGGCAGTTTACATTCATATTTATAGCATACATTGTTGATGTTTGATCCTAATGACTTTGATGAAGTGTGTGTTCAAGACATACATATTGAATCAAATGGCATACCATTCAAGTTTTCACATAAGGCATCCAAAGAGTTGGAGATCAAATATTCCAAATACAACAAGAGGAAGAGCAGTTCGAAGGGAAAGAAAACAGTGACAACTCAGAAGTAAGGTGAAATACCTAACTGTGCTCACTGCTATAGGATCGGAGATGATGAAGTCGGATGTTGGAAACTTCACCCGAAACTCAGACCGAAGAAGTTACAGAAGAAGAAGGGTGAAAACAAGGCTAATGCAGCAATCCAACAAGATTTGGGCTCCGATTTACGTGATGAAATGAAAATAACTGCAATGGTTTTGACATGTAAAAGTTCTTTCGCTAGTTCAAGTTCTAATACTTCTGCGTCTTCTCCAAACATAAATCATTTGGACGAAGATAAAAGAGTTGAATTATTTTGCATAAGGGTAACTTCTAAGGACACAAAAATAGACACTTTGTTTGACAGTGGATCACATGCAAATTTAATATCTTAAGAATTAGTTAAGAAATTGGGTTGGAGACACAGAATCATCCAAGACCACACCCATTAGGTTGGCTAAAATAAAAGGCTCATATTAATGTCACAAAGTAGTGTTGTTTAAAATTTTCCATCACAGGTAATTACATTGATGAAGTGGATTTAGATGTGATACCATTAGAAATATGTGGAATAGTGCTAAGAAGTCCTTATCTCTATTATCGTGATGTAGTGTTTCATAGGAAAGATCATAAATATCACCTTAAGAAAGATGGAATTGAATACATTGTTCAGGCACATAAAATCAAAAGTCACTTGGATTTAGTTACTGCTAATCAGATGAAGCATATAATAAGTTAAAGTAAGAGATATTTACTCATGGTTGTAAAAGAACAACATAAGGATCAACATGATGCTTTTTTCAGGTTATGAATCTCAGTTTAAAGATAGTTTGGTTAAAGTGGTAGATTATTTTCAAAGTCTATCTAAAGAACCAAAATATCTGCCTCCTAAATGGGAAACAAAACATGAGATACAGTTGATTTCCGATGCCCCTCTTCCTAATGTTGAAAAGTATCACATATCAGTTATAGATAACAAATAAATAAATAAATAAATCCAAGAGATGGTTGAAAAAGGTTTCATTCGACCCAGTTCATCTCCATGAAAAATCAAAGAGATGGTTGAAATGTAGAAAATTTGAATAACTGATATATTATTCACCGAGATTCTCCTGATCACACACTATTTTAGCTTCATGCACAATACAAAATCTCTTCTACCATTGATCATTACATGCGGAAATAAAATCAATTGCATGTGCACATTAAAACCATAAACAATCACACATATGAACACAGTATTTCATGGGAAATCTTAAAGCTAAAACCCCAACTATCTGTATATTATATGTCATAGATATCATGTAACAATCATTGTACAAAGCTCCTCACAAGCTCTCAGCACAACCTCCAATTGCTACACATTAATCAAGCTAGATCTAGCAAAACACATGCTCCAATCTCTGCCACCTGATAGCCAGCCTCTATTGTGTAATCAATGTTGTAGGATGGCTCATTAAATAACTTGAACCACCTGGCTTGTACTGTGCAATCCTCATGGGCTTCTCCAATCACTGGTTGTTGCAAATATGCAACAGTATAGTCACAACTGATAGTTAACCTTCTCTTTCACCTATCTCTGCACTGGTCTCCACTGAAACTGTCCATGCACTGAAGTTAACTGATGTATTCTTTAGTTGATTAATGAGTTTATAATTAATGAATTAATTAATAATTAATTCACACCACTCTTCACTAGTGTATTAATCAGTTAGACTAAATACAACTAGTTCAACTATGTTTAGATTAGTTAAACTGAACACAACTCCATTAACTCCTCAATCAACTCCACAAAACTCTGTCACATGAGTTCTAACTGAAGTATCCATGCAATAGCTCCACTTAACCCTTAGGAATAGCGTAATTCCTTCTGTCAGCTCCTGTGCCACATCTATGCACTTAACTAAAGTGCTCCAAGAGAATAAGATAATGTTTATAGTCCAAATATTATTAAGAGCTAATAATATTCGACATATCTATTTTTAGACTGGCAATCTAAAAATAGATTCCACCCAGTATGTCTAAAAATAGAAGTCCATCTATTTTCCCGACTTGACCAACCATCCACAAATAGCATCCTGCAACTCATAGAACATGATCCATATGTCTAAAAATAGACATAGTCTAAAAATAGACTTTGCGCCAAAAATAGCCTGCGGGCCCACTTAGTGAAGGCGACTTCTTTCCACTAAGCTCATCATCTTGGTGCAATCTCAACACTCCCTCTCAACAAGATAAGGATTATCTGCCACCCCTATCCTACCTCTGCGGTATTCGAATTTTCTCCTGGTTAGCGCCTTCGTCAAGATATCAGCATCATGATCCTCCATGGGAATATATGAAAGTAACATGATCTTCCACTGCACACAATCTCTGATATGATGATACCCAGAGATGTTTGAGATGTTTATATCTATATTAAATCTTACAGTTGTGATATTTTGTCTGACTTTGATTATACTTGATAATCAAATTAGGATCTAAGTGTAGTTCAGAACAACCCGGCCCAGGATCTTCCTCATCCATATAGCCTAAAAAACCTTCAAACTCACTTTGCCATTGTAACGACCTCTGTTGAGCGGGGTGCCACGGATCTGCAGCTGTTTTGTGCCAAGCTGTTGTCGAACGTCAAGAAAATCCCTCCAGATGTGCTCTTTCTGTCCGTTGGGCTCCCTGCCCAATCTGCATCTGTGAAGCCACATAGCTTCACCTCATCCGACTGTCTGTACCACAATCCATATCCCGATGTGCCTCTGAAATATCTCAATACATGCTTGCCTGCCTTCCAGTAGAGCTTGGTAGGCTTAACCATAGCTTGTGAAAGTTGGTTAACAGCATAGCATATGTCGGGTTGTGTATTGACCAGATACATAAGCGACCCCAACAACTGTCGATAAACAGTGGCATCCACTACCTCCGCTGAAGTAGCATCCTCCTTCCTCCAACCACCAGGAAGAGGAGTATCAACAGGCTTGCAGCCATGCATGTTGAACTTCTCGAGTATCTCCCGGGCATACTTGCCTTGAGAAACAAACAGTCCATCACTGCGCTGCCAAATTTCCAATCCCAGGAAATAATGAAGGAGGCCCAAGTCCTTCATCTCAAACTCCTTTGCAAGATCAGCCTTGCATGAGTGTATCAATAGTTCATCACCCGTCAAAATAAAATCATCTACATAAAGTAAAATGATCAGCAACTTACCCTCCACCACAATCTGGTATAGGTTAGGATCCGCCTCACTCTTGGAGAATCCAAGTCCGGTGAAATAACCGTCTATCCGTGTGTACCAAGCACGAGGTGCTTGTTTCAACCCATACAACGCTCTCTCGAGCCCGGCATGCGACTCACTCGTCGAAGATCTCAAACCTTTCTAGTTACTCTATGTACACCTCCTCCCTCAATGACTCCAGCATTGAGGAATGCGGGGCTTCTCTCACATCCATCCGATAAATGTGCCACCCCATCTCACGCGAGAGAGCAAGAATGTCCGCATGGAAGAATACTCCATGAATACCGCAGTTGCCTCCTCAATTGATCTCTCAATCCTCGGGAGGTATGCTTTCTGCAACAACATTGCCTCAGCTTCCACACCTGGCTATCTACCCGTTTCACTTTTTAGATCCATCTCGAACCCACCACTGATTTCCCTTCCGGCCTTGGGACAATCTCCCATGCACTGTTTCTGACAATCGAATCATACTCTTCCACCATGGCATCTACCCATGCGGGATCCTCCACAACTTCCTCGAAAGAGGATGGCTCCGTCACGATACACTTGCTCATAAGAGCCATGTATCCAGTATACCGGTCAGGTGACTGTCTCTGTCTGCGCTGTGATGTAGGTGCTCCTACAACCTTCTCTGCATCTTGAGCCAGTCGCTCAGCTTCTGTAGTGCGCTTCCGCCCTCTGATGGTTGGCGCTGCATGAGTGGTCTCTTCCACTCCATGAAATTCCTCTTGTGGCTGATCCACATCTTGAAGCTCATCCTTAGGAACTAATAGCTCCTCATCTGCATGCAAGTGTGGCTCCCTCTCAAGTGAACACTTCATGGCTTTCTCCTCATGAAATTTGATATCCTGTCACACAACAGTCTTGCGACTGTCTGGAAAATACACACGATAGTTGTGGGGTGTATCAGTGTACCCCACAAATATCCCAACCTCTGCGGTCGGCTCCAGCTTCTTCCTGGCATCCTTCGTCACATGAATGTAAACAGGTGAACCAAAATCCTCAAATGGGAAATATCAGGCTTCTTACCAGAAAACGCCTCCTCGGGTGTACTCATGCCAAGTATCCTGTGAGGACAACGGTTCTGCACATATACTGCAGTATTGCATGCCTCAACCCACAAGTGTATGGGAAGGCCCTGATCATGCAACATCGCCCGTGCAGCACCCACGATCGTTCTGTTCTTCCACTCAGCAACCCCATTCTGCTGTGGGTTATGAGGTGCTATGAGCTCTCTTTGAATTCCTTTTGCGCTGCAAAAGTCCTTGAATTCGCCAGAGATGAATTCACCACCATTGTCGCTCCTAAGAGCCTTCACCTGCTTCCCCGATTCTTTCTCAACCAGTGCCTTGAACTCACAGAACTTTGAGTATGTCTCGCTCTTCTTCTGCATGAAGAAGATCCAGCACTTCCAAGAAAAATCATCAACAAATATCACATAGTACCTGTGCTTTGCTGTCTAAGCTACTGAGAAAGGTCCACACACGTCTGTGTGAATTCTCTCAAGGATCGTCATGGTGCGACTATCCTTCTCGTGAAAGGTGGCTTTCACAAATTTTCCCAAGGTACATCCCTTGCACTGATCTGACTGCGCAAGAGTACCCTTAGGAAGCCCAGTAGAAATCTGTTGTAGTATCTTCAAAGCTCCATGGTGAAGGTGGCCCAATCTCCGGTGCCACAACTCGCCATCATCTCGACTCACCACTCCTTCTGCCTTGCCTGCCATTGCTGCGCAGCCATCTACCTGCAATTGATAAAGGTTCTTAACTCGAACCCCTATCCTCCGGGTCTCACCAGTTGCCTTACTGCGCAGGAAAGCCTTTCCCTCGCTAAATACAACATCATATCCCTTGTCTTCTAACATTGCCACAGAGATAAGATTCTTCTTCAATCCTGGAACATGCATCACTTCCTTCAATACGAAGGGTTTACCAGACTCCCTCTCAAAGGAAATGGTACCGATACCGGTCGCACTGTATCTACCATCATCGCCCATCTCGATGTGCACTCCAAGGTCTTTCTCATCCAGATCAGTAAACAAATCTCGATCTCCTGTCATGTGAAAAGACGCACCACTGTCCAGAAACCACACTAAACCCATCACA
Source organism: Pinus albicaulis (assembly GCA_034641835.2). Taxonomy (NCBI): domain Eukaryota; kingdom Viridiplantae; phylum Streptophyta; class Pinopsida; order Pinales; family Pinaceae; genus Pinus; species Pinus albicaulis. The sequence continues at coordinate 150,919,171 of CM076571.1, read as the reverse complement.
CTTGAAACCAAGCATGCGATCAGCGAAAAATCCAGCTCAAACTGCGAGGCTAAGGCCTCTCCAGCTGCAGATCCAGCAGCCTGCTTATTTTTCTTCTTCTGCGGACAATTTGTGGCATAATGTCTGTGTTGGTGACAGTGAAAGCACTTCACCTTGGACATGTCCTGCTTCTTGCCTTTCGCACCGGATTGAGAAGCTTTCTTGCTCTTCCCCTTCTTTGCTTTGGAAGCCAAAGCGCAATTCTCTTCATCAGAGTTCTTTGATGAAGATCCGTCCCTGGTACTTCGCCTTATCTCCTCTTGCACAAGATCCGACCAAAGTCGCTCCCATCCTAGCAATTTCTCCCGACCATTGACAGAGTCTTGATAGGAATGCCAACTCTTCGGAAGCCCAAGGAGAGCCAAGCTCACCAAGTCCTCGTCATCAACAGTAACCCCCACACTTCCCAGCTCATCCCTGCATTGGATGAACTTTGTGAGGTACTTGGGCATACTGTCGCCTTTCTCCATTTTTATGTTTATGAGTTTATCCTTGAGTGCCAACTTCCTCTGGTCGCTTTTGCTTTGAAATAAATCTGTCAAGGATTTCCACATCAAGAATGGATAAGCCTTACCATGAAGGCTGGACACTATGTGATCCTTCACACCTTCCAACAAAATCCTTTTGTTGTCTTCTTTTTCCATGCGTCAAGTACGGCAACATCACTAGAAGTAGGTTTTGGAATTTCTGCATCTATGAACTCCTTCAACCCATTGTCATCCAGCACTGCCTCCATCCTGTCCTTCCATGCAATATAATCTTTAGGCTGCCATGGTGAAGATACTTCAATCGCAATCCGTTTAAAGATATCCAACTTTGACACCAAGAAAACATTGCCGCAAATCTCGAATTACACCAGCGACAAAACTCGATCGCTCTCAATGCTTTGAAATTTGCTCCAATGATCAATATCGTCCGACATACTACATGTAGAAAATTTGAATAATCCATATTTTATTCACCGAGATTCTCATGATCACACACTATTTTAGCTTCATGCACAATACAGAATCTCTTCTACCATTGATCATTACATGCGGAAATAAAATCAATTGCATGCGCACATTAAAACCATAAACAATCACACATATGAACACAGTATTTCATGGGAAAGTTTAAAGCTGAAAACCCCAACTATCTGTATATTATATGTCATAGAGATCATGTAACAATCATTGTACAAAGCTCCTCACAAGCTCTCAACACAACCTCCAATTGCTACACACTAATCAAGCTAGATCTAGCAAAACACATGCTCCAATCTCTGCCACCTGATAGCCAGCCTCTATTGCATAATCAATGTTGTAGGATGGCTCATTAAATAACTTGAACCACCTGGCTTGTACTGCGCAATCCTCATTGGCTTCTCCAATCACTGGTTGTTGCAAATATGCAACAGTATAGTCACAACTGATAGTTAACCTGCTCTTTCACCTATCTCTGCACTGGTCTCCACTGAAACTGTCCATGCACTGAAGTTAACCGATGTATTCTTTAGTTGATTAATGAGTTTATAATTAGTGAATTAATTAATAATTAATTCACACCACTCTCACTAATTGTATCAATCAGTTAAACTAGATACAAATAGCTCAACTATGTTTAAATTAGTTAAACTGAACACAACTCCATTAACTTCCTCAATCAACTCCACCAAACTCTGTCACATGAGTTCTAACTGAAGTATCCATGCAATAGCTCCACTTAACCCTCAGGAATAGCGTAATTCCTTCTGTCAGCTCCTGTGCCACATCTGTGCACTTAACTAAAGTGCTCCAAGATAATAAGATAATGTTTATAGTCCAAATATTATTAAGAGCTAATAATATTCGACATATCTATTTTTAGACTGGAAATCTAAAAATAGATTCCGCCCAATATGTCTAAAAATAGAAGTCCATATATTTTTCCGACTTGACCAACCATCCACAAATAGCATCCTGCAACTCATAGAACATGATCCATATGTCTAAAAATAGACATAGTCTAAAAACAGACTTTGCGCCAAAAATAGCCTGCGGGCCCACTTAGTGAAGGCGACTTCTTTCCACTAAGCTCATCATCTTGTTGCAATCTCAATATGAAAAGCTCATTCCTGACGCGCTTCCTCCTCCATGTGGTTCACCCATAATTTTAGTTCCTAAGAAAGATGAGACATGGAGAATGTGTGTCGACTTTAGGGCCTTAAATAAAATCACAATCAAGAACATGTATCCTCTTCCCAAGATAGATGATTTAATTGATCAGTTGAAAAATGTTATCTATTTCACTAAGCTAGATTTGCATAGTGGGTATAATCAAATTCACATTGTAGAAAGTGACATCTGGAAAAGTACATTTAAAACTTGGCAGGGACTCTTTGAATGGTTAGTGATGCCTTTTGGTTTGTGTAATGCTCCAACAAATTTCATGCAGGTTATGAATGATGTATTCCGTCTATACATTGATAATTTTTTCATAATCTACTTAGATGATATCCTGATTTTCAATTCCATTATGGAAGAACATGTTAACAATGTTAAATAGGTTTTCGAAGTGTTGCAGAGTGAAAAGTTGTGCCTTAAACTCTCCAAATGTGAGTTTGCGAAAAAATCACTGATTTATCTTCGTTACATAGTTGGAGGTGGTCATTTGACCATAGATCCAACTAAAATAGATGTGATTTTTAAGTGGCCAAGACCAAAAAATGTGACTGAAGTTAGGAGTTTTCTAGGTGCAATATTGGAGGAAATTCATTTCTCAGTTTTCTTTGATTTCATCGCCGTTACATGCTTTAACAGGATATAAAGTTTCCTTTCAGTGGGGAGGGAAGCAACAAAAATATTTTGATACACTTAAGCAGAAAATTGTCACAACACCAATATTATCTTTTCCTGATCTTCAACAACCATTCGAAATTGAAACAGATGGCAGTGGTTATGCAATGGGTGCAGTCTTACTTCAAAATGGGAAACCAATTTGTTTTCATTCATAAAAATTTTCTAAGGAAGTTATAAATTATCCGACATATTATAACAAACTATTTTCTTTGGTTGAAAGTGTAAAGAAATGGAAACACTACTTAATGGGTCAATAAACAGTGATTCACACAGATCATCAGTCGCTTTAGTAGCTTCAGTCAAAGACTAAGTTGCAACAATCTCGTCATTACAGATGGATGGGATTTCTTTAGAAATTTCACTTAGTAACTAAGTACAAGAAATATGTAACAAAAAAAGTAGCTGATATGCTATTTAGAACATCTTTGAATGCTTCAGTAGCGCTATAGAATAATTCTTTAAAACTTGAAAGTTATTTAGAGCAATATAGTACTTAAGCTAATTTCAAAGATATTTATGAATCACTAACTCATGGTAATCAGGTGGAAGAAGTAAATTTTCGTGTTCATGATAGATTATTATATCATTTAGGTAATTTGTGTACACCACAGACAGAATGGTCGCATTTTATTCGGGAAGCTCGTTCTTCTCGGATTTCATGACATTTTGGCATAAGCAAGGCAATGGCATAGATTCAAATGTATTGTTATTGGCCTCGCATGTATGAAACAATTGTTAAGTACATTAAAGGATGTGTTATGTGTTCTATAAGCAAGCCAATCAATCAAAATATTGGTTTTTATATGCCACTTCCAGTTCCTTTGCAACCATGGGACAACATTTCCATGGATTTTGTTAGAGGAATTCCTATGTCTAGGAAAGGGCATGATTACATATATGTTGTGGTTGATCGTTTCAGCAACATGTGCATTATTGTTCCATGAAAAATGCAAGTGAATGTAGAACATACAACACATATGTTCTTTCAGTAGGTATGGGTTCATTTTAGGTTACCTACTTCCATTATTTATTACTGATATGCTCACTTTGTAGGAGAGTTTTGGTCCACTTTGTGGGGACTCATGGACAGGAAGCTGAAGAAGAGCACAAATTTTCATCCACAAATCGACGGGCAGACAAAAGTGGTGACCATGATAGTGATACATATTCTCCAAGGTTACTACAGCAAGCATCCTAAGTTGTGGGATGAATCTTTACCTTATGTGCAGCATGCTTACACTTGAGCCTTAAATTCTTTGACTAATCAATCGCCATTTGAATCATGTTTTGGGTATCTACCTAAGTCACCGATGGACTTCATGTTCGTTGAAGAAGATAAAGTGGATAGACTCAATAATTAAAACCAAGCAATTGAGTTCATTCAACTAATACAACAGATACATGAAGCAGTGCAGGATCAGTTAGAGAAGAGTAAGGGCAAGTACAAAATGCGCCATGACAAGCATCGAGTCGATCATCATTTTCAGGTCAGTGATCAGGTATGGTTGTATATCAGTAATGACAGGTTGAAAGGTGAAGGTAAGAAATTGAAACCCATCAAGTATGGACCTTTCAATATTGTGGAAAATATTGGCAATAATGCTTTTCGATTAGATTTACCACCTTAAATGTGCATTTATTCAGTTGTGAAAGTAGAAAATTCAAAGTTGTATGAACCTCCGATGATCATTGATCCCGAGGAAGATACAAAGATTCCTATTGTTGATGATTTGGCACCTGAGTATATGAATGAGTTGTAGGAAGATACCATCTTGGACAGGAATATTCCAAGTTTAAGGTGAGGATATGTTGAAGATATTTGAGTAGGACTTAAGGGCATGAATCCGAGCAAGGCGAGGTGGATAGAGATCAGAAAAGTGAGGGAGTTGTACCCTCACCTGATGTCTACTTAAACCAAACTTTTGTGGTCCAAAAGCGTTCAAGTGGAGAGGATTGATCCAGTAGGATCTTTCTTTAATGCAAATCAACAGTGAGGTCTATTCAGTTCCAGTTTGTCCGATGTCTAGTTCATATTAAAGTCTTCAGTTGGTCTTCCAGTGTTCTAGATGAGAGTTACTTCGTCATGGTTGAATTCGTGATATGGTTCATGAAAATCTGCATGGTGATGTCATGTTGTGTGTGGTAAAGCTATGGTGGCAAAATGGGTTCATTAATGTAATGGTGCAATGTATTAAACTAAACTATGGTGGATGAAAATGTGATGGTGAAGAACCTAAGTCTAAAGTCCAAGACCTAAGTATCAACACCTAAAGACCTAGCACATTAAATGTATGGTGTAACACCTTATAATGTAAAACCTAAGTTTTAAACTTTCAGACCTTATATTGAAAAACTATTTAATAAACCCAGATAAAAAATTTAATACATTACATGGTTACCGTCAGTCTAAACTGCATCGAAATTGTTGAAATGTGAACAAGCAAGAGTGTCAGCAGTCAACAGTTGGCGCAACAGACCACAAACACAAGTCGTCGGAGTTAATCGCGTGGAAATCTATGTGAACCAATGTAAACAAAGGATTGCTTTCGGTGCAATGGCCAATGAGTTAACCGGAACTAAGCCGCAACTCATTTAGGTAATCTTCATAGTGGTGTCAACCCACACCATTTGTGGGTTTTTGTTTAATTGCGCCGAGTTGTAAAGAGTTGTTATTTAAGCCACCAAAGCACCCAATCCATAGGGTGTTTCACCCTCATTGCACCAAAGAATTAAAACATTAAATTGTTCAACCACCATCCCTAATTTGGCCAAAGAAGTTCGAAGATGAACCTATTTAACCTTTGCATTTCACATGATGAAGGGAGAGTGATTTCGAGTTTAGTTTATCAGGGATAGAGGTTGTTTTTTTTTCAGCATTGCTTGGTCGCCTGAAAGAGGAATCAGGAACCGAGATAGGCATTGGAAATCTATGAGATAGAGCTTTCTGTTTCAATTAACAGAAGTGCTTACAAGCATGATCAGTCTGGTGTTTTTTCTGTGTAAAGACTTCCTCAGATCAATCCTTAATAAAAAACAGTCCCATCTTGAAAGCGGACCCAGAGACATAGTCCACCAGGGATGAACTCCGTAATCAATGTTTTTTGTTTCTTATCTCTGTTCTCTGCTATAATTTCATGTTTAATATGTTTCTTAATTCTGGTTTATGTCTTTAAATCATTTTCTTTCCTTCAATCTTCCACATTAAGTGATCGAGTTAACAATAAATTCACTTTTGGAAAATAATCAATTCTGCTTTAGTATTAGATCATATCTATTTCAAATCACAAGGGATATAGACCCTAAGATAATTATTATAAACCCTAAAATAAAAATGATATCCTAAGATTCATATCATGAGCCTTACTATTAATATTATAAACCCAAGAGATTAATAAACCCAAAGGATTAATATTAAAAACCTAAGGGATTATAAACCCAAGCGAATAATATTACACCCTAGGAATATAAACCCTATAATTAATAAACCTAATATATTACTATTGTAAAAATTATGCTTAATATTAAACCTTGGGAATAATATTATAAACCCAAGGGGTTACTAAACTATTTGGATTAATATTAAAAACCCAAGAGATTACAAACCCAATGGAATAACATTATACCCTAGGGTTAATATTAAACATTAGGAATATAAACATTAATATTAATATTATGAACCTTTGGATTAATATTATAAACGCAAGATATTAATACTATGAATCCAAGGAATTAATAAACCTAAGGGATTAATATTGTAAACTCAATGGACTATAAACCAAGGGGAATAATTCTAAACCCACGGGATTATTATTATAATCCTAAGAGATTGATAAACCCAAATGATTAATATTAAAAATCCAAGGGATTCATAAACCTAAGGGATTGATATTAAACCCTAAGATTAATATTATAAACACTAATACTACAAATTATAAACCCAATATTAAACTTTAATATTATAAACTAAATATTAAATTGCCCTAATATTATAAACCTTGTATTAAACTCAAGTTTTGTAATGTGGCGACATTGAATAAATTACAATGTAATGTAACATTGCGATAAGTATTGTTAGAATTATTTTCATATTGAGACAATGTTTGTCACAATGTGATGTAGGATACATTTTTGTACCATTCCAATGTTAGAGTATTAAATCATTGATATTATTAGACCAAGGGACTAATAAACCCAAGGGATTCATACTAAAAACTCAAGGGATTATAAACCCAGGGGAATGATATTAAACACAAGCGATATAGACCCTATGATAATTATTATAAATTCTAAAATAAACATTATACCCTAAGATTCATATCATGAGCCTTCTGATTAATATTATAAACTAGAGGGATCAATAAACCCAAAGTATTAATATTAAAAACTCAAGGGATTATAGACCCAAGGGAATAATATTAAACCCTAAGATGAATATTAAATCGTAGGAATATAAACCTAAAGATCATAAACCTAAGAGGTTAATATTGTAAACACTAGGCTTAATAATAAGCCCTAGGAATATAAACCTTATGATTAATATTATAAACTCAAGGAATTTATATTATAAACCTAATGGATTATAAACCCGAGGGATCTATATTAAACCCTAGGATTAATATTATAAACCATATCAATAATATTATACCCTCGGAATATGAACCCTTGATTAATAAAACCAAGGGGGGTAAAAATGTGAAGTTAGGTTACACTTTTTTCCCTTTCTTTAGAAAAAAATATTAGTTTTTTTTGTTCTTCAACTTTTTGCAAGCCAAAACATTTTTTCTGTTTAGAATTTAATTTTACGATAAAATAAAATTTGTCAAAAATTTTATTAGCTTTCTATTACTTATTTTTTGGAATTTTTTTATTCACATTTGATATGTCAACTTAACATTTCTTTGAGTGTGTGTTCTTTAAAAATCAAACGATTCATAAAAAGTTATGTTCAAACACGTTGGTGTATTCTTTGAAAACTGTTTGTTTTTGAGAAAAACAAAGTGTTACAACAATCTAGACAGAGTTTACTTCGGTTTCATTATATTTACGAAACCAACTGATGCATATCATAATTATTATATTTTTTTGAACAGGTCCAATATGAAAAAACTACATATTTTGAATATGTTTCGGCTCGTGCGAAATTTCTCAACATATTAGTTATAAACTAAAAATCTAAAAAAACCCATTATAAATGACGAACAAATGTAATGCACCATAATTTTTTCAATTTTTTTTATAGTGTATTTTGGAAGATACATAATTTTGATTTCACTAAATTATAATGACCTTCAGAAATTGTTTGCACCCATTTTATTACATAATTAATTAAAATTAGTAAATATTTATGGAATTCCATAAAAGTTATATTTCCTGAAAGAACATTGAATTCTGCAAATGCTTGCCTTGGTTCCAAAATTTAATTCATAAATTTTGATGGAGTTTAATCATTCCAAAGTTGAAGAAATATGTTCAGAGCCGAGCTGTTGCATAGTTGCAGATGTGTTAGTTCGGCCAAACTTTTCAAAAAGTTCGGTCGAATTATTTTTTTCTGCATCGGCCCATTAATTCTAATGACACAAAAGTTCGGCTGAAGTTTTTATAGAGGTTTGGCCGAAATTTTGCTAGAAATTATGTCGGTCGGAAAATTCGATGAAGCCCCTCCAAAAAAACAATTCGCAGCTATATAAATAGCCGAAATTGGAATCATTATTTTTGCATAATTTCACACATTTCTTCATTTGGGCTGATTTTGCAAAGGAATTTTTTGGGCTTAATTTTCAAAGGAAATTTTTTGGAGGTATGTTTTAAAGTGATATTTTTTTAGAGGTTTTTTGGGCTTAATTTTCAAAGGAATTTTTTTGGAGGTATTTTGTTTAAGAGACATTTTTTAGAGGTTTTTTGGGCTTAATTTTCAAAGGATATTTTTTAGAGGTATTTTTTAAAGTGACATTTTTGAAGAGGTTGGGCTTAATTTTCAATGGACATTTTTTGGAGGTATTTTTTAAAGTGACATTTTTTTAGAGTAAGTGTTTTGGGTTGAAGTAAATGTTTTATAATGATTTTTTAAAGTGAGTTTTTGTCTAACTTTTTAAATGAATTTTTTTTGCAGGAATTGGAAGGAAATATTCTGAGCTTCATTTCATTTTTAAAAGACATTTTTTTGGCGTAATTTTTAAAGTGTGTGTTTTGGGTTGAAGTATGTCTTTTGTGCAAAAAGTTTTAAATGAGTTTTTTTTTTTTTTTTTTTTTTTTTTTTTAAATAAATTAAAGCTTTTGTGATGCTTTTTTTAATTGAGTTTGTGTCTAAATTTTGATGTAGTGAGTTTTTTTTACAGGATTTTGAAGGAATTTTTTTTGGCTTCATACTCAATTATCATGGGAAATTGAAGCAATTTCAAGAAAAAATATGATCGAACAAGAGACCCCGAGGAACGTAGAGAACGGGGGAGAGGATATTGCAAAAAAGAGAGAGAAGAACGCTCAAATATTGAAAGGGAAAATCAACCTCAACTAGAATTTGATCAAGTATGTAAATGTAAATATTATAAAATTGATATTTAAAATTTGACTAGTGTATTGTGAAACCTAATTTCTATTTGATGAACAAATTTGAAAAATAATTTGAAAAGTAAGTAGAGAGATATATTCCTCAAAACATTGATGATGAGATAGAAAATTTTGAAAGAGAAAGCGAAAGAGATATTGAACCAATGATTGAAGGCGTTGAAAATGTTGAAAGAAATTCAAGTGAAGAAATTGAATTACCAGGTATATATATATATATATATATATATATATATATATATATATATATGTTGAATGTGTATTATTAAAATTATACATATTTATTAATTTAATTATTTATTGAATATGTAAAATCATTATGTACATTTAATTCTAATATCTACAGATTAAATCAATATCGATGATGAGATGTTAGAAAATCTTGACACTCACACATGGAGATAAAAAAGCTGACCATGTTATATGATAGCGTTTTAATCGCATGATTGATTCGTTCTTCAAAGATGAAACTTTGACAGTTCAAGCCCAAATGTTGAAAAGTCCCTCAACATCAAAGAAATTAAAAGAAGCTACGACTTTATTGGGTATTCAAAAAAGAAAAAAAAAGAAAAAAAAATGAAGGAAAATGTGATAAAAAATATAAATAGTGCTCTAAAGTCAATTAGAAGATATAGAAGGAAAAGTTATTTAAATGCACGTAGAGCAATAAAAATGGGAGTGTTTTCATCAAGTACTAAAGAGAATCACTTGGTAAAATCTATGGCACAAGCATTAGGAACCTCACGAAAAACTTTGCACAAACATCGAAAATTTCGATTGCAAATAGATGTAAATGATGAACTCGCTTGTTGGACAACTATTTGTAGGCAACCATACAAAGATAGACTTGGAGAAGATGTTAAAAAAATAATATATGAATATTGGATGAAAAATTCACGTGTTTACCAAAAGTAAGGGATGTGATGCGAGGAAGAATAGCACGAAATCAATACAAAGAACATGCAAAACATTTCTTGGACACCACTCAAATAGAGTTGTTCAACAAGTTCAAAGAAGAGAATCATGAAATTTATGTCTCAATCAGTGCTTTTGTGCAACAAAAACCATGGTATGTTAAACCTATCACTATACGTGACACTTCTTATTGTCGTTATAATGTGGAATTTCAGTTATGTAAAATTCCTTAATTTTGGTAAAACGTTTTGGAAAGTTTCACCTCCTCCTTCTACTATCCATGATTTCATATCTCAAATTCTGTGTGGAAGAGAAATCCATGAATGATTTTACCAAAAGAAATGTGTTGGTGGTAAAAAATGCGATGATTGTGAAAATTTTACTAAATTTCAAAACAAATATCGTATTGATATAAATGATCAATCATTTCTCAACACAAAAGTGAAATGGAAGAGATATGAATATATTGATACATTGATTGGTTTAAGTAGTACTACAAGTACTAAAATAATTGATTTACAAGAAGAAGAAATTTTTGTGATAGAGTTTTTGAGAAAGTTTGAGGCAGAAATTTATAAATACACCAAGCATTCCCATAGAGCTCGATGGCAGCACTTGCAATTCAAAAAATCTCGTGAAGTTTTTCCACCAGGGACCATTTTGTCAATAGTTGATTTTGTAGAAAACTACACATTTGTTCCACAAAAATAAATACAGAGTGAATATTATCATTCTGACCAAGTCTCCGTGCTTGTCCATATTCTATATAGACATGTTGAAATTTTTCTTGATCATGTAGAAAGCACTAGTGAAAATCAACATGTTATTAAATAATATCACTTTTATATTAGTGACGATCGTACACATGATACATATTTTGTACAACATTGTTTCGAAAATATTTATGAATGTTTGAAAATTTGTGAAATAAAATTCAATATGAACATTGGATATGGTCAGATGGATGCGTAGGTGAATTCAAATCTTCACGGTCATTCTTTTGGTTGTGTCATCTTCATATGAAAATCCACATTAAACATTGTTGGAATTTCTTTGAGACTGGTCAGGGAAAAGGAGAATATGGAAGTGCAGGGGCGTGTATAAAATGAGCACTTCGAAGATATCAAATGGACCACTCTGCAAACTGACTTGTCTTAGCTGAACAAGTTGTTCAATGGTGCATCGCTGCACTAAGCCATGAGACTAACTGATCAAGGGAAGTACAAAGATGCATGATTTTTTTTTTTTTAATTTCTAACTTTAAACATTATTTATCACAATAATTATCTTTGATGGTATTTTGAATAACATATTTATATTCTTGTTTGAATTTTCCATATGGGTTTTTTGGCATATTGGGATCCAAGATGTAGATAGATTTATTTGAGATGACATTGAAATACTAAAATGGACTCAAAATTTGCATTCAATTAAAACAAAGCTGTCCAAAAATGTGTTTGAATTGGACAAAAGAAAATATTCTTGTTTTTGTCATGTTTTCATAGACAACAAAGAATCCAATGATGTTTGTGAAAAAAAAATGTATGTAGAAGATTGGAAACATACAGAACTAGATACAAAGGGGGAAATTTTTGTTGCAAACTTTGAAGAAATCAAATCAGAGGAGTCTACAATATCAGCTGAAGGTGATCAGTTTCTGATCTTCTTAGAAAAGGTAACATTTCAATTGCTTTCAAATGATAGAGATCTAGAAATAAATAATAAAATCAAGTACACATGTTAATTTTAAAGTTAAATTTTCATGTTAATTATAATCTAAATTTAAATGCATAATTTTGTTTTATTGTGCAGGAGATGTTTTTGTTGTAGTTTCACCTACTATCAACAATGAAAATGTGAAGTATTATTTGATGCATTGCACTAAACAAAAGATGAAATTATTGGAAAAATATGATGATAACGGGTTTACATATGACAAAGGGTCTATTATACTGAAAGGTTTGTTTTTCCAACAAACTCATCAAATTCAGTATTTTGTTTAATTTTAGGACTATGAACCTAATGTCATAAGTTGTCAATATAGTCACTTGGTGTGTGCAACACGCATAAAGTTGATAGAAGTTCAATCAATAAAAAAATTGAAAATTAAGAAATGGAAAATGTCAAAAACCAATCATGAATGGATCATTGAAGATGGCATTCCATTGGAATTTTTTTATTAAACTTCCCAATAATTTTTCCTCTTTGGATTCATCTTTTAGAACTTCTAGAACTCAACTAAAAATTGAACTGCATTTTTATGTTGTATGTACAAGTGTTTGCACATGTACATTGTTTTGGTACATGGACATGAGTATTTTATACACGTGTACACATACACATGTAGATTATCTAGTCTTAAACGATTTCATACATTCTCTGGTACAATTTCTCATAATGTCATTATTGCAAAATGTACATAGTTGTGTATCTAGCATAGTTGATATAATGCAAATTTTAAGTTGCACGATTTTGTTTTAGATGTGTCTATTAATTAAATTATAATATTCATTCTTGAATGCAAAATGTGTGGTACATGTTTTGTAATTTCTAGTTTACTATCAACTGAAAGTAGCTTTTCTGTGTACATTAATGAAAAATGTTGTGTAATAGATATATGTTTTATTGAAATTTAAAAATTTTATGATTGTTTGACACATCTAAGAACACCTATAATTTTAGGATTGTTTTTAGATATATACATCAATATGTATTTTACTTTAATAATTTTTACATATATTCAAACATGTACTACAATCATTTTTATGTACATATATTCATGTGAAATTGTTTTTTTGTAACTTCGGCTAAACTATATTAAAAGCATGAAAAATTGTACAGAGGCAATGGGCAGAGATGGAAAGCAGTGCTTAGCCTATCCCTGCCTTGGTAGTGTTCAAAATAAACCAAGTTTGGGGCTTCCTCAAAGGAGGAAACCAACCCCTTAACAGTGCCATCTAGTCTTGTAATACAAAATATTCAGTGGCCCATATAAAAACAAAAGAGTTGAAGTATATCCTAAGGTGACAAAAAACATAAATTAACCTTGCTACCGAACAATCATGTAGTTCATTCATCTTCGTCCGCCACTTGGTCCTCTTCCTTTATCAGGCACTCGTATTATATAGCAATGGCTTCCTCCTTAGCTATGGGCATTCGAGGAGACTTCAGAGGGGCCTCATCGATGATGGGAGCGACTGGTACTTTGCATCGTAATCTCTGGTCAAGACACCGTCTGCGTCCATAGCCCAAATTCCTGTCTCCTCCATTGTGGGATCATAAAATCAAAGCGGGTTGGTTTTCTTGGGTAAAGGCTACATAGATTGTGGAATAGTGGATTTCCTGTCACCTCTTCTACCCTTAGGCTTCTCCGAAGGCAAATAGATATCCCATGACTGTTGTCAAATGCTTGAGGAGCCAACACCTCATGGCTATCAGATGACAATCCCTTGGTGGATTCCAATCGCTGGTCATGGCCATGGTGAGAGCAGCCTAAGGAAACACCCCTGTAGCTACCCCTGATGGGCTTCTAACGCTGGTGGGGGGGCATGGTATGGCCTCTGACCTATAAATTTTATGATTTTTTTAGATATATACATCGATATGTATTGTACTTCAATCATTTTTACATATATTCAAACATGTACTTCAATCATTTTTATGTATATATATTCATGTGAAATTAAATATGTAAAACCATCTATGATTGTTTTAAATGACATGTATGATCATGAAAAATGTACTTAAATATCACCTAAATAATATATTTACATCCTAAAATTATATAAAATTCACACATGTTCAAATGCATAACATGTACCAATATATGTGTTAAATGTAATTTGAAATTTTCATCTAGATTCACTTTATATTTAACAAATAAAATGACAACTTGAGGTTTAAGAACAAAAAATTATATCACAACATGTGAGCACATGCCAAATTTAGTTCAACTATCCAAAATCTATACATGTATGTGTAAATTGTAATTTGAAATTTCCATCTAGATTCATTTTATATTTAACAAATATAATGACAACTTGAGTTTTAAAAACAAAACATTATATCACAACATGTGATCACATGCCAAATGTAGTTCAACTATCCAAAATATACACATATATACATGTTTTGTACTTTGAAATTTCCATCTATACTCATTTTATATTTAATAAATAAAATGACAACTTTAGTTTTAAAAACAAAGCATTATATCACAACATGTGATCACATGCCAAATGTAGTTCAACTATCCAAAATATACACATGTATACATGTTTTGTAATTTGAAATTTCCATCTAGAGATTCATTTTATTTTTAACATTTATAAAATGACAACTTAAGTTTTAAAAACAAAAAATTATATCACAACATGTGATCACATGCCAAATGTAGTTCAACTATCCAAAATATACACATTGTGAAAATGTAATTTGAAATTTCCATCTAGAGATTCATTTTATATTTAACAAATAAAATGACAACTTGAGTTTTAAAAACAAAACATTATATCACAACATGTGATCACATGCCAAATGTATTTCAACTATCCAAAATATACACATTATGAAAATGTACTTCGAAAATTCCATCTAGAGATTCATTTTATATTTAACAAATAAAATGACAAGTTGAGTTTTAAAAACAAAGCATTATATCACAACATGTGGTCACATGCCAAATTTAGTTCAACTCCAAAATATACACGTGTTTTGTAATTTGAAATTTTCATCTAGATTCATTTTATATTTAACAAATAAAATGAAAAATTGAGTTTAAAAAAAACATTATATCACAACATGTGATCACATGCCAAATGTAGTTCAACTATCCAAAACATACACATTGTGAAAATGTAACTTGAAATTTCCATCTAGAGATTCATTTTATATTTAACAAATAAAATGACAACTTGAGTTTTAAAAACAAAACATTATATCACAACATGTGATCACATGCCAAATGTAGTTCAGCTATCCAAAATATACACGTGTTTTGTAATTTGAAATTTCCATCTAGATTCATTTTATATTTAACAAATAAAATGACAATTTGAGTTTTAAAAACAAAACATTATATCACAACATGTGATCACATGTCAAATGTAGTTCAACTATCCAAAATATACACATGTATGTGTTTTGTAATTTGAAATTTCCATCTAGATTCATTTTATATTTAATAAATATAATAGCAACTTGAGTTTTAAAAACAAAACATTATGTATCACAACATGTGATCAAATTCCAAATGTAACTATCCAAAATTTAAAATCATTCCTGATAAAAGTAAATTTAGTTTCAAACTATATCCAAAAAGTAAAATATGTCCAAAATTTATATCACAGTAGCAATAACAGTAAATATATATAACAATGTATAGTGTTACAAGTATCAAGTTATACAGAAAAGTAAATATGACTACATAGAAGCTCCTCCATCTGAAAATGTAACAGTGGAATGACACAAAGGAAAGAAGTCTTCTTCGGGGCCCAAGCCTGCCTCTGCTCCTCTTGGGCCTCCCTCCCCCCGGATGAAAATGGCTCGGGCTACTGCGGCCAAACTTGCATCGTGTATTTCCTCTCCCTCTATCCTTGTTGCTCAATTTATCTCATCTACATATATTACTACAAGTGCACATTGCAAATCATCCACCATGCACCATGCCCCCTTTTCTTCTGTGCCCTGCCCTACCAACTCCTCCCTGCGCACCATCGCTAAACTCCCTCCCTCCATTCCTGCACCTTCCCTTACCCCCCTCTCTCGGAATCCTCTTTGGACTCCCAGACCACACATCCATACCTCCTTATATCCCTCACCCATCCTCATACTCTCACCTCTGTGACTGGTGGCCTCAGCCTGATTGACCAATTTCAAGCTAAACCTAGTAGAGGGGGACACTCAAATATATCCAAGGCTATTATTCAAGTGGGATTGGCTGTATTAAATGCCAAAAAAAACACTCTTGAAGGGGTACTTAGAGCGCTAATGACCCAGCCCATGGTTACCTCATGAAAATACTATCCTTCAACTGTCGTGCATTGGCCAACCCTGAAAAAAAATTGGCCTTGTAATGATTACTGCACAACACTCCTATAGATGTTATATTTCTCCAAGAAACTCTAGAATCTTCTGAACATGTTGCCTCTGCTCTCCAATCTATCTGTCTGGGTTGGAATTTCCAGACATTGGACGCTCGTGGATGCTCTAGAGGAATTCTACTTGGTACCAACCCTCGATCCATTAGGATCTTGAATCAATGGGGTGGGGAAGGTTTTCTCAGGGTGGATGTCTACTCCTCCAAGCTCGTGTCAGATTATCAGCTCATTAACAACTACGCTCCTCGTTCCTCCCGTCTTCCCTTCTGGAACAAACTCCTCAACTCCTCCCTCCTTTATTCTCACAACCTTGTCATTAGTGGGGATCTAGTCATTAGTGGGGATCTCAATTTCTCCTTAGGTCTTGCTCAATCATGGGGACCCCTTGCTCATGCAGACTCACCATCTGATTGACATTCTTATTCCCTGGATTCATCCCACTTAGAGCAATCATAGGACTAGAGAGGCCTCAGTCACTTGGAGGCTTGATCAATTTCTCATCCATGAATCCCTCAAAAGCTTTGGTATATCATATCGACAATGGGTGGGATATGTAGGTATATCTGATAATTTACCTATTTATTTGGAATTTTCTCGTAGTCGAGGGAAGCCCTGCAGTCCATTCAAATTTAATGCTACTTGGCTGGCCTATCTTGAGTACATTGATTTTTTATCCAAGTATTGGACTTTCCACCCCATTGAACCTGAATCCTCACCTTCTACTACATTTTCTGCAAAAATGAAGGAGATTAATAAAATAACAAAGACTTGGGCTAGAGATAAAAGGAAAAAGGACGAGGACACTTTGCTCAAAACTGAAGTAGCTATCGCTAGGATTGAATCGGCCTTACTGATAGGCCCATGCACTGAACGTATCAGAATATAGCTCTCCCAGCTTATTGCAGACTGAAACCGGATACTCAAGGACCAAGAAGAGAGTTGGCGCCTCCGAAGCAAAGCCATCTGGCTAAAATCTGGGGATGAGAACTCCAAATTCTTCCACCATTTTTCAAATGGTCTCAAAGCAATCAACACCATCTGGCCTCTAAAGGATAAATATGGCAACCAAGCTCAGAACTTCCAACAACTGGCTTACATGGGGGTCGAACACTTCCACAACTTATATAAATCTCCTTATAACACAAATCTGGCTTATATTACCAGAGTGGCAAGATTATTCCCAAGATCTGTGGATCGGGATGATGAAGAACAGTTTATGAGACCAGTCATCTTACAGGAACTCGAGGACACCCTAAAATTGTTCCAGAAAGATAAGAGCCCTAGACCAGATGGATGGCCCATCGAATTCTATTTGGCTTTTTTCGACATCATGGGTCAGGATATCCTCAATTTGGTCAAAGAGTGTCAAACAATAGGAAGACTATATGATGCCTATAACTCCACTTTCATTGCTTTCATCCCCAAATTTTATGACCCCTAGTATTTCTCCGATTTTGGACCAATTTCCCTATGCAACTGCCTTTACAAAATCATTTCCAAAATCATTGCTAATCGTATAAAACCCATCCTCTCTAATCACATATCACCTGAACAATTCTCCTTTCTCCACCATCGCTAGATCCATGAAGCTATAGGCACTGCCCAGGAAGTGCTCCACTCAATTAAGCTCAAAAAGCTCAAAAGTATCATTCTTAAACTGGACCTTGCTAAGGCTTTCGACCAATCAAATTGGCTCTACATTCGCATGAAACTTACCCATCTGGGTTTTCCTTACAATTTCATCAAATGGATCATTTGCTGCATCACCAATGTCTCTTTTAGTATTCTCATTACTGCCTCTGCGTCTCCTTTCTTCCACTCCAAAAGAGGACTTCGACAAGGTTGTGCCCTCTCCCCTCTCCTCTTCCTCCTTATCATGGAAGCTTTGAGCAAACTTATTATGAATGAGAAGAACATGGGTCGTCTACAGGGCATCAGAATAGCTGAAGGATACACCCTCCCTCACCTTCTATTTGTAGATGACATGATCATATTGTTCAATGGTTCCATTGGTGACATCTTATCTTTTTCGGTAGTTCTTGAAGTTTTTAGTATAGCTATAGGTATGGCTTGAAATGCATTAAAATCAACCATTACAATTAGCAGATTCTCCCCTCAGGAGAGAAGAATAGCTCTGAATCAATTTCCATTCCCCCCCTTGAATCCTCAGGATGGGCTCAGATATCTTGGGTTTAGACTTAAACCCTCTAACTATCGCATAGCAGACTCAACTTGGCTCATAGCCAAATTGGAAAAAAGCATCTGCATTTGGCACAACAAATGGTTGTCTCGGGCTGGCAGGTTAACTCTCCTCAAATCTGTGCTAGAAGCCACTCAAGTTTACTGGATGTCTCTGGCTTGGATACCTCGGACCATCATCAATTGTATTCAACAAATATGCAATAGATTTCTATGGAATGGGAATTGAGAAGGATAGACTTTTGCATGGATTAAATGGGATAACATTTCCCTCCCTAAAAAATGGGGAGGATGGGGTATCAAAAATTTGGATATATTTTCCAAAGCCCTTGCTGCAAAAATGGGATGGTCGATCATGACATCTAAGAATCTCTGGACATAGGTGGTTTATATGAAATACATCTAGCTAATGAACATCACTGACTGGATCCGAAAGCGTTCTTGGAGTCACCGCAGCATATCATCCATTTGGAAGGCTATCATCACATCTTTTCCACACATTAGAAATGGTCTAACTTGGCGAATCAGATTTGGGAATCAAGCCCGCATTGGAATCTATCCCTGGTATGGGAATGGGAATGCACACTCCTTACCTCATGATATAATCAATCATTTGACAGAGCATGGTATTCATTATATCACACAGATTGCGTACCATCAGACCACGACCCTCTTCTTGCAAGGATGGAAATCTGCCACTCAGCTTGGACTCCTGAGGCCGATGCACCAAGCTTGGCAGTCATATATAACTGCACTATATGAATGTCACATACGTATTGGAATAGGGGATGATGAAATAATCTAGCCCCCCACAAAATTTGGGATTTATACACCAAAGGAAGGATATCTGCGCATATACTTGAATCATCTCCCATAGCAACAAGATTGGTGGTGGAAACTCATTTGGAAGCTCAAGGCACCCCCACGCACCATAATTTTCATGTGGTGCTCTCTAAACTACATTTTCCCCACCTTGGACAACTTACACAAACGATCCATACATGGTCCCTCTTGGTGCTCTCTCCGCAGAAATGACTCTGAAACTATTGATCACTTATTCATCCACTGTAGATCCACCAATGCTCTCTGGACATCCATCACCTCTGAACTGGGCATCACTCCGCAATGGCATGGACTGAACTTAGGGGAGGCTTGAAACTCTGGTGGAACTCTATCCCTCTAAATAAATCTAGAAGCCTATCTCTCTTCGTCTTTTGGGGAATTTGGTTGGCCAGGAATGCCTCCATTTTCAAGAATCATATACACAAATGGTAATCGATCTCTTCAAACATAATATCCATCTACTCCAGCATTCCGAAAGATGATCCTCCCAGACCACCCAGAATCATCATCCCTGAAGCAATTAACCTTGACACACCTTGGGCTTATTTCGATGGATCAACTTAGCCCACTGGCTGCGGGGGTGGCGCTCTTCTTCAGTTCTCACAGAAGCACTTTTATAAAATCAAGATGGGCCTGGGACCTGGCACAAACAAGTATGTAGAACTAATTACACTCTGCCATCTCCTTGAGTTTGCATTAGAGTATGATATCCACCACTTACATGTTTTTAGAGATTCTACAACTATCATAAATTGCTTCAATAAATCTACATTATGTCATTTACACACACTACAAGCTATATTGGAAGATCTCTGGCACTTGAAAGCTCAATTCTCATCCATCTTATGTTCTCACATATATCGGTAACACAATTGTATTTCCAACAATCTTTCCAAGGCAGCAGCGATCCAACATAGGGGGCTCTGGCATATAGAGGAACAGAACGACACTCAACATTACAGCTATTATCATCGTCCATTCATGGATCATCCAGATTTTGAGGAATGTCAGCACTAATTTTGACAGGTTTTTTACTATGAACATGATATACCCGAGCTAAAATATTGTATTTAATGTAATTAATTTTAAACAATCAATTATGTACACCCCACCAAGGAATTTTGACGAACTATATGGTGTGACCTCAGTCACAAAAATGCATATGCAATGCATCTACAGCATGCAATTTTCAATATTAATGAAAATTATGATTTTTCCTTGGGAAAAAAAAATATGACTACATATATAAGACTATTTATAGAAAATTAAATTTAAGACTATCTATCAAATAAAATGTTGCATACATGTGCATCATCAATCAAATACAGATGGATCTAGTGTCTTTGCCAGCAACATCCTGAGTCTCGTGCTATCCTCTGAAAAATGGGGAACTTGTACACAATGTGTACAAACATTAAAATTTAATGTTTGAAAATTGAATGAGAATGTAGAACTTCATGTAAAAAAAAAAATGAAAAAAAAAATTCATGCAATACCTCATGTAGTTCCCTCTCCATTGTCTTCTATTGCCAGTCCATTAATACATCCTCCATAATAAACTGTACAATACACATGTAGAAGTTTATATATATATATATATATATATATATATATATATATATATATTAAAAATTTTCAAATGAAAATGCATATATACTAATTCTCAATAATATTAAAAAAAAGTTAGATAACTTGTTCAAATGGTGTGGATGTTCCTATCTCCATCATACACTCCATTGCTAGAGTCCTTGGACAACAAAAATCATATCCAAAAACCTAAAATTCAAAAATTTTAAAAATATAAAATAACTGAAGATCTAGATCTCATTTTATAATAAAACTTTTGAAATTAAATTTATAACTTAAACATATAAGTGAAAAATTGAATACTTGTGATAGTGAATTTGGCACATCTCCTAAGGGTGGCTATGAATGAAAATCGTCTCCAAAAACCAAAATTTCAAAAAATTTAAAACTGTAAAATAACTCAAGATCTAGATCTCATTTTTAATGGAACTTTTGAACTGAAATATATAACTTAAAAACATATTTAAGTGAAAAATTGTTCATACTTGTGATGGTGGATTTGGCACATTTCCTAACAGGGAAGAAGAGGGTACCTCCATCGCAAAAACATTGGACGGAATCAGAATCTATTAACATTTAATTATATACATGTACATGTGTACACAATTATTTATTTTAAAGATATGTCATCATGTTCCGATATAATAATAGATTAAAATAATTTTACATCAACATCATGAAAAATTAAAAAAATCTAACATTTTCCAACATATCATCTTGATTGTGAGAACCTGAAGCTTCGACCATGATATTAAAATCTTCATTCATCAAGCTTGAGAACTTAAAATGGTGTTCACATATATGATACATTTTTGTTATATTAACATATACAAATAAATGTATCTATATGTATTTATTACAAATTGTAGATGTGTTAAAATATTCACCCTAACCATTAACACATGCCAATCCCATGCCATCTTCCTCATGAATAATTAGGTCCTACCAACTATTGCGACAATTATTTGCATATGTTCTGAGCTCTTCAATATTCATGTTTTCTATCTTATCATATGTATGATACAAAAAATTAGAACGCACATTCTCTCGTGCTCTTTTTCGATTCAGAAAATCATCAATTCCACCAAGTCCACTCCAAACATTGTCTATGATGACATCCCTTTCTTCTCGACTAATTTGAGAAGTGACATCCATCTCTGACTGCAAATTTTCCACTCAAAGAGGTCAACCTACCAATGGTGGCTTGGGGTGAGGCAACTAAGCATCATGCTTAGTGCCCCTACGGTCACATAATCAACCTTTCCCAGGACCAAAACATTTAGAGTGAAGGTCATTATAATTTGGTTTAATTCCCAAAATAATTCTACATAAAATAATTTTTCAAAATAAAGAGGAACCTCGTCGTTCCATGGTAGTCTTCCATAGGTAGCAAGGTGTCTATCATACAAATGGCAAGCTATATTAGGGTGCTTGAAATATTTTACCTTTAGCATCTTTCTTTTTGGCCCTTCTTTGAAATTAGACATAGACTTGGCCATTTCTATTGTAACTCTATGTTTAACAACCTCCCATGTATCGAGACCCATAACTCTTTCCTTTATTTTCCTCATCACTTCTACAAAAGTATTTGTGGTTGGCCCAAGTGTTTTGTACACATCTACAAGTTTGCTTAAAGAGTGAGTAACTATTTCTAAGATTTCTCGACTCTTAGCATGGAGTTTCAAAGACACAAGATCTTTCTTCAATTTTGAATAAAGATGTTGACACCTTTGTAATGTGCATTGTTGGATATTTGTTTCCCAAGGTAAATCGTAAATATTAGATGAATAAGTCATGGTTGGTGTACAACCTTCTTCTTTAATAACGCGTTCTGGCCTATGTATTTTTGGAGAAACATTTTCACCCTCTACATCAATATATAAAATTTTGTATAAATGAAAAAACATGTGAACAAATTTGTACAAATTGAATGAAAATAATATTCAGATTGATGGCCCCTTGAGATGGTTGGGCAGCATGATGCCCACCCTGAGACTGTTGAGAACCATAATGACCACCGATTGGCTGAGAACCAACATGACCACCCATTGATTGGCCTCCGTGGGAATGCATATCACCACCCTTATGCAATTGGCCACCACCTATTGATGGGCCACGAGGGGAATGTGTACCACCACCAACCTTAATGACGAGAGGAAAGCTTCATAAAAAAAATATAAATTTATAATCAATTCAAAAATACATTCATACATATAAATACATGTACATATGATTGATTAAATTGGGTAAACGATACCACAATTGTGTGAACCATGGCAATGCTCCATTGATGGAGTAGATACTCTTGTACTCCTAACTCCTAAAAAATAAAAAATGAAATTTATTAAAAACAAATTTAACTCACAAAATTGATAAAAAACCAATTCCATATGTATACATGTATGTACATGGGAATAAAATTATATATATATATATTCAATAAAAAAATCAATTCCATATGTATACATGTATGTATGGAGATAATATTATATATTCAAATGTGATTTAAAAACATGCACATTTAATATAAATACCATGAACATCCATCGATCCATGATCCCCCTCTCTCGTAGAGGCATGGGATTCTATTGATCTTCGCCTTTCATCCTCCATGATATATATATATATATATGGATATCTACAGTGGACATTTACAATTATTTTTAAAATTACTATTTAAAATCAATTCAAAAGATTTCAAAAAATTAATGTAATATAGTACACAAATTTTATAAAACATAACTTTCAAAGCACAAATTGATGTGTGAAACTCAATTTAAACATAAATTTGTGGAAGTCCTCACATTTTAATTTTATAAAACATGAAGTTCACCAAGTTGCGCTTACATGGTGGAGCACACTTGGTATATAATTGAAAATAATACATGGTCATTAAAAATGACACATTTATAAGTAAAAAACACATACATATCAAAGATATGTTACAATGTCCATCAATAAATTTTGAAGGAGAGCATCTCAACACTAATTCATCTTTGAGAGATGAAACTTGAGCTGACATTGCCTCATATAATACTAATTCATCTATTAATTCATCTGTGATTGATGAATCTTGAATTGGCATTGTCCCACACAATAGATCACCAAAATTTTTATTAACATTTGCACAATGTCTTATACTAAAAAATTGAAATTGTCTAACAATATTGTTTTCTTTTCCATGTAGTTTTTTTAGCCTCTCCTTCTTAACTTCGTACATGCCTTTCATCTGGTTGCATACAAGTTGAGAATTGGTGAAAACTACAATTCCATTTGATCCATACTCCCTAGTTGTTCCCATGTCTTCTATCGATGCAATATAATATGCCTCATTTTTTGTTGTTCTTCCCGATATATTGATTTGCCTTTAGAGGACCTTGTTAGTCACAATATTGCAAAGCACATATGTAATCGTTGCTTTCCCTGGATTGGGATAGCAAGAAACATCTATGCATAATGTCCATTTTTCAACCTGTTTAGTGGGTTTGTTGATCCCTGGGAAAAAAAAAAGACAAATTTAATTAAATATATTAAATGAACATTTATTACAAATTCATGGGAGAAATGACATGTACATGGTTTACCTTAAAGTATATGGGTGAAATTGCATGTACATGGTTCTCAAAAACACTAGAAACTGCCTTAAATTTTATGGGAGAAATGACATGTACATGCTTCCCAAAAACACTAGCAAAAAAAACAAAGTCAATAAAATATATTAAATGAACATTTATTGCAAATGCATGGGAGAAATGACATGTACATGGTTTTCCTTAAATTTTATGGGTGAAATGACATGTACATGGTAACCAAAAACAATATAAAATGCCTTAGGTTTTATGGGAGAAATTTTATGGGTGAAATGACATGTACATGGTTCCAAAAAAAACTATCAAATGCCTCAAAGTTCATGGGAGAAATGACATGTAAATGGTTCCCAAAAACACTAGCAAATGCCTTAAATTTTATGGGAGAAATGGCATGTACATGGTTGGGAGAAATGACATGTACATGGTTCCCAAAAACACTATAAAATGCCAACTTTATGGGAGAAATGACATGTACATGGTTTCCAAAAACACTAGCATTTTCCTTAAAAATATATTACACCAAAATTTATTGCAAATGACTTAAATTTTATTGCAAATGCATGGGAGAAATGGCATGTACATGGTTTGCCTTAAAACACTAGTATTGTCATTAAAAATACATAGAGTTTAAAGTTTATGGGAGAAAGACATGTACATTGTTTTTCTTAAAGTTTATGGGAGAAATGACATGTACATGGCTTGCCTTAAAGTTTGCCTTAAGTTTAAAAAATATAAATTAAATTTTATGGGAGAATAACATGTACATGGTTTTCCTTAAAATTTATGGGAGAAATGAGATGTATATGGTTTTCCTTAAAGTTTACTTTAAAGTTTATAGAAGAAATTACATAGAAATAACATGTACATAGTTCCCAAAACACTAACAAATGCCTTAAAGTTTATGGAGAAATTACATAGAAATGACATGTACACGGTTCCCAAAACACTAGCAAATGCCTTAAAGTTTATGGGATAAATGACATGTACATGATTTGCCTTAAATTTTGCCTTGATTTTATGGGAGAAATGACATGTACATGGTTATCCTTAAAGTTTGCCTTAAATTTTATGGGAGAAATGACATGTACATGGTTATCCTTAAAGTTTGCCTTGAGTTTATGGGAGAAATGGCATGTAAATGGTTATACTTAAAGTTTTACTTAAATCAATGGGTTAAATGACATATAAATGTCATGTACATGGTTCCCAAAACACTAGCAAATGCGTTAAATTTTATGGGAGAATTGACACATACACGGTTTCCAAAAACAATAGCATTTTCCTTAAAAATATATTAAATTAAAGTTTATGGGAGAAATGAAATGTACATGGTTTGTCTTAAATTTTATGGGAGAAATGACATGTACCTGGTTTTTCTTAAGCTACAACCATGGAGTGATGTCATCCGAGGATGAACATTAGCCAAGAAAACCAAGTATGTGCATAAGTTTAAATTGGTATGTTTATTTATGAACTTAATTGAAATAAATACGCTGGTAGAAATGAAAATATAATGATAGGTTCTACAATATGGATGTAGAATAATGTTTAATAAATGCATGTATGCATGTATGTCTGGTGGAGCTGTTATGTGCATGTGAAAGTTGTGTGAAGACAATTATCCTGCACACTAGTATTATTCAGCTCTAGGAATAAAAATGAATAATGACTCAGATTCAACCATGGAGTGATGTCTTCCGAGGATCAACATTAGCCAAGAAAACCAGGTATGTGCATAATTTTAAACTGGTATGTTTATTTATGAACTTAATTGAAATAAATATGCTGCTAGAAATGAAAATATAATGATAGGTTCTACAAGATGGATGTAGACTAATGCTTAATATATGCATGTATGCATGTATGTCTGGTGGAGTTGCCTTGTGCATGTGAAAGCTGCTATGTGAGAAAAATTATCCTGCACACTAGTATTATTGATCTCTGAGAATAAAAATGAAATGATGAATTAGATTCAACCATGGAGTAATGTCATCCGAGGATCAACATTAGCCAAGAAAACTGGGTATGTGGATAAGTTTAAATTGGTATGTTTATTTATGAACTTAATTGAAATAAATATGCTACTAGAAATGAAAATATAATGATAGGTTATATAAGATGGATGTAGACTAATGCTTAATATATTCATGTATGGATGCATGTCTGGTGGAGTTGTTGTGTGCATGTGAAAGTTGTGTGAAGACAATTATCTTGCACACTAGTGTTATTAAGCTCTGAGAATAAAAATGAAACAAACGACTCGTATTCAACTCGATGGCACCGTTTGTAGCAAGACCGCATATAAGAACACAACTGCTTCAACGAATTCTGAAAATGCTCAAAGTTTCTATAATAAAGTCATGAAAAACATTCAACTTAAATTCACATGAAGGCAAAAAGAGCCATACAAATCAAATCCCTTAACTATATAAAAATTATGTGGCCAGGTAATACATTGGGCAGCCTCTTGGCTCTTGGCCCTTTAAACCACTCCTCACTCACTCCACTCTTAACTATCTCAGCGCTTCAACTATTCAAGTGTGTTCTCCTCACAAAAACCACTCATATTTATACATAAATAAATAATTTAATTCACTCGAAAAATCTCTCCACCTAATCCTCAACTAAATCTAATTTAAATAAATTTTAGGTGTGGACTCAACAAAGTCCCGTACATAGAATTCCTACTCCCTAATTTTGCTACCTAATTCTATTTTCTCTAATATCCTTTTAATTAATAAAATAATATTTACAAAATCCTCACTTTTATAATTTATCTCCTATTTTATTTAAAATAACAAATTAATTAATAAAAAAATTAAAATGTCACACCCCCCTTTATTACATATTTAAAAATGAAAATTGGCCTTCGATGCTCCCGCACGACTCCCAAGAAATTAATCATGAATCGCCCCATCATGTGTTCGGATTTCAGTCTGTCGACCTTGACACCCAGTCGTGCAACTTCACTCGTCGTTGCTTCTATCCGTTGTTCTTTCCTCCAGTTCCACACTTTATGTCGCATTGCCCCACCGAAGCGCGTTTCTTGCCAATCTTTTATTGTCTTTCTTTCTTGTCGCTTCTTTGTTTTATCAATGCTGGCCTCTTCTGGGATATCCCCATCATTATTCTTCTAATTAGTTCAATTTCGAAATTCAATAGATTTCTCGTATCAAAGAATAAAACTGTATCCATAAAACAGTTATAGAATAAAAACACAAGACTTCAAGGCCCTTTCTCTCGGGTCACTGCAATATTTCAAGATACGTTCGGTCTATTGCCTATCAAAGATATCAAGATGCTGATTTAAATCCTCTGTGAGACTATCAGTTAGTCCCTCCTCCACATCATCTGTTTGAAAAATGTTTCCCTGTTCTGTGTCTTTTAGTAACTCTTCCTAAACATATATCCTCTGCTTTTCCAACTCTCTCCTCTGAAGATCTAACTTCCGATATAACTGAACAATCTCAACTGGAGTAGAACTCGGAAATTTTACACAATTTTCCATACCTTCACTTGCTGTTGACCAATCATCAGATGATCCTTCTTCCCCCGCTTCAATATTCTGTCGAATATTTCCATAAGACCCCTCTGTCTTCATTTCTTCCTGAGATCTTTCTATCTCAGCATCATTCTAAACAAACTTCATATTCAACTCTTCCTCTTTAACAAAATTCAAAGTTTGTTCAACACCCTGTGATATACCTGTCATCACACACAAATCATTAGTCTTAAAAACATAAGACCTTGTGGTCTTCACCGAATGTCACGACATTCCTTGCTATTCCTAATCCTCTATTTGATTCCGCCCTTCGTAGATTTCCTTCGTCTCATCACCGCATCTATTATCCCTCTCAGAAAGCTTCCTTATTCTTCTCGGTTTCCAACATCATTATATCAGCAAATTTTTACGTAATCCTATCAAACAAGTCGACTGCTGCAGGCCCGTGAATTCTTCTCGCATCCCCATTGTCTTCGCTCCATAATGCCTTGGGGATATGATTTTCCCCGCACAAGAAGTCATTTGCGATTTCTTCCTTTATAAATAGTCAACATATCTTTTCTGAAAGGAATTCCCTACCAGACTTTACCTCAAGAATTTCATTCTCCTTTGTGACAGTTCCATCAGACTGTTCATCGCCTTTCGCACATCCTACAAACATACATAAACTGTGAGAAAAATTGCAAGGCTTCATAGCCTCACCTGCTTCTCTTACGAACACATCTTCAGATGCTTCTGAACTATCCCAACAGTTCATGAGATCTTCCTTACTGATCTCTTCACCCAGAATTTCGCCATGTTCCGGGCCACAAATGGAAATATCCATTTTTAACTTAGCCTCTCTGAGTTCTCCACAACTCAACATTTTCTCAAGCTTCCTCAGCTCCTCCATCAACTGTATGTTTACCTGATTTTCCATCTTTGTGTGTAGCTTCTGCCACTTCACCTTCTTTCTCATGGTCCAACCATGTGTCTGGTTCCTCACATTTTCTCACAATAACCCAGGTATTGAACAATCTGAAGGTGAATTTTTATCTCGCCCTCCGCCGTACTAATACATTCGAAAATGACTGATTTGGGCACTATCTTTCCCTCTCAGAACGATTCTGTCATGTGATTCTCATTTAAGTTTTCCTAATCCTTCATACTTTTCATTCATCAAAAAATTCAACTTATCCTCCTCGCTTGCTTTTCTTTGTCTCCGGAACCAATTCGACAACCTTCTCACAGAATTTCTTCTGCAAACAACACTTAGGCAATCATGTTGTTAATAACTAATTTTTAAAATGTACTGGCCGATCATGCACCCAATTGTTATCTGCATTTTGTGTATTTATCGACAACTCTTTGATTTACCAGCTCAAATTTTCATCTTGGATGAAAATGTTCAATCTTGACTCAAAACTATCCAAAATTCCATCTAACACATGTTTTCACTTCAATACTCGACCAAAAATTTTGACAATGCATGTTTCAAGTTTATACAATCTTCACTTTCTTTCATATTTCATTATTTAAGAAAAATCATCAATTTCCCTTATCATTCCACATGATACTGAAGTCTTTAGTCAATTTCAATTCAAGTGTTCCAAGATTTGTTTAAGGTGAAATAAATAAACCATTCCATCGTTTAAAAAAAATAAAAAAAATCTTCCTGAAGTATCATACCTCATGCTCCTGTGAAACCTCAATCCTCTGATTTCCGTTCCTCTGTGCCATCTTTGTCACTGTCAATACTTGCATTTTCACAAGTTTGTCATCTTAATGCAAACATTTCCCTCTCATCGATCTAAGTGTGCCATGTCAATTTACCATGCCCCTTGCTTACATGCCTATATAATTTTGCATATTTCACAAATCACCAACCCACATTCTCACTCTCCAATGCATATAAAAATGCATGTCCATATATAAACCAAATATAACTTTCAATTTGGGAAAATTTCTAATAATGCGGAAGATATTTTTTCTTGATTTTTTTGATGGCTATAAAACCATACAATACACTCCCCTTATAACTCCTATTGGGGAAGCTTTAACTTTCAATCAATGGATGAAACTATATGATAAAAACTCATCTCATGGAAATCGAATAACATTTGATCTTGCAATTAAACTCAAATTACAAACTTCTCTCCCACATTATCAATACTCAACTTTATAATAAAACTCAAGGTGTATCCCTCAGGTCAACCCATATCTTAATGTATGTGCCTATGTTTCACCATATAAGAATACCCAAATGTTTAAGAAACATTTTTTCTTTAGATCCAAAGCATATTTCTATATGGGTCCACAACCTAACAACCTTCTTTTCACCATTCATATGACTTTGGCCACCATTCATTAAGATATATATATGTTTTCCATGTTACCATTTAACATTCCAAACTTGGTTTTAAAATCCAAATAACTAATGTTCACCCTCAACAAATATAACACTCACCTTTTCATTAATTCCCACGTAGCTTGATGCACATCCTCCATTAGATCTCCAGCATTTCAGTTTAAACTCATGTGAAGACCATTTTGTTTTCTAAAAGCCCTCCACGCTTAAACAATCCATCACTGCACCAGGCACTCTGCATATTTGTTCAACAATCCATTGTCAGTGTTTCACTTCACAATTTAGCTTCGAACTTTGCGCTTTCAACTCACAGTTTCATGGAATTCAGATTCCATTACGTTGTTGTTCATGATCTCAACATTATTTCGTTCAATATGGCTCCATGCTCCAACGCATTTCGGCATTCAGCATCTCTCATTCAACGACCCAATTCGAAGGACTTTCGACCTCGATACAAATATCACCGCTACATTCCTCCCATCTCTGCTTCCCTTAGCTCATTTTCAACCATAGCGAGGCTTCCAACGTAAAGGAATTATTCAACAATTATAGTAATTCAAAAATACGGCTTTCCCCTTTCGAGCTGAGATTTCTCTTCAGATCCTCCCTTGAGGTGACCGCAATTGAATATCAGAAATCCTTTATTGATTTCGTTCACACAGAATCGTTTCTATAATGGCACAATTCAGAAATAAAGCAACCCGCTCAGGTTACATTAACGCGTGGGTTAATCATATTCAATGGTCCAGAACCATTGCTTCCATTACAATAAAATCCTCCTGTGTCACTTCAAAATCCTGATCTTCATTGTATTGCTTATTATACAACATGCACATATAGTGAACAACCAAAACTTCATATCGATTATCACAACAAATGAATCGACAGCTATAACAGTCATATTGATTCCCTAATTATAGCAAATAATCGATGCTATAACATTCAGATTGATTTCTCTACTCAGCGTACATTTCAACAACAGTCAGTCACAAATTTGAAACACACGTTACCTTCTACCACACTGCATCTAACAATTTATGCCACTGTTTTAACACTGTCATTACCCTTCTGAATACCATTCAACGCTGACATAGGCTTTCATAAAAAACACAACTTAAATTCTTCATTAACAAATGTATGAAACAATCTCAGCGCAGAGTTTGCTCTGCGTTCACTCTAGATCTAACGTGACTTAGGAAACGATGGCTGTCATCGTATTCTTCAGCATCAGCAAACCATTCCACTACTTCAACACAATCTGACTTGTTGAATGTTAACACTGCATATCGACTTCATTACTCACAGCTCCACGCATCCACATCTGCCTCTGCACAACACGCTATCGAAATTTGTCTCTGCGCCTATCACCTGCAATATGTCATATATGCATACACGACATATTGGAAATCTAATTTTATTCACAAATATGTATGAGCAATCATAACATTGCATGGGCTAATAATAATTAATTGTCCCTCTGCAATTCCAATAGATACTTCAGATTCTCTCACACAATCTATCCATATATTGAAAACAAATATCCTTTCCTGCTCTAATACCAAAATGATGCAGGAATTCTGCTAGAAATCATAATTTGCATATAAGAATACAACTCCTTCACAAACTCTGAAAATGCTCAAAGTTTCTATAATAAAATCATGAAAAAAATTTAACGTAAATTCACATGAAGGCGAAAAGAGCCATACAAATCAACTCCCTTAACTATATTAAAATTATGTGGCTAGATATTACATTGGGCAGCCTCTTGGCTCTTGGCCCTTTAAACCACTCCCCACTCACTCCACTCTTAACTATCTCAGCTCTTCAACTATTCATGTACTTCTTCTCAATAAAATTACATTATATGTAAATAATGAATTTAATTCACTCCAAAATCTCTCCACCCAATCCTCAACCAAATCTAATTTAAATACATTTTAGGTGGGACCAATGTCTCCGTACAGAATTCTTACTCCTAATTTTTTCTACCTAATTTATTTTCCTCAATATCCTTTAATTAATAAAAATATTTAATAAAATCCTCACTTTTATAATTTATTCTATTTTATTTAAAAATAACAAATTAATTAATAAAACAATTAAAAATGTCACAATTTTTATTACATATTTAAAAATTAAATTGTTCCTGATGCTCTCACAACCATGGAGTGATGTCATTCGAGGATCAACATTAACCAAGAAAACCAGGTATGTGCATAAGTTTAAATTAGTATGTTTATTTATGAACTTAATTGAAATAAATATGCTACTAGAAATGAAAATATAATGATATGTTCTACAAGATGGAAGTATAATAATGTTTAATATATGCATGTATGTAAGTTTAAATTGGTATGTTTATTTATGAAATTAATTGAAATAAATATGTTGCAAGAAAACCATGTATGTGCATAAGTTTAAATTGGTAGTTTATTTATGAACTTAATTGAAATAAATATGCTACTAGAAATGAAAATATAATGATAGGTTATACAAGATGGATGTAGAATAATGTATAATATATGGATGTATGCATGTATGTCTAGTGGAGCTGTTGTGTGCAAGTGAAAGCTCTGTGAAGGAAATTATCTTTCACACTAGTATTATTCAGCTCTGAGAATAAAAATGAAACAATGAATCAAATTCAAGCATGGAGTGATGTCATCTGAGGATCAACATTAGCCAAGAAAACCAGGTATATGCATAAGTTTAAATTGGTATGTTTATTTATGAACTTAATTGAAATAAATATGATACTAGAAATGGAAATATAATGATAGGTTCAACAAGATGGATGTAGACTAATGTTTAATACATGCATGTATGCATGTATGTTTGGTGGAGTTGTTGTGTGTATGTGAAAGTTGTGTGAAGACAATTATCTTGCACACTAGTATTATTTAGCTCTGAGAATAAAAATGAAACAATGACTCACATTCAACCATGGAGTGATGTCATCCGAGGATCAACATTAGCCGAGAAAACCAGGTATGTGCATAAGTTTAAATTGGTATGTTTATTTATGAACTTAGTTGAAATAAATATGCTACTAGAAATGAAAATATAATGATAGGTTCTACACAATGGATGTAAACTTATGTTAAATATATGCATGTACGCATGTATGTCTGGTGGAGCTGTTGTGTGCATGTGAAAGCTGTGTGAAGAAAATTATCCTGCACACTATTATTATTCAGATCTGAGAATAAAAATGAAACAATGAATCAGATTCAACCATGGAGTGATGTCATCCGAGGATCAAAATTAGCCAAGAAAACCAGGTATGTATATAAGTTTAAATTGGTATGTTTATTTATGAACTTAATTGAAATAAATATGCTGCTAGAAATGAAAATGTAATGATACTTTCTACAAGATGGATGCAGACTAATGTTTAATATATGCATGTATGCATGTATGTTTGGTGGAGCTTCTTTGTGCATGTGAAAGTTGTGTGAAGACAATTATTCATGTGTTGTGAAATAATGCTTTATGAAATAGAAGTGAAGATTTGAGAAGAGCAACATGATAAGGAATGGAACAAGAATTACAGAAGAAATGGATGATAGTATAAAAAATTTGGGTTTCATTTTCAGAGCATATTAGCTCAGTCCAAATGAGTGTGTGGGTATAAGTATGTCACCACAAGCAACAATATTAAGTTCTTGGGAGAAGAAATTAATGTGTGGCTCAAATGAAATTGGTAATTTTGGCATGAAATTAATGTGTAGCTAAAATTTAATTGGTTTTCATTATAAATCATAAATTAATTGTCAACATATCATAAGTTGATATCTAACATTGAAATTTTTAACTTCACATTGGGACATAGTAATAGCCAACAACAGAAGATCATCCTATGATTTATCTTTACCCTCACGACAAGCTCAGGCGATATGCATGGATATTTAAATGTTGAGAATATGCGAATTTTCTAACACACAGTACACATCAACAACACAGGAAGATCACAGGTTAGGCAGACATACAAACTAATATGTTTCAAGATGTGTTCTCACTCTGTAATTTGTAATATTGGCAAAGAAAAAATGACACAGGAAAGCATCAAACCACTTTGGAGTCCAGGACATAGCCTTCCTAGACTCAGAGAGGGATCTCTATGTTTTTTATGATTTAACATGATAATTATAACTGCTGTTGTTAGGCTAGTTATAGAGATTATGAGGGTTGTTTGTTTGATTGACTGTGTAGTTGGACAGATGGAGCTGCGGGGACTAATCCATTGGGATATGGAGTCAAAAGGTTGGGATGGAATATCAACATCAAGAGCATCACAGGGAAAGCTAACTATTCTAGATGGATCTTTAGAGAAATATGAATTATGAGGTGAAAGAAATAGCAAGGTTCAGTAGTGAATAAAGAGCAGTTAAAAATTGTTTAATCAGACTTCCGCAGAAAAAATTTAGATTGTAAATGCAGATAGAATTAAGGTGCTCCGATAGTGAATATTAATATAAATTACTTATTTAAAATTAGATGAACAAATGCATAGTAGGGAAAACAACGGAAACATTTAAAACAAAGAAGTATCACATCACCATTTTGACACAACTCAAGAATCCTGTAACGGTCTTTGATTATTGATGTCCACCTCCAATATATAGTTCTTACAATGCAGAGGATAACAATATCCAACCCTTGATTATGAAAATTCAAGCAGTATTTAACTAGAAATTAAATTTTTTTCCCTGTCTTACTCGACAACATTTCATTTATTACAATTTAACAAAAAATGGACAGGTGTGGCCATGCAAGGCCTGATCAGAAATCTCTAACAAAGACACTGCCTGTAGAATTAATTTTGGGCAACTCTTCGTAGATCCAAACGCTTCAATGGCTCCTCGGAAGATCAAACAATAAACTTGGAGGTGGTTTTGATGGTCATGAAGAGGTAACTAGTGGTGGCTCTAACATCTGGCCCCGTTCTTCAGAAAATCGGCGTTCTGTAATCAAATCTGTGTAGTTTTGGCCAATTCTCATTGATTGGTGATGGTGTTGATGTGTTCTATTACCTTTTCTTCTTCTGCTAGTATACGATAACAGTTCTGCATGGACGCCCTGAGCCCAAATCGACCTATGGTGTTTATTTGCTACCCAAACCCTTTCGGTCGTGCTTAACCCTTTTTCAAACAATAATAGCGTAAAAAATCATGTACCCAGATTTGAAATTGTTTAGATTTTAGTTATGAAGCCACATCGCATTCGCGTTAGCATCACATTTCGCATGTTTTACAGTTTAAAATGTAAGAATGTAATCGGTGATACGGTGTGAAGAGGGAGGTGACATGGAGGGAAGGTGGGACCAACTGCATCCCAAATCACAGATCTTAGGTTTAGTTATAAGCGGTGGAGGAAAAATCTAGAAGATGCAAAATGAAAAGTGCGGGGAGAAGGCAGTGACGTGGAGGGAAAATGGGACCGACCGCATTGCAAATTGCAAACTTAAATTTTTTTTATGAGCATGGGGTTAAATGCTAAAACATGCGAAGTATGATTTGCACTGATTGGAGGATGATGTGGCAATATGGAGCCACTGCATCGGCGAAGTTATAAAGTGGAAAATTTTTTATGCGGTAAGGCAAAGTTTATGAGGTTTCATGATATATCAATGTATTTCAATGTATTTCAAACGGCTTGAAGTGGGGGGCGGAGCTGCTGTGGTGGGGCCAACTGCATCGCAAGTTAAACGAAATACATGCAAGTGCTTCGAATGGTAAGTTAAAAAATATGTGATATGATATATCGCAAATCGGTGATCACAATTATTAAGGTTTAGTTGCGATGTGAAAATTTATCTTTGCTAATATGTGATGGACAGTGGTGGGAAAGGGTGACATGTCAGGGAGGAATGGCCCACTTTAATCGCAATTAGAGAAATCAGAAGTGGAGGTAAAACAATGATATAGTAGTGAAACACGCTAAAGTAGCAATATAAAGTAGCAAAGTGGAAAAGGTAAGGTTTGATGTTTTTAAAGGGAAATGAAATGAAAAGGGGGTGTGGTGGGTGAATGGGTCCCACTTCATCACATATTTCCTTTCAAAAGGTTTTATCATGAACTTAAAACCCAATATTGGTTTTCAGAGGGGTCCCAAGGTGGTAGGCGGTATTGTGAAAGGGGGGTGCGAAATCACTTTGAATTGACGCGTGGAAGTAGGTCCCGGACTCGAAACTGCCCATTTTAGACCCCCCTTCATGGTTAAAATTTGAAGGTTAAGGGGGGTGCGAAATGCATCTAAAACCATCGAATGTGGAGGTGGGGGACATATATGGTTAACACAGATGGGTTGGGGCAGGTAATGTGAGGTGGAGTCGGGGTATGAGAGTCGAGGGGGTAAAATGAAACTTAGGATAAGAGGAATAACCAAGGGTTGGGGCTAAAAGATATGCAATGTGGTTGGGGACTTAGGATAGAAACATACCATAAGGTCCCAAACTTGACAAAAATAATCCCTTTTTAGACCCTTCGAGCAAAATTTGAACTCTTTAGTTTGATTCAGGAAACAATCAGGAAGTTTTTAGGCTACATATTTATAGCATGAACTTTTCATTTCTCTTTTTTAAATACCCTCTTTTCTTCTTCTTTTGTTTCTCTTCATTTTTATTTGGAAAAACCTTTGAATATTGACATCTATGTAAAATATGAAAATTTTGC
This sequence comes from Pinus albicaulis, assembly GCA_034641835.2. Classification (NCBI taxonomy): domain Eukaryota; kingdom Viridiplantae; phylum Streptophyta; class Pinopsida; order Pinales; family Pinaceae; genus Pinus; species Pinus albicaulis. Next base: position 150,881,994 of record CM076571.1, on the reverse strand, counting down.
AAAGATAAAGTACACAGTCACCTTGTGATACTGTAAATTACAAGGTTCTAATAGGATGGTATCGATGTTGCTCACATGGACTCTTTGTTACCCGAACATCTTTTTTCGAGGAGTGAGTGAAGTTCATGTCAAGATCAGGTAATCAATATAAATCTATATCTCAATAAATATCAGATCAATATTAATCTCAATGCATATCCAAGTCTGCTAAAAAGAAAAATGCCTGAGACAAGAACTCAAGGCTAGGCTGCAAATATGATCAACAACAGTACACATAAGTTCACATAAACAACATAGGAAGATCACAGGTTAGGAATATATACAGGCTGATACATTTCGGGATGGTCTGGGTGCTGCTCACATGGACTCTTTGTTACTCGAACATTTTTTTTTGGGGAGTGGGTGAATTTCAAGTCAAGATCAGGTAACCAATATAAATCTATATCTCAATAAATATTAGATCAATAATAATCTCAATGCATATCCAAGTCTGCTAAAAAGAAAAAGGCTTGAGACAAGAACTCAAGGCCAGGCTGAAAATATGATCAACAACTGTACACATTAGTACACATCAACAACATAGGAAGATCACAAGTTAGGCGGACATACAAGTTGATATGTTTCAGGATGGTCTGGATGCTACTCACATGGACTCTTTGTTATCCTAACATTTTTTTTCAGGGAGTGAGTGAAATTTAAATCAAGATCAGGTAATCAATATAAATCTATATCTTAATAAATATCAGATCAATATTAATCTCAATGCATATCCAATTCTCTAAAAATAAAAAGGCCTGAGACAAGAAATCGAGGCCAGGTTGCAAATATGATGATCCTGTAAGATTGATTTCCCCTACAGGCTTATCTCATTAATCTTCAGGGCGATGCTCCCAAGGTCACACAGATGAAATGGTAGAAATGATCAGTCGAGTCCTTAACAAGATCCCCCTCAAGCACTAGAATTGTTGGGAGGTTCCATAAAACTCAAGGGTATGCGTGTCACACTGCATTGAGATTTGGGTATAGGTATTGACATCGATATGGATCTGTATATGCACCTTAAACTATCACTCAATCTGTCTCAGATGCTTGCTTTTATGCGAAAGATGCTTAGGCAGAAGGTGATTCTGAAACCAAGACTCCCATAGCAGAGGACTCCGCAAACACAAACACCATTTAGGCTAATCTTGTAGACGAACTTGGGCACTTCCTATGGAGTGGGGAAGATAACCTAATTCCTATCATTGGGATAGGGGCATGGACTTAGGTAACAAAGACTTATTCAAATATTTGATACACAAGATACTAGGTGATGAGGTAGCGAACCAATGTCTCTCTCATATATCTAAACAAAAACACTATGGAACCACTGTGAACAATTTGTTTTTAAAAATAAAAAACATTTTGAAGCTATAGTGATACACTATATAAACCAAATGTTTTCTCTCCCTTCTGCAAAAAAAAATACATTTATTTTCTTACAAATCATATCATCTAACATTTAAATGTGATTGCATCTAATAAATAAATTCTTTTCCAGTATGATTATAATATTTTCATTTGACAATTTAGTGATATTAATCAAAATCAGGAGAAGAAATAAAATTATGAAAATATTTGGTTTTATTTCCATGTGCAACTGTCTTTCAAAAGAATAAAAGGAAAATTTTGTAAACACAACTAAATCAAACAATTCAAATAGGATGATGCATAGTAGTTTTTTTCTTCTACCTGGAAATTTAGAGACAACGAGAGAGCGAGAGTGTGCACGATGAGCAGACAGCAAGAGCACGCACAACGAGCAGAGAGCGAGATGAAGAGGCCACAAATCATTGAGGACGTCGCTGAGTGTAGAAATTATACAAGATGCATGTATATTACTGGACTCCCCTGATCTAAAAAATTAATATTATGTTAAATACAGAATCATTCCACTTAATTCTTTGCGGAAATTAAATCGCCAATTGCAAACACATATGAATCAAATCAATCGCACATAAACAAAATTGTTTAACAGGAAAGATTAAAGCTAAAATCCCCAACTATCATATATTATGTATATCAATGGAACATGTAACAATCTCATACAAAGCTTAATACATCAAGCTCTCAGTACAATCAACAATCATTACACACTGTCATGCAGAAATTTGCATATCTATGCATCAATTTCTTACCTCCTGACAGCCTGCCTCCACTGCACAATCCCTGTTGAAGAAGACCACTGAATGAATTCAATATGGCCTTACCTTTACGACACAATCCTCATTAGCATCTCCAATGTGTGTTATATGCATTGAATGCATCACTATAGTCACAACAGATAGTCCATCTCACCCTTTCACCTATCTCTCCTCTGGGTCTCCACTAGAACTGACATGCAAGTAGTTAACTGTTGTATTTGTTCAGTTGCAAGTGAGTCTCTAGTTGTGAATTAATTAAATAATTAATTCACTAAACTCTCACTAGTGTATCTTCAGTTAGAACTAGATACAACTAGCACAACTGAGTTTAACTCACTTAACAGAGTTAAACTAAATAATATCTCACATAACTACTCTTCCAATTCTTTCACAACTTGCCACTATTAGTTATAATTGAGTCCTCCCTGCACGAGTCACCAACCACCTTAGGAATTGCGTAATTCTTTCAGCCCACTGATTTTCCAAATCTGTTCACTGAAATAAAATGCTCCAAGAGAATAAGTTGATATTTATTGTTGGATTATTATTAAGGGCTAATAATAATCGACATGCATCTATTTTTAGATTAGTGATATATAAATAGACTTCACCCAATATTCTAAAAATAAAATCTCAACTATTTTTGAAATTTGATCAACCATCTACAAATAGCCTCCTGCTACTTATAGAATATGCTCACCATGTCTAAAAATAGCCATACACCTAAAAATAGCCTACAGGCCCCACTTAGTGAAGGTGCTTAATTTTCACTAAGCACATCATCTTGTTGAATCTCAACACTCCCTCTCCACAAGATAGGGATTATCCTTCACCCCAATCCTATCTCTATGGTATTCGAATTTTCTCCTAGTGAGTGCCTTCGTCAGAATATATGCATCCTAATCTTCTATAGGAATGTACTCAAGCAACATGATCTTCCGCTCCACAGAATCTCTGATATGATGATACCCGATATCTATATTCTTAGATCTATCATGAAACACAGGATTAATTGAGAGTTTAATGTAACTCTGATTATCACAATGTATCATTGTAGGATATAAATGAGAAACGAACAGACCGATCGAGATCTTCCTCATCCAGATAGCCTCACATTCAGCTTGAATTGCTGCCATGTATTTCGCTTCCACTGAACTGAGTGCCATAGATCTTTGTTTCCTGCTGTACCAAGAAAATACTTTAGATTTGATACTGAAAACCCCTCTTGATGTGCTCTTTATGTCCATTGGGCTGCCTGCCCAATCTACATCCGTGAAGCCATGCAACTTCACCTCATCCATCTGTCTGTACCATAAGCCATACTCAGATGTGCCCCTGAGATATCTCAGGACATGCTTTCATGCCTTCCAAAAGATCTTGGTAGGCTTAAACATCACTTGAATATGCTGGTTCATTGCATAGCATATGTCCGGTCTTGTATTAACTAAATACATGAGCAAACCCACCAACTGTCGATAGACGGTAGCATCCACTACCTCTGCCGATGTAGCATCCTCTTTCCTCCAATTTCTTGGAAGAGGAGTGTCCATGGGCTTGCAGTATTACATGTGAAACTTACCAAGCATCTCCCGAGCATACTTTCCTTGAGACACAAATATTTCACCTTCTCGCTGCCATATTTCCAATCCAAGGAAATAATGAAGGAGGTCCAAATCCTTCATCTCAAACTCCTTTTCAAGGTCCTCCTTACATGATTGAATCAACTACTCATCACCAGTTAGTATTAAATAATCAACATAAAGAACAATGACTAAAATCTTACCCTCCACCACAATCTGGTATAGGTTTGCATCCGCCTCACTCTTGGTGAAGCCAAGTATAGTGAAATAGCTATCGATCCGTGTGTACCAAGCACAGGGTGCTTGCTTCAGCCCATACAATGCTCTTTTGAGTCTGCACACATGCGAATTGCTGCTAAAGATCATCCTTTAGGCTGCTCAATGTACACTTCTTCCTCAATGATCCCATTAAGAAATGCAGTCTTCACATCCATATGATGAATGTGCCAAACCATCTGCACTGAGAGAGCAAGGATGGTCTTTATGGAAGAATATCGTGTGACAAGTGTAAAGGTTTCTTCATAATAAATCCCCTCTATCTGTGAGAAGCCCCGGGCAACAAATCTTGCCTTATACTTCTCGAAGCTCCCATCCGCAGCTTGCTTTACCTTGTAGATCCATCTTAAACCTTCCACTAATTTATCAACTGCCTTGGAAAAATCTCCCAAGCATTGTTTCTGATAATGGAGTCATACTCCTCCACCATGGCATCTACCCATGTGGGCTCCTGTGCTACTTCCTCAAAGGAAGATGGCCCTGTCACGATACACTTGCTCATGAGAGCCATGTATCCAGTGAATCGGTCAGGTGTCTGTCTCTCTTTGCGCTGTGATGTAGGAACTCCTACATTTTTTACAGTATCAAGCTTTAGCCTCTACTCTTCTATGGTATGCATTCTGCTTGTTCTGATGTTTGGCTCTGTGTGAGTGGACTCCTCCACTCCATGATCCTCCTCCTGTGGTTGATCCACATCTTGAGGCTCATCTTTGGGAATAAGAAGTTCCTCCTCTGCATGCAAGTGTATCTCCCTCTCAAGCGAGAAATTCGTGGCTTTCTCATGATTGAATTTTATATCCTGTCGCACCACAATCATCAAAATTTTTGGAAAATACACACGATAATTATGGGGTGTTTCTGTGTACCCCATAAATATCCCAACTTCTATAGTCAGCTCCAACTTCTTCCTGGTGTCCTTTGTCACATGAATGTAAACATATGAGCCAAAAATATTCAAATGAGAAACATCAGGCTTCTTACTACAAAAATCTTCTTCAGGTGTACTCATGCCAAGTACTCTATGAGGACAACAGTTTTGCACATAAACTGCAGTGTTGCATGTTTCTGCCCACAAGTGCATTGGTAGGCCCTGGTCATGCAGCATAGCTCGTGCATCACCCACAATCATTATTTTCTTCCTCTTTGCAACCCCATTCTATTGTGGGTTATGAGGTCCTATGAGTTCTCTTCGAATTCCTTCTTTGCTACAGAATTCTTTGAATTCATTCGAGATATATTCACCACCATTATCGCTCCGTAGAGCCTTCACTTGCTTCCCTGACGCCTTCTCCACCAATGCTTTAAACTCACAGAAATTTGGGAATGTTTCACTCTTCTTTTGCATGAAGAATATCTAACATCTACGAGAATAGTCATCAAAAAATATAACATAATACCTGTGTTTTGTTGTTGAAGCAACCGAGAAAGGTCCACACACGTCTGTGTGACTTCTCTCCAGGATCACCAAAGCACGGTTCTCATTCTCATGAAATGTGGTCTTCACAAACTGACCAATAGTACATCCCTTGCACTGATATGACTGTGCAAGAATACCCTTGGGAATTCCAGTATAAATCTGCTGCAAAATCTCCAAGGCGCCATGGTGAAGATGGCCCAATCTCCTGTGCCATAATTCGCCCTCATCCCGGCTCACCACTTCTTCTGCTTTTCCCATCATTGCAGCGCAACCATCTACCTCTAGCTTGTAGAGATTATTAACTTGAATCCCTATCCTCTTGGTTTTACCCGTTGTTTTATGTCGCAGGAAATATTTTCCCTCATTGAAAACAATGTCATAACCTCTATCCTCCAACATTGCGACCGAGACCAAGTTATTCTTCAGACCTGGAACACCCATAAAATATTTCAAATGGAGTGGCTTTCCCGTGAAGGCTTGATAGAATATGGTATTTCTTAACTCGAATCCCTATCCTCTTGGTTTGACTTGTTTTTTTATGTCACAGGAAAGCTTTTCCCTCACTAAAAACAATGTCATAACCTTTGTCCTCCAAAATCGCGACCGAGACCAAGTTCTTCTTCAGACCTTGAACATGCATAAAATATTCCAAATGGAGTTGCTTTCCCATGAAGGCTTGACAGAATATGATATTTCACACCTTGCAATATAATTCTTCTTGTCTTCGCTACTTTTTTTTTTCCAGGCATCAAGTAATGCAGCATCGCTAGAAGTAGGCTTAGGAACATCGCTATCAATGAACTCCTTTAGACCATTATCTTCAAGCACCACCTCCATCCTGTCCTTCTAGGCTATGTAGTTCGAGATACCCTCAAGGGCATACTCCAACCGCAACCCATTGAAATCCATTTCAATGAATACCCAACTGTCGCACCAAGAAATTCTTGCAGCAAATTCAAATTATCCACCAGCACAAAAACTCAGCATCACTTCAATATTGCAATCTTCATTCATTAACACTACTCCGATAAAATGTAGAAATTATACAAGATGTGTGTATATTACCAGACTCCCCTGGTCTAACAAATTAATCTTATATTAAATACAGAATCATTCCACTTAATTCTTTGCCTAAATTAAATTGCCAATTGCAAATACATATGAAGCAAATCAATCGCACATAAACACAGTTGTTTAATGGGAAATATTAAAGCTAAAAACCCCAACTATTATGTATATCAATGGAACATGTAAAAATATCATATAAAGCTTAGTACATCAAGCTCTCAGTACAATCAACAATCATTACACACTGTCATGCAGAAATTTACATATCTATGCACCAATTTCCTACCTCCTGGTAGCCTCCACTGCGCAATCCGTGCTGAAGAAGACCATTGAATGAATTTGATATGGCCTTGCCTTGACTACAAAATCCTCATTGGCATCTCCAATGTGTGTTATATGCACTGAATGCATCACTATAGTCACAACAGATAGTCCATCTCACCCTTTCACCTATCTATACACTGGAACTGACATGCAAGTAGTTAACTGTTGTATTTTTCAGTTACAAGTGAGTCTCTAGTTGTGAATTAATTAAATAATTAATTCACTAAAATCTCACTAGTGTATCCTCAGTTAGAACTAGATACAACTAGCATAACTGAGTTTAACTCACTTAACTGAGTTAAACTAAATAATAGCTCACATAACTACTCTTCCAACTTTGTCACAACTTGCCACTATTAGTTATAACTGAGTCCTTCATGCATGAGTCACCAACCACTCTAGGAATTTCGTAATTCCTTCAGCCCACTGATTTTCCAAATCTATTCATTGAAATAAAGTGCTCCAAGAGAATAAGTTGATATTTATTGTCGGATTATTATTAAGGGCTAAAAATAATCAGCATGCATCTATTTTTAGATTAGCGATCTATAAATAGACTTCGCCTAATATTCTAAAAATAGAATCTCATATATTTTTCCAACTTGATCAACCATCTACAAATAGCCTCCTGCTACTTTAAAAATATGCTCACCATGTTTAAAAATAGACATACACCTAAAAATAGCCTGCGGGCCCCACTTAGTGAAGGTGCTTAATTTTCACTAAGCTCATCATCTTGTTGAATCTCAACGCCGAGGATGCAAATTAGAGAAAACCTACAAACACTAAAAATAAATTTTAAAAAACAAAAAAAAACACAAACAAAAAAATAACAGAGCATAAACCATAAAATTTACCTTTTCACCTTCGCTTGCTCCCCTCCTCGCCCCTGCAATAGCGCAACACAAATAGAAAAAGACAAAAATAGAGCAGCAATAGAGCAACAGTAACTAACCGAAAACTTATTGCGATCTGGGGGGCAGTATATTTATAAGAAAAATTTTGGTCGAACTAATAGTTCGGCCAAACTGTTGTTGCCATTTTTCCCATATCTGGCCAAAAATTTGTTTACCCATGCCGGAAATACGCTGTCAATATAAATGACAGAATTAGTTCATATGAATTAATTTCAAAACTTTGGCCGAACTTTCTAATAGTTCGGTTGAACTGGTGGAAAAATGAAATTTCCAACCGCGTTTCTCACAAAATTGTAACCCACCTTCACATTTTTACCCAGGTATTGATATTATAAACCTATGGCACTAATAAAAATAAGGGATTAATAGTAAAAAAATGCAAGGGATTATAATCCCAAGGGAACAATATTAAACCCAAGGTATTAATACTATAAACCCAAGAGATATAGACCCTAATATAAATATTATAAACCCTAAAATAAACATTATACCCTAAGATTCATATCATGAGCCTTACGTTTAATATTATAAACCCAAGGGAATAACATTAAACCCTAAGATGAATATTAAACCCTAGGAATATAAATCCTATGATTAATATTATAACCCCAAGGAATTTATATTATAAACATGAGGGATCTATATTTAACCCTAGGATTAATATTATAAACCTTATCAATAATATTATACCCTCGGAATATGAACCCTTAGATTAATAAACCCAAGGGATTGATATTATAAACCTAAGGCACTAATAAAAAGAAGGGATTAATACCAAAATCCTAAAAAACCCAAAGGATTAATATTGTAAACCTAACACAAACATGGTTGAACATGGTTGATTTCCATATTGACCATGATTGATTTTCATTTTGAGATAGTCTTTCTCACAATGGGACATTTGACCATGGTTGACTATGATTGAAGATGGTTGACCATGGTTGATTTTTAGATTGAGACAATCTTTGTTATAATGTGATGTTGGACCATGGTTGACCATGAATGACCATGGTTGATGATGGTTTATAATGGTTGAACATGGTTATAAACGCAAGGGATTAATACTAAAAACACAAGGGAATAATATTGAACCTAATGGTTTAATATTATACACTCAAGATATATAAAACATAAGATAAATATTATAAACCCTAAAATAAACACAGTTTACCATCGTTGACCATGGTTGATTTTCATATTGACACAATATTTTTAACAATACGACATTGGACCATGGCTAACCATGAATGAGACAATCTTTGTCACAATGCAATGTTGGACCATGGTTGACCATTGTTGATTTTTATATTGAGACAATATTTGTCACAATGCGACGTTGGACCATGGTTGACCATGGATGACCATAATTGTCATGACGTGACATTGGACCAAGAGACAATTTTTGTCACAATGCGACATTGGACCATGGTTGACTATGATTGGCCATGGTTAACCATGGCCAATGATGGTTTACCATGGCTGATTTTCATATTGAGATAATCTTTGTCACAATGTGATGGTGGACCATGATTGACCATGGTTGATTTTCATATTGACCATGATTGACCATGATTTATTTTCATATTGAGACAATCTATCACAATGTGACATTCGAATACATATTATAAACCCTAAAATAAACGTGGTTGACCATCCTTACCATGGTTGATTTTGGTATTGACACAATCTTTGTCACAATGTGTTGTTGGACCATGGTTGACCATGATTGATTTTCAAATTGAGACAATATTTGTCATAATGCAACATTGGACCATGGTTAATTTTCATACTGACACAATCTTTGTCATAATACGATGTTGGACCATGGATGACCATGGTTATCATAATGTGGCATTGAATCGAGATAAAACCTTCATCATAATGTGACCATGATAGTATTATTTCATGTTATTAATATTAATAATTAATGTTAAATTAAATATTTATAAATATTAACAATATTAAAAGTAATATTAATATTCAAACTCATATTAATTAATATTAGTATTAATAATTAATATTAATATTAATATTAAAACTTAATATTGATGCAGGATCATCATGGTTCCAAATTTTGTATATTTAGTAGAATCTAGGGGGTCTTATATTTTCAAGGGAGTTAGTTCCCTAAAGTATTTAATTAATGTAATTTTCAATGGTTTGAGTGATTTTATATGAGACATTTAGAATAGGATTTAATTAAATATTGTGAGGAATATTTGTAAATGTTCTCGAATGTAGGAGAACATGAGAGATTTAGGCTAGTTGAGATTTCATAGGGATTGTGAATCCTAGACTTAGGAATTAGTTGATGATTTTGTGGATTTAGAGTATTCTTAGGATTTAGTTGAAAAGATTGAGGATCTAAACCAGAATTGGTTGCATAACCTTTTGTATATATTTGTAAGCCTCGAAGGCATTAAAGGACCATATTATTAGACATGTAATAGAGGAGATTTGATTGTAAGCCTACGAGTATAGATAGAGTAGGAAGTAAAAAAAATAGAGTAAAGAGGAGAGAGCCGAGAGCATAGAGGGTTCTATCGAAGAGAAAAAAGGCCATGTAAAGGTGCATCATACCAAAGGCAGAATGTAAACATGTTTTTATTGTATATGCACAATTTATTTGATCAATGATAAATTGAGTTTATTGCGACTGTGTTTTTGTCTCTCTTACGAGTTGAGTGATCCATAATTGAGAAAATATGATTGCTGTGTGTGTAATAAATTATTGTTGCATGAATTCTGATGGATGTATAAGTCTTTTACTGTGTGAAAAAGGACTTAATGTAGAAGAAGATGTGTAGAATCACTGTGTGATTCTAGTTTTGGAGAAATTGGCTGAGAGTGAAGCTAATGGGAGTGAATGAGTGAAAGTAACCTTTTTCAGGTTAGAAGTGAAATGAATAAGATACTTGAAGTCGAAGGCAGTGATTCAAAGTGAAGGATTGGCTTGGAAATAGTTTTCAAGGCATTGCAGTGAGCCTGATAATTTTGGATAAGATCCAATAACAAGAAAAAATATCAGAAAGGAGTTAAGGTGTGGATACAGAGATGAATTTACAACAAGGTGACAGTCGACTAAGACAAAAAATGTTAATTTTTCCCCAAACACTTAAGAAGATTTCTGGAAGGAGAACCATGGATTGTGCAGATTAATTCGCAAAGTCCATAGTGAAGATTGATGACCCAGAGTACTTCGAAAGATAATTTGGGAAAGTTGTGACAAGGACACGTCTCAGCACATGATTCTTGCACATATCACATAGATCATAAGATATGGGGGAGTGACGAACTGTGTAACTATAAAAGTGGAAAAGTGTGATAATTATAAACTCGCGAAGTGCCTATGTGGTTATATGTGCAACAAGTCAAAGAGTCGATGGGTTAAATTCTGTGACATGCGATAAGCTATGGGTTGAAAATTGCGATATATTAAAATCCCCAATATGCGAAGTCTTATGTTTTTCGATGTGTGAAATCGGTAAAGTTTCAAAATTGCGCTATAGTTCGGGTATTGCGCTACAATTTATGTGCTATGGAATTAGAATATGATAAAGGATACATGCGATATGTCATCCGCAATGCCAAAAGGAAGGATATGTGATGCCACGTATTGAGAGATTCATCAAGTAAGGTGAATAGTCATAGATGAGCGCCAAATAGGAAAAAGGTAAGATTAATTCATAAAGGGTAAAAGCGTATGTATGAGTTTTTAAACCAAAGAACCACTTTTAAAATAAGCTTCCGCAAGGGTATTAAAGGATAATGTATAAAGCTTCAAGTGGTTGTATGAAATAAAGGGTTCAATTGTAAACTCAAATAGATATTAGTGGAAAACCCATCCGATTGGGGGTTAATGGAGAAGTACATGCTCCAAAATGGCTAAAAGGGTAACAAGTGGGGTTAGCTTGTTGACCCTCCATCATTTTGGTATCAGAGCGAATAAATGAAAAATTGTTATAAATGAAGATTGCAGATTTGAAATATGCAGAATAAATTTGGTACCAAAGGAGAGAGAGATTCTTCGTGTAAAGGAATAAAAGATCGAAATTTAAATCTGAAAGGCAGTAGCACACAAAAATAAAGTGTGACAGAAGATCTGAAGGTAATATGGTATGCTTTTATATTAATTCTGGTTTTGAGGATTATGTTTGCAGATTTCAGATTTTAAACTGAAGGAGGCATATCTCAGCAAAAGAACAACAAGAGGATTTGTAAGAGAAGAACCAGTCACGTTCTTAAAGGCAAATTAAAGTGGATACTCTGAAGAAAATTGGCAAAGAACCTAAATTTTCTAGCTGAAAGTTGGACAGAGAGGACAAGAGTGTTCTCAGAAGAAAGTGGAATTGCAGAAGCCAATGAGTAAAGGATTTGCTCAATAGAGGTTCCAGATATAGAGAACCAGTGTTACCAAAAGACCGAGCTCAAAGGAGAGAAGGCTTGGCGAGGTAGTTGCAGCAGGTATGGATATTTGCTGAGAAAGAGAGGCTTAGTGCAGTCCACAAGTGAACAATATGGATTTCACAAGATAAATAATAATGAATACTGATAGTCATAGCAGAGGTTCAGAGAGAAGCCACAGCAGAAGAAGAGTGGATAAATATGCCAAGGTGAAAGGCATAGAGAAGATGAGTCAAGAAGAGATTGACAGAGAGAAAGCTGAGATAAGTTTCCATATTGAGTTATTGATGGAAATGTTACAAATGAATAAGGGAGACCAGTGGTATGGTTGGCTTATGAGAAGGAAATTCAAATGGAATAGGTTGTGAGTGAAGTGGGAGCATAGAGTGAATGCTCAATTGAAGGAAGAGTTACTCATATTAAGTGAGTATGTGGAGAAAGTTATGGTATGTGAACCAGAACATAGCCCATTGATTTCTGAAAGTAATGAACATATAGAGGAAAATATTAGAGAGGATCTAAATCATATGAAAGATTCAGAGCAACAAGAAGACCTGATGGCTGAAGCATCAAGTGAGACCATAAGGTATTATGTTTTTAAAATTGATAATTTGTGTATGTTGCAGGTGAAATATATAATGATGGACAATTTTTGCATATTGTCAAAGAAGAGGAAGCAGAGAGATAGAATTTGAATTTTGTTTCAAAGAAGAAGGATGAAACAATTAGGTCTCATGAGGAAGATCATACACAGTTGGAGGACGATATCAAGCATTCAAATTTAACACTTGAGGAAGCTAACACGAATATTTTATTGTTATAAAATATGTTAAGGGAGTCTGAGTCAAGCCATGGATTGAGACCTTAGGTAAATGATTTAAGTTATAGTAATCTTGATGAAGAAATGAGGTTTCTTGAGGGATTCATAGGTAGATATGTGAATGAGGAATATTCAGCCAACCCAGAAGGACAGATGGAAGTGTCACATATCAGTGAGAGGAGAAGAATAGTAATGAAGAGGAAGATGGGGCATATATGTCTCATGCTAAAGAGAATCAGCCTCAGAACTGAAGGAGATTGAACTGACTATGAGGATTAGTCAAGGAGCTGAAGGACAACTATGGGATGTTGTCAAGGAAAAGGAGGAGAGTTATGTTGGAATTTATAAGCGACATAATAATGAGGTGTTTGAAAGGAATCAAGTAGAAATTGAATTGTTGAACTATTTGTTGGAAGCCTCCGAGTATGATGATTTTATTAAATATATTGAATAGAGGTTGTTTGGAGATGAGATGAAAGTTCAGAAAGAACAAGAGAGTAAGGATGTAAGGGTGGTAATAAGAATCCAACAACTCTAAAGTGAAGGCAAGAAACAACAATTTGAAGATGAATGGACACAGTGCAACTAAAATTGGCAGAGTGAGTACCAGTCAGAAGATAAATTGGACATGGATATTGAAAGAATAAGAAGGTCGATGATGAAAGTGTCTTAGAAGAATACAGCAACAAGAAAAAAAAGCAACAACAACAAGAGAAAGACAACAACATACTGTGAGAGCATAGCCAGTGGGGAAATGCAATATAAAGTATGGAGACCTAGAGAACAAAAGAAAACAACAACAACAACAACAACAACAAATCAACAGAAAGGAAGAGAGGCTACCAAAGACAAATTACAAACTAAAGTTTGGGATCCAGGAGGAATTCCATCATAATTGAAGACACATGATCTTGAGATCATGATTAATTTATACCTTGGGAGTCTAATGCAGGAGCATCATGGTTCCAAATTTTGTACATTTATTAGAATCTAGGGGGTCTTATAGTTTCAAGGGACTTGGTTCCCTAAAGTATTTAATTAATGTAATTTTCAATTTTTTGAGTGATTTTAGGTGAGCCATTTAGAATAGTATTTAATTAAATATTGTGAGGCATATTTGTAAATGTTCTCGAATGTAGGCGAACATGAGAGATTTAGGCTAGTTGAGATTTAATAGGGATTGTGAATCCTATACTTAGGAATTATTTGATGATTTTGTGGATTTAGAGGATTCTTAGGATTTAGTCAAAAAGATTGAGGATCTGAACTAGAATTGGTTGCATAACCTTTTTTATATATTTTTAAGTCTCGAAGGCATTAAAGGACCATATTCTTAGACATGTAATAGAGGATATTTGATTGTAAGCCTACGGGCATAGATAGAGTAGGAAGTAGAAAAAGTAGAGTAAAGAGGAGAGAGCCGAGAATAGAGAGGGTTCTGTTGAAGATAAAAAGGGCCATGTAAAGGTGCATCAGGCCAAAGACAGAATTTAAACATGATTTTATTGTATATGCACAATTTATTTGATCAATGAGAAATTAATTTCATTGCGATTGTGTTTTTGTCTCTCTTATGAGCTGAGTGATCCGTAATTGAGAAAATCTGATTTCTGTGTAATAAATTATTGTTGCATGAATTCTGATGGGTGTATAAGTCTTTTACTGTGTGAAAAAGGACATACTGTAGAAGAAGTTGGGTATAATCACTGTGTGATTCTAGTTCTAGATAAATTGGCTAAGATTGAATCTAATGGGAGTGAATGAGTGAAAAATAAAATTTTTGTAGGTCGGAAGTGAAACGAATAAGATACTTGAAGTCGCAGGAAGTGATTCGAAGTGAGCCTATGAAGGATTGGCTTGGAAATAGTGTGCAAGACATTGTAGCGAGCGTGATAATTTTGGATAAGATCCAATAAGAAGAAGAAATCTCAGGAGGGAGTTAACACATGGATATAGAGATGAGGTTATAGTGAGGCGACAATGGACTACGACAACAAATGTTAATTTTTCCCCAAACCCTTAAGAATATTTCTGGAAGGAGAACCATGTACAGTGCAGATTAATTCGCAAAGTCCAGAGCGAAGACCGACGATCTAGGTTACTTCGCAAGATAAGTTATGAAATTTGCGGCGAGGACACGTGTCAACATGGGATTCCTGCGCATATCGCATAGATCATGCGATATGGGGGAGCGACGAACTATGTAACGATAAAAGTGGCGAAGTGGGATAAGTATAAACTCATGAAGTGTCGACGTGGTTATATGTGTGACAATTTAAAGAGCCAATCAGTTAAATTCTACGACATGCGATAAGTTATGGGTTTCGAATAGAGATACATTAAAATTGCCGATATGCAAAGTCTTATGTTTGTTGATGTGTGAAATCGGTAAAGTTGAAAAATTGCGCTATAGTTCGGGTATTGCGCTATAGTGTATGTGCTACGGAATCAGAATATGTTGAAGGATACATGTGATATGGGATCTGTGATGCCAAAGGGAAGGATATGCGATGCCACATATCGAGAGATTCGTTGGGTAAAATGAATAGTCATGGATGAGTGGCAAATAGGAAAAAGGTAAGATTAATTCAATAAGGGTAAAAGCGTATGTATGAGTTTTTGAGCCAAAGAACCAATTTTAAAATAAGCTTCCGCAAGGGCATTAAACGATAATGTATAAAGTGTAAAGTGGGTGTATGAAATAAAGGGTTCAACTATAAACTCAAAGAAATTTTAGAGGAAAACCCATCCGATTGGGGGTTAATGGAGAAGTATGTGCTCCAAAATGGATAAAATGGTAATAAGTGGGGTTAGCTTGCTGACCCTGCATCATTTTGGTATCAAAGAGAATAAATTATTTTTTTTTATAAATGAAAATTGTAGAGTTGAGCTATGTAAAAGACATTTGGTAGCATAGCAGAAAGAGATTCTGCATGTAAAGGAAGAAAAGATCAAATTTTAAATCTGACAGGAAACAATGCACAAAGATAAAGTGTGACAGAAGATTTGAAGGTAATATGGTATGTTTTTATATTAATTATGGGTTTGAGGATTGTGTTTGCAGATTTCAAATTGCAAACTGAAGGAGGGATATCTCAACAAAAGAACAACAAGATGAGCTTTAAGAGAAGAACTAGTTGCGTTCCTAAATGCAGAATAAAGTGGATACTCTGAAGAAAAGTGTCAAAGAACCTAAATGTTCTCGCTGAAGGTTGGATAGAGAGAAAAATAGTGTTCTTAGAAGAAAGTGGAACTGCAGAATCCAATGAGTAAAGGAGTTTCTCAATAGAGGTTCCAGAGATAGAGAACCAGTGTTACCAAAAGACCGAGCTCAAAGGGGAGAAGGCTTGGTGAGGTACTTGCAGCAGGTATGGATATTTGTTGAGAAAGAGAGGCTTAGTGTAGTCAACAAGTGAGAAAGATGGAGTTCACAAGGGACAGAATAATGACTACTGATATTCATAGAAGAGGTTCAGAGAGAAGCCACATTAGAAGAAGAGTAAAGAAATATGCCAAGGTGAAAGGCATAGAGAAGATGAGTCAAGAAGATATTGACAGAGAAAAATCTGAGATAAGTTTCCATCTTGAGTTATTGATGGAAATGTTACAGATGAATAAGGGAGACCAGACGTATGGTTGGCTTATGAGAAGGAAAGTCAAATGGTATAGGTTACAAGTGAAGTGGGAGCATAGAGTTAATGCTAAATTGAAGGAAGAGTTACTCAGAATAATTGAGTATGTGGAGAAAGTTTTGGTATGTGAACCAGAACAAGGCCCATTTATTTCTGAAAGTAATGAAGAGATAGAGGAAAATATTACAGAGGATCTAAATCATATGAAATATTCAAAGCAGCACGAAAACCTGATGGCTAAAGCATCAAGTAAGATCGCAAGGTCTTATGTTTTTAAAATTGATAATTTGTGTATATTGTAGGTGAAATATATAATGATGGAAAATTTTTGGGTATTTTCAAAGAAGAGGAAGCAAAGAGACAAAATTTGAATTCTATTTTAAAAAATAAGGATGAGACAGTTATGTCTCATGAGGAAGATATCAAGCATACAAATTTAACGCTTAAGGAAGCTAACAGGGAGATTTTACTGTTAGAAAATCTGTTAAGGGAGTCTGATTCAAGCCATGGATTGAAACCTCAGGTAAATGATTTAAGTTTTAGTAATATTGATGAAGAACTGAGGTTTCTTGAGGGATGCATGGGTAGATATGTGAATGAGGAAGTTTCAGTCAGCCCAAAAGGACAGATGGAAGTGTCACATATTAGTGACAAAGAGAAGAATATTAATGAAGAGGAATATGGGGCATATATGTCTCATGCTAAAGAAGAATCAGTCTTAGAACTGAAGGAGATTGAACTGACTACAAGGAATATTCAAGGAGATGAAGGACGACTATGATATATTGTCAAGGAAAAGGAGGAGATTTATGCTGGAATTGATAAGCGACATAGTGATGAGGTGTTTGAAAGGAATTAGGTAGAAAGTGAATTGCTGAACTATTTGTTGGAAGCATCTGAGTATGATGTTTTTATCAAAGATATTGAACAGACGTTGTTTGGAGATGAGATGAAAGTTTATAAACAACAATAGAGTAAGGATGTAAGGGTGGTAGTAATAATCCAACAAATCCAAAGTAAAGGTAACAAACAACAGTTTGAAGATGAATGGACAGAGTGCAGCAATAATTGGCAGAGTGAGTACCAGTCAGAAGTTAAATTGGACATGGATATTGAAATAATATGCAAGTCAATGATGAAAGTGTCTCAGAAGAAGACAACAACAGGAAAAAAAAGCATCAACAGCAAGAGAAAAACAAAAACAGACTCTAAGAGCATAGCCAGTGGGGAAATGCAGCATAAAGTATGGAGACTTGGAGAACAACAGAAAGCAACAACAGTAGCAAAAAAATAGCAGAATGGGAGGCATCCAAAGAAAAATTACAAACTAAAGTCTGGGATCCTGGAGGAATTCCATCGGAATTGAAGACGCATGATCTGGAGATCATGATTAATTTATACCTTGGGAGTCTAATGCAGGAGCATCATGGTTCCAAATTTTTTACATTTAGTAGAATCTAGGGGGTATTATATTTTCAAGGGAGTTGGTTCCTAAACTATTTAATTAATGTAATTTTCAACGTTTTGAGTGATTTTATGCGAGACATTTACAATAATATTTAATTAAATATTGTGAGGCATATTTGTAAATTTTCTCGAATGTAGGAGAACATGAGAGATTTAAGATAGTTGAGATTTCATAGGGATTGTAAATCCTAGACTTAGGAATTAGTTAATGATTTTGTGGATTTAGAGGATTCTTAGGATTTAGTTGAGAAGAGTGAGGATCTGAACCATAAGTGGTTGGAGAAACTTTTTTATATATTTGTAAGCCTTGAAGGCATTAAAGGACCATATTCTTAGATAGGTAATAGAGGAGATTTAATTGTAAGCCTACAGGCATAGATAGAGGAGGAAGTAGAAAAAGTAGAGTAAAGAGGAGAGAGTCAAGAATGGAGATGGTTCTATTGAAGAGAAAAAGGGCCATGTAAAGGTGCATCAAGCCAAAGACAAAATGTAAACAGGTTTTTATTGTACATGTACAATTTATTTGATAAATTAGAAACTGAGTTCATTGCGACTGTGTTTTTGTCTCTCTTACGAGCTAAGTGATCCGTAATTGAGAAAATCTGATTTCTGTGTAATAAATTATTGTTGCATGAATTATGATGGGTGTATAAGTCTTTTACTATGTGAAAAATGACTTAATTTAGAAGAAGTTGGGTAGAATCATTGTCTGATTCTAGTTATGGACAAATTGGCTTAGAGTGAAGCTAATGGGAGTGAATGAGTACAAATAACCTTTATGTAGGTCAGAAGTGAAATGAATAAGATACTTGAAGTCACAGGCAATGATTCGAGGTGAGCCTATGAAGGATTGGCTTGGAAACATTGTGCAAGGCATTGCAGCGAGTGTGATAATTATAGATAAGATGCAATAACAAGAAGAAATATCAGGAGGGAGTTAACGTGTGGATACTAAGATGAAGTTATAGTAAGGCGACAGTCGACTAAGACAACAAATGTTAAGTTTTCCATAAACACTTAAGAATATTTTCGGAAGGAGAGCCATGGATGGTGCAGATTAATTCGCAAAGTTCAGAGCAAAGACCGATGACCTAGATTAATTCTGTTAGGTCCCTATATTACTAGTATTGTCCCTTATTGTTGTTAGCGTAACCCCCATATTGTTATTATTGTGCCCTTAAATTATTATTGTTAGGTTGACTAGGATTACATTGTGGCCCCATGGACTCTTATATATAGAAAGGAGGTTTTGTAATTTGTATCATCCAAGAATTGTTCATTCATGTAATGTATTGGAGGTCTCCCCCTTGAAGTGGCTTATTTCTAAGGTGTGGATATCTCTTTTCTTCTATTTTTGGAGCTGGTTTCACAACATTTGGTATCAGAGCTTTGGATTCTAGGGTTTTGCTACTCCAAAAAGGTCATCTTGGAAGTTTCGCTATAATATTTTTTCTACAAAGATTCAGAAGCTGAATTTTTTAGAGTGCAAAGCCGAAATCCTGAGGAACATCGTCGCAAAATTTCAGAGCTTGGTTCGTAATATTTTTGGAGATATGATTTGTGGAAGTTAGGGCTTTTTTTAGGCTCCTGAATTTCACTTAAAAAGTTCATCACGGTATTTTCATTATAAATTTTTCTCTACGAAGCTTCAAAAGATGAAATTGTTAGTGCATGAAGCCGAATTCCTGAGGAACATCGTTGAAAATTTTTAGATCTTGGTTCGCAATATTTTCAAAGATATGATCTGTGGAAGTTAGGTATTTTTCAGGACATCGAATTTCATCTCAAAGAGGTGATCGTGGGAAAATCTATATAACTCTCTCTCTCTGCATCAGATTGGAATTCTATAAAAAGTGACTGGAATTAAACAGACTTTAGTTTCCTGTCTATAAATTTCAGAGCCAAAGGTGCAAAAAGTGACACGTGGTAAGTCGTACAAGTTATCTCTATTGAACCAGTCCATAATTAGGTCATTGTGGGAGATTGCATATAACTTTGCCTTGAAGAATCCAAATCAATTCAGACCTATGGCATTTGAAAGAAGCTTTAGAGGACTAATATAGGGCGTAATTTTAGATATTGAGGATCTGCAAGTATAGAGATAAGTAAATTTCAATATCGAGCTCCTCAAAATCAAGAAAAAGTTATGTATTTTTTTCCGAATTGCATAAGTCTTGTTTGAAGAATCAATTTGAATTGATTCCAAGGGAATATTGTAGAATAGATATCAGTATTGGATTCTAAAATGACCACTAAAAATAATTCAACACCCATTAAGCCTTTATAAGGCTCTACTATGTCTCATGAAGACAAATAATGGCAACATGACATATCAAAATTACAAGAGCAAGTGCAACAAATTTCACTCTCGCAAAGAGCAACAAAAAATGACATGGAAGTTTTGAAGAAAGGCATGGAATCTAAGATGGATGGTTTGAAGAATGGAATGGAAGCTAAGATGGATAGCATGGAAGCTGGCATGGAACCTAAGATGGATGACATGGAAGCTAAGATGGAAAACATGAAGAATGATCTAAAAGCAGACATGGAAGGTTTGACAAAGTTGATACAAGAAATGTTTCCTAATGGTGAAAAGATAGTAGATGAAACTCATGATGAGAACAAAATAAATGTTAATCATGATTTCATAAAATCTAATGTTGGCGGGAAGAACCACCATATTCAAAAAATGGATATGAGGAAGTTTGATGGAAAGGATCCTGTAACATGGATACTACAGATGGAGCAATATTTTGATCTCCATAACGTGCAAAACACACAAAAGGTACGCATTGCAACTTTACATTTAGAACAAAAATACATTTGTATGGTATCAATGCCTTTGCTCCCGTAAAAAAATTGTCACTTGGTCAATTTTTACGGAGGAAATGATAGCACATTATGAGGATACAAAGAGCAACACCTTCTTTACCCAATTGATAAATCTCAAACAAAAGGGTTTAGTGGGGCAGCACATTGAGGACTTCCAAAAATTGAATATAAGGGTAACCGATATTCCAGAGGAACACAGGATTGATCTCTTCATAGGTACTCTAAAGGATAACATCCAACATGAAGTTCGTGTTTTGGAACCTGATTCATTGGAGAAGGCATTCAGGTTGGAAAGAAAATTTGAATGTAAAATTATGGTGACAAGGAAGCCTACCACTCAATTCTATAAAGAAGGAAGTGTTGCTACGCCTAGATTTCCACAACCTACAAGGTTGACACCACAAAAATTGGAAGAAAAAAGAGCAAAAGGGCTTTACTACAGTTGTGATAGCAAATACACTAAAGGTCATAAGTGTGCTGAGAAGAAATTATTTTACATAGATTGTGAAGAGGAAGAAGAAAATGAACAAGAAGAGGATATACACCAGGAACCAGCCCTTGAAGAGGAAGAAATGAATCCGACCATATCGTGTAATGCACTGGCAGGAATTACCACTCCTCAAACTCTCAAGATAGAAGGACATATCAAGAAGAAAAAGGTAATAGTGTTGATTGATTCAGGTAGTACCCATAATTTTATTCATTGTAAGGTAGCCAAGAAATTAAATTGTTTCCTATACCCAGCACCAGAATGTCAAGTGATGGTTGCAAATGGAGGAACTATAAATTGCTCTGGAAAATGCCATTATATCAAGCTAACCATGGGGGAATATGTGTTGACTAGTCCAATGCTTTCCATTCCTATGGGAGGTGCTGATGTTGTACTAGGAGTACAATGGTTACAATCTTTGGGGACGGTAGCTTTTAATTTTCAAGAACTTTTCTTGAAAAAAATTTCAGAAGGAAAGGAAGTAGAATTACGGAGTATTGAAGGGAATCCGGGAAGGATAATAAGCTCTAATGGCATGACAAAGCTTCTAAATAAATAACAACAAGGCGTAATTGCACAATTATGCTCACTAGAAGTTCCAACATCAAAATCATCTATTTCTGCAGATCTCCAACAAGTCTTGGACAATCATTCCAAGGTGTTTGAAATTCCCAAAGGACTCCCACCTATTCGTGATCATGATCATGCTATTCATTTGATTCCAGGAAGTGTTCCTCCAAACATCAGGCCTTATAGATATCCTTACTTCCAAAAGAGCGAAATTGAACGTATGATTGCAGAAATGTTAGAGGCGGGTATAATTCAACCTAGTCAAAGTTATTTCTTTGCTCCCGTAGTATTGGTACACAAGAAGGATGGATCATGGCGAATGTGTCCAGATTATAGGGAGCTCAATAAGCTCACCATTAAAGACAAATTTCCCATTCCTGTGATTGATGAATTATTGATGAATTACATGGAGCAATTTATTTTACCAAGTTGGATCTTCGTTCAGGATATCATCAAATTAGAATGAAGACTGAAGATATTCCAAAAACAGCATTTCGAACTCATGAGGGTCATTATGAATTTTTCGTCATGCCTTTTGGCCTTACCAATGCACCTTCTACATTTCAAGGGTTGATGAATTCCATTTTCAAACCCTTCCTTAGAAAATTTATGCTAGTATTTTTTGATGATATACTAATCTACAGCAAGTCTTGGAAGGATCATGTTGAACATGTTGACAGGGTGCTCAAACTATTGCAGGAGAAACAATTATATGCAAAATCATCCAAATGTTTCTTTGGAGTACAAGAGGTGGAATATCTGGGTCATATTATATCTCACGAGGGTGTTAAAGTAGACCCTAACAAAATTAAAGCCATTAAGGAATGGAAAGTCCCACGACCATAAAGCAGTTGCGAGGATTTCTTGGGTTAACAGGGTATTATCGCAAGTTTGTTAAGAATTATGGGAGAATATGAGCACCTCTAACAACATTATTGAAGAAAGATGCATTTATATGGAATCCTGAAGCAACTAAGGCCTTTGAACATCTTAAAGAGGAAATGTGCCTAGCACCGGTCTTAGCTACGCCAGACTTCACAAAAACCTTTATTGTGGAATGTGATGCCTCAGGAAATGGAATTGGTGCAGTTTTAATGCAGGAAGGAAGACCCATTGCTTTTGAAAGTCGTCCAATCAAAGGAAAGTATTTAAAGAAACCTATTTATGAAAAGGAAATGTTAGCAATATTGCATGCACTAAAGAAATGGTGAACTTACCTAATGGGAAGACACTTCAAGGTAAAAACTGATCATGATAGTCTTAAACACTTTTTGGAACAAAGACTATCTTCAGAAGAGCAACAAAAATGGGTCACAAAGATGTTGGGTTATGACTTTGAAATAATCTACAAAAAAGGGAAGGTAAATGTTGTTGTAGATGCACTCTCAAGAAAGAATGAAGAGGTGGAAGCATTTCTTTGTGCCATTTATATTATCCAACCATATTGGCTAACCGAAGCAAGAGATGAAAGGAAGAAGGATGAAGAAGTGTGGACACTCATTCAAAAGTTGCAGCAGGATCCTAGTACATCTGATACATTTAGTTGGAAAAATGATTCCTTATGGTACAAAGATTGCTTATATCTTTGTAAGAATTCCCAACTAAAACAATTTTTTTTTTTGGAATTGCACAATTCTCCTTTAGGAGGAGACAGGATTTTTAAAAACTTACCACAGGGTGAAGAAAGAATTTTTTTGGGACGGCCTTAAATTTGATATTCAAAATTTTGTGGCGGAATGTTTGATTTTCCAGCAGAATAAATTTGAGACAGTTAAGAGCCTGGGTCTTCTACAACCTTTATCCATTCCAAGTCAACGTTGGGAGGATATTTCAATGGATTTTATCATAGGCTTACCTAAGTCTGAAGGAAAGAGTGTCATCATGGTGGTAGTTGATAGACTTACCAAGTATGCACACTTTTGTGCATTATCTCATCCATTTAAAGAAAGTATAGTTGCTATTACATTTACGGACACAATTCAAAAGCTACATGGAAACCCAAGGGTTACTGTGAGCGATAGAGGTCCCATTTTTACTAGAAATTTTTGGACGGAGTTATTTTCTTGTTTGGGTACTCAATTAGCTCATAGCTCGTCTTATCATCCTCAATCCGATGGTCAAACTAAGATAGTAAATAAATGTTTGGAAGGATATCTTTGTTGTTTTGTATCTGATAAACAAACACAATGGGTCAAGTCGTTACCTCTCGCTGAATGGTTGGTATAACACTTCCTTCCATACTGCAGCAAAAATGACCCCATTTATGGCACTTTATGGATATCATCCACCATCCATCACATCATATTTCAGAGAAAATTTGAAGGTTCAAGCAGTGGAAGATCACATTGAGCATCAACAAGAAGTTCTCCAACTCTTAAAGGATAACCTAAATTTGGCACAAAATCGAATGAAACAACAGGCAAATCAACATCACAGTGAGAGAAGATTTGATGTAGGAGACTGGGTATTTTTACGGCTACAACCATACAAAA
Source organism: Pinus albicaulis (assembly GCA_034641835.2). NCBI lineage: Eukaryota > Viridiplantae > Streptophyta > Pinopsida > Pinales > Pinaceae > Pinus > Pinus albicaulis. The sequence continues at coordinate 150,857,522 of CM076571.1, read as the reverse complement.
AAATTTCCTTCAAGCAAGCTGAGAAGGATAATAAATTATCTCCAAGGTACTATGGTCCTTACAAGGTGTTGCAAAAGATTGGTACTGCGGCATACAAATTGGAGCTTCCTGCTTCTTCACAAGCGCATCCAGTTTTCCATGTTTCATGCTTAAAGAAGGTTATAGGTGAAAATCTTCCAGTTCAAACAATATTGCTAGAACTTGATGAGGAAGGAAAAATCATATTGGAACCTGAAGCGGTCATAGAAATAAGAACTCGACAGCTATGAAATCGATCAATTTCAGAGTATCTCATCAAGTGGAAGAACTTACCCACTGAAGATTCTACATGGGAGGATAAGAATTTTATACAGAACCACCCAGAGCTACTCAAGTTTCGAGGACAACACTTTTTTGAAGGAGAGGGGAACGTTAGGTACCTATAGTACTAGTATAGTCTCTTATTGTTGTTAGTGTAACCCCCATATTGTTATTATTGTGCCCTTAAATTATTATTGTTAGGTCGGCTAGGATTACATTATGGCCTCACTAGGATTACATTGTGGCCCCATGGACTCCTATATATACAAGGAGGGTTTTTAATTTGTATCATCCAAGAATTGTTCATTCATGTAATGTATTAGAGGTTTCCCCCTCGAAGTGGCTTATTTCTAAGGCATGGATATCTCTTTTCTTCTATTTTTGGAGCTAGTTTCATAACAATTTCGCAAGATAAGTTGGGAAAGTTGCGACAAGGACACGTGTCAGCACGTGATTCATGCGCATATCGCATAGATCATGCGAAATGGGGGATCAACAAACTGTGTAACTATAAAAGTGGCGAAGCGCGATAAGTATAAACTCACGAAGTGCTGACATGGTTATATGTGCGACAAGATGAAGAGTCGATGGGTTAAATTCCATGGCATGCAATAAGAAATGGGTTGCGAATTGTGATACATTAAAATTGTCGATATGCGAAGTCTTATGTTTGCCAATGTGTGAATCGGTAAAGTTGCAAAATTGTGCTATAGTTCAGGTATTGCGCTACAATGTATGCGCTATGGAATCAGAATATGTTGAAGTATATATGCAATATGTCATCTGCGATGCCAAAAGGAAGGATATGTGATGCCATGTATCGAGAGATTTTTTGGGTAAGGCGAATAGTCACAGATGAGCGGAAAATAGGAAAAAGGTAAGATTAATTCATAAAGGGTAAAGGCATATGTACTGATTTTTTGAACCAAAGAAACACTTTTAAAATAAGCTTCCGCAAGGGTATTAAAGTATAATGTATAAAGTGTAAAGTCGGTGTATGAAATAAAGGGTTAAAAAAAAAGGCCACTTTTTCATTTTTTATCATTAAAAAAAAAAAAAAGGGAGGTATACTACCTATGATGGTTTTAGGTTATCCATCAACCAAAGATGATGGTTTAAGGTTATCCACCAACCGAAGGTATGCTCATGGGCATCTGTGTCTCTGGATACATCTCTGAATCTGGAATGACAAATTGTGGCTCAGGCTCGCTTGAACTGCTGTGTCTCTGGCTACAACTCTGAACAATGAATGAGAGATTGTGGCTTAGGCTCACTTGATCTGTTGTCGAAGCTTGTACATGACCACCATTTTCCCCCCTGTCAGGGACAAGGTGAGATGATGGCGAAAACTCAACTGCAAGTTTGCTCAATATCCGTGAACAAGTTCTAACATGCGACTTAAACATCTTCTTGGCTGTTGATGCCCATTGCCAAGAAGCGATCCATCCAAGATGAATCTTGGTTCTTGTAGGAGGCTGAGGCTTATTTCTGAAGCATCTATGTGAAGAATGAGTGTGCCGACCACAGTGCTTGAATGGATGAATATCAAAACAATTATCTTTCATATGGCCAATTCGATCACAGTGTTGGCATTTTACAATCTGATGTTGTTGTGGAGCAGGATCTGGAACAGCTGCAGGTGAACTGTCATATAGGAATCCGGCACTCTGAAATATGATGGGCTTGGTGTAGTCTGGAATATGAAAAGACACATCCTTGTCATATCCAAGACCAGTTCTGTGCTTGTTATGGACAAGCTCTTCCCAAGGTCTAATGATGGGCTTTAGAAGTGCAGGTTGAGCTGTTGCATCTGCATGTACATCTGCTCTAGTACAAGGAACTGAATGGGAATCAACTGGAACTTTATCTTCTTTCTTCTGATGAGAGTCCTTCTCAATCTTCTGAACAGAAACAGGTTCAGAATGGTGACTCTTTTGCTGAAGTTCATCTTTTTGGAGCTGAGATTCCAACTGCAAAAACTCAATCTTTTCTTGTGCATGTAGAAAACAACTTTGAATATTACAAAGAGCATCGTTGCTCATTTTTATCACATCATCAACATTTGAATGAATGAGGTTATTCAACAACACTAATGCCTCATTGATTTTATCCATTTTAACAAATTAGGCTCAAAAAATGGAAGGGTGTTGGCTTCAACCGAAAATGCACAATGTGATTCAACAACAAATACAAATGATTCCAAAGAATTTCCAAAGCACAAAATCTGCTCCTCAAATGATGGAGGGCAATCAACAATTTTTCAACAACTCAAGTACTGATTGCAACTATGAATGAAGAGGCAAATTCAATACAATATTTCTGCAAATTTTTGTATGAGTGTGCAGAAAAAGACTTGTGCAAGAGGCCTTTAAGGCAACTGAAATTTTCCTTCAAAAATCTGTTTTTAATGATGGCAAACTTGTCTTCAAATGTCAATTTCTTCAAAAAATCACCCTTATTTCAATGCCACAAATCATATAATGTAATCTGCACTTTTGTCTATGTATTCAATCCATTCACTGATATGTAATTTCCTTCATTCACTGATGTTCATTTCCTCTCTCTCCTCTCTCTCTCCGTTGTTTTTTTTTTTAATTAATTAAAAATTAATTAAAAAAAAAGGGATTAATTAAAATAGGAGAGGGAATTAATTAAAAACTTGAAAAGGGATTTTAATAATGGAAAGGGAATTTAATAAATTAAAAAGGGAATTTTAAGAATTTAAATAGGGAAGGGGAAAATTAGGAATTAAAATGGGGATTAATAATTACAATGGAGGGGGAATTAATTTAAAAGTTGAATTTAAAACAAATATATAAAACAGAACTGTAATTAAAAGAGGAAGGCCATATAGCAATGGGGAGGGCGACCGTATGTTGTGAGGGCGGGGTGCGTAGAAGGGGAGGATAGTGGTGTGAGGGTTTGAGTGCAAATAGGGGGATGGGGTTGGCTATTATGCCGAGAGGTGAGGGACTGTGGTTTGGAGCGAGTCGACAGGGAGGGGCGGAGATCACCATGGGTAGAGGCGTAGGTGGGGAGTCCGGGTAGCAAGTAGGGAGGTCGAGCGGATAAGGGTCGAGCATAGTGTAGGCGGCGTAGGGAGAAGCGATGTTATGATTCTCGCTTGGGGTGTAGCGTTGCAGAGCTGTAAGGAGTGTAAGGTAATGCCGTGGGGAATGAGAGTAGGGAGGCCATAGAATGCAGAGGGAGGGGGCCAAAGGGCCGAGTGATGGAGCGTCGATTGGAGAGGATGGCGTAGTGGAGGGGAGGAGTTCACAGCGTGAAGCGAGGGTCGAAAGGAGCGTGAAGTGGAAAGCTGTAGGTGGGGGTCGTGTAGTGGGAGAGGCGAGGAGATTTGTGCGTTGGAACCCGTGGGGAGAGGGGATGGGTATAGTGTGGTGTGTTGTAGGTTGAGGGTGTGGTAGGGTGGAGCGGCCGGGTGAGGGGTCGGTTGTTTGTTGAGGGAGTAGTGTAAGGGAAGAGCTGGTAGGATATAGCGTAGGCGTGAGGTGAGAGCTGGTGGGGTAGCGTGGTTTAGGGAGTGTAGGGTTGAGGAATGAGAACAGGGAGGCCGTGAGGGCCGAGGGGCCAAGTTGCTCAGAATATATATATATATATATATATATATTTTATTTTATTTTAATTTTAAAAACAACAGAGAGCAGAGGAGTAAGAATAGCAGTATAATATTTTCTTCTTTCAAATATAGAGCAGAATTTTTCTAGAACTTATAGCAGTAAAAAATCCAGAATTTTGCAAGAATCTCAGAAATTATTTTTCATTAAAAACCAGAAACTTCTTCTTCAAAAACCCATTTTAAACAATTTTTAGCAGCTCTTCAAATTGCAGAATAAAGGCAGAAATTGTAGAGAAAAATTAGAATGAAAACCTTCAGATGGGCAGTGCTGCCTTTCTTCAAAGCCAATGCCTGAATGCTAGGATTTTGAATGTTGCTCTTTCTCAAAGCCAACGCTGCTCTTCTTCAAAACACCTCTGAATGGTGGAAAAAAATCTGCTGCAGAAACTCTCTAAATGCTGCAGAAATGTCAAGAATTTTGTAGATATGTACAGGCCATAAACACAAATGGCTCACTCAATTTGGAGCAGGGCCAGCAATCGCCTGCTCTGATACCATGTTAAACACCATGTTAAGCACACACATGGTGTATGAGGAGAATAAACACACACACACAAGAGACTCAACACACGATGAAAGATAAGCATGAGGCTTTCATTTTTTTCCATTATACAAAGATGTACATTTATAGTACAATGGTGCGACTCTTGGTTTCATATTCCAAGGTCACTTGGACTCCATTGTGACTTTTCGCATTCCACACCTACCCATGTAGGATTAGGTGTTCCAACAAACTCAAAGAGATATTAGAGGAAAACCCATCTAATTGGGGGTTAATGGAGAAGTACGTGCTTCAAAATGAATAAAAGGGTAATAAGTGGGGTTAGATTTTTGATCCTACATCAATTTGGTATCAGAGCGAATAAATGAAAAATTGTTATAAATGAAGATTGCAGAGTTGAACTATGCAGAATAAATTTGGTAGCAGAGCAGAAAGAGATTCTACGTGTAAAGGAAGAAAGGATCAAATTTTAATTCTGACAGGCAGCAACGCATAGAGATCAAGTGTGACAGAAGATCTGAAGGTGATATGGTATGTTTCTATATTAATTTGGGTTTGAGGATTGTGTTTTTAGATTTCAGATTGCAAACTGAAGGAGGAATATCTCAGCAAAAGAACAACAAGAGGAGTTGTAAGAGAAGAACCAGTTGCATTCTTAAAGGTAGAGCAAAGTGGATACTCTGAAGAAAAGTGGCAAAGAACCTAAATGTTCCAGCTGAAGGTTGGATAGAGAGGACAAGAGTGTTCTCATAAGAAAGTGGAATTGAAGAAGTTGTTATCGCAAAATTGGATCTGATAGGCTGCTTGATCAGTCAACTTCATGTAACTATTTCAAACCTAATCTTTTGACTGAGGCTTCGACTCCTTGGCCTGAGAGAGCTCTCTTAAGGGTTAATGATTTGGATAAAAATATAGATGGCTAACTCTATTTGAGTAGTGAACAAATAAATGATAGATATAGGTTGAGAATCACCTTAGAATGTACACATTGGGCTTATGGAGTCAAACAATTCAGTAATCCAATGAATCTACTTACAATGGAAGTTGAGGCATATCAGAGTTTTAGTCAAGAGATAAACACATATGAAACTGTAAGAACGCAGTCAATTCACTTATATAGGAAGTCAGAGCATCTAAAAGATGAATTCTTAGTAATCTAGATAAACACCACTGCAATAGGATAATAAAGAGATGAAAATAGAATAGGAACACACTAAAACTCCTTCTGAATCTCAAGTTGGTTAAGTAGAAAATATTTGCATTACCTGAAAACCAGTCAATTACAATAAGCACAGTTTTGCCAAAAATGTCCAACCTGTACTAGTTCGACCTTCTGGCCTTTAGTAGACCTCTTAAAACATGAGATGATCTACCTTTAGGCTAGATACATCAAATTTCTGACTCCTTCCACCTTGCATAACCATAAGACATGGAATTTATTACAAAAAGACACCTAATATGTTTAAACAGTCTTATTCAAAAAAAGACTCAAACTACTTATTACTATAGTATAACAACCTTATCTATTCAAATTTACATCATTGCCAAGTGTATCATGACATGGTCAAATCTGGATGATGGGATTCAACTCTTCATGACCATATTGCTGACCTCCACCAAAATAGGAAACAGTCCCATGTTCTATAGGCATAGAGTCTTGTGCATTCTTTGAACTTTCTGACCATAATGTACTCTTTATTTCGAGGTCCTTAGCTGTTTTAAATTGGTTTAATACATCCCAAAACTCCTCCCTAGGCTCCAGTTGTCCAAAATTGCCTCCAAAGTTGTTCAAAAGAGCTGTAATGTACTATGCTTCGAAAACACAACAGTTTCGTAGTGCTTTTATAACATTTCCATTTTAATGCTTATTCTTCAAAATTTTGACTTCTTACCACTTTCATCATTTCATTTACCCTTTAATACATCTCCCATATCAATTCCAATCCTTAACTCGCTTTTCAACCTTTCAAAAAACAAGTAGAATAAGCAGAAAAGCTGCTACAACAGTTTTGTAGTGCTTTCTGATTTTTTTCACTTTCTATGCTATGAAATTGCTGAGTGTGCAGTTTTGTCAAAAATTTTCAAAAAAGAAAAACTGTGGATATGCCAAAAAATTTGAAATACACCTATCTACAACATTTAAAAACAATATTAACTATAAAAACACAGTCATTATATCTTACTTGAGGTTCCTTCTTCATTTGCAATTGACTTAGCTATTGGCTCTTCAATGACTGTTATTTTAATACCTCTGCTTTTTAACTCATCCTAAATCAATTTCAGCTACAGCTCTAATTCCTCCACTTGATCTTTAAGTCTTCTATTAGTAGCTCTCCAGTGAGTATTTATTATTCTGAAAAAAATTGGCTTCCTTTATTGCTGGAACTGTCCATTTGAAAAACTGCTCTGCACTACTTGGATTTTTAGAAATAGAATCAGTTTGTCCTTCCCACGGTGCCTTCATTCTTTTAAACTGTGCTTTCTCAATTCTATGATTTCTAGCCCTTTTTCTCATGACAACAATTTTTTGGTTTGCCAACCTCAATTTTTCCTTAAGATGCTGAAACTCTGTTTTCTCTATCATTTGTTCTTTTCCCCTGTTTGTTTTGCTGGTTGTATGCTTCACTGTAGGTGATGAGAGATCAACAAATTCTTTAGGAGCTTTAGGTGTCTCAGTGGTTTTATGAACTTCCTTGCTGCCTTCCTTCAGTTTCATAGCATGCCTAGTCATAGGCTTTCTTGCTTGAAAGATGAAAGCCACAACTTCCCCAATGAACTCTAGCTTTTTGGCAGACTTGGGCCTTTTCAGTTTATGCTCATTCTTCCCAATGAACTCAACTTGAACAATGTGTGTCTCCTCTATTTCAATAGCATGAAGCATGTCCTCTAGATCTCCCTTTGCTACTGGGTTGTCCTCTGTAGCAACTGTCTTTCCTTTTGATGTCATTGCTTGGCTTCTAGTTACTCTTTTGATTTCCTGCTTACTGACATCTTGTTTCTATTTTGCATCTTTGACAACCTTTGACCTCTGTTTTGCAGGTGATGGAGTTGGTGTATCAAGAATTTGTATCTTCTCTATGAATTTTCGTGTCTTTCACCATAATTTTTAGAAGACCAATCAGCCTCGCTTGATAAATTGTATCAGCCTCGCTTGATAAATTTGTATTAGCCTCACTTGATATAGGTGTAGAAAACCTTTGTATGAACCAACCACAAGTTTGGTTTAACACTTCAGATCTCAGACATTTCTAATGGAGCAAAAGGAAAATGAGAATGACCAATTAGGAAAGATTTTGAAATTTAAAATGTCATCTCATAGCTGAATGATGCCTCATTCATAACCTATAATGACAATGATGAGTGCAGATGTGGGTGAGTATATCGAATTTCATCATTACCTGACTCATCATACCACTAACCTACCCTTTGCCAATAGTTTCTGACATTTTATAGCTCATATGACAAGATAGTTATAACGCGCTTTCGTAGCGTCTGCAGTGCAATTTTTCACGTTTGCGCTACGAAACTATCAGTGTTTTCATAGCGCAAAACATATTTTTTCATTGGGTGGCACTATGAAAACAAGTTTTTTTGGCTAATTGAACAGTTTTGACCCGAAACTTTAGGAAATGATCCACAAATGAAAATAATGAGTATTTGACATGAAAGAAGTTTAGAAAAGACTTAATTTGAATCTAAGGATGAAATTTAAACCATAAAAATCTAAAACCTACCCTTGATCAAACCTATTATGAAACCAACTCCAAAAATATAGGAAAAGAGATATCAACGCCTTAGAATTAAGCCACTTCGAGGGGAAAACCTCTAATACATTACATGAATGAACAATTCTTGGATGATACAAATGAAAAAACCTCCTCTCTATATATATAAGTCCATGGGGCCACAATGTAATCCTAGTGGGGCCACAATGTAATCCTAGTCGACGCACAATAATAACAATCTGGGGGTTACAGCAGTACAACAATAACAATAAGGGGGTTACACTAACAACAATAAGGGACTATACTAGTAATATAAGGACCTAACATGCTCGTCTCCCTCAAAAAAGTGTTGTCCTCAATGGTTGAGTAGCTCCGGGTGCTTCTGTATAAATTTCTTATCCTCCCATGTAGAACCTTCAGTGGGTAAGTTCTTCCATCTTATGAGATACTATGAAATTGATCAATTCCGTAGCTGTCGAGTTCTTGTTTCTGTGACTGCTTCAGGTTCCAATATGGTTTTTTCTTCCTCATCAAGTTATAGAAATATTGTTTGAACTGAAATTTTGTCTCATATAACCTTTTTTAAGCCTGAAACATGAAAAACTGGATGCACTCACGAAGAAGTAGGAAGCTCCAATTTGTTGCCATAGTACCAATCTTTTGCAACACCTTGTAAGGACCATAGTACTTTGGCAATAATTTGTTATCCTTCTTAGCTTGCTTGAGGGACATTTGTTTGTATGGTTGTAGCCGTAAAAATATCTAGTCTCCCACATCAAAACTTCTCTCACTGCGATGTTGATCTGCCTGTTGTTTCATTCAATTTTGTGCCAAATTTAGGTTATCCTTTAAGAGTTTGAGAACTTCATGTTGATGCTCGATGTGATCCTCCACTATTTGAACCCTAGAATTTTCTCTTAAAGAAGATGTGATGGACGGTGGATGATATCCATAAAGTGCCATAAATGGGGTCATTTTTGCTGTAGTATGGAAGGAAGTGTTATACCACCATTTAGCGAGAGGTAACCACTTGACCCATTTTTCTTGCTTATCAGAAACAAAACAACGAAGATATCCTTCTAGACATTTATTCACTATTTCTATTTGACCATCAGATTGAGGATGATAAGATGAGCTATGAGCTAGTTGAGTACCCAAACAAGAAAATAATTTCGTCCAAAAATTTCCTCTAAAAATGGGATCTCTGTCACTTACAATAATCTTAAGGTTTCCATGTAGATTTTGAATTGTTCCCATAAATTCCGTAACAACTGTAATTGCCTTAAGTGGATGAGATAATGCACAAAAGTGTGCATACTTGGTAAGTCTATCAACTACCACCATGATGACACTCCTTCCTTCGGAATTAGGTAAACCTGTGATAAAATCCATTGAAATCTTCTCCCAACGTTGACTTGGAATGGATAAAGGTTGTAGAAGTCCTGGGGTCTTAATTGTTTCCACTTTATTCTGCTGGAAAACCAAACATTCCGCCACAAACTTTCGAATATCAGATTTAAGGCCATCCCAAAAAAATTCTTTCTTCACCCTGTGGTAAGTTTTTAAAAATCCTGAGTGTCCTCCTTAAGGAGAAGTGTGCAATTCCAGAAGAATCTTTTGTTTTAGTTGGGAATTATTACAAAGATATAAGCGATCTTTGTACCATAAGGAATCATTTTTCCAACTAAATGTATCAGATGTACTAGGATCTTGCTACAACTTTTGAATGAGTGTCCAAAATTCTTCGTCCTTCTTCCATTCATCCCTTGCTTCGGTTATCCAATCTGGTTGGATAATATAAATGGCACAAAGCAATGCTTCCACCTCTTCATCCTTTCTTGAGAGTGCATCTAAAACAATATTTATCTTCCCTTTTTTGTAGATGATTTCAAAGTCATAACCCAACATCTTTGTGACCCACTTTTGCTGCTCTTCCGAAGATAATCTTTGTTCCAAAAAGTGTTTAAGACTATCATGATCAGTTTTTACCTTGAAGTGTCTTCCCATTAGGTAAGGTCTCCATTTCTTTAGTGCATTTAGTATTGCCAACATTTCCTTCTCATAAATAGCATTTTGTAAATACTTTCCTTTGATTGAATGACTTTCAAAAGCAATGGGTCTTCCTTCTTGCATTAAAACAACACCAATTCCATTTCCTGAGGCATCACATTCCACAATAAAGGTTTTTGTGAAGTCTGGCATAGCTAAGACCGGTGCTAGGCACATTTCCTCTTTAAGATGTTCAAACGCCTTAGTTGCTTCAGGAGTCCATGAAAATGCATCTTTCTTCAATAATGTTGTTAGAGGTGCTACTATTCTCCAATAATTCTTAAAAAACTTGTGATAATACCTTGTTAACCTGAGAAATCCGCGCAACTACTTTATGGTTGTGGGGACTTTCCATTCCTTAATGGCTTTAATTTTGTTAGGGTCTACCTTAACACCCTCGTGAGATACAATATGACCCAGATATTCCACCTCTTGTACTTAAAAGAAACATTTGGATGTTTTTGCATATAATTGTTTCTCCTCCAATAGTTTGAGCACCCTGTCAACATGTTGAACATGATCCTTCCAAGACCTGCTGTAGATTAGCATATCATCAAAAAATACTAGCATAAATTTTCTAAGGAAGGGTTTGAAAATGGAATTCATCAACCCTTGAAATGTAGAAGGTGCATTGGTAAGGACAAAAGGCATGAACACAAATTCATAATGACCCTCATGAGTTCGAAATGCTATTTTCAGAATATCTCCGGTCTTCATTATAATTTTATGATACCCTGAATGAAGATCCAACTTAGTAAAATGAATTTCTCCATGTAATTCATCCAATAATTCATCAATCACAGGAATGGGGAATTTATCTTTAATAGTGAGCTTATTGAGCTCCCTATAATCCGGACACATGCGCCATGATCCATCCTTTTTGTGCACCAATACTACTAGAGCAGAGAAATAAATTTTACTAGGTTGAATTATACCAGCCTCTAACATTTCTGCAATCATACATTCAATTTCACTCTTTTGGACATAATGATATCTGTAAGGCCGGATGTTTTGGAGGAACACTTCCTGGAATCAAATAATAGCATGATCATGATCACAAATAGGGGGGAGTCCTTTGGGAGTATCAAACACCTTGGAATGATTGTCCAAGACTCTTTCGAGATCTGGAGAAATAGATGATTTAGATGGTGGAACTTCTAGTGAGCATAATTTTGCAATTACGCTTCGTTGTTCTTTCTTCAGAAGCTTTGTCATGACATTAGAGCTTATGATTTTTCTTGTCTTCCCTGTGATACCCCGTAATTCAATTACCTTTCCTTTTGAAAAATATTTCAAGAAAATTTCTTGAAAATTAAAAGCTACCATCCCCAAATATTGTAGCCATTTTACTCCTAGTTCAACATTAGCACCTCCCATTGAGATGGAAAGAATTGGACTATTCAATACATATTCCCCCATGGATGGCTTGATATTATTGCATTTTCTAGAGAAATTTATAGTTCCTCCATTTGCAAACACCACTTGACATTCTGGTGCTGGGTATAGGAAACAATTCAATTCCTTGGCTACCTTAAAATGAATAAAATTATGGGTACTACCCGAATCAATCAACACTATTACCTTTTTCTTCTTGATATGTCCTTCTATCTTGAGAGTTTGAGGTGAGCAGACCACCACCATTACGTATATATCGACTACTTTTCTCTTTTTCTGGGGCTGGTTCCTGGTGTATATCCTCTTCTTGTTCATTTTCTTCTTCCTCTTCACAATCTATGTAAAAATAATTTCTTCTCAGCACACTTATGACCTTTAGTGTATTTGCTATCACAACTGTAGCAAAGCCCTTTTGCTCTTTTTTCTTCCAATTGTTGTGGTGTCAACCTTGTAGGTTGTGGAAGTCTAGGATTAGCAACACTTCCATCTTTATATATGTGAGTGGTAGGCTTCCTTGTTGCCATAATTTTACATTCAATTTTTCTTGCCAACCTGAATGCCTTCTCTAATGAATCTGGTTCACAAACGCGAACTTCATGTTGGATGTTATCCTTTAAAGTCCCTATGAAGACATCAATCTTGTGTTCCTATGGAATATCAATTACCCTTATATTCAATTTTTGGAAGTCCTCAATGTGCTCTGTCACTAAACCCTTTTGTTTGAGATTTATTAATTGGCTAAAGAAGGTGTTGCTCTTTGTATCCTCATAATGTGCTATCATTTCCTCCGTAAAAATTGACCAAGTGACAATTTTTTTATGAGAGCAAAGCCATCAATACCATACAAATGTATTTTTTTATAAATATAAAGTTGAAATGCATACCTTTTGTGTGTTTGCACATTATTGAGATCAAAATATTGCTCCATCTGTAGTATCCATGTTACAGGATCCTTGCCATCAAACTTCCTCATATCCATCTTTGGAATATGGTGGTTCTTTAATCCAACATTGGAGTTTAACAAATCACGATTAACATTTATTTTTTTCTCATCGTGAGTTTCAGGCTACTATCTTTTCGCCATTAGGAAACATTTCTTGTATCAACTTTGCCAAACCTTCGATGTCTACTTTTATATCATTCTTCATGTTTCCCATTTGTTCATCGATCGTAGCTTCCATGTCATCCATCTTAGCTTTTACGCCAAATTCCATGCCATCCATCTTAGCTTCCAAACCATTCATCTTAGCTTCCATGCATTTCTTCAAACCATCCATCTTAGTTTCCATACCTTTCTTCAAAACTTCCATTTCATTTTTTGTTGCCCTTAGCGATAGCAAAATTTGGTTCACTTTCTCTTGGAATTTTGATATCTCATGTTGCATTTCTTCGTCTTCATGAGTCATAGTAGAGACTTATGAAGGCTTAATGGGTGTTGAATTCTTTTTAGGAGGCATTTTAGAACCCAATACTGATATCTATGCTCAATAGGCCTTTGGAATCACCTAGAACTAATTTTTCAAACAAGACTTATGCAATTTGAAAAAAAAATACACACATTTTTCTTGATTTTGAGGAGCTTGATATTGAAACTGAATTATCTCTATGATTTCAGATCTTCAATATCTCAAATTTGGCCCTAAAGTAGCCCTCTGAATCTTCTTTCAAATGCCATAGGTATGACCTGATTTTGATTCTTGAAGAAAAAGTTATGCCCAATATCCTACGATGACCTAATTATGGACTGCTTCAGTAGAGCGAACTTGTACAAATTGCCATGTGTGATTGTTTCCTCCTTCAGCTCTGCAATTGATATAGAGAAAAATAAAGTCCATGTGCTTATGCCCACTTTTTATATAATCCCAATGTGATGCTCAGAGAGAGAGTTATGATGTCTTTCCCACTGTCACCTCTTTGAGATGAAATTCGGGAGCCTGAAACAATCCTAACTTCCACAGATCATATCTCCCAAAATATTGTGAACCAAGATCTAAAATGTTTATAGGAGGTGCCTCAGGCTTTCATCTCCACTCTATGAAAATTTTATCTTTTGAACCCTTATAGAAAAACAGTTATAGAGAAATGTTGCGATGACCTGTTTAGGTTAAATTGAGGAGCCTGTAAAACACCCTAACTTCCACAGATCATATCTCCGAAAATATTGCAAACCAAGCTCTAAAATTTTGCGACGATGTTCCTCAAGATTTTGGCTTCGCACTCTAAAAATTTCAGCTTCCGAATCTTCATAGAAAAATATTTATAGCGAAAATTACACGATGACCTATTTGGAGTAGCAAAACCCTAGAATCCAAAGCTCATATATCAAATGTTATGAAACCAGCTCGAAAAATAGAAGAAAAGAGATATCAACGCCTTATAATTAAGCCACTTCGAGGGGGGAACCTCTAATATATTACATGAATGAACAGTTCTTGGATGATACAAATGAAAAAACCTTCTCTCTATATATAAGAGTCCATGGGGCCACATTGTAATCCTAGTGGGGCCACAATGTAATCATAGCCGACCTAACAATGATAATGTAAGGGCACAATAATAATAATATGGGGGTTACAGGGGTACAACAATAACAATAAGGGGTTACACTAACAACAATAAGGGACTATACTAGTAATATAAGGACCTAACAAAACCTAAATTGACTTCTAAACCCAATTTTGAACCATGAAACTTTGTAACCTTGTCACAATGATGTGATAAAATTTTTGGGTGATAACAGTGGCTCCACTTGGGATAGTGTTCCCTTGTGGTACACTAATAACCAGTAGTTCTAGTGTTGCTATCCATTTTCTTTCCAAAACAAAAAAAACTTTGAAATTGCCAAGCTTTCTCCTCAAGCTCTAATGGCCTTCACTTCGGGCTCAAGCTTGTAGATTTAGCTAGTCATTATTAGCAGAAAAACTCATAAAATGAAATATGTACAATGATATGAATTTTCAACATATTTTTAGGAAGAGTAATGCTTTAAAAACCTGTCATTGACAGATCCTCCAACATATGATTTTCCATCCATCTCTTGTAGTATGTAAGTCTTGTTTCCATGGAGAGAAGCTATCTTAAAAGGACCTTTCCACAAGTTCTCAAACTTACCATGTTTTCCTTTTTCTTCAATTGTGGCCTCCCATTTCAGCACTTCATCCTGAATTTGAAAACTTTCTTCCTTGATCTTCTTATCAAATGTCCTCTTGATTCTGTTTTGAGACTGTTGATCGCTATTATAAACTTCATCTCTCTCATCTTGCAGAGCTATTAACTGATTGATTCTTCTTTGAAATGCATTAGGTTCCTCTTCTAATCCTTGAATCAACTTCATGACGGGTACCCCTAATGATGTAGGAAAAATGGCTTCAGCTCCATATACCAACTCATATGGTGAAGTTCCAATTGACCTTTTTGTGCATATGCTATCAGCCCATAAGGCATACTTCAGCTTCAAATGCCAAGCCTTCTTATTCTCCTGCAACACCTTTTTAATGATCCTCATAATGCTCTTGTTAGAAGATTCAGCAAGACCGTTCCCTTGCGGATAATATGTAGTGGAATGCCCAAGAGTAATATGATATTGATGATAGAAATTGATTAGCTTATTAGACTTAAATTTCTGTGCATTATCAATTATGATCTTCATGGGGCAATCAAACCTAGGCAAGATATTATTTTCCAAAAAATAAATAATAACAAAATCATTTGCTTGCCTAGTTGGGATTGTTTCAATCCATTTGGTGAAGTAATCAGTCGCTGTGAGAATCCAGTGATGCTGACCTGATGATGATGGATGAATCTCTCCAATAAAATCTAGCCCCCACTACTGAAATGGCACTTCCACATAGATAGGCATTAAAGGTAAAGGTACAAGCTTCTTCTTACCATCGAAAATCTGGCATTCATGGCAGGCAGCAATTTTTTTGTAGACATCCTTAAACATTGTAGTACACTAATACCCTGCTCTAAGAATCTTGTTCATTGTGGCCTTCCAATAATGGTGACCTCCATAATCTCCTTTGTGGAACTCCTCAATCACTATATCAGCCTCCTCTTCTAGCAAACAATTCAGAAAAATTCTGCCACTATCCTTCCAAAACAGATTTATGTCAAAAATGAAATATCTCAAGGATTTTAGTCTCACAAATCTTGCCTTAGAATTTATTAGCTCAGCAGGTGCTTTATGATGTTGTAGGACAAAAAAAATATCCTTGTACCAATCCGAAGTGATGTACTTTTCTTCAATAGGAACTAGTTCTTCATCCTCAGTTGAAATTTCTGATATTTCTAGAATTAAGTTCATGTCAAGACAGTCAAATTTTGACTATGCCATCAACTTTGCTAAGCCTTCCCCTTTGACCAATTTTGTTGGCTTAATATCTATATCATATTATAGCAACTTAACAATCCATTTTCCCCTCTTACCATCAGGATTAGCTTGAGTGAGGATGTCTTTCACAACAGTATTAGGAAAAAAGGCCACAATATGAGAATGCAGAATATAAATTCTAAAATCTTTGATAGCCTTCACCAAGGCATAGGCTTGCTTCTCTAAGATATTATACTTCAAATCATAGATATCTAATGTCCTACTAAAGAAGGAAATAGTCTGCTCAATACCTTTTTGTCCCTTTTGTAACAAAACTCTAGCAATAGTATTTTCTGAAGCGAAAGTAAAAACCATAAATTCTTTTGAGAAATCTGGACTGATTAATGTTGGTGCTTGTGTGAGCACCCTTTTGATCTCCTCAAATGAGTTCTTTTCTTCTGCTTTCCACTTAATGTCAACTCCCTTCTTCAGCATCCTTGTTATATCCTTCACAATCTCAGCAAAATTAGGAATAAATCGCCTTACAAAATTTACCTTTCCAAGGAAAGATTGACTCTCCTTCCTGCTTCTTGGCAAATCCACCTTCTGAATTGCATTGACCCTGTTTGGATAAATCTTAATCCCATCTTTAGAAATGATTTTTCCAAGTAATTTACCTGAAGTTAAAGAAAAATAATTTTGGTGGGTTTTAGAGATATGCCAAACCTTCTACACTTCAGCATAATTCTTTCTAGGTGTTTCAAGTGATCTTCTTCCCTCTTTGAGAAGAATATTATATCATCAAGATAAAAAACCATGATCTTGTCCTTCTCTTCAGAAAAAGCAATGTCCATTGCCCTTTGAAAGGTAGCTCCTGCATTCATGAGACCAAATGGCATCTTGGCATACATAAAAGTGCCTAATGGTGTAGTAAAGGTTGTTTTTTCTTGATCATCCGGATGTACAAGGATCTAATTATAACCTGAAAGACCATCAACCATATACATCCTTTGAGAACCAACAATATTTTTAAAAATTTGGTCCATCTTTGGGAGAGGATAATTGTCCTTCAGAGAGGCTTTATTCACATTTTTGAAGTCAATACATATTCTGATTTCTCCACTCTTCTTCCTAACTAGAACCAAGTTTGCAAGCCAATTTGAAAATCTGATTGGGACAATTATTTTTGAATCAAAGATTTTTTTGACCCCCTTCTCAATCAATGGCATAAGAAGTGGGTTAATCCTCCTCAATTTCTGCTTGAAAGGCCCTTCATTTTCTTTAATGGGAATAATATGCTGAATAATGGTGGGGTCATATTCTTTCAAATCAACATAATTCCAAGAAAAAAAATTTATGAATCTCTTCATCATCTGAATATACTTGTACTTCATATCAACTGAAAGAAACTTTGAAATTTTAATCATTTTGGGCATAGCTGCTGTACCAAGATTACAATTCTTAACCTCTTCATCTTCAACTTGTATCTTAGGAGATTTAAAAATATCATTATGATCAAAAAAAAATTCAAGAGGTATGAGACCCTTTGGTATGGAGTTATTCTTTAGCTGCAAAACTTCAGGATTTCCTTTTGATTCAACAAGCATATTTTGCTGATCTACTTGTATATTTTCAAACTCTTCTTTCAACTCAATAAAGTTCTTCACTTGTTGATCATCCTCAAAAAATTGCCAATGAGTAACATTATTAGGGATAGATGGTCTATGGCGAACTTCAACCTCATATTTTTCAGTGGAATGTATGGGAATAATGAAAAGATTTGCAAAGATAGCAAGAGAATCAACAATGGAGTTTTGGTCTCTAGTTTTGACAATGAATGAATAACCTTGGAAGTTTTCCAACATGTCCTAAACTAAGTTTCTATATGCCCTCATCCTTATATCCTTTGTTTGATAAGCACCTTCAACTTGTTTAATGACTGATTCTGAATCTCCAAAAATAGAAATCTTTTGAGAATTCATTATTTTCAAAACTTCTAAACCCAAAATCAAGGATTCATACTTAGCCATGTTATTTGTGCAATCAAATTTCAATTTGTAAGAAAGAAAATTACTTTCATCACTTTGAATTGTGATCCAAATCCCAGCTCCTGCCCCATCTCTTCCTGTCGATCCATCAAAATGTAATGACCACCAAACTTCCACTTCTTTATCACTGACTTGATGATCTTTTGTTTGCTGGTTTTTAGACTGCTGAATTTCAGATTGTTGATTTTATGCTTTCTTCTCATCCTCTGCTTCATTAGTCAACTCATTGAAAAGAATAGCATATCCAAGTTCGGTATCAAGAGCATAAATTGGAAAATTCTGAGGTTTTTCTTTACTACTGACCATGTAAGCCATTCTTGTCTCTCGATACAATCTCCTTTGCTCACCAAAAAAAGGTATGGTGGCATAGGTAAGGTCCATATGCATTGTACCTTTGATTTTCACAACCCATGACCTTGATAATAGCATCCTGAACTTCGGTGGAATGTCTACTACCACGATGTCCATGACCACAGTCTTAGGAGGAACTTGTGTTAGACCAACAACAACAACATCCTTAATTAAACCAATGTATTGAACTCTTTTCGAATCAAAAGAAAACAAGTCCTTATATGGTATAGTTATTTCTAACCCCATCCTTTCCATGATTACTTTGGGCATAAGATTGTGAGAGGCCCCTGAATCCAACATAGCATTATGTAATGTCATGTCATGAATGCTAAGGCTTACATAAAAAGGAGGCACCTCCTCATTCTGTTCATATTCTAATATTAGACCCAAATATATGGTTGGGTGATCCTCTTGCACATTTAAGATATCAGCAGCTCCTGGTTGTGAATTTAACGTTTTAACAATATTGCTTCTATACTCATTGACTTTGCGAATCTCACCAAAAGGTACTAGAATTTTAATCTTATAAATTTCATTTTCCAAATTGAAAAAAGAAACAGATTTTTCAGCTTCTTTGATAGGAGGAAGAGCTGGCATATATTTCTTACCTTCAACGACCTTAGGAGCATATTTCTTACCATCAGAAACCTTAGGTGTATCTTTCTTAGGTTTTTTTTTGTTTGCAATGACAGGCACATTTCTATTTCTGATATTGTACTACTTTTGCATTTCAAAAATAGCATGTTGATACCCTTTGAGATAATCTGATGGTTCCTCTCCATGATTTCTTTGATTTGATTCATCATGTTCCTCTTTAGTCAAGAAAATTCTAGAAATTTCTTCATCAAAACAGTGAATAGACTCTTTAGGGATTTCAGTTTCATCTTCTTCATCAACTAATTTCTGTTAGAAAGGAGGTCTCATTGGAGGATCAGGCTGTTGATTTCTGTTTTCTCTTGGTCTCTGCTGATTCTGAGGTCTCTTGAACTGAGGGTTTCTAAACTGAGGTTCATGTTGTGCAGGATGGACAGAGGTATTCCCAAGCGCCAACCTATCCATCAACTTTTCCATTTTTTTCATCATTGAATCAAACTTATTATAAAAAATAGAGGTAGAAGGCTTCTCTTCTTATTTTAACTTAGTCTTACCCATTTTTTTACTTTTTGGCTGCTATCTTGTTAACCTCCACCTTCACTGCATCATTTTTCATTTCAGCAAGTGTATGGGGATTCTCTCTCTCTAAGCAATATAGAAAAGTCATAATGAAAAGCTTCGGCATATCTCATCTGAGCTAAGCTTGTGAAGGTTTTAAATGGGCAGGAATAGAGTCATAAGCCTTATTAAACCTCTTTGAAATGTTTTGAACAGTTTCATCAATAGCTCTTCTTAAACTGTTATACTTAGTGAGGGCTTGTACTAGATTAGTTCTATTTCCCCATTTTGTCAAAAAGGTATCTTTAAACTCA
Organism: Pinus albicaulis; assembly: GCA_034641835.2. Lineage (NCBI taxonomy): Eukaryota > Viridiplantae > Streptophyta > Pinopsida > Pinales > Pinaceae > Pinus > Pinus albicaulis. Next base: position 150,837,737 of record CM076571.1, on the reverse strand, counting down.
TTACAATTATGCATACTTCCAGGATTAAGGGCTTTGAAACACTTTCTAACTTCACCAGTAAAACTCTGAGCAAACAATCTCAACCTAACATCTTCATGATCAACCTCCTCCATGTCTATAAAATCGTTAAATTGGTCTACATGTTCCTTTGTTGTAATCTCTTCATCACTTCCCCAAGTTTTTATTATAGCATCATATTTGCTAGGGAGGTCATGTAAAACAGCTGGAAGAACAAGAGGGGCGTATCTAGCAGGTGCAGTAGGTGGAGGAGGTACATTTGCAGCCATGGTAAAAGGGACTGTGGTAGCTTTTGGGATAATAGCAGTAGAGGATGAAGAACTGTTATGAGGAGGAATGTTTGGTCTTTTTTGTCCACTAACAATTAAACTCCAATCAGGAAGAGGTAAACCAGCTTTAATTTTCAACAAGACTTCAAAAAGGGTCAATCTCTTTCAACTTATTTAAAGACTCTTTCCAACAACAACTCAGAAGTAACAGCTTCCCAAAACTCCTCTTTGCCTTCCTGTGTTACTAGGGATGAGGTATCGATGCCTCTCTTATGAAAGTCTAAGATGATTTCAGTTAATCCTTTTTCACATTCAGACCTAAACAAGATTTCGTAGATTTTATCATCAACTCTTGTATCTTTAGGACTTCTTAATATTTCAGAGGACAAGGATTTCGAATGTGATGAAGTACCTGATATTTCATAAATTCTTTGACTGCCTTTGGAAATAGTGTTCGGATTGTCCACGATGGTAGGTGGATCTGGGTCAAGATTACTCCTAGTGTATCTCCTTCTCGAAGCCACCTTTGATCATATAAATTTTGAATTGAGTCACCAAGGTAGATGCAGCCTTAAAAAGCTTCCTGAGCTCCTACTACCTTCAGAAGTTCAGCTTCAAAATTTTGGGAAAGTATAATCTTCAGGCTCCCAGAAGACACACCAAAATGTTATCACAAAATTGGATCTGATAGGTTGCTTGATTAGTCAACTTCATGTGACTATTTCAAACCTAAAGTTTTTTCGGAGGCTTAGCCTCTTCAGCCTGAGAGGGCTCTCTCAAGGGTTAATTATTTGGATAAAAATATATATGGCTAACTCTATTTGAGTAATGAACATATAAATGATAGATATAGGTTGAGAATCACCTTAGCATGTCGAGATTCAAAAAGATGATGAGCTTAGTGAAAAGAGTCGCCTTCACTAAGTGGACCCGCAGGCTATTTTTGGCGCAAGTCTATTTTAGACTATGTCTATTTTTAGACATGTCGATCATATTTCAGAAGTTGCAGGATGCTATTTGTGGATGGTTGATCAAGTTGGAAAAATAGATGAAATTATGTTTTTTGTATCATTTGGTGAAGTCTATTTATGAACACAATCTAAAATAGATGCATGTCGATTATTATAAATTCAATAACAATCGTACTCACTTTAAGCAGATAACTTATTTCGAGCACTTCAATTCAGCTTCAAATAGACAAAATGAACAAATGATGTGGCACATCAGCTGACAGAGGGAATTACGCTATTCCTAAGGGTTTACTGGAGCTAATGCATGGAGGGCTCAGTTAGAACTCAAGTGGCAAAGTTATGACACAGTTGGAAGAAGTAGTTATGGAGTTGTATTCAGTTTAACTCAGTTAGACTTAGTTGAGCTAGTTGTATCTAGTCTAACCGATTGATACACTAGTGAGAGTGGAGTGAATTAATTAGTTAATTAATTCATAAATAATAAATCATTAATCAACCGAAAAATACATCGCTTAATCATAAAGGCGCTCATGGAGACCATGGGGAGACAGTAGAAAGGGAAAGATGTACTATCCTATTGTGACTATGCCATGACCCATCGATTGCATCACACACTCGGGCAATATGCCAACGAGGATTATACTACCAAGGATGCAGAAGTAATTCTAATTCATTCGCAGCCATTTCTTCACAGAGATTGCATGTTGGAGGGCAAAGTTAAAGGTGGTAAAAATAGCATGGATTTGAAAGATTAGTCAGACAGTGTATGACGATTGTACTGTACTAAGGGCTTGTGATAAGCTTTGTATGTTTGTATGAGATTGTCATATGATCTCCATGTTACATAATATATAGTTGGGGTTTTCAGCTTTAGGCTTTCCCGGTTAAAAACTGTGTTATGTGCAATTGAATATTTTTGTTTATGCTTCACATGTGTGTGCAATTAATTTTTCCCCAAAAGATTAACAAGTGGAATAGATTCAGTATCTTGCATAAATTTAAATAGTGTGAGATCAGGTGGATCTTGGACATATGCATGCTTAGTGCATATAATTTCTACATGGTATCAGAGGATTTTTTATTGAAGATTGCAATTTTGAAGTGAGTTTGTGCTGGTGGACAATTCAAATTTGCTACAGAAAATTCTTGGTGCAGAAATCGAGTATACATTGAAATGTCTTTCAACAGGTTGAGATTAGAGTATGCCCTTGATGGGAGCTCGAATTACATAGCCTGGAAGGATAGGATGGAGGCGGTGCTGGAGGATAATGAGCTGAAGGATTTCATCGATAGCGATGTTCCTAAGCCGGGATCTAGCGATGTTGCATTACTTGATGCATGGAAAAATAAGACTGCAAAGACAAGGAGGATTCTGTTGGAAGGTGTGAAGGACCATATTGTGTCTAGCCTTCATGGGAAAGCCACTCCATTCTTAATTTGGAAGGCTTTGAAAGACTTGTTCCAAAGCACAAGTGACCAGAGGAAGTTGGCGCTTAAAGATAAGCTTAGAAAAATAAAAAAGGAGGAAGGCGGCAGTATTCCAAAATACCTCACAAAGTTTGTCCACTGCAAGGATGAGCTGGGAAGTGTGGGGGTTATTTTTGATGAAGAAGATTTGGTGAGCTTGGCTCTCCTGGGGCTTCCGAAGAGTTGGCATAGCTACGAAGACTCTGTCAATGGACGAGAGAAACTGCCAGGATGGGAGCGACTTTGGTCAGATCTTGTGCAGGAGGAGATAAGGCGGGGTACCAGGGATGGATCTTCACTAGAGAATGAAGATGAAGAGAATTGTGCTTTGGCTGTGAAAGCAAGGAAAGGGAAGGGGAATAAAAATCCTTCTAAATCCGGTGCGAAAGAAAGAAGCAGGACTTGTCCAAAATGAAGTGTTTTCACTGTCATGAGCATGGAAATTTCGCCACTAACTGTCCACAGAAGAAGAAGAATAAGTAGGCTACTGGATCTGTAGCTGGAGAGGCCTTAGCCTCGCAATTTGAGCTGGATTTTTCCTTGATTACATGCTTGGTTTCAAGCTACATGGGATCGGTGTGGTCTCTTGATAGTGGTGCGTCTTTCCATATGACGGGAGACAAAGCGTTGTTTAGTGACTTGGAGGAGAAGGACCTCCTGATGCATATAGAGATGGGCGACGATGGTCGGTACAGTGCGATTGGCATTGGGACCATTGCCTTTGAGAGGGAGTCTAGTAATCCATTATTGTTGAAGAATGTCATGCATGTTCCAGGTCTGAAGAAGAACTTGGTCTCAGTCGCAATATTGGAAGATAGGGGTTATGATGTTGTTTTCAGTGAGGGAAAATCCTTCCTTCGACATAAAACAATGGGTAAAACCAAGAAGATAGGGGTTTGAATTAATAATCTCTACAAGGTAGAGGTAGATGGCTATGCTGCAATGGTGGGAAAAGCAGAAGAAGTGGTGAGCTGGGATGAGGGCGAATTATGGCACAGGAGATTGGGCCATCTTCACCATGGCACTTTGAAGATTTTGCAACAAATTTCTACTAGACTTCCCAAGGGTACTCTTGCGCGGTCAGATCAGTGCAAAGGATGTAAAATGGGTAAGTTTGTGAAGACCACTTTTCATGAGAAGGAGAACCGTGCTTCGGTGATCCTGGAGAGAATTCACACAGATGTGTGTGGACCATTCTCGGTTGCTTCAATAGCAAAAAACAGGTATTATGTGATATTTTTGGATGAATTTTCTCGTAGATGCTGGATCTTCTTCATGCAGAAGAAGATTGAAACGTTCTCAAAGTTCTGTGAGTTCAAGCCATTGGTGGAGAAGGAGTCGGGGAAGCAGGTGAAAGCTTTAAGAAGCGATAATGGTGGTGAATACATCTCTGGTGAATTCAAATACTTCTATAGCAAAGAAGGAATTCAAAGAGAACTCATAGCACCTCATAACCCAGAGCAGAATGGGGTCGTGGAGAGAAAGAACATAATGATTGTGGGTGCTGCACGAGTGATGCTGCATGACCAGGGCCTACCAATGCACTTGTGAGCGGAAGCATGCAACACTACGGTTTATGTGCAAAACCGTTGTCCTCATAGAGTACTTGGCATGAGTACACCCGAGGAAGCTTTTACTGGTAAGAAGCCTGATATTTGTCATTTGAAGATTTTTGGCTCACCTGTTTAAATTCATGTGACGAAGGATGTCAGGAAGAAGTTGGTGCCGACTGCAGAAGTTGGGATATTTGTGAGGTACAGAAAAACACCCCATAACTATCATGTGTATTTTCCAAAAATTCGGATGACTGTTATGTGACGGGATATAAAATTCAATGAGGTGAAAGCCATGAGGTTTTTGCTTGAGAGGGAGCTACACTTGCATGTGGAGGAGGAACTTCTTGTTCCCAAAGATGAGCCTCTGGATGTGGATCAGCCACAGGAGGAGATTCAAGGAGTGGAGGAGTCCACTCATGCAGAACCAAACATCAAACAAGGCAGGAAGCGTACCACAGAAGCTAAGAGACTGAAGGTGGATGCGGCACATAATGTAGGAGTTCCTACATCACAGCGTAGACAGAAACAGTCACCTGACTGATATACTGGATACATGGCTCTTATGAGCAAGTGTATTGTGATATAGCCATATTCTTTTGAAGAATCAGTGTAGGAGCCCACATGGGTAGATGCCATGGTGGATGAGTATGACTCCATTGTTAGAAACAGTGCTTGGGAGATTGTTCTAAGGCTGGTGGGAAAATAAGTTTTAGGATCAATATGGATCTACAAGGTAAAGCAAGCTGTTGATGGGAGTGTCGAGAAGTATAAGGCAAGATTTGTTTCCTGGGGCTTCTCACAGATCGAGGGGATTGACTATGAAGAACAATTTGCACCTATCGCATGATATTCTTCCATACAGACCATCTTTTCTCTCTCAGTGCAGATGGGTTGGCACATTCATCAGATGGATGTGAAGACGACATTCCTTAATGGGATCATTGAGGAAGAGGCGTACATTGAGCAGCCTGAAGGATTTGAGATCTTCACCAATGAGTCGCATTTGCGCAGGCTCAAAAGAGCATTTTACGGGCTGAAACAAGCACCCCGTGCTTGGTACACTCGGATCAATAGCTATTTCACTAGACTTGGCTTCACCAAGAGTGAGGCGGATGCAAACTTGTACTAGATTGTGGTTGAGGGTAAGCTTTTAATCATTGTACTTTATGTTGATGATTTAATACTAACAGGTGATGAGCAGTTGATACACTCATGCAAGGCAGATCTTGCAAAGGAGTTTGAGATGAAGGGTTTGGGCCTCCTTCATTGTTTCCTTGGATTGGAAATATTGCAGCGGGAAGGTGAACTGTTTGTGTCTCAAGGAAAGTATGCCTAGGAGATATTGGAGAAGTTTCACATGCAAGGCTGCAAGCCTATCAACACTCCTCTTCTAGGAAATTGGAGGAAAGAGGATGCTACATCTTGCTTTAAATGATGCCAACGTTTTTAATAATGGGGCCAGGGTTCGCTCATGTATTTAGTCAATACAAGACCGTACATATGCTATGCGGTGAAACAACTTTCACAAGCGATGGTTAAGCCTACTAAGCTCTTTTGGAAGGCAGAAAGCACAAATTTTAGATATCTTCGTGCACACTGGAAAGTATGGTTTATGGTTCGGCATGACACCAGTGAAAGTCGTACGGCTTCACACGGATGCAAATTGGGAAGGAAGCCCAACAGACGGAAAGAGAACATCAGGCGGGATTTTCAGTATCGAATCTATGACAGTTTCTTGGTACAACAGGAAAAAAATATCTGTGGCACTCAGTTCAGCAGAAGCAGAATACATGGCAGCAAGTTTAGCTGCATGTGAGGCTATCTGGATGAGGAAGATTATGGTTGGTTTGTTCGGTTCACATTTAGATCCCATGGTGATTCATTGTGATAATAAGAGTTGCATTAAACTCTCGGTTAATATTGTGTTTCATGATAGATATAAACATATTGATATCCGGTATGATCATATTAGAGATTGTGTGCAGCAGAAGATCATGTTGCTTCAATACATTTCCACGGAGGATGAGGATGCAGATATTCTGACGAAGGTGCTCACCAGGAGCAAATTCAAATACCATAGAGGCAGGATCAGGGTGAAGGATAATCCCTATCTTGTTGAGAGGGAGTGTTGAGATTCAACAAGATGATGAGCTTAGTGAAAAGAGTCGCCTTCACTAAGTGGGCCCACAAGCTATTTTTGGCTCAAGTCTATTTTTAGACTATGTCTATTTTTAGACATGTCGATCATATTTCAGAAGTTGCAGGATGCTATTTGTGGATGGTTGATCAAGTTTGAAAAATAGATGAAATTATATTTTTAGAATATTGGGCGAAGTTTACTTATAGATCGTCAATCTAAAAATAGATGCATGTCGATTATTATTAGCTCTTAATAATAATCAGACTCTAAACAACAATCTCCTATTTTCGAGCATTTCGAAATGCTGGCATGCATGGCACAAAGAGGGCCGATAGAAGGAATTACGCTATTCCTAAGGGTTTACTCTGGAGCCACGTGCGGAGGACTCAGCTTAGAAATCAAGTGGCACAGAAAGTTATGACACAGTTGGAAGAAGTAGTTATGGAGTTGTATTCAGTTTAACTCAGTTAGACTCAGTTGAGCTAGTTGTATCTAGTCTAACTGATTGACACACTAGTGAGAGTGGAGTGAATTAATTAGTTAATTAATTCATAAATAATAACTCATTAATCAACTGAACAATACAGCAGTTAACTACAGTGCATGGCAGTTTCAGTGGAGACCAGTGGAGAGATAGGTGAAAGGGCAAGATAGACTATATGTTGTGACTATAGTGATGCATTGATTGCATCCAACACTCAGTGGAGATGCCAATGAGGATTGCGTAGTGCAATCAAGGGTAATTCGAATTCATTTAGAGCTATTCTTCAGCAGGGATTGCGCAATGGAGGCAGGCTAGCAGGTGGCAAATATCAGTGCATGGATTTTCAAGATTGGTCCTTATTAGTGTATGACGATTGTACTGTACTGAGAGCTTGTGATAAGCTTTGTATGCTTGTATGAGATTGTCATATGATCTCCATGTTACATAATATATAGTTGGGGTTTTCAACTTCAGGCTTTCCCGGTTAAAAACTGTGTTATGTGCGATTGAATATTTTTGTTTATGCTTCACATGTGTGTGCAATTAATTTTTCCACAAAAGATTAACAAGTGGAATAGATTCAATATCTTGCATAAAGTTAAATAGTGTGAGATCAGGTGGATCTTGGACATATGCATGCTTATTGCATATAATTTCTACATAGCATGTACACATTGGGCTTATGGAGTCAAATAGTTCAGTAATCCAATGAATCTACTTAACATGGAAGTTGAGGCATATCAGAGTTTTAGTCAAGAGATAAACACATATGAAACTGTAAAAACACAGTCAATTCTATGAGTATTTATTATTATGACAAACTTGGCTTCCTTTATTGTTGGAACTGTCCATTTGAAAAATTGCTCTGCACTACTTGGAGTTTCACAAATAGAATCAGTTTGTCCTTTCCACAGTGCCTTCATTATTTTAAACTGTGCTTTCTAGCCCTTTTTCTCATGATAACAATTTCCTGGTTTACCAACCTCAATTTTTCCTTAAGATGCCAAAACTCTGTTTTCTCTGTCATTTCTTCTTTTCCCCTCTTTGTTTTGCTGGCTGTATGCTTCACTGTAGGTGATGAGAGATCAAAAACTTCTTTAGGAGCTTTAGGTGTTTCAGTGGGATTATGAGCTTCCTTGTTGCCTTCCTTAAGTTTCATAGCATGCCTAGTCATAGAATTTCTTGCTTGAAATATGAAAGTTGCATCTTCCCCAATGAACTCTAGCTTTTTGGAAGACTTGGCCCTTTTCAGTTTATGCTCATCCATCCCAATGAACTCAGCTTAAACAATGGGTGTCTCCTCTATCTCAATAGCATGAAGAATGTCCTCTAGATTTCCCTTTCTTACTGGGCTGTCCTTTGTAGCAACTGTCTTTCCTTTTGATGCCATTGCTTGGCTTCTAGTTACTCTTTTGATTTCCTACTTACTAACAACTTGTTTCTGTTTTGCATCTTTAACAACCTTTGACCTCAGTTTTGCAGGTGATGGACTTGGTGTATCAAGATTTTGTATTTTCTCTGTGAATATTCTTGTCTCCTACCATACTTTTCAAAAGACCTGTCAGCTTCGCTTGATAAATTGTATCAGCCTCGCTTGAATATATGTAAAAACAACCTCGCTTGATAAATTTGTATCAGCCTCGCTTGATAGGTGTAGAAAACCTTTGTATGAAATGGCCACAGGTTTGGTTTAACACTTCAGAGATCAAACATTTCGAATGTAGGCAAAGGAAAACGACAATGACCAATTAGGAAAGATTTTGAAATTTAAAATGTCATCTCATAACTAAATGATGCCTCATTCATAACTTATAATGACAATGATGACTGCAGACGTGGGTGAGTACATCGAACTTCATCATTACCTCACTCATCATACCACTAACCTACCCTTTCCAAACATTTTCTGACATTTTACAGCTCATCTGACAAGAAAATTATAAATCCGCACTTTTGTAGTGTCGTAGTGCAATTTTTCATGTTTGCGCTACGAAACTATCAGATTTTTCGTAGTGCAAAACAACTTTTTTCAATGGGTGGCGCTACGAAAACATGGTTTTTTTGGCTAATTGAACAGTTTTGACCCGAAACTTTAGGAAATGACCCACAAATGAAAATAATGAGTATTTGACATGAAAGAAGTTTAGAAAATACTTCATTTGAATCTAAGGATGAGATTTAAACCATAAAAATCTAAAACATACCCTTGACCAAACATAAATTGACTTCTAAACCCAATTTTGAACCATGAAACTTTGTAACCTTGTCACAATGATGTGCTAAAATTTTTGGGTGATAAAAGAAGCCAATGAGTAAAGGAGTTTCTCAATACAGGTTCTAGAGATAGCGAACCAGTGTTATCAAAAGACCGAGCTCAAAGGAGAGAACGCTTGGTGAGGTAGTTGTAGTAGGTATGGATATTTGCTGAGAAAGAGAGGCTTAGTGTAGTCCACAAGTGAAAAATATGGAGTTCACAAGAGACAGAAGAATGACTACTGATAGTCATAGTAAAGGTTCAGAGAGAAGCCACACCAGAAGAAGGGTGGATAAATATGCCAAGGTGAAAGGCATAAAGAAGATGAGTCAAGAAGAGATTGACAGAGAGAAAGTTGAGATAAGTTTCCATCTTGAGTTATTGATGGAAATGTTACAGATGAATAAGGGAGAGCAGAGGTATGGTTGGATTATGAGAAGGAAATTCAAATCACATAGGTTGTGAGTGAAGTGGGAGGATAGAGTGAATGCTCAATTGAAGGAAGAGTTACTCAGAATAAGTGAGTATGCGGAGAAATTTTTAGTATGTGAACCTATTAATTTTGGACAACTACGTCCAAAATCCATGTTGTGATGCTCATATGAGGATGCCAATATTTTTATTGGATTCCTCTTTCAGAGAGGTGCAAGATCATTCTAAATATCATCTTGATTCGATGAGCATAACATTTATTTTTAATTTATTCAAAATATGTGCAGGTCGGCCATAAATGAAATGTAGGCTTGAAGCGCCAAGTGTTGTGTCACACACCCTCACTGATGGATATAAGAAGGTCAACGTTTGAGTTCATTTTCACTCATCCATCATCACACATTCTCTATCCTCATCTGATTGGTTCGATCATCACTTGGAGTCTCTTCTTCTCCACACGTGGGGAACACAACAAAGCGATTTTCTATTTTCGGCCTAGGGTTTCTTAGCGCAGATTTGACTAGCATTGACTTTGGTCAACACATGGTCGAACTAACCCAAATATGTCCTAGAATTCTTATTTCTGTAGTTCGCATTTATTAGCACAAAAATCGAGGCTAGATGTTGACTTTGACTCAGCTGCATTGACTTTTTGCTGCTGTTGTTTTGCGTTGACCATTGAATGGGACAACCTTGACTTTAGTTGACTTTGGGCTGACTAATATAGCTATCCTAGAGGGTTGTGTGACACTTCTGGTTGGCTGACCGTGTTGAAACTTTGCTGGTTGAAGCATCCTATTGACCGTCGTAATGCACCAACACACATATATATTTTTGGTTTGTCTTCTATTGATCTACTGGTATGTTCTATCAGCATTTTACTTTCTTTTTTATGTGGTTGTTGTCTAATATTGGGGATAAAAGGTAAATTTTCATCAAGCATAGAACATCTACAAAAACTTACATGGTATCAGAGTTGAGGTGAAGACAAAGCCCAAGTTTGTATCAATCACCGAAGAAGAGCATGGGTACCTCAAACTACAATGGCTTTAAAGTTGATGAAAAATTGATTGGGAAGGAAGACTTCCATGCCTGGAATATGACTTTGGATCTTATTTTGGAAGATCAAGATGTCATGGATTATGTGTAAGGTCATATCCAAGAGCCTCCATCCACTGCACTTGCTTCCACCAAGTCAAAGTATAAGAAGGGGGAAATAAAAGCAAAACTGATGATCAGGGACTCAATTCATAAGAGTCTGGTTGCCTACATCTCTAAGCTGGGAACATCCAAGGAGATGTATGATAATTTGGTCAACATTTTCAAGGCCAACAATGCAAATCAAGTCCTATTCTTTAAGAATCAACTGAAGAATTTGAAGAAAGGAAAGGATGAATCCATTCAATCCTATTTTCTGAAGTTGATCGAAATCAGAAATAATCTTCTGGCCATTGGGGAGACAATAGCTAATCGAGAAATGGTTCTCACCGCACTTAGAGATCTCTCCTCTTATTGGCATGTATTCAATACTACCATTCTCAATAAAAATGTGATACCTAATTTTGACGAAGTACTATTGAGATGCGTACAAGAAGAGACAAGGATCGATGAAGGAATATGAAAATGAAGGAAATTTTGCCTTCACTGCTCATGCTAAGAAGAAGAACTTTGGTGGTCCTAGGAACAAAGGAAGAGTAGGGGCTCAAGGAAAGAAAGGAATATGTTACACATGTAACAAGATCGACCACTATGCTAGAGATTGCCCTAATAGAAGGGATTCTCCCAGGGATGATGATAACAACAACAAAAACTAGAGGGATGGAAATCAAAGGAACAACAGGTTCAAAGGGAAGAGGAAGGCACCCTCTGGTGGAAATGGGAAACCTTTCAAAAGGTCGAGAAATTCCAGATATGAGGAATCTAATTTTGTTGATGATAAAAGAAATGAATTCTTTCTTGTATCTGCCCTCTCTGCTGCATCTCCACCCGACACTATGGATGTCTAGTTGATAGATAGTGGTGCCTCAAGGGACATCATTAGGTTCAAGGAAGCACTTTCTGACATGGTTGAGAAGGATGTTAATTTGAAAATTATCCTTGGAGATAATGCCACATATCCCATGAAAGAGTCAGGGACTATGACCCTCCACTTGTCTCAAGGTCAAGTCCTCTACCTGCAAGATGTACTATATGTACCTGACTTGAAGAAGAACCTTGTGTCTATTTCGACCATGGAAGACAAAGGTTTCAATGTGGCATTCATTGATAGGAAGGTGCGCATATGGAAGAAGAGTTTCAAGAAAGCTATCACGAGTGGTTTTAGAGTTGATACACTATACCAGGTTGGAAGAAGTCCACTGGGAGCGATGACATGTGATACTATCCGACAGACCGATAATGGCACTGAATATGAGACGAACAAGTTCAAAAAATTTTGCAGAGAAGCTGGCATCAAGAGGGAGACCACAACTGTCTATACTCCTGAGCATAATGGTGTTCCTGAAAGAAAGAACAAGACCATTGTGGAAGTTTCCCATGCCATGCTATGTGACCAAGGTCTATCGAATTTTCTATGGGGAGAAGCTACGAACACTGCTGTGTACATACAAAATCGATGCCCGCATTCTGCAATGGACTCCAAAACTCCCAAAGAGGTTTTCTCTGGTAAGAAACCTGACGTCTCACATTTTAGAGTTTTTGGATGTCATGTTTATTTTCATGTACCAAAGAAGAAGAGGAGTTGGCTGGATGATTCTGGAAAGAAGGGAATGTTTGTGGGCTATAGCGAAAATTCGAAGGCCTTTAGAGTCTATGTGCCTGGTCAAAGGGAAGTGGAGATATGACACGATGTTACCTTTGACAAATATGCTTTCGTAAGGAAAGTAATATAACTTTCGAGATCTGAGGAAGATCATGAAGCAAGGCCTGGAAATCAAGAAGAATCGAAGGATGAGATGATGCCCGATGTTGAAGGACCGATGGACCCTATTGATCCACCTCCTTCAATGAGGAAAATACCATCATGGCTTAGGGACACTCTTGAGGATGCCGAGAATCATATGGCCCCAAGGGGGACATTCCATGAAAGCAAGATTTTGAATAGATACCAAGGGTATCTAGCAGCCATGAGTATAATCGTACAAGTTGAGCCTGGATCTTTTGAAGAAGTCATAAAGCATCAAGTCTGGAAGGATGCTATGTAAGAAGAATATGAGTCCATTATGAAGAATGATGTCTAGGATGTGGTTCCAAGGCCGGAGGACAAAGCATTTGTCACCTTGAAATAACTCTATAAGATCAAGCATGGACCTTATGGTAGTGCTAAAAAGTTCAAGGTAAGATTCGTTGCTCGTGGCTTCTCTCAAAAGGAAGGCATAGACTATGATGACATATTTTCACCTATGGCCTGATATACCACCATCCGATCTATCATAGCCCTTGCTGCTATGCAAGGATGGGATCTTCATTAGATGGATGTTAAGACCACATTTCTATATGGTGTGATAAAGGAAGAGGTGTATGTGGAGCAACCTATGGGGTTCGATGTCCAGGATCGGGACACCCATGTTTGCAGGTTGAAGAAAGCCCTCTATGGGTTGAAGAAAGCACCTAGATCTTGGAACGAGAGGATAGATAGCTACCTAATGAAGCTGGGCTTCACTCGTAGCAATGTTGATTGGAACCTTTACTTCAAGGTTGATAGAGAAAAGCCTCTCATTTTGGTGGTGTATGTGGATGACCTATTCATGATAGGTGCTGACCCTGTCATTCATCAGTGTAAGAGGGAGCTCATTGCTGAGTTCGAGATGAAGGACCTAGGACTGATGCATTACTTCCTAGGCCTAGAGGTTTGGCAGAGACTTGGCGATATTTTCCTTTCTCAAGGAAAATATATTGTGAAGCTTCTGGAAGGATCTGGAATGGTGGACTGTAAGTCTGTGTCAACACTGATGGAGCTCAACTTGAAGAAGTTGAGTGGCAGCATTGCTGGGCCCATGCTAGAAAATCCTACTGAGTATCATCAACTTGTAGGGGCCCTGATGTTCTTAGTGAACACCTGTCTGGATGTATGTTGTACAGTGAACACTTTGAGTCAACACATGATTGATCCTCATAACATTCACTGGGTTGGTGCTAAGAAAATCTTGAGATATCTCTAGGGAACGATAGACCATGGGCTAAGATACACTTTCAGGAGCATGAAATTCCATGGATATACTAATGACGTTTGGGCTGGTATTGTGGTGGATCGCAAGGGCACATCTGGATGTTTCTTCACACGTAGGTCTGCTTCGAGTAGGAAGCAGATGCCGGTATCCTTGAGCAGCGCTGAGGCTGAATACATTGCAGCATGTATGGCCTGTTATGAAGTCACTTGGTTGTGAAAGCTCTTCAGTGAGATGTTCGAGCATGTGCTAGATGCCACCATTATCCTTTGTGATAACCAGAGGGGGATTCGTTTGTCAGAGAATCTCGTGTTCCATGATCAATCCAAGAATGTTTATGGCTAGTACTACTTTATCTGGGATATGGTACGACGTAGTGCCGTAAGGCTCGATCATATAGGAATTGATGAGCAGGTCACAGATATTCTCGCAATTCCCTTGGGTAAGGTCATGTTCCTAACCTTCCATGAGAATCTTGGAATCGTGGAATGGCCCTATTCTAAGGGTCTTGTTGAACGATGAGCTCTTGGAGCTCTGGGGGGTTTTGGGGATAGCTTCTCAGAGCTATAAGCACTCACAGAACCTTGTGGTGCTTTTGCCCTACCGTTATGATGTTGAGTTGGTTCACCTCTCATGATCTATGCCCGTATGCATCCTACCCATTAAGTCCCGGACTCACAGGAAGTACCTCTCATTTGGCCAGTGAGGTGGGAAAAGCTAGAGACCAGTAGCAAATACCGATGGATGCATAGAAGAGTTTTTTACTCTCTATGTCTAGGATGACATGTGTCCAACCACTTGATCTAGGATCAAGTCTAGTGAGGTTTCGGACCTCCAACTGACTTCGGGTCAGGTAAACCAACTTTGGGTTGGTATGTGACTCTTTTGAGTCCTATTGAGGTTTCAGACCTTTGGGCTGAATTTTTCAGCCGGGAATTATGTCTTTGTGACTAACCCACTTTTTTTCTCAAATAAAGAAGCCAGCAAAGCAAGTTTCGGTGGGATGACGCACAATGTTTGGATGGCACAGGTGAATGGAGTTCTCCCTAGTTGAGAGGGAGAGTTAATTTTGGAAAACTAGGTCCAAACTCAATGTTGTGATGCTTAGATGAAGATGCCAATATTTTTATTAGATTCCTCTTTCAGAGAGGTGCAATATTGATCTGAAGATGATCTTGATTTTATGAGTATAACATTTATTTTGAATTTATTCAAAATATGTGCAGGTCAGCCAGAAATGAAATGTAGGCTTGAAGCCCCAACAGTTGTGTCACACACTCTCACTGATGGACATAAATAGGTCAATGTTGGAGGTCATTTTCACTCATGCATCATCACACATTCTCTCTCCTCATCTAATTGGTTATTCATCACTTGGAGTCTCTTCTTCTCCACACGTGGGAAATGCAACAAAAGGATTTTCTGTTTTCGACCTCCGGTTTTTCAGCATAGATTTGACCAGTGTTGACTTTGGTCAACACATGCTCAAACTAACCCAAATATGTCCCAGAATTCTGATTTCTACACTCAGCATTTATTGACACAAAAATCGAGGCTGGATGTTGACTTTGACTGGGCTACATTGACTTTTTGTTGTTGTTGGTTTGTGTTGACCGTTGACTGGGACAACATTGAATTTCGTTGAATTTGGGTTGACTGATATAGCTATCCAAGAGGGTTGTGTGACACTTGTAGTTGGCTGAGCGTATTGAGACTTTGCTGGTTGAAGCATCTTGTTAGCTGTTGTAACACACCGACACACATATATATATTTGGCTTGTCTTCTATCGATCTACTGGTATGTTCTATCAACATTTTACTTTCTTGTTTATGTGATTGTTGTCTGATATTGGGGATAAAAGGTAAAGTTGCATCAAGCATATAACATCTACAAAAAATTACAGAACCAGAACATGGCCCATTGATTTCTGAAAGTAATGAAGAGATAGAGGAAAATCTTACAGAGGATCTGAATCATATGAAACATTCAGAGAAGCAAGAAGACCTGATGGTTGAAGCATCAAGTGAGACCGCAAGGTATTATCTTTTTAAAATTGATAATTTGTGTATGTTGCAAGTGAAATATATAATGATGGACAATTTTTGGGTATTGTCAAAGAAGAAGAAGCAGAGAGACATAATTTGAATTCTATTTTAAATAAGAAGGATGAGACAGTTAGGTATCATGAGGAAGATTATACACAATTGGAGGAAGATATCAAGCATACAAATTTAACGCTTGAGGAAGCTAACAGGGATATTTTATTGTTAGAAAATATTTTAAGGGAGTCTGAGTCAAGCCATGGATTGACACCTCAGGTAAATGATTTAATTTTTAGTAATCTTGATGAAGAAATGAGGTTTCTTGAGGGATGCATAGGTAGATATGTGAATGAGGAAGATTTAGTCAGCCCAGAAGGACAGATGGAAGTGTCACATATCAGTGACAAAGAGAAGAATAGTAATGAGGAGGAAGATGGGGCAAATATGTCTCATGCTAAAGAAGAATCAGTCTTACAACTGAAGGAGACTGAACTGACTACGAGGATTAGTCAAGGAGATGAAGGACAACTATGGGATGTTTTCAAGGAAAAGGAGGAGAGTTATGTTGGAATTGATATGCGACATAGTGATAAGGTGTTTGAAAGGAATCAGGTAGAAAGTGAATTGATGAACTGTTTTTTGGAAGCATCTGAGTATGATGTTTTTATTAAAGGTATTGAACAGAGGTTGTTTGGAGATGAGATGAAAGTTCAGAAACAACAAGAGAGTAAGAATGTAAGGGTGGTAGTAAGAATCCAACAACTCAAAAGTGAAGGTATCAAACAATAGTTTGAATATGAATGGAGAGAGTGCAACAAAAATTGGCAGAGTGAGTACCAGTCAGAAGATAAACTGGACATGGATATTGAAAGAATAAGAATGTCGATGATGAAAGTGTCTCAGAAGAAGATAGAAACAAGAAAACAAATCAACAACAGCAAGAGAAAGACAACAATAGATTGTGAGAGCATAGCCAGTGGGGAAATGAAAAATAAATTATAGATTCCTCAAGAACAACAACAAACAACAACAACAGCAACAAAACAACAGAAAGGAAGAGAGGCAGCTAAAGACAAATTACAAACTAAAGTCTAGGATCCAGGAGGAATTCCATCAGAATTAAAGACACATGTTCTGGAGATCATGATTAATTTCTACCTTGGGAGTTTGATGTAGGAGCATCATGCTTCCAAATTGGGGTCTTATATTTTCAAGGGAGTCTATTCTCTAAATTATTTAATTAATGTAATTTTCAATGTTTAAAGTGATTTTATGTGAGACATTTAGAATAGGATTTAATTAAATATTGTGAGGCATATTTGTAAATGTTCTCGAATGTAGGAGAGCATGAGAGATTTAGGCTAGTTGAGATTTCATAGGGATTGTGAATCCTAGACTTAGGAATTAGTTGAATATTTTGTGGATTTAGAGGATTCTTAGGATTTAGTTGAGAAGATTGAGGATCTGAACCAGAATTGGTTGCGGAACCTTTTATATATATTTTTAAGCCTCGAAGGCATTAAAGGACCATATTCTTAGACAGACAATAGAGGAGATTTGATTGTAAGCCTACGAGCATAGATAGAGTAGGAAGTAGAAAAAGTAGAGTAAAGAGGAGCCGAGAACAGAGAGGGTTTCGTTGAAGAGAAAAAGGGCCATGTAAAGGTGCATCAGGACAAAGACAAAATTTAAACAAGTTTTTATTGTATATGCACAATTTATTTGATTAATGAGAAATTGAGTTCAGTGCAATTGTGTGTTTGTCTCTCTTATGAGCTGAGTGATCTGTAATTGAGAAAATCTTATTTATGTGTAATAAATTATTGTTGCATGAATTTTGATGGGTGTATAAGTCTTTTACTGTGTGAAAAAGGACTTACTGTAGAAGAAGCTGGGTAGAATCACTATGTGATTCCAGCTTAGAGTGAAACTAATGGGAGTGAATGAGTGAAAATAACCTTTATGTAGGTCAGAAGTGAAACGAATAAGATACTTGAAGTCACAGGTTGTGATTCGAAGCGAGCCTGTGAAGGATTAGCTTGGAAACAGTGTGCAAGGTGTTGCAGCGAGCCTAATATTTCTGGATAAGATCCAATAAAAATAAGAAATCGCAGGAGGGAGTTAATGCATGACTACAAAGCTGAAGTTATAGTAAGGTGACAGTGGAATAAGACATCAAATGTTAAGTTTTACCAAAACACTTAAGAATATTTCCGGAAGGAGAACCATGGACGGTGAATATTAATTCACAAATTCCATAGTGAAGATCAACGACCCAGATTACTTCGCAAGATAAGTTCAGAAATTTGCGACAAGGACACGTGTCAGCACATGATTCCTGTGCATATTGCATAGATCGTGCGATATGGGGGAGCATTGAACTATGTAACTATAAATGTGGCAAAGTGCGATAAGTTTAAACTCACGAAGTGCTGACGTGGTTATATGTGCGACAAGCCGAAGAGTCGATGGGTTAAATTCCACAACATGCGATAAGAAATGGGTTGGGAATTGCGATACATTAAAATCATTGATAAGCGAGTCTTATGTTTGTCGATGTGCGAAATCGGTAAAGTTGCAAAATTGCGCTATAGTTTAGGTATTGCGCTACAGTGTATGCATTATGGAATCAGAATATGTTGAAGGATACATGCGATATGGGATCCACAATGACAAAAGGAAGGGTATGCAATGCCACATCTCGAGAGATTCGTCAGGTAAGGTGAATAGTCATGGATGAGCGGAAAATAGGAAAAAGGTAATATTATTTCATAAAGGGTAAAAGCATATGTATGAGTTTTTGAACCAAAGAACCAATTTTAAAATAAGCTTCCATAAGGGTATTAAAGGATAATGTATAAAGTGGAAAGTGGGTGTATGAAATAAAGGGTTAAATTGTAAAATCAAAGAGATATTGGAGGAAAACCCATCCAATTGGGGGTTAATGGAGAAGTATGTGCTCCAAAATGGCTAAAAAGGTAATAAGTGGGGTTAGCTTGCTAACCCTGCATCATTTTGGTATCAGAGCGAATAAATAAAAAAAATTTATAAATGAAGATTGCAGAGTTGAACTACGCAGAAGACATTTAGTAGTAGAGCAGAAAGAGATTATGTGTGTAAAGGAAGAAAGGATCAAATTTTAAATCTGACAGGCAACAACGCACAAATATAAAGTGTGAAAGAAGATCTGAAGGTAATATGGTATGTTTTTATATTAATTATGGGTTTGAGAATTGTGTCTATAGATTTTAGATTAGAAACTGAAGGAGGAATATCTCAGTAAAAGAATAGAAAGAGGAGCTGTAAGAGAAGATCTAGTTGCGTTCTTAAAGGCAGAGTAAATTGGATGCTCTGAAGAAAAGTGGCGAAGAACCTAAATGTTCCAGCTGAAGGTTGGACAGAGAGGACAAGAGTGTTCTCAGAAGAAAGTGGAATTGCAAAATCCAATGAGTAAATGAGTTTCTCAATGGAGGTTCTAGAGATAGAGAACCAATGTTACCAAAAGACCGAGCTCAAAGGAGAGAAGGCTTGGTGAGGTACTTGCAGCAGGTATGGAGATTTGCTGAGAAAGAGAGGCTTAGTGCAATCCACAAGTGAACAAGATGGAATTCACAAGAGGCAGAACAATGACTACTAATAATCATAGCAGAGGTTTAGAGAGAATCCACAACAGAAGAAGAGTGTAGAAATATGCCAAGGTGAAAGGCATAGAGAAGATGAGTTAAGAAGAGATTGACAGAGAGAAAGATGAGATAAGTTTCCATCTTGAGTTATTGATGGAAATGTTACATGTGAATAAGGGAGACCATAGGATAATTGGCTTATGAGAAGTAAAGTCAAATGGAATAGGTTGCGACTGAAGTGGTAGCATAGAGTGAATGCTCAATTGAAGGAAGAGTTACTCAAAATAAGTGAGTATGTGCAAGTTTTGGTATGTGAACCGGAACATGGCCCATTAATTTCTAAAAGTAATGAAGAGATAGAGGACAATCTTACACAAGATCTGAATCATATGAAATATTAAAAGCAGCAAGAAGACCTGATGGATGAAGCATCAAGTCAAACCGCAAGGTCTTATGTTTTTAAAATTGATAATTTGTGTATGGTTTACGTGAAATATATAATGATGGACAATTTTTGGGTATGGTCAAAGAAGAGGAAGCAGAGAGACAGAATTGGAATTTTGTTTTAAAGAATAAGGATGAGACAGTTAGGTCTCATGTGGAAGATCATACACAATTGGAGGAAGATATCAATCATAAAAATTTAACGATTGAGGAAGCTAACATGGATATTTTATTGTTAGAAAATATGTTAAGGGAGTCTAATTCAAGCCATGGGTTGAGACCTCAGGTAAATGATTTAAGTTTTAGTAATCTCGATGAAGAAATGTGGTTTCTTTAGAGATTCATAGGTAGATATGCAAAATCGGTAAAGTTGCAAAATTGCGCTATTTTTCGGGTATTGCGCTACGATGTATGTGTTATGGAATCAAAATATGCTGAAGGATACATGCGATATGGGATCCACAATGCCAAAAGGAAGGATATGTGAGCCACGTATTGAGAGATTCGTCAGGTAAGGTGAATAGTCACAGTGAGCAACAAATAAGAAAAAGGTAAGATTAATTCATAAAGGGTAAAAGTGTATGTATGAGTTTTTGAACCAAGGAACCACTTTTAAAATAAGCTTCCACAAGGGCATTAAAGGATAATGTATAAAGTGTAAAGTGGGTGTATGAAATAAAGGGTTCAATTGTAAACTCAAAGAGATATTAAAAGAAAACCCATCCGATTGGGGTTAACGGAAAAGTATGTGCTCCATAATGGCTAAAAGGGTAATAAGTGGGTTTGCTTGCTAACCCTGCATCAAATATTAAAATGTTATTAACATTAATTATATAATACTAAAATTTATTAATTAATATTAATAAAATTAATATTAATAATTAATATTATACAAGTAATTAGCTAAATAAATATATAAGAATTATTTATGAATTGTTAAATTTTACTTTGTAGAAATATAAATAATTAAGAAATTATATTTTATATTCTCAAATTTACAAAATGAAAAAAATAAAGGTTGTGATTCATATTGCAAAAGTGTTACATAACTTATCCAAACCAAAAATTTATTGTATCTAACATATATGTGAGGAAATATATCTAACATATATGGCAACAAATCTATCCCTTCTCATTATTAATGGAAATTTTTTAGTTTATATATATATATATTGGAAAAATTTTAAGTTATATATGTATATAGGAATGGAACCACATTTATATATTATTTGATCTATAAAATTAAACTATACAAGAAATTTGATCTATAAAATTAAACTATACAAGAAATTTTATGAATAAAGGTAAAAAAAGTTAGAAGTAATTAAAGTCAACCAAGATTAACCGCATGAAAAGTGAAATATGTAAGAAAGATTAGGCTTAAGGAGTTTTTAATTGTAAACTAATTCAAATAAAAATTCTTATAGTATATTAAGAGGATTCTGGAATTAATAATGAGACATTTTAATATAGGAATCCATGTATTATTTAGTATAAATTATCATGGGACATATATCTAAAATAAAAGAATTTTTTTTTTTTAAATTTGTATTTCCAAATAAACTTTAAATAGGTATATAAGAATTATTTATGAACCATTTTAGTAATGTTCTTTCAAGTTTTGTTGGTATAAATATTAACCAAACAAATTACAATGTTGTAAATGATTGAATTTGAAAAAGATCATTGGAAAATAAAAATGTATCTATTTTGATTTAACAATTTTAATTGTGGGTAGTTAGAATAGATCAAAATATTTATGTAGTATATTGTTCAATTATTCACTGTACCTAGATCTACAATTAAAATTTTAAAGTTAGTGATGCATATTATCAATATCTCAATTTATGTTTTGAAAGAAAAATATAAATAACTAACATAAAGCTATCTCCTTCTTCTCACATAAGTCTATACCTAAACATAAAATAATGATAAATTTATTTAATTTAATTTTTTTTACAAATTTAAAATATTAATTTAATTTATATATATTAAATTGTATTTAATAATAAATAAAATATTTGTATATTAAATCATTTTTAATAATGAATAGAAAAAAGCACAATCCAATCTTCTAAAATTAGATAAAAGGTATAGTTTAAACAATGCAACTTCTCTCAAAATGACAATTATAATTGTATAATTATTTTTAAGATCGTAAAATTTTATTTTAATCATAAAAACTGATTTTGTCACCATCAAAATGATAATTAAAATTAAATAATTTTTTTAGATAATTAAATGAGACATTGTCTTAATGATGAAGGCCTAATCGTTTGTCATGATATTGATTATAGATTAAAAACTGATTTTGTCACGATCAAAATGATAATTAAAATTGAATAATTTTTTTAGATAATTAAATGAAACATTGCCTTAATCATGAAGGCCTAATCGTTTGTCATGATATTGATTATAGATTAATAAATTATGTTATGCAATATTTTTTATTTTAAATAAATAATACTTAATTATTTTAAATATAAAATAAAATAATTTAAAAATAATATATTATTTTATTATAATATAATATAAGAGTAATAAGCCCACGTGGTGTAGAACAGTCGGTGATGGGGTGCACTGTTAAGGCACTCCGTTTTGTAAGGTCACCGATTCGAAACCCGTGGGTGGCATGGGAGGAGAAAAAATGGAAAAATTAGGATTAGTCTAAACGAGAAAAAAAAATATAAGAGTAATAAAAATTTAATATCCAAGTTGGAAAGCATTAAAATATTAAATTGCACATATTTATATGATAAAATAATTATTTTATTTATAATATAATACAAATATTTTATTAAAAAAATATTTTTTATTTATTAAAATATATCACATCATTTTGAAAATTTTAAAATTATATATATATATATATATATATATATATATATATATATATATATATATATATATATATAAATAATATGTTTTAGAAGAAATGTATTTCTTATAATAAACTTATTGCAAATGGATTAGTATAAGTGTACATTTTTATTCATCCAATCTATAAGAAGTTTTACAGTTAAATTTATTCTATATCTAATAAGCGTAGATTTTTATTCATCCAATCTACAATAACTTTAACCGTTAAATTTACTTTGTATCTAATAAGTGTAGGATTATTGCAAATGGATTTTAAACACCAAAACTTGGGTGTAGGATTATTGCAAATAAATTTTAAACACCAAAATTTAGAATTTGTATTTAATATATAATTTTAAAATTTTCTTCTAGTATTTTTATGTTTTTAAATAAATAATATAATTATTTAAAATCTTTTAAGTATACACAAAAATAAATAATATAATTATTTAAAATCTTTTAATTATATATAAAAATAGAAAAATATTTGTTTTTTAATATATCAAAGTGTAAATCAGTTATCTCACAAATAAAAAAGTTTTATACACAAATTTGATATCTAATATGACTGTAACTTATTATTAATAATAATAATAATAATAATAATAATAAATAATTTATTAATACACACTTCTACACCCATATTCAAGCAAATAAGGTTTTAGGTCCAGCTTTCAAGAATCGGACTCAGAAGACTCAGATTCAGCAGAGTGGGACTCGTAGGAGTCAGAATATTCAGCAAAATAAGGATGCGATAATGCGTGCTTTGCAGAAATTCGTTTTGAAGGTTGATATTCTAGCATTTTCTGCACACGCGCATAAATGTAAATAATAGGTTAAAAATGTCTAATTTAAGTTTATTTGAGATTTTTTAATATTTCTGAAATATAAATTATAGGACTTTGTTTTCAAATTGGTAAAGTATTTTAAAATTTATAATCCATATAAAAATGACTCTGAAATTTAATATAATTTTTAATAAGATTGTAATTTTTTGTTATTTAAAATATATAGATTTTAACCTTTTTTTCAAAATTTTTTAAAACTTTATAAATTAAACAATTTAAACTTAAAAATATTTATAAAATTTTAAATAAAATTATTTAAAATAAAAACTTAAAAAAACCATTTCATATATTAATCAAAAGACTGTTAAAAAAAATATCAAGCATCAATGAATCCTTTCTAAAATTATAAATACAATTAAGCAGATATATGAACTTACAAGTAACAAATCGAACCCACGGTCATCTAAATTTCCAAAAGATTCTCGCAGATTATCTGGCCGTCTCCATTGAGGAAATTTATCACTCCAATTATGACATTTTGACACTCCTGCCCATACAGACTCATTTGGGGTGCCTAATTTCCTACCAGACACACATAAATTTATTGTCTCTTAATTGTGATAGAAAGGACTGATTTGCAATATATAACAGAAATCCAAATGTTCCAGCAAAGCCTTGCAATTATTATAAACATCAATTAATAACGGCTACAGACTCAACATTTTCAGTTTAAAAACATAAACTCACTTAAATATTTTCAGTAATACTTCTATCTCTGAATTGGCATCAAATATAGGTTTCAGAGTATTCATCTCCCCTACACTCAATCACAATGGCATAAACAAATAGTTAACTATAAGTTATTTTAGCAAGTAGATTTAAACCCAGGAGTGTACTTTAAGAGGAAATTACTGTACCAAAAATGCACCCAACAGCCCACATGTCAAGGGCAAAAGTCTGTTGAGGATCTCCTAAGAGCTGCTCTGGAGCAGTGTACCAAAGGGTCCCATGCTGCAATCAATACACAATTTGCATTTAAATATCAAGATTGTAACACAATTTGCATTTAAATATCAAGATTGTAACATGGTGAGAAGAGAAGGTAAGGTGCTCTAGATTTATAAGTAAATCTAAGTTCTTCTGCAATTCTTGTAATGAAATTATTTACTTATCAGCATAGTCCTAAAATAAATAAATAACTGACAAAATTACAATGTTGCTAAAGCAGCTTTTAGTTCCAACAACAACTCGTCCAAGCCCCCAGTCTGCAACCTTTAACAGGCCTGTATTCTCATTCACCAACAAATTGCTGGGTTTAAGGTCTCTGCAAACTCAAGTCCAACCAATTAATCACAAAAAATAAAAGAGCAAAGAAAAGCCAGTACATTCTAGATAAATATAAAGTGCCAGCTAAGAACAATAAAAGAAGAAAAAGAACCTGTGCAAGATCCCATTTCTGTGACAGTGTTCAACTCCCTTAAGCAGCTGATACATATAACTCTGCAATTGGGATGCAAATGCAGTAAATCAAATAATCCAGATGGTGCTCCAAAAAGTTTTTATATCTTTTAAGCTTACACTGACTAAAAAACATTAATCTGCTAATACAATATATTGTTTCCATGAAATGAGCTTTAACATCAATTCAATTGATCCAGGTTACAGCTCCAAAAGGTTTTTATACCTTCAATACTACACTGATAAAAATAAATAAATCGAATATGATACTAGAATATATATATGGTTTCCCTGAAATGGACCGGTTGAATTAAGCAGATTTAACCTTGATGGTGAGGGGAGCTATTGACTGTCTAAGGCATTGGTGCTCGCGGTACACCTGCACAAGATCACAGTCCATGTATTCGAACACAAGATACACCACCCACCCTCCTAAGGCATGTCTTTTCTCTACACATTCCACAGCCAGCAACCTGCCAAACCACATGCAAGTAAAACAGACATTATTGAAACATTGAGTTAGATTATCATGTATCCATGAAAATAGTACAGGTTAAGAATTATAGAGATGCAGAAAATACTCAAAAGTTGATTTGGAATTTTTAATAATGATATGCGGGATAATTTAAATTAAAGTTTATAAAATATTTTAAAATAATGGTTATCTTTTCTATCCAAGTTCAAAAATATGGGAAAAAACAATGGTTTTCCCTTCTATCTATCTAGGTTGAATTTCTCATATTAGATATTGGTTGCCTTACCTTCTTCTGGATGGATAAAGAATGAGATACTTAGATTCCATGGAAATTGAAATTGCAAAGTATATGCATTTTAATACTTCTTCTCGATGGATAAAGAATGAGACACTTAGATTCCATGGAAATTGAAATTGCAAAGCATATGCATTTTAATAATGTGTTGGACTGTAATCTAGGTAAAAAAAATCAAATTGATAAATTCAAGATTGACTTTTACTAGTAAAAATAGAGGGTTAGTATATAGGACATAGTTTGAGTGGTAACACAAAAATGTATAGAGTTTTATTATCTAGGGACATGTTAATTTATGCAGCAAAATGTATAACAAAAAAATTAAATATGTTGAATATGGCTATTAGTAATTGTATATTTATCTTAATGCATGTTCCACAAATAGCAAAAAGTTAAAGAATTTTGTCATGGAGAAGTCTTGTAAGGATATATGGGGAAAAGAGTTAGGTAGAAAGAATAAGTATTATGTTCAGGAATTCAACCGACTTGTAATCTTCAACAAAAAGACTACATTGGAGCTAGCATTCCATGGAGAGAAAAAGTTCTTATTTCTCAATTAAGAACTAACTCACATCAACTTCGATGTGAAAAGGGATGGTGGAAGAGACCTAAAGAAACTTGGGAATAAAGGGTATGTACGTTTTACTTCTGGGACAATGGAATCAGAAAAACATTTCATTTTGGAATCAGAAAAACAGTTACCCCACCCCAGTATGTTAACATCAATTCCGTGGCATTGTCTTTTCAGTGAGAAAACTGTTAAAAGGTTAGGTCAACTTATCATCAATTTGAGTAAGAAAAAGATTGAACGGAAAAAAACAAGAAAACTGGTTGTCATCAATTTGAATAAAAAAAAGATTGAATAGTAAAAAACAAAAAAACTAGTTATCCACAAAGAAACTGGTAATCCCATAGAATATTTTTAATTTCATAAATATTAAAATATCATTCATTTATTCATTAATTTTGAGCTTAATGATTAGTATTTATTCATTAATTTTGAGCTTGATGATTAGTATTTTTCTAATTCAATGCATCACCTAAATTCAATAAACAAGGAAAGTTATGAATTAACCCTATCTCCAAATGTAAGAATGCACCGTTACTTACTGGACAATGTGCTCGTCACGGCGATTCAGGATTTTGAGATTAGAGATTTCTCTTAGAGTGCAGGCAGGAATTCCTTCTTCACGGGGGTTCTCAATGTTGGATTTCTTAATGGCCACGTACTTACCCGTTTCCCTCTCTCTTCCCCTGTAAACCTTCCCGTATGCTCCCTGTCCGATTTTCCCCAGTATTTCGTACTTTTCCTTGAATAATTTCTCTGATTCTGATCGATCATCATTCTGATCATCGATTTTTGTTATTCGAGGCTGCCTGGCATAATAATCAAAAGCTTCTTCTTCATCATCCAGCTGTTCTTCTTGTGCTTTTGGACTATCATTATTATAATTACCATCAGAGTCTTCTCCATGGAAATTCTCGTTATCTGTATTATTGTCATTATCAAATAGTGACAGTCTCATCTTGATCTTCTTATTACCAGAAGGCTTCATAGTATGATCTGATTTAATTATAAATAAATAAATTGAAGACAGAAACAGTGGGCTGTCCCCACCACTAATGATTGAAACAAAGACTGATGGAAAAGTGAACCGCTTGAATGAAATCCAAATCAATATTTATATGTTAAAATCCCTCCGTTGATGGAATATTGAATGGTACGACTGTTCTTTTGATGTACGTTGTTTCAAATCTGAATGAGCCACAGAAAGGAATGTTGCATATGTGTGGTTATGACTTTATTCATTAGAAGATTATTTGTTAATCTTCTCTTCATGTATGTAAACAAAAAAAAATATCAACAAAAAATATCAAACTAACCCCACATATCAACCCTTTTTTATTCATGATTAATTGGTAAGTTTTAGTCATAAGACATATTTTCATTAATAATTTTTTGAAAATGTTCCACGAATGTTGTTTGAAAATATGTTTATTTTGGAATAGTGTTTTATAATTTTAATTTAATCATTATTAGGTAGATGGTAGGGATTTAACTCTATAGAATATTCATAGATGGTTTTTTGAACATGTAGTATTGATAAGCATGATATTGGCCACTATTTTGTTACAAATTTTATTCTCAAATTAGGAATTTCCATGATAAAATGGAGGTGAATCTTCATGATCAAAAATCTTGTTACATGTTTTCTTAAATGTATATTTGTTTAACTCATATATTTCAATATAGTTAATTTTTATATTTTTTAAAGTCTTGGTAATATGAAATGTGTTTTGAAATAAATATTATTAGAATCTATCAATATTACCAATCATTTATACTAAATTGTGGCAATGCAAGATGTATCGTGATCTAAATGTTATTGATGTCTATCAATATTATCAACCATTTAATTTATATGGTTATACTACTAACTACTCCAACCCTGATGTCTATCACTATTATCAACGATTTAATTTATATGGTTTTACCACTAACTACTCCAACCCTAATCCTTTTTGGCTAGATGAGGACATTGATTTAGCTAGTAGACTAACAAAAACTTGAAGACCGAACAAAAAAATTATTTGGTACTGAGTTAATCAACCTCTATGGTTCCCAAACCTTATAATTTGTGGCATAGTTCTATTATGAATTTATCACTAGAGGCTATGAATAACCTCACTTTAATCATTAATTTAATATATTCTATCATGAATTTATCACAAAAGGCTCTGAATAATCTTACATATGAACATTTGAAAGAGAATTACTCTTGAAAATGTCCCAAAAGTGTTGGAATACAATATTTAAGGTCCACAACAACAACAAAACATTGCAACATTTGAATGTTAATTTGAAAAAAAGTACTCTTTAAAGTGTCTCAAAAGTATGGGAATACAATATTTAAGGCCCACAACAACAACCAAACATTGCAACTTCTGAACATTAATACTCTTGAAATTGTCTCGAAAGTATGCTAATACAATATTTAAGGTCCATAACAATAACCAAACATTGCAACTTCTCAACATTAATTTGAAAAAAACATTGTTGCTTAATTATTTTCACTTGAAAATGTAATCGTATGCTTTTCATTGTTACTATCAAATTTAACAATCAATCTCTCTCGGATTTTTGTCTTGTGTTGTTTGTGGTACATTGCAATCTTTAGATGATTATGGAAATACCTCTTACATTTGGAATTGGAAAATAAGAAATATACCACCCCTTTCACTCAATAGAAAAATGGAGGCATGGAAAGGAAATATAGGATAATTATGGAGATAGAGAGGTGGATGTATCACAAGTAGAACGTACCATATCAATACTATGTAAGGAGAAGTAAATATCATGGCCTAAATTCATAACAAATTTGGTTGTAAGTATTTGAAAAATATCACTCTTAAGGATTTTTGGTAAGGTAGAAAATCTTGTGTAAGTCATTTTCATGATTACATTTGCATTTATTTTCAAAATATTCCTAAGCAAACGAGAGGTAATTTTGATGAAAAAGGAAATGTGTATATGTTTGGTTGCTATAATGAAAGCCTAAAGTATATTGACTACTAGATTTACTGGCTACAAAGACAACTGTGATTAATAAAGTATATTGACTACTATATTTACTGGCTACAAAGACAACTGTGATTAATAGAGATGTTGCTATAGATGAGAAAATATCATTCTTCTCTAATTGGGAATACCAACAAGAGATACGAAAGTGGTACAATAATATGATGTATGATGTTTACAAGGATGAATTACACAAAAGAAATGAAGGGTTGATCTGCATGATCATGGAAACAAATTATGTAAAGTAGTGAGGAAACAAATTATGTAAAGTAGTGAGGAAGTAAAATTTTCATTCATTTTTGCTAATATGTAGGTATTTTCATCTATCACATTTGAAAAATACAAAGGAAAACCTCGATAAGAAGCTTCCATCAAGCTAAAAGATATTAGCTTGATAAAAATGTGACTTGGGTATTTTTAATATTATCTATAACGAAAAAATATATTGGCCATAAATGGATTTTTAACGTATATTAATGTGTGGAAAAGGTATACTATGAGTAATTTGTTTCCCCAATTATAAAGATGGTAACATTTTAGCTAGTCATTTCATTGTGGCTTATTTTAGATAGAAGGTAAATTAGATGAATGTTTCAAATAAGGAAGTTAAAATGATGATTTGTAAGGGTTTTAGGTGACTAAATTGAAATACAAATAACTGAGATTCTAGATTCAACAAAAGCTATTTTGAAACGACTATCTATGATAAAAATAGTTGTGAGGACATAGTAATCTCAATTATTTTTACGTCAATGACCCTTCCATCACTAGGATAAGTTTGAGGATGATTAAATAGGTAAAATATGATATATTTATTTGACTTGATGTAAGCAACTTGGTTACCTACAGTCAAATGCCAATCAAAATCAAAAGAAGAGAATATATTTTTGCTTCCAAATGTTGCACTTAAACAATAGAAGTTGTTTTCATTTTGAACACATATGAAATGTATATAACTTAAGTTAGTTTCTCATAAAAAATATAGAATATAGTTTTGCATATTAACATTTTATTTGATTTTTCCAAAATTCTCCTTAAAAAAAGAGCTCTGACATTGACTATGTAGTCTATTTAAATTAATTTCAACCATAAATTGTATTCTTTTGTTTTTGTTGAATCTATAAAGAAACACTTTTATTTGATTTTTTAAACATAAATTTGTATATATTTGATAAATTTAAAGTAAAGAAATTGAAAAATAACAAGAAGCTCACTAAATATAGTGTAACAAAAATATTACATTTTTCCAAAATAGAGAGCTCCCAACTTAGCATACATTAATAGATTCACATGAGATCAAAATAGTATTTACAGTATGCCGTAGCTTCTCAATTGATTAAGTCCTTTCAAATAGGGGAGCAAACTCTCCTTAAAAAACGAGAGCTTATTTAGATGATTCTCTATTTTTTTTTGTTAAATTTTTATCTAAATATGAAAAAATAAGAAAACTATGATTCCTCCTTTAGAAAAAAAAAAAGAAACTATGATTCTCTATATTTTTAGTAACTTTATCTGTAAATATGAACAAAATAAGTTTCTATTAGTTGAGAAATTATATTGGAAAGTCAGAACTAGTATAAGAAAAGAAAAGT
The DNA here is from genome assembly GCA_034641835.2 of Pinus albicaulis. Taxonomy (NCBI): domain Eukaryota; kingdom Viridiplantae; phylum Streptophyta; class Pinopsida; order Pinales; family Pinaceae; genus Pinus; species Pinus albicaulis. The sequence goes on along the minus strand of CM076571.1, from coordinate 150,806,823 downwards.
GAATTCACAAACATTTTGAAATTTTCATAAAAATAAAAAATTTCCTTATTTATAAAAAAAAACTTATCCCCATTTTAATTGGAATAAGTGATATTTTAATTTCTCTTTTTAAGGAATATATCTCCCTTTCCAATTCCAAAATATTTTTTTTATAATAATTTTAAATTAGATGCTAAATTTTTTATTTTAAATAAGATATCTTTTATTTTAACAAAATGGGTTTTGTTTTTAAAAAGAATTATATGTAAAATTTCAAACACATTTTTTCTCTTTTTCAACTTCTTTCTTTACATTGACATTTTGTATTTTAATTTCATTGTATATATACAAATTCTTATTACAATATCACCTTCATCCTTCACTTTTTATTGTACTATGTTTTTAACTTTAGGTGAGATTAAATTATTCTTCAACAAATTCATTTGTATCACTGTTCCTATATTGAAGTTAAAAAAAATATGCCATATTTGCTTGGTGATAAAACCTTGGGTGATTTTTTCTTTCCTCTTATATTTTTCCATGTCAATAATTTCCTTGTGAAGGGAAAAGTTGTCACCATTGTTTTCGAAATAATTGATGCTCTACTATAAGATTTCACTTTTATTTCAGTACTTTCCTAATTAGTGCTTTAGCTATTCACAAAGTCATTGAGAGGTGGTTTGTATAAAGTTATAGATGGCAATTTGTTTCTATGCTCATAATTATTGGAGATAAGTTTTCCTTAATCTTTGTACTTTGGATGAGTATCCTTAATGGAATCAATATTATGTGAAATGTGTACCTCATTTATTCGCAATGTTTTAGCAATTTTGTGCTAGCCTCGATGTTAACTAAATTTTGAAGCAATCCTAAGAAACCTCTAATTTTTCATGTTAATTTTATTTTGATTTACATAACGTTTATAGTCACAACCATACCCTTAATGGAGGAAATACCAACTTCTATGAAGGGGATGAAATATTGCATATTGCTTTTGATAAGACTAAAGTTATAAACACTTCTCATTTTTTCCAATTCCCTACCGCCTAAGTTAGAAATTATGCTCTCAGAAAAATTGCATATAATAAGGTTGTGACGAAATTAACTTAGAATCATTTGATGGGTGGAGAATAATTTGGGAGGGAAAATGAGCTTGGGCTATAATTGATAGAAATTTGGCAATGTTAGAGAAAATGGATATCAGAGGAAGACTGGAAATTTTCTACATAAGTTTGAAATTATTTAATGAGTAAAATTATGTTTTTCCACTTTTCCGAAATAGATTTTTCTTCATGAGGCACAAAAATAGTTTTTTGTTTATTTATAGGCCCCTTCTTGGCTGAGTCTGTTGAATAAAGTAAATCTATAAGAGTATAAAAGAATTATTTAATTAATCCTCAACAAAATATCCACTTCTCTCCTATCAAAGTAAAGTTTTTATCTCAATGACTAGCTTTATTAATATATCTATTTCGTAGCTCTGCTTTAAACTTGTTCATCCAATGGAAAAGCTTTAAATATAAACCTCTTCCGTCACAAACCAGTCCAAATCCCTAAAAGAGTTAAGCAAGGACAACCAATGGAAAATCCAATAGGCAATCTATGTTGTAAAGGTTATAGTATCTGTAAATTTGGCATAATGTAAGCATAGCAACATTAATTTATGCCTCACAACATTTCCTTTGCAACATGTGAAGCAATGACTAGTTTTAATATTAACAATGCAATATGTATCATGAAGTAACTCTTTTGATTTTTATAAGCATTCATCTACTTAATTTATATGGCTACATTAGTTAATACTTTTAATTAATTATATTAGTAAGATTGTGATTTATTGTTTAAAATGAACTTTTGAATGCATAAATGGATTCAACACTCTTTAAAGACCTTCCTGCACTTGACCTTTGTTGATTAAATGACTTTAACTTATGATTTTTAAAAATTTCTTTGTTGATTAAATGATTTCAACTTATGATTTTTAAAAATTTCTTAGGTATCTCGAGCAAAATTGACCAGAACATCTCTATTGTATTTTGAGCAAAATTGACTAGAAAATATCTTATTGTATTTTGAACGAAATTGACCTACAAAAATATCATTTCATCTATTAATTAGACTAGGCGATATTGATAAGCCATATAGTATTGAGAAGTAAAAATTTAAAAAATTATTAAAACTAAGTTATAACTTTATTTTCAATTATTATTAATATTATTGATTCAAACTAAATTCATATATAAATTAGACACATATACATTTTTATAAAAAATTGAACAAAAAAATTATTCTATTTTACTTTGTGATTCTTATTTGAAAATAAGCTTTGTGGCAATATCACATGTCTGAAAAAAGTTATAATTCACTTGAACCTGTTCACATGAAATTTTTTTTAATCATTTAATTTAACTCAAAATGCATTACTAGTTTGGAGATTATTCTCAATCTTTAATTTATATACACCAATAAAGAATATTTTAAAATTTTCTAGGAACATTTAAATCCTTAACATCCACCTAATAATTATTGATAATTAAATTAAAATTTATGGAAACATTGTTCCAAAATAAACATATCTATCAGCATGATCAATAATAATAATAATTTCATACAAAATTATAATTTGATTATTTTTAAGAATATTTTTTAAAATTTAAGCAATGTGAAGTGTATCATAATATAAGTGTTTTGTTAGTTAACATGAATAAATGCATATCCACATTTATCAATAATTTAATTTATATAATTAAATTAATACCAACAATTTTATATATATATATATATATATATATATATATATATATATATATATAACAAAAACACAATCTCAATTAAAAATAATCCATTAAAAAATATCACCCTCGAATAAAAATCTGCCCACACTAATCCAACCGAAAATTAAAAATATATGAATTCAGCAGACATTTTTGTTGTTACATTAACATTATAATGAAGATTTGAAACTAAAAACATTTGTAACTAGCCAGCACAAATGTGATTGTAATATTATATTATAATAAAATGCTGAACAAAGGTGAAGAGAGTGAGATGCTCTGCCTTGGAAGAACAACAGAACAGAAAAGAGAATGATTTCAGGACTTCCTAAAAAATTGAGCACGGTAGTACTCATGCCTTCCACTATACTATACTAAGCTGAATTATTTAGAGATACCAGTAGAGGAATTGAAATTGAGGGTTTATAATATAGTGACTTGGAGGGTCTATCTCCCACCAGCAGTGTGTGGTAGCCCGCTGGCAGTACCTGATAAGCTGCATTGTCGACTACGCCCAAACTCTCACAAGCATTAACTTCTATTGAAACAATTTCACTGCTGTCACCCTTCACGAACACTCTCCTGAATGCTATCAACCGCCTTTCAGGAGCTCCGTTAAGGCCTGTGGGAGGAACAGAGTATAGCAGAACAATATCACTACCATCTCTCTTACCTACGTTCTTCACTTCAATATCTATCTTTATATTCAACCCCTCACAGGTTTCTACGTAATCCTCCACGCGAATCGACTCGCAAGGAAATGAAACTGGATCCACAGCTTGAAACAGAGAGTAGCATTTCTGATTCTTAGCCAACGGAACTTTCAGTATTGCTTGCGGGGATTGAGACTTTATCTCGTAAGTAAAATTAGTGTAACTCAGTCCATAGCCGAAGGGATACACTGTGTGGCCCTTGTAAAATCTATATGTCCTTCCTGGGTATCCACTTGAATTGGCTCGCAGGTTCATAATCGTGTAGTTAACTTTGTTCGCGTATTTCTGTGGATACCAAGTCATTGGAAGGCGACCACCTGCATTTATTTAAATCATTTACATCAGGAAAAAAAAGGGGCTTGCCCAGAGTGAGAAACATTTCATTTTATTCAGGTTTACTGATACAATAAGTTTAGTTTGATTATAGATTTATGAAATATTTTAGAATTTATAATATAGAAAAGTATTTTTAATTGATTGCTGATTCCTAGAATATTTTCTAAACAATTATTCTTCTTTATCATTCAAGAATATTTCAAGAATCCGCAATAAAGTGAAGTTCATTGTTTTGTTTTATCTCACTACTATCTTTTAGATTCTGAACTATTTTCTTGATCTGCAATCTATATAAAGATGAAATGATACCTGGGTTATATTTTCCAAAGATGACCTGAGCTATGGCATCTCCTCCCCCTTGGCCAGGATATCCAGCCCACAGAATTGCTGAAACGTTGTCCAAATTTTGGGCAAAAGTGACATCGACGCCACCTCCAGACAAGATAACCAGAATGACTGGTCCTTTGGAAGAATTGGCCACCGCAGTTACAAGTTCGGTTTGAAACCCTGGTAACAGTAGACTCACTCTATCCCACCCTTCTCTCTCGTGGTCTAAATCTAACCCCACAACTACAATAGTTGCATCAGCCTCCTTGGCTGCCTTCACTGCCGCAGGTATCAGGTGTGTGGTGTTACATCTCACGTCGAAGCATCCAGGTCGATATACAACTTCAGCGAATTTTCCCAACCCGTGTGCAGGTGAGGTGTAGTTACAAGGAATCCCTGCAAGGGACCATACCATATTGTTAATGTTTTTAATTTTCGCTTGCAGTACTTCATAATTAAGTCTAGGGAAATTGAAATGGAAAAAACGGAAGAGCTGAAACTAAATTGTACCTGCATAGAGGCCTATCATGGATGTGGTGGCATCGGCCTGAGGTCCAACCACGGCCAAACTTTTAATATGATTAGTTGATAATGGCAACTTTCCATTATTTTTAAGAAGAACTATACCTTGTCTGGCTGTTTCAACAGCTAACTCTTGATTTTGAGCAGTGCAGATGTCCTTGGGCCCCAGATTGGCATAATGCTCATCTATCTCAAACAAACCTACTCTCATCAGAACGATATACGTTTTTATCAATGATTGATCAATATCCGATTCCCGGACCTTTCCCTGCAGAACTGCAGATTCTAGATATTTCGGATAGAATTTTCCGCAGTCCAAGTCTAATCCTGGTTCAAGGGAAAAATACATGAAATGGAGTGAATTATTCATCTCAATGAAACTGTTGAGCTATATCAAATCGAGCGAATTATTCATTTTAATGGACTCTTGAGTGAAGCTCTACTCTAGATTTAGGAATATTCTGAAAATTTGATGGATATAAACATCATATTGTGGATTACATTTCCAAAATATTCCTAAATTTACAATTAAATTAAGAATTACGGTATAAAAACATTACAACAACAATTTTTGTGATTATTATGAACATGTATATATATTTCTGGATCAACCTGCTCTCAAAACATATGCCACGGCCTCTTCTGGAGTTTTTGTGTAATTTTGGTCATCAAATAATACTTCAATAGAGTCACAATCAGAGACAATGTACCTAAACGACATACAATTAGGATTAGTGTAATCAGTTAAACAGAGATATCATTGCTTTGAATTGCCAAAGGACTCAACAACAATATCATCTAATTGCTTACCCATTGAGTTTCCATTCGCCTCTGATGGTTCCCTCCAAAAGCCTCGGATCTGCGCAGGGGGGAATTCCATCAATTTGATTGAAAGAACACATTGCACTACTGCCACCCCCATCTTTAATGCATGTCTCAAAAGGAGGTTGGAAAGTATCCTTCATGTCTTGTTGAGTGACCTGCATAAATTGGAATCAAAATTAATTTACAATTAGTAAATTATATTTTTGATATTAAGCATTAAGATATGTGATAATTAAATTAAAGTTGGATTGAAAAAGTTTGATTAGAATTTGATTGCTAAAATTTAATGATTTATATATTTTATCCATTTCTATTTTAGAATATATATATATATTAATTTTTTAAATTGTAGATTTAGATTTATAAAGGTATTATTGTATGGACAATAATTAAATACAGCACTAAACTATCTAGTCTCACTCAAAATATTAAGAAAATTAAACTATCTAGTCTCACCACTAAACTATCTAGTCTCACTTAAAATATTAAGAAAATTAAACTATCTAGTCTCACCTAAAATATTAAAATATTATTAATAAAATTGAATATGTGACCACCTATAAATGTGCTACCAAATACATGATATTTTGTTATTTAATATTAAATAATTAATATATAAAATTAAATTAAATAATTAAAAATATATACTTCAAAATATTTGATTTTTTAATGCTTATAAATTTGGTTGTGCTTTTGTAAAATTTTAAACTAATATAAATAAAAAAACAAAATTAATGTATTATATTAATTAATTTTCTTTTATATAATTTAAAATGTTTTCAAAATTAAGATATTATAATAAAGAAAATTAATGTATATAAATGAAATGATTAAAATAGAGAAAATATTAGAATAAAATAAATTACTATATATATAAAATTATTTTTATTTTTATTTTTTTATATTTATTTATTATATTAAAATAAATTTATATTGATGACGATGTTGATGATGGTTAAAGTCTATTGAGACCATCCATTATGGGATCTAAATAAACTAATTATTTAATTTATTTAAAATTTGTGCTCCTATGCTGAAAGAGCTGGGAGAGAAGCGTTCTTAGCTCTCTATAATTTGACATGTTAAAAGACTAGGAAGGTGTTTTCATCTCAATGTTCATATTCTCACATAAACAATAGATCATTTCCACTCATGGTGCTCACTATAATTTGACATGTTAAAAGACGAGGAAGGTGTTTTCATCTCAATGTTCATATTCTCACATAAATGGTAGATCCTTTCCACTCATAGTGTTTTAGGAACTTCCCAACTACCGGTTTCACTATGGAGCTCATGAGAGTTCGTTCTTGGCTATATTAATTTTTTTATTTGAGCTAGTTAAAACAGAGAGATAGTTTTAATCTTCTAGAGTAGGGTTGACCTCCTTATAATATCTTAATTTTCTTTTAGCCTCTAAATCTTTCTCAGGCCGCATTTTCTCTTTAAACTTAGAAGTAAGAATATTTTTAATGTTATTAATATTTCGCAATGCAACATTACAAGTCATAGCAAGACTATCACTAAGGGAAAGACCCAGTTCTATAAGAAAATTAAAATATAAAGAGAATAGAATAAAGTGTGTTTCTTTTAATTTAATAACTAAATTTTAATATATAGATCTATATATTAATTTAATTATACTATAAATAAATTTGAATAAATAAATAAATTTAATTTTAGTAGTGAAATGAAAATTTATATATTTATCTAGATTCAAAATTTATAAATGATATACTAAAATTTCGAAAAATAATTTATGGAATCTTATGAGTAACCTTACTTTTGCTTTATAAATGAGAAAGAGGTCAGTTTCTCACTTGTACCTTTGGGTGGAGACAGTCAAACTTCTTTCAACAATGTTCAATAGAAAATACATTGATATATCTAAAAAGATTATATATATATAAAAAGTGATTATAAAGTAAATTGTTAATTTTAATATCTAATATATTATAATTTAAATTGTGATAAATGATATTTATTAAAAAAAATATAAATAAGAATGAATCTTTACTTTGCATAAATAATTAACTTGCTGATCTCTTTTTTCGTTTCATAGATTAATTATTCACCAACAAACATTAAATTAAATTAAAAATAATTAAATTAAATTTTATAGCTAAATTGTTTAGTTCATGCAAAATTTTATAGCTAAATTGTTTTGTTCATGCGGACTTATAGCCTACCTCTGAATTAAAATGAAAACGAGTGATGTTCTTCCACCGGTCGAGATCATAAGCAGTGTAATGTTTGCAGCAGGCAGCAACTTTCAGTCTCCCAGATGTGGCATTTGGGTGGTCTTGCAAACCCCTGACATAGTTCACAGCATATCTACCAACCAAAAAAGGGTCCTCGCCCGGGGTTTCCTGCGCACGACCCCATCTTGGATCTCTTAAAACGTTAATGTTAGGACTCCAGTATGTCAATCCTGCCAACCCAGCATTGTGCATGGCTCGTGCCTCAGTAGACACCACCTGCAATGAATTGCATGATATCCCAATCAAAAGAATTTCACAAAAGGGATTTATCCAAATAAATATAAGCTTATCTCTTGAAGCGATAGCACGGGTGAGACTACTTTCAAATGAATTCCAAAAATCCACAACCAAATCTAATCCAATAATGAATGACGCAAAGCTGTTCGGATAAACTTCAAAGCAAACCGCAGTTGTCGAGAAAATCCGAAGGGAGAAACGTTCCCTACTGAGTGAAATTCGGAGTGTAGTTTAAGGAGTGTCAATTTTGTTTGAAAAAATAATAAAAATTTTAGCTAACAGAATTTTTTTTGCTAATCTCCATTATAATTATTAATTTTTAAAATGATGGAACTTTGAGAATGTTGAATTTATTTTTATTATAAAAAACATGATTTATTATTAAAAAAATATGATCTAAAGACTTTTATTAAAATTAAAATTAAAAAATTGTTTGTGCTAAGTTCACTTGAACAACCTTATTTTACTCACATTGTAATGCTACTATAAAAATTATGTGAAGCTCAATTGAATTCAAACATCCTTTATCAAGATTTTTTGAAATAATTTCTTTCTTTCAAAAATTATTTCCATTATTTTTTTAAATTAAATTATTATTATTTTATTATACTATAATTATTAATTAAAAATTAATTAATTAATTTATTTATATAATTTTTAATTTTAAGTTAATCACCTCATTATCAAGGAATAAATTTGACGGGCACTCTTACTAGTCAACAAACTTTTTTATGAAGGTTTTTTTTTTAAATTGTCCTTCCTAGATCCATCTTAATTTTGAATGTACTAACCCCACCACACTACTATTGAATCCTACTCTTCAACAAACTTTTTTATGAAGGGTTTTTTTTCAAAATTGTCCTTCCTAGATCCATCTTAACTCTAAATCTACCAACCCCAACCCCACCACAATACGACGGAATCCTACTTGTCAACAAACTTTTTTATGAAGGGTATATTTTTAAAATTGTCCTTGCTAGATCCATCTTAACTCAGAATCTACCAAGCCCACCAATTCGAGTGTACCAGGAATAAATTTGATAGACACCTAGTCAAGGAAATTTTTTATGAAGGGTTTCCTTTTAAAATCTAAATCTACCAAGGGCCAAAAGGGATCGAATCTCTTTTCACTCTAAAAGAGACTCTCATATTAAGAGATTTGATCTTCTAGGGGCTTGATACATCAAGAGTTAAGATGGATCTAGGCTAGTTTAATTTCCCCATTTAAGTTCTCATACCATGAACCAATACCATGGGTGAATACCATGAAGATATTTTTATTTTAACATCATTTTTTTTTATTTTGTCAATTTAGTAGTGCCTTGCTATTTTCTATTTATGTTTTGAAAGCAGGTTACAAAAAATAATATTTAGTCTGTGGCCTCAACCTGCCCTGAGGAAACGAGGTTTGTTATCCACCTTAGAGCATTAAAAGCCATCCAAAATTGGAACAGTTTCATTCTACCATTTGCTGCATCCTGGCATCCTGGCATCGGGGTTGGATTTTCTGTGGATCCTAACATATCTACTTGTTGCATCTGTTGGATTTGTTTCTCAATTCTGCCAATACGATCATCAAGTCTACTGATACGATCAATGGCCTGGTACTTTGTCACTTTGATGTGCTTCAGCTGATTGTCGATGTCTTGTAACAAATCCACTATTTTTGGTTCTGTCTTCTCTCGGTGAGGGTGAAAACTCTGCATAGCTTTAGCCAATAGGCATTTGACAATCCAGTAAGTGTGAACTGTTTGATGAAACAGTGATAATTGACCACGTGTATTTCCTGGATCTATAATGAAGTCCATAATTTTTTATTCTGCTTCGTTATCTTCTTCATCATTTTGACTTTCTCGTTCCCAACCTCGAATTTCCTATCTGACTTGTGAGGAGTTGCCAATGGAGTAAGTTTCTGAGAGGTTTGTTAAAACCTCTTGTCTTGTCTTCCTTCCTCTCTTCCTGTGTTTATCTTCAGGCTGTAACTTCTTCTGTTTCCCTTTCTCAGAATTAAGGGCTATGGTATTTCTTGTTTGCCTCTTAACCATGGTGGTGAACTGACTTATATAAGTGAGCTCTGGCATAAGAATGAGCAGATAAAAGAAATAGATAACCATTAAAGTTTGAACTTTGTTAGAAATATTACCATTTGGGTCAATCTGATTTCTTCGATTGCATAAGACATGTTTATCCCACCAATGTGAGCAAAGAGAAAACAGTGATCCCACACCCAGAAAAAATAGAGGGCCCAGAAATAACAGAGGGTCTTGTTATAAGAAGATAACCAGCAAGCAAACAAAGGTAGCTAGAGGTTATGAGTCAGAATTACAAGTAGGCGACAACGAGTCAGAATACAATCCAAACAAACGTAAGAGTGTAACTCCCACAGATTATAACCAGGGCTGTAGAAGAGATGTATGACCTTCCACCTGCTACATGTGATAGTAGGATAGAAACAACAGAACCAAAGTTGCATAACACTAACAAAATAGGCTGTAGACAAAATAACCCAATAGGGGAAACAGGTAGTCATCGCATTCTGAATCGAAATTGGAAATGCAACCCACCCAACAGCTGAATTACTAACTAGGTAAGGCCTGGACTTTTTCTTAACCAACACAAGAGGCTTACGCTGAAGGTGACAAGGGTCCCTGAAGCAGGGTTCAACTGGGTTTAAAGGAACAAAGGCAGACCATTCTCCCCCCCTGTTTAAAAGAACAAAACGAAACTATCCTAATGTGATACATAGCCCAGAATTCGGCGATGAGCATAGACAGAATATGGATAAATACATACCCCAGCAATGAAACACGTCTGGTGCAGGGTATGGTCGCCTTCGTCCTCCTGCGCCTCTTCAGAATTGCTACCACAGTGGAATGATGTAGTTCATAAACAAACTTGCAATGCATATACCATGCCCTCACTGTGATGTTTCCTTTCAGTCCTGACAGCACACGCTGTCTTACCAAACGCGTCATTAAGCTGATATCCTCCACATGCTTCCATGATATTGGTAAGTACTGTTGCTGCATGGTTAATTAATGATGTATTAATGGAAGCCTCCACCTGGTGGGCGTCTTCACTTGGCTGCCTCGATCAATGATCACCCCGACCGAGGGTTTATTTTAACATAATTTATTATTATTATGTTTATCCCATTTTTATGGAGTAAGTTTTTTTTCACATTATAAATTTAATTTAATTTTATTTTATTTTTATGCAATTTGACTCACTCAAAATGTTTATAGGACTAGACATTACAACATCTCTTCCATACCTAAAAAGAAGTATTACATGTTTTTGTTAACTTTTTATTGTGAATATAAAAATATTTTTTTGGTAATCATAGATGTCTATGTTTTTAATTATCAAATTTTGATAATTGTAGATATCTATGCTTTATATTATTTTAAAAATATTAAACCCCTTATTTTTCATCATGTATATAGAAAGTTCTTTTTATAATGTATTTAATTTTGTGAATTTGACTTATATTTTTCAATCTTAAGGTAAGAAACTTATCTGACTTGCATTAGAAAGAGAAAAATAAAATTCTGTATAATAGATTAATTATTTTAATTAAATAAATAATAATAACAAATAAATTAAAACTATGATTTAGCTTTAATTATTGAATAATCATCTTTATCTTATTAGATTATTTACTATCATGTTAAAGCATACTTTAAATTTTTATGGATAAATGTGACTTTAAAAATAAATAAATTCAAATTCAAATTCAATCACTATTATCTTAAAACATATATAGTGCACTTGAGACTCTTCTTTTTTCTCTTTTAAAATTAAAAACAAATTTCATTAATGTCAATTCCAATCAAAATAAATGAATCTTTGGAAAAAATAAATTTTAATTAAATTGAAAATATTAAATCTTAGAAATATATTACACTACTCTTTCATTCCATAATGGACTTCTTCAATATTTTAGATAAGATTTATCATAACAAATACCATGGGAAAGCACCATGGGTGGTCAATCTCTAGAGCCAAAAAACCCAATGGTAAATTATTAATTTTATTTTAATTTTACCGAGTCAACATGTTTACATAACATGCCATTATCTTAATGTAATAATTAGTTAGGGAAAAAATCAAATTTACATTATTAATTATGAAAAATTTCTTAGTAAAACTACTTCCTATTTAATATAAAAATCAAAACTTTTTTTACTTTATGGAAAAATCAAAATTTTTATTATTTTATGGAAAAATCAAAAATTTATGTTAAATTTTTTTATTATGTTAAATATTTCCAATTTTAAGATTGAGATATATATCAAATAGTGTTTTTTTGAATTTTTTTCTTGTCAATTTTTACCAAATAATTTTAAGTTTTTAAATTTGTAAAATTTGAGTGCCACATGGTAGGTATTTTAAAGAACGAAAAATCACATTCTTTCTTGAAATTGTATAGCCAAATTCAAGTTAAAAAAAAATCATCTATAAATTTTATATATATATATATATATATAATTGATGTTTTAAAAAATTAATTAAATGTTATTAATGATGTGTAGATTCCAATTAAACAGTGAATTAAATGTGAACCACTACAAATTATTATAAATAACTATCCCAAAAAAATTATATATATATATATATATATATATATATATATTACAAAATTTACCCACGGGTAACTATTCAAATTACTATTCCAAATTCCTCATTAACCATCAGACAAAATCTTCATCCATTTCATAATTCGAGTAAGTTACATAACTTTTAACAACCAATGTTGTAGCATATTAATATAAATTTTTTTGATGAAACTTTGTATCCATTTCAAGATTCCTTTAAAGATATTAGTTAGTCATGAGCATCACATTATGCAAAGAATCAACATTATCAAAGTGACACAATAATCAATCACATCATTGAACACCAATATACCCTCCAAACACGTAGGGTGAAAACTAGCAAACTTGTTCAATGGCTTATAAGGGAGTCTGTCACTTAACCATTGTCATAAAATCTTACAAAGAAAATTCAACATATCTAGTTACAATCATCATAATATCATTTACTCACAATCTTCAATATCTTTGTGGCTTCTTGGTTCCATTAGTGGACCATCCTGCAACTCCCATAATTAGTTATTAAAGGATGTCAGAATAAATACTAGCATAGATCCATCTTAATTACACCTAAATTTTTTAGAGTGCAAAATACAGTGTGTTATTTTTCATTATTTAAATTGTATTTTTGAATGATATATATAGAACCAAATACAAATTTAACCATAAAAACATAATTGTCTTTTCTAAATATAAATATCTAAAATATATACGTAAATTAGTTAACATATCGTTAAATCTCTTGTTTATATATTCTTTAAAGTATAAGATTTAAACATCTAATTCACCCTTTTTTTTAATTCTAATAAATTTACAACATATTCTTTCTTTTTTTAATTATAGTCGATATTATTTTTCTATTTAGAACATAATTTTTTATTTTAATTCTTATTTTAAAAAGGCACAGATTGATGGACAAACTTACACATCCCCTCATAGTTGTATAATAAACCTCTCGGCTCAACCACCTTACTATGATCCTTCTTGCAAAAACACACATTCGTTTCAAAGGAAAACCAGTTTAACCATCTATTTTCATTTAAAGGATACTAGCAACTTAGATTTTTTTTTCAATGCATGTAATTAGATAAAAATTTACTCAAATAAATTTAGCCACTCAGCTTCTTCTTTGTTCTTTGTGCATGTAATTAAGTAATATTTTCAATACAATAGATATTATTATTATTACTATTATCATGAAAATGCATGTCCCCTTTTGAGGGAAAGCTAACATAATATATATTATTATCTTGTCTCCTTCTAAGGGAAAGCTAACATAATAGATACTATTATCTTGCATGCATATGCAAATCCATTTTCCCAAACCATATTTCCCAAGCTAGAGCTATTTAGGAAGTCTATTGTACACACAAATGCATTCTTTGTTCTAAAAAAAACTAATGTGTTAGTTATTATTTCTTGCTTGCTGATATATGTATTATTTTTTCCAATGGAAAGAAAATGCATATATTAGATGCAATTACTTGTTTTCCTTTCCAGTGTATAACATAATACTTATTCTTTCCATGCATATTTATTTTCAAATAATTCAGCATCATAGTTGTACTTTTCATGGTTGCAAAGATCATGTTTCCTTTCAATAGATCAAAGACAATATTTCTATTTTTCTTGCAAGAAAATAACACATTTCCTCTTAAGAAATATCAAACACAATATTTCTATATTGTGTATGGAGATAATTGATTTCCTCCTAAAAAATATCAAGCACAGTAGTTCTATTTTTTGCACACAAATAACTTATTTCCTCTCAAAACATATGCAACATGATAGCTCTATTTTGGTGCATGCAGGGAACTTATTCAAGAAAGATCAAACTAACTAGTTCCATTTTCATGCATGCACACATATTATTTCTTTTAAATAAATATCAAGCATAATAGTTAATTTTTGTGGAGAGAATTAACTTATTCCTTTCACCATAACTGAATACGAAAAAAATATTTTTTTCAAATGATAAAGCAGTAGTTATCTATCTTTGCATGCAATACTAATTCTTATCCAAAGAATACTAACATAATAGTTTCCTTTGTGTGCATAAAAATACAAATTTCAAAGAACCTTTTCAAAACAACAACTTGGCTAATCTATGTTTTCCATGCATAGAGATTTATGAGCTATTTTCAAGAAATTAATCTATTTAAGTTTCTTTGGTTCACAACCCTTGAAAAATTAGCAAAAGTTACCTTAGTTAACTTATAGTTTAAGTCATTGAAGTATTTCCAAGAATTAATCTAAAAAATTCAAATAGAATATTCTTCTTCTTCTTTTTTTTGAAACTTCATATCATCTTTTCTAATTTATGTCTATATATAGTTGTGTTTTCTTTCCACAAATATTGAGTGTAGGGAAACAATGCAAATACTAATAACATATTCCTAGCTTTCCACATAAATTCTTCTGTGTAAATTTCTAAGGCATTCTTTTCCCAAGAACATAAAATCATTAAAATACTTTATATGATTAATATATAAAACCTCTCCCTTTTAGGAAAATATTGTAGTAACTTGTCTTTTCAAAAGACGTAGAAATAGTCATATATTTTTCCACATTCCTCACTGCATGCTATTATGTACATATTTTATATATTTTTTCTAAGCAATATTTTCAAATATACCTAATCAAACACATGTATTTTCCTTCACGAAAATGGGTGAGTTAATTACCTTAACTGTTGTTATGGTGAGATCCACCAAGCCAACTACACTCCTTGAGGCTGTGGAGAAGGCTAGAGATTTGCAACATGCTTTGCCCAAAGAAAAATCATTACTACAGCAGTGGGACTCTTCATGGCCAAAAAAGGCACCTCTTGACCATGAACAGATGATATTAAGGAAGGAAAAACTTTGCCTCAATTTTCATAAGCCATGGGTGCCAAACCATGAGTGTGTTGCAGGGAAGGCTCATTAGAATGTAATTTTTTCTGAAGAAGAGGAGAGGGCCAACGCTGTACTACCTTGAGAAGATGAAGTAAAAACTTTTTCTCCAAGGGGAGGAGATCTTGTAGCATTGAGGGGAGTCCCTAAATATCTAACTTTAAGAGTTAGAGGTACTGTTATGGGGCAAAAAGTATCGATTCTAGTAGACAGTGGAGATACTCATAACTTCATTGATTCACAACTTGTAAAGAAGAGAGGCATCCATTTGGAAAACTTTGAAGGATTTTCAATCTTGGTTCCAGGAGCTAGAACCTTGCAGTGTGTTAAGTGTGTTCTGGAATTGTCTATCACTATGGGAAACTACACTATGATAGGCCACCTTTTTGTGGTTGATATTCCTGACACCAATGTTATATTGGGTGTCCAATGGTTGATCACTCTTGGGAGAGTCACCACTAATTGGGAGACTCTAGAGATGGAATGGATATGGAAGGAGGATGGTAAGCATAAAAAAATCAAAGTTTTGCACACTTACCCCCCTCAGATTGTTTTAGCTCACAATATGGAGGCAGACTTACGCAGAGGAGACATAGAATGGGCAGTAGAACTACGTTTATTTGAAGCTAGAGTCAAGGATTCACCAGTACACCCTGATGTTCAGGCTCTCCTAGGCCGGTATTCTGTAGTATTTGGGGATATTCCACCGGGGAGGCCTCCTGATAGGGGATTTGAGCACACTATTGAGCGAGATCAAGGGATTCAAGTTGTGATTACCACTTCTTATAGGGATCCCAAAGCTTATAGGGATGAAATTGAAAGGGCCCTTCAAGAACTACTATCCCTAGATCATATCCGGCCTAGCACTAGCCCTTTTGCATCTTCAGTGGTCTTGGTTAAGAAGAAGGATGGAAAATTGAGGATTTGCATTGAATATAGATCACTATACAAGAAGACCATGAACAATAGATAACTAATTCCCAAGATCGCTGAGTTGATGGATGAGCTAAGAGGATCCAAGTATTTCTTCAAGATTGACTTGAGATCCGAATATCACCAAATTAGGGTAAGGGATCAAGACATTCCCAAAATAGAATTCAGGTGTCACTCTGGGCATTTTGAGTTCTTAGTAATGCCATTTGGCTTGACCAATTCCCCAGCAACATTCCAATCTTGCATGAACCACATCTTTCATGGTCATCTAAGAAAGTTTGTATCGGTCTTCTTTGATGATATTCTGATTTACAGCCACACATGGGAGGAACATTTGCAACATATTAAGATAATGTTGCATATTCTCAAGGAGCAACAATCCTATGCTAAACTCTCGAAATGTGACTTTGGCCTCACTGAGATGCTCTACTTAGGTGACATCATTGGAGTTGATGGAGTAAGAATGCATGAAGAAAAGATCCGATCAATAAAGGATTGGCCCGAGCCAAGTAATGTTTCAAAACTCCAGGGATTTGTATGCATATGCACATATTACCGGAAGTTTGTCAAAGGTTTCTCTCAACTTGCAACACAACTTACAAACTAGACCAAGAAGGGAGATTTTAGTTGGACAACTAAAGTGTAGAGGGATTTTGATAAGCTCAAAGAGGTAATGAGTAGTTGTCCAGTATTAGTTTTACCTGGTTTATCTCAACCTTTTGTGTTAGAATGTGATGCATCGGGTGAAGGGATTGGAGTAG
Source organism: Pinus albicaulis (assembly GCA_034641835.2). NCBI lineage: Eukaryota > Viridiplantae > Streptophyta > Pinopsida > Pinales > Pinaceae > Pinus > Pinus albicaulis. The sequence continues at coordinate 150,789,669 of CM076571.1, read as the reverse complement.
TCTTGATGCAAGGAGGGCATCCTGTAGCCTTTGAGAGCAGGAAATTGCCACCGCATGAAAGGCTATACCCCATCTATGATAAAAAAAATGTTGGCTATCATGCATGCCTTAGCCAAATTTTGGCAATACTTGGTGGGGAATAAATTCAGGGTGAAAATTGATCATAACAGTATCATTTCTTTCTTGAACAAAAGCAGCTCCAAGAAAGAAAACAAAAATGGGTAAGCAAGATCCAAGCTCATGAATTTGACATAGATTATGTCAAGGGGAAGAGCAGTGGCTGATGCTCTATCCAGGAGACCAACAGTGTTGTCCTTGAGAGGCATGGACACAGATTGGAAGGCTCAACTGTTGGTTGAGTACTCCAAGGATAACATTTCATGTGAGATACTTGATGGGGCGATAGTTGATGAGAGGTATAGAGTAATGGATGAAGTCATCTATTACCAGGACCGAGTCTTTCTGGCCAAGAATTTGAAGCTCAAAGAGAAGATCTTGCAAGCATCACATGATTCCCCACTTTCAGGGCATCAAGGATTCACAAAGACTTACCGGGCCATAAAGGAGAGATTCTCATGGAAGGGTCTCCAGGAGGATGTGCTCCAACATATCAAGGAGTGCATAGTTTGTCAGCAAAATAAGGGAGAACACACTCATCCTGCCGGATTATTTCACCCACTACCCATTCTGGATGGAAAATGGGAAAGCATCTCCATGGACTTCATCATCGGTCTACCTACTGTTCAGTGTAAGAATTGTATCTTTGTAGTTGTTGATAGAATAAAAAATTATTCACACTTCTTTTCCATTTCTGCACATTACAATGCTTCACATGTAGCTGAGCTCTTCTTTAGAGATGTGTTTAGACTCCATGGTCTCCCAAGGACCATAGTGAGTGATCGGGACAACCACTTCATGGGTGGCTTTTGGCAAGAACTCTTCTAGTTAGTGGGGACTGAATTGACACCGAGTACCAGCTACCATCCATAGACCAATGAACAGATTGAAATAGTGAACAAGTGGTTGGAAGGCTACTTGAGAAACTATGTTGCAGGGCAGCAGAAGGCATGGCTGTGTTGGCTCCATTTAGGGGAGTATTGTTACAACACCACTTACCATATGTCCATTCGTATGACCCCATTTAGAGAACTCTATGGGTATGATGCACTCTCATTTTCTGATATCATGTTTGGAGCAATAAAGGCTCCCAGAACAAAGGAATGGATTCAGGAGAATAAAGACATACTTTGGGCCCTTAAAGGCAACATTGCTACTGCCCAAAATCAACAAAAGATATATGCAGACCGTGGTCGGATAGAGAGACAGTTTGAGGTGGATGATCTAGTCTATCTTTGTCTTCAGCCTTATAAAAAATCTACACTCAAGGAGAAAGGGGCTGAAAATCTCAAACCATGTTTCTATGGGCCATATAAGGTGGTCCATCATGTTGGAGGAGTTTCATATGAGCTGGAGCTTCCCAAGGGGAGCAAGATCCACAATATTTTTCATTTCTCATGCCTCAAGAAGGCCATTGGACAGAATGTAGTTGTCAACATGGACCTCCCACCTATTGATGATGAGGGCCATCTAATTTTGCAACCTGAGGCAATTCTGGATACACGGGAGAGGAAGCTAAGGAGCAGAGTAATCAGAGAATATCTGATTCGATGGAGGAATCTTCTTGATGAGGATGCCACTTGGGAAGGAGAGAAGATCTTATAGCATCCTTTTTTGTTGTTGCTTGAGGAAAAGAAAATTTTGAGAGGGGAGGACTATAATATTCCCAATTAGTTGGAATATTATATGTTGCTCTATTTTGCAGCTTAGAAGAATAAATGGGGTAGAGAGACCCTTAAATCTCTTTATTAGGAATAAAAATTTCCCTATGTGAAAGGGGGTTGAGTAAGAAGGCCAAATAAAGCCACCCTTGGTGTGAAAAGGGGGCCATGCATGAGGACTAGAGCCTTGTTGACCAAGTCAACAACACTGCTAAATGAGGAGGGCAACCAGTGGGAAAAACATAGTTTTGAGGGAGGACTCTTTGCAATGAAGTAACCTCATGAATGTGTGGGGCCCAGGGTCAGGTGGCTCACCAAGAATAAAGAGGAAGGGATGGAAACCATGAGAGGCATTCACAATCTTGTCTATGTTTGAGTCTTATGACTTCTTGCATGCTTTAGCTGTTTAGCTGGGTTTGTTGCACTGTTTAGTGCAAGGGATTCTCAGGCGGGAGTTCCATTCTCTTTCTTGGTTCAACTTGTTGAAGGGATCTAAGAGGAGAATTATGAGCTACATTTCCACTATCTGACTTGGGGTCAAGGAGTCACCAAATCCTACAACGCAGTCTATTGTAGAAACTACGTCATTTCTGAAGGTGATGTTGTGGTAGGGTTGAATCCCTTGATTTGGCGCTTGTTTCTTGGAGAAGGAGGCTTTTTCTCTCCTAGAAGGCTAGTAGGGAGGCTCTTCAGCCATTTTTATGTGCTTTCATGTATTATTCAGCCATATCAGATACATAGTTGCAGTAAACTACACCATTTTATGCAGAGGTGTCATCTTGTACTTGTGCTCATATGAAACCCTTGCCGGGTTGTCTCTATTTTATGTAAAAGAGGCTAAACCTCCATTTTTCTTGGCTCTTTGATTAATGAAATCTCCAGATCTGTTATGACACATATTTTTCTGTAGAAACCCTCTCAGAATAACACTGTTACATGCTTCATAATTTCTGTTTGGTGAAGTCATGCGGTTTGGGTGTTTTTAAGTTGTATTGGCATGGGGAGATATGTTTAACATAGCTAGAATGATTTGTTTATGCTCCCATTTTATATGTAAAGGTTATTCAGTATGATCTAAAGGATCCACGTCCTATTTTTCAGTTCTATAACATAATTTTCTGAAAACGGAATTTTTACTCTCCATAGTGCAGAAATCCCTAAGAAGGAATATTACACTCTCTAAGATTGTCAAAGGTCAATTTGTCATGATCCAAGGAGCAAGAGAAAACAACGTAATTATTTTAAAGGACTCTTACAAATCAGCAGTGACCAGCAGAAGGTAGTGAGAATGATTTTCAGAATTCATAGTGCTTGCCAGAGGTGAGTTTATCATGCCTAAGGGTCAGTAAGAAAGTTGGAGATAGAGTTTTCAGTCACTTGCCCAGCACAATATGTTTTTAATTCCAAGGTACAAGTCAAGAAATTTTTTTAAAGGAGTTATTGTGTGGTTAAATCACCAAAATGACAAATGATCATGTAAACTCTCAAGGAGCAGAAAGAAGAGTAACTTAAAGGTTTTCAAGTCTCCTGCACATCAAAATGTCAAAAAGTTAGCAGAGGGTGAAAAGGCTCAAAATATTAGGAGAAGGGTTAAAACATGATTTAATTTGAATCCCAAACATATAAAAGTGCATTTTCTTTATCATTCGACTTATTATTCCCTTGCAGAGAAATTAGAAACGTCCAGGAGAGAAGACTGTGATTTTCGGGTCAAATTTGGGAATGTTCGAAGACGTTGTGCATTCAGGGTGGCGCTGCGCATTCAGAATTGAGCACTACTCCCCTGCCAAAAAAACCCTTGTAAAAGTACTCTACGTTGCACGCCTATAGGTACGCACTGCGTGTTCAGAACCGCGCTGCGCGTTCACCTGGAAGACCCGATAGTACCAGGCAAAAACACTCTGGTGCAATGTGCCCGGCACAAAGGGACCCAACAGGCCTAGCAGGCGCTGTGCACCCAGCACAAAGAGACCTGACAGTCCTGGCACACCCGACAGACCCGACAGCATGTGCACGCGCTACCTATTTGGCCAGGAGGGCCTATACACCAGCTCCTTCACTCAAATCAACTTAGAGTTCTCCTCAAACTGCCTCCAAGGTTTTTTCAAACATTTTATGAGAGGTAAGTGCAGCTCATCAAGCCCTGTCCAAGTTTTTATCATCATTTGGTCAAAGGAGTCAAGAACTATGAAGGAAAACCTAATTTTATACTTCAAACACCACTGTTTAAAAGACACTCATTCACCTATCTACAAAAGAAAGTAAATAGCATACAGAGAGTGCCTAGTTGATAATTTTCTCATTCATTTAATGTTTTGCCTCACCCTCATTCACTCATCCCTCATTTGTATAAAGCTGCCTTGTTTCACCATCACTCCCTTACCCTTTTCCACATCAATTTCACAAACAGAGCTAGGGTTTTCAAAGGTAGTGGTCGAAATGTCAAGAGAAGGAGGAAATGCTAGTGGTGAAGAAGGCTAAGTGCCAAAGAGGAATCAACACAGATGTGGAAGGATTAATAGGTTTGAACCACTAAACACCATGTAACTTAAAGCCTCTCCTATTATTGTCACATGCTTGAAAAATGTGTGGTGTTTTCATTTTTGTGAAAGAGTACAACAGGTACAAAGTCATCTTGAGCTGACTAGGCTCTTCATCCTTAACCTACATGAGAAACAAGTCAATATTGCAGGGGTAAAATTTGAGTTTTCATCAGATGCCATTACTATTGCCACTAGGATACCTAGTGTTGGTGAAAAGTGGTTCAAATAGGCTAGCTTAGACATAAGACACTATGAGCCATTCCTTAAACCCAAATACAAAGAAAACTGCAAATCTATCTTCTCTTTCTCACATTTGCTGGAGAGGTATGCACCCTTGATCAGGGTCATCATGAAATATTTTACATGTGATGGGAGGTTCTCTAGGCTATATTCCTATCATATTAGATTGCTCATGCACTTTACTAGGGTTAAGATGTTACATTTTCCCTAAAATATCTACAGGAGTATTAACAAGATGTATTATATTGTGAAAAAGAGAGACCATTCACAGTAGATGCAAAGTTAATTTCATCACTCCTTGATTAAGATGGTTGTGTTGCATCAATTGGAGCAAAAGGGTATTCCATGGGAGGTTTTCGTTTCCCATGAGGTCTTTACAAACCCACAACCCCATCCTCAGTAAAATGTGCCCTCATCATCTCATCCTTTTGTCCTTACTTCTTCATCATATCCTGATGAACATGTTTCACCATCTACATATGTTCCTTGACCTCAAGACAACCCTCCTTCATCACCCTCTCCCAATGCATCAGGAAATGAGGAAAGTGAAAATGAACAATGAAGTGACCATGAAGGAGAGGGTAACGATCAATCCAACAATAATGAAGAAGAGGACAGTAAAGAGGAAGAAAAAAATGAGGACATAAATGAAGAAACTGGTCAAGAAGACTTGGAGATAGATGTCAATGAAGATGAGGAAGAAAATATTGGTGAAGAAACAACGACTGAATATAAAAACAACGAGACTCATAGTGATGATGAAGGAAGTGCAAAAAGCATGGAAACAGAAGACCATGAAACAGATTTTGATGAGGCTCATGATAGTGATAAGGAAAATGATGCAGAAACAAATGAAGAATCTAGTAGTGCAGAAATCAGTGAGGTTGATGTTGGGAATAATGAGACAAACAACAGTAAAGAAGAAGACAACAAAGAGCATGACAATCATGACAGTGAAAATAGTGAGGCTCTTAGAAGTAATGAGGGGCAGAATGAAGGTGTAGAAAATAGTGAAGAGGCAAAAGAAGATAGTGCAGAAACCAATGATGACACCTCTAATAGTGAGGATGAGGCAAATCAAGAAAGTACCCATGAGTCAAAAAATAGTAAGACTCGTAGTAAAGATGAATTTAGTGCACAAGACAGTGAAGCTGATATCAGTGAAAGAGAAAGAGATGATGACACAAGTGAAGAAGTAAGCCAAGATGTCAGTGAGCCAAGCAAAGATCATCAGAAAGACAGAAACAAGATATATTGCACTGAGGTAAACAATATTGAACCCCTTCCTTTGACATACCAAAGAGGAGAAATGCATGTGTTTTTTTGCCTCTAAAAGGCAAGAGGCCATGCCTTCCACATCAACAAAGAATCTTGAAAAAGGCAAGGAAAAGGTCATTGTTGGAGATAAGAAAGGTAATCATGGAAATAAACAAAAATTTGAAGTGATTGACCTAGAGGATGAGAATGAAGAGAGGACCACTAACATACTGCTCCAGAGCAAAGATGCACAGATTAGGGAGCTACAAAAAAGGCTTGGCATGGAAAAGTATGTCATTAGGTATTATAAGGTTGAAAACAAGCAGCTAAAGAAGACACAAAGGGACCTTGGCCTACAAAAATATGGCCAAGCACTATGCCTTGAGAAGCCAAATTGCAAGGGCCAAGCTCAAAGGAGCCCTTGCCGAAATTCAATCACTCAAGGAGGCCAAAGACCAAGAAAACCTTGAAATCCTTGCTGATGCTTCCATACAAGCATCCTAGACATAAAAAGCAAGGCAAATCCAAATTTTGGGAACGTTTTGGAAATTTTGAGTTTTTTCTGATTTGGAGGGCCAAGGGCATAGTGCCCTTAGCGCTGCGCTTTTTCTAAGGGCATCCTCAGGAGAAATGGTTTAATTGACCATATAGCATGCCCTTAGCATCCTTGGGAAATTTGATTTTTGAACAGGTTAATGAGGCCCAATCATAAAACCAAGGTTATTTTTGGAAGGTAGACTCAACAAGCTTTCCAACGAGCCATCACGAAGCTCATTCCGACATCGGGAAGGCCATCAAAATTTAGCTGCAAGGTAACCTAGTTTTTCCATGCAGGCATTGCACCCTTAGACTTCCCTCCTACGCCCTTATGTGAAAAAGTCAACAAAAGACACTCATTTATGGAAAGTGGATATTTTTGTGGATTTTTGGGCAAATCACTGCAAATTTAGGTGTTAGGAGTTAATTTTCATTTATTGCCTTAGATATTTTATGCCTTGGGCCTTGCATGGTCTCTTAAACATAAATGAAATTTATGAGTTATTTATGGTGTCTAAAACCCTATTTGGGGTTTCGGCCCTCCTTGCTTGTTAAATAAAGCATTGAGGCCTCTTTGTACATGTTGGTTAGACAATTATTGAGAGTAATACATATACTTGGAGATTGAATATAAATTGGCTCTGATTTTTGTGAATGGCTTGGATTGTTTGACATTGGAGAAGGCTTTCTTACAGGATCCATGAGCATTGTTAAATGGTGATGTGTTCCTATTTAGTTCATTTTTTCTTGTGTTAACATATTTTTCATCTTTCTATTGCAGTAGGGCAAAAATTTTAGGCTAGGAAATGTTGTTTAGAGGCACCTTAGTTCTGTTTGTCCTTCACTACTTTATGTTTTCCTCTGCTAGGTCGGTTTAGAGAATTCTTAGTTTCTCTCTTGACCCACTTATGCATGTTTATCTTATGAATGATTCAATAAAGCAAATGTTAAATTTGTTTTATGGTTAGCCCTGCTTTTTTGGTATTACTTAAATATTGTTTTTAAGATCTTACTTTGAAGTATCATTGATTAAGTTTAGCTAAAGAGGTCTATAATTTGTTGTGCCCTTTGTCTATCCTAAAAAGTTTCTTTGGAGGTATTTATAGCTTTTATTAATGAAGTTTATGCGTTCCCTCTTCCTTGATATATGTTATATGTCTATCTTAGATGTTTTCTAATCTTGAAGGTGAAATCACAAGAAGTTTTACAAGTTTCTTGCCTTCTATAGATCACTGGACTGTTTGTCTTGAATGCATATTTGCTTGAGTTTAATCAGAGAAGTTATTGGTTTGCCCTGTCTTTTGATTATTTCTTTATGCATAGAAGTCTTAAAGACCATTATTTTTTAAAGGTATTTGTTCAAGGATTCTTAACTGCCCTTTTGCACCTACTATGTTCATTTCATCTCACACAAACCTTGAAGATCCATTTGACCATGTTATATTTTCCCTGTGATGCACCTTAATGCATTGTTGAATTTTCCATGACCTTTTGTAGACTCCACAGCCCAATGACTTGAAAATCTCTCACTCCATCTATTCTACTTGATCACCTACCCAACCCAAACAAACAAAACTTAAAATTAAACCCTAAAATAAACAAGTTCACATCCTCTACACAAAATAGAGAGAGATCTCTTTGAGTCCAGGAAGGCTAGGTCCTAGGACTCCAAAGAATGGTCTGATGTTACCCCTGTTCATTTTTTCTCACCAATTTAACAAATTACAAGGACCTAATAGAATCTATAAAAGGGCACAATACATCATTCATTTATCTCATAAATGTAGTTGATGCATTACATAGGCAAAATGGCATAACTAACCACTCATATAAACCTTTCCTAGTTTTGAAGGAGGTCTTCCATGTATGTTATTATTTGACTCGAACCTGGTGATATCCAGACTTCAAGTCCAGCTTGGTGAAGTAATTTTCTTGTTGCAACTGATCTAGTATATCATTTATCCTAGGCAGGTTGTATCTATTCTTGAACATGATTTTATTCAATGCCCTGTAATCTATACAAATCTACCAAGTCCCATAATTATTTGGCACAATGATGATGGGTGAACCACATGGTGATGTACTCGGTCGAATGACACCCTGTTATAGTAGCTGCTCCAGCTGTTTCTTCACTTCACTTGCTTCTATAACAGACTGCATGTACAACCTAATATTTGGAAATGGGGAGTCTGGCAATAGTTGGTGTAAAAATTATATGCACTACGCATGCGTATGTCCAAGATTCTTCTGATCACACACTATTTGACTTCATGCACAATACAGAATCTTTGTACTATTGATCATTACTTGCGGAAATTAAATAAATTGCATGCACACATTGAAACCATAAAAATTCACACACATTAACATAGTTGTTTTTACTGGAAAGCCTGAAGCTAAAATCCCCAACTATCTATATATAATATGTGTCATAGAGATCATGTAACAATCCTCATACAAAGCTTATCACAAGCTCTCAGTACAATCCAATCGCTACACACTAATCAGGCCTGATCTTGCAAATCCATGCACCGATCTTTGCCAGCCTTTAGCCTGCCTCTACTGCGCAATCCCTGCTGAAGAATGGCTCTGGATGAACTCCAATTTCCCCAGCCTTGCTCACACAATTCTCAAAGGCATCTCCACTAAATTTTTGTTGCAAACAATGCAACACTATAGTCACAACTGATAGTCACACTTGCTCTTTCATCTACCTCTCCACTTGTCTCCACTGAAATTGTCCATGCACTGTAGTTAACTGATGTATTCTTCAGTTTATTAATGAGTTATTATTTAGTGAATTAATTAATAATTAATTCACACCACTCTCACTAGTTTATCAATCAATTAGACTAGATACAACTAGCTCAACTGTGTCTAATTGAGTTAAATTGAACACAACTCCACCAACTGCTTCTACAACTCCACCAAACTTTATCACATGAGTTCTAATTGAAGTCCTCCATGAAATAGCTCCACTTAACCCTCAGGAATAGTGTAATTCCTTTTGTCAGCTCCTGTTCCACATCTGTGCACTTCACTGAAGTGCTTCAAGAGAATAAGATAATGTTTAGCGTCCAAATATTATTAAGAGCTAATAATATTTGACATATCTATTTTTAGACTGGCAATCTAAAAATAGATTCCACCCAATATGTCTAAAAATAGAAGTCCATATATTTTTCCAACTTGACCAGCCATCCACAAATAGCATCCTGCAACTCATAGAATATGATCGACATGTCGAAAAATAGACATAGTCTAAAAATAAACTTTGCGACAAAAATCACCTGTGTGGGCCCCACCTAGTTTAGGTGATCATTTTCCAACTAGGATCACGAATGATGTTTCAGGATGCCTCCTTCACTGTTTCTTGTTACGATCTTCAACACTCTCTCTCAACAAGAAAGGACTGTCTTTTCATGCGACATGCAACTCCATGCATTCATCCTGCAACCTTTGCAAGCGCCATGCAACTCCATGCATCTGCTCTGCAACTCTTCAGAAACTGAATAGGCTCCAAACATCTTAATCAATCTGATGCATCTATCGTCAAAGTCTTCGACTTATTCTTAGCTACTGCACATGTCTTCAAGAACCACTGCATTGTTGAACTCTGCACCCATGCACTCTGCACTTGTTGTCAATTCTAAACCGTGCTCCAGTATCCGACACTATCACTTTGATATGCCTGCATCAATCCAACTGATCATGCTACTGCTGCTCTGTGGGCACCTCATAGCCAGGTTCAATTCATGAGATCCACACAATCTCCATGAATCTTTCCCAGAAATCTCCTATTGGGATTACTCATGCATGTCGCCCCACCTCTCACCTGGTGGTATAGCTGCATGCACTCCCTCTGCCCATCTGGCACGAAATTTCTCTGCATGATTGGTTTCTCCCACTCCATGATCCTCATCTTGTGGCCACTCCACATCTCGAGGTTCACTATTACCTGCATGCAAAACTTTCTCCCTCTCAAGCATCAATTGCATGGCTTTCTCACACTTCCCAACAGTAGGAAGCTCCGTAGAAATCCCATCTACTTCAAGTATGTAGAGATTCTTAGCTCGAATCCCAAACTTCTTGATTTTTACCGAAGGAAAATTTTTTCCTTCACTAAAGACAACATCATACCCTTTATCCTCTAACATTGCGACTCAGATTAAATTCTTCTTTAAACCTGGAACATGCACTACATCTTGTAAAAGAATGAGTTTACCTGACTCCCTCTGAAAGGTAATGGTACCAATGCTGGTCACATTGTATCATCCATTGTTGCCCAACTCAACATGCAACTGGAGATCTTTCTCCACCAAGTCACTGAAAAGATTCACATCTCTCGTCATGTGAAAGGAAGCGCCACTATCAAAATACCACCCCGATCCTAATGCACTAGACACCATGCATGCGATCAATGAGAAGTCTAGCTCAAATTGCAAGGCAAGAGCCTCACCAGCTGCAACTCTAATGGCCTTCTTGCTATTCTTCTTCTGTGGACAATGCATGGTGAAATGCCGATGCTCGTGACAGTGAAAACACTTCACTTTCGACATGTCACACTCTTTTCCATCTGCACCAGATTGATAAGGATTTTTCTTTCCCTTCCCTTTCCTTTCTTTGGAAGAAAAAGTGAAATCCTCTTCATCATCATTCTTTGATGAAGAGCTATCCCTGGTACTCCGCCTTATCTCCTCCTGCACAAGATCCGACCAAAGTCGCTCCCATCCTGGCAGTTTCTCCCGACCATTGACAGAGTCCTCGTAGCTATGCCAACTCTTCGGAAGCCCAAGGAGAGACAAGCTCACCAAGTCTTCTTCATCCACACTAACTCATACACTCCCAAGCTCATCCCTGCAGTGGACAAACTTTTTCAAGTATACCGGAATAGTGTCATTCTTCTCCATTTTTATTTTCCTGAGCTTCTCTTTAAGTGCCAACTTCCTCTGGTCACTTCTTATTTGGAAAAATTCTGTCAAAGCCTTCCACATCAAGAATGGAGTGGATTTACTGTGCAGGCTGGAAAATATGTGATCCTTCACACCTTCCAACAGAATCCTTCGACACCTTGCTACCTTATTTTTCCATGTGTCAATTGCGGCTGCATCACTAGAACCCGATTTAGGAATATCAACATCTATGAACTCCTTCAACCCATTATCCTCCAGCACCGCCTCCATCCTGTCCTTCCATGCAATATAATTTGAGCTGCCCTCAAGGGCATACTCCAATCGCAATCCGTTGAAATACATCTCAACTTCGACACCAAGAAAATCCTGCAGCAATTTCGAATTCCACCAGCATAAAACTCAATTGTTTCAATAATTGCAATCTGCTCCAATGATCAACCACTCTGATACCATGTAGAAATTATATGTACTATGCATGCATATTTCCAAGATTCTCCTGATCACACACTATTTGACTTCATGCATAATACAAAATCTCTTCTACTATTGATCATTACTTGCGGAAATTAAATCAATTACATGCACACATTGAAACCGTAAAAATTCACACACATTAACACAGTTGTTTTTACGGGAAAGCCTAAAGCTAAAAACCCCAACTATATGTATATAATATATTTCATAGATATCATGTACCAATCCTCATACAAATCTTATCACAAGCTCTCAATACAATCCAATCGCTACACACTAATCAGGCCTGATCTTGCAAATCCATGCACCGATCTTTGCCATCCTTTAGCCTACCTCTACTATGCAATACCTGCTGAAGAATGGCTCTGGATGAACTCCAATTTCCCCAGCCTTTCTCATGCAATCCTTAAAGGAATCTCCACTAAATTTGTGGTGCAAACAATGCAACACTATAGTCACAACTGATAGTCACACTTGCTTTTTCACCTACCTCTCCAGTGGTCTCCACTAAAACTGTCCATGCACTGTAGTTAATTGATGTATTCTTCAGTTTATTAATGAGTTATTATTTAGTGAATTAATTGATAACTAATTCACACCACTCTCACTATTGTATCAATCAATTAGACTAGATACAACTAGCTCAACTGTGTCTAACTGAGTTAAACTGAACACAACTCCACCAACTACTTCTACAACTCCACCAAAATCTATCACATGAGTTCTAACTGAAGTCCTGCATGCAAAAGCTCCACTTAACCCTCAAGAATAGCGTAATTCCTTCTGTCATCTTCTGTGCCACATGTGTGCACTTAATTGAAGTGGTCCAAGAGAATAAGATAATGTTTAGAGTCCAAATATTATGAAGAGCTAATAATATTCGACATATCTATTTTTAGACTGGCAATCTAAAAATAGATTCCGCCCAATATGTCTAAAAATATAAGTCCATGTATTTTGCAAACTTGACCAACCATCCATAAATAGCATCCTGCAACTCATAAAATATGATCGACATGTCTAAAAATAGACATAGTCTAAAAATAGACTTTGCGACAAAAATTACCTAGTCTAAAAATAGACTTTGCGACAAAAATTACCTGTGTGGGACCCACCTAGTTTAGGTGATCATTTTCCAACTAGGATCAGGAATGATGTTTCAGGATGCCTCCTTCACTATATCTTATTGCAATCTTCAACACTCCCTCTCAACAAGAAAGGAATGTCTTTACATGCGACATGCAACTCCATGCATTCGCCCTGCAACCTTTGCAAGCGCCATGCAACTCCATGCATCTGCTCTGCAACTCTTTAGAAACTGAATAGGCTCCAAACATCTCAATCAATATGATGCATCTATCATCAAATTCTTCAACTTATGCTTAGCTACTGCACATGTCTTCAGGAACCACTGTGTTGTTGAACTCTGCACCCATGCACTCTGCACTTGCTGTCAACTCTGAACCATGCTCTAGTATCCAACACTGTCACTTTGATCTTCCTGCATCAATCTAACTAATCATGCTACTGCTACTCTGTGGGAACCTCATAGCCAGGTTCAATTCATGAGATCCACACCATCTCCATGAATCTTGCCCAGAAATATCCATTTGGGATTACTCATGCATGTCGCCCCACCTCTCACCTGGTGGTATAGTTGCATGCACTACCTCTACCCATATGGCACGAAATTTCTCTACATGAGTGGTTTCTCACACTCCATGATCCTCATCTTGTGGCTGCTCCACACCCCGAGGTTCACTTTTATCCGCATGCAAAAATTTCTCCCTCTCAAGCATCAATTGCATGGCTTTCTCACACCTCCCAACAGTAGGAAGCTCCGTAGAAATCCCATCTACTTCAAGTCTGTAGAGATTCTTAGCTCGAATCCAAACCTTCTTGAATTTTCCTATTGCTTTGTACTGAAGGAAAAAAATTTCCTTCACTAAAGACAACATCATACCCTTTATCCTCTAACATTGCAATTGAGATTAAATTCTTCTTTAAACCCGGAACATGCACTACATATTGTAAAATAATGAGTTTACCTAACTCCCTCTGAAAGGTAATGGTACCAATTTTGGTCGCATTGTATTTTCCATTCTTGCCCAACTCAACATGCAATTGGAGATCTTTCTCCACCAAGTCATTGAAAAGATTCACATCTCCCGTCATGTGAAAGGAAGTGCCACTATCAAAATAGCACCATGATCCCAATGCACTAGACACCATGCATGCAATCAATGAGAAGTCTAGCTCAAATTCCAAGGCAAGAGCCTCACCAGCTGCAGCTCCAGCAGCTTGCTCGTTATTCTTGTTTTGTGGACAATATGTGGCAAAATGCCCATGCTCGTGACAGTGAAAACACTTCACTTTGGACATGTCACACTCTTTGCCATCCGCACCAGATTGATAAGGATTTTTCTTCCCCTTCCCTTTCCTTGCTTTGGCTGCCAAAGTGCAATCCTCTTCATCATCATTATTTGATGAAGAGCCATCCTTGGTACTCCGCCTTATCTCCTCCTGCACAAGATCTGACCAAAGTCGCTCCCATCCTGGCAGTTTCTCCCGACCATTGACAGAGTCCTTGTAGTTATGCGAACTCTTCGAAATCCCAAGGAGAGCCAAGCTCACCAAGTCTTATTCATCCACACTAACTCCTAAAATCCCAAGCTCATCCCTGTAGTGGACAAACTTTGTCAAGTATACCAGAATAGTGTCATTCTTCTCCATTTTTATTTTCCTGAGCTTGTCTTAAGCACCAACTTCCTCTGGTCACTTCTTATTTGGAAAAATTCTATCAAAGCCTTCCACATCAAGAATGGAGTGGATTTACCATGAAGGCTGGAAAATATGTGATCCTACACACCTTCCAACAGAATCCTTCGACACCTTGCTACCTTCTTTTGCCATGCATCAAGTGCGGCTGCTTTGCTAGAACCCGGTTTAGGGATATCAACATCTATGAACTCCTTCAACCCATTATCCTCCAGCACCACCTCCATCTTGTCCTTCCATGCAATATAATTTGAGTTTCCTTCAAGAGAATACTCCAATCGCAATCTGTTGAAAGATATCTCAACTTCGACACCAAGAAAACCCTCCAGCAATTTCGAATTCCACCAGCACAAAACTCAACTGTTTCAATAATTGCAATCTGCTCCAATGATCAACTGCTCTGATACCATGTAGAAATTATATGCACTATGCATGCATATGTCCAAGATTCTCTTGATCACACACTATTTGAATTCATGCACAATATAGAATCTCTTCTACTATTGATCATTACTTGCGGAGATTAAATCAATTGCATGCACACATTGAAACCATAAAAATTCACACACATTAACACAGTTGTTTTTATGGGAAAGCTTGAAGCTAAAAACCCCAACTATCTATATATAATATATGTCATAGAGATCATGTAACAATCCTCATACAAAGCTTATCACAAGCTCTCAGTACAATCCAATCGCTACACACTAATCAGGACTGATATTGCAAATACATGCACCGATATTTGCCAGCCTTTAGCCTGCCTCTACTACGCAATCCCTGTTGAAGAATGGCTCTAGATGAACTCCAATTTCCCCAGCCTTGCTCACACAATTCTTAAAGGCATCTCCACTAAACTTGTGCAAACAATGCAACACTATAGTCACAATTGATAGTCACACTTGCTCTTTCACCTACCTCTCCACTGGTCTCCACTGAAACTGTCCATCCACTGTAGTTAACTGATGTATTCTTCAGTTTATTAATGAGTTATTATTTAGTGAATTAATTAATAATTAATTCACACCACTCTCACTAGTGTATCATTCAATTAGACTAGATACAACTAGCTCAACTGTGTCTTACTGAGTTAAACTGAACACAACTCCACCAACTACTTCTACAACTCCATCAAACTCTGTCACATGAGTTCTAACTAAAGTCCTCCATGCAATAGCTCCACTTAACCCTCACGAATAGCGTAATTCTTTCTGTCAGCTCCTGTGCCACATCTGTGCACTTCACTGAAGTGCTACAAGAGAATAAGATAATGTTTAGAGTCCAAATATTATTAAGAGCTAATAATATTCGACATATCTATTTTTAGACTGGCAATCTAAAAATATATTCTGCCCAATATGTCTAAAAATATAAGTCCATCTATTTTTTCAACTTGACCAACCATCCACAAATAGCATCCTGCAACTCATAAAATATGATTGACATGTTTAAAAATAGACATAGTCTAAAAATATACTTTGCGACAAAAATAATTTGTGTGGGCCCCACCTAGTTTAGGTGATCATTTTCCAACTAGGATAAGGAATTATGTTTTAGGATGCCTCCTTCACTGTTTCTTGTTGCGATATTCAATAGTTGGATCTGATGTTCCACTTCCCTCTCAGGTAGTAACTCTTCAGAATCTCAGAACACATCCTTGTATGTGTGTAACAAATTTATCTATGTGGATATTGGTGGTCACTCACCTATTCCACTTGGACCCCCACCATTGTTTCTTTCAGTTTTTCAGTTTCTTTAATTGTAGCACAATTTACTATTTTTGGCAGTTTTTCAGGTCCTAAACTTCTGGAGCTTTTTTTAGGCCCTAAACGACGTTTTTTTGTAAAAATTTTAGTCCTTGGATATATATTCCTAATGAGGTATCTTGCTCTTCAAATTGAGATCATATCCCAAAGTTACAACCTCGATAAATTGATGTACCATTTTACCCCAACGAGGCCCAATTTTTTACCGATTCATCTCCTAGGATTAGGTTTTTGGATGTTTAGGGCTTTTCATTGTTTATCAATAATAAATAGCCCTTTGAGCCTCATTTTAACACAATTTAGAGACTTGTAGCCACCATATCTCTTCTTAGAGATAAAATACCATCATCGGAGCTACTTTATTTCTATTATGTATGTAAGCATATCTAAGTTCCTTGATATTAATGAAATGAAGTTTTATTTCCAATGCATCTCTATGTTTATTTTTTATCTGTATTCTATTGTGTTCCTGTATAAGTCGCAATAAAAACTCCTCCAATTGTTATTTTTTCTTAGTACACCCCTCCAGGGATGCCTTGCCTCTTTTTGAATCCTCTTCACACTCACTTTCTCTTAAAAACAATAAAACATACTTGTTACTAGAATTGTTCAATATCTTAGATTGGTTCGCACTTATCACTAAAATTTTTGAGTTTCCTTTGTGTGCATTGATTGTGGTAGTGTATTTGGCGCAAGGGTGTATGAAATACGCTTATTTAGTAAGTTGGCTACTACTTGCATAAGGTCACAGAGAAAATTGATTTTCTATTGTTAGTGGAATAGATTTGACAGAATATAAACTAAGTTTGAGGGAAAACTAAGCATACAACACTAAGAACAAAACAAAACAAAAGATTCAAAATAAAAAATATTGATGGATAAAACAACCTAATAACACAAGTGGATAATTCTTCCTTTATTAAGTGCTAGTGGTAAAAAGGATATAATGCTAAACACTTGAAGAGGGTCCTTTGAGCTATGGAGCTCAAATACCCAAAACAAGGAGGTCTCCTTCCCTCGAGTTCTTGTAAGTGTCTCTTCCCTCTCTCAAAGAATGGTAGATCAAGATCAAATGGTGGAACTCTCTCTCTTAGACTGAGATGTTGGTTGGCCAACATATGATTCCTTCCAATCCCTTTGTTGTTGGACTATGCAAGCCGGTTTTCTATGAAGAAATTTGGCCAGCATAATAATATGTCTCCATTTCTTCTTCCAAAGTCTGGTTTATATAGACACTTTTTGAATTGCTCCTTGTTATCTTGGCCCATGATTGATAATAGCTCAAGAGTGGAGGAGGGATTCCATTTTGGGCTGCACTTACTCCTCAAGGTGGCTCAAATCTGGTTTTCCTTACCAGTACTAGGTGGAGAATCATCTTAACCAAGCATGCCAAGTGGTCGCAGATGGTGACATTTTTCCATCTTCAACACAATGTGACTATCAAAGGAATAGCCTTGTTGTGCACAAAATTCCTTTGATGATGGTGAGATGTCCCTTAATTGTCTTTTGAACCTGAGGAAAAATTTAATTTTTAGCCTTTACTAATGTATTCGTTTCGTGAAAATATTTTTCTGTACCTTCTGCTTGACATTTTTAAGGTCTTTTTCTTGTATGATTTTCTAGTGTTAACAGTTTCCCCCTAATTTATGAGGTCTAGGAAGTAATGTATAGATGAAATAAATTATGTTTTATTTTCTATGTGATCCTTTTGAGAGAGAGAGAGAGTGACTTTCTTTGGAACTCAGTTGCGAGACCCCTTGTCTTAAGTAAAAAAGACAACATGCTCTGTAGGAAACCTGTAAGAGATAAAATAAGCAATATTGCTATGAGGCGGGCATGTCCCATTCTTGTGATTTTTGACAAGTTAAGCTAATCTGACAGATATTGGTTTTGTCGTGTCATGTTTTGTAGCTGGTGACCTGCTTCTGGTTGATGATGACGATTGTTGACACCCTCATGGGCATATTTCTTTGAACAAAAAGGTATAATGTGGTACCCACATGCATGGAATATTTAAAGAAATTTCTCAAAGCATGCATGGGTCTTTGACTATTGGGGACCTTCCCATGTAAGCATGGTTGAAAGAGATGCCTATTGATATACAGGCCTTTGACAAATTATAACCGAGTGCAATGATTATGAAGTATAATGCCATCCTTGACATGAAAACTTGTGTTGATGTTGAATGTCAAGAGGACCAATGACATCCATGGGCAGTGTTAATTTCCATTGTACCATTCGAGGATGCCCCTATTGTGGTGAGGACTCATCTAAGGTACTACCTCCTTCCCAAAAAGTGGTTGTTGATTTCAACAAGAAGGAAGCATCAACTGATCGAAACACATATTGAACCAAGGGATCAAGGTTTTTTGATGTAGTAGGGTAAAATGTGATAGGTTAATAAGACATGATGACAAGAGATGGTTATAACTAATGATGGTGGTTAATTGGCCTGAGGTTGGAGCTATAAACGTGAGTGGCGACAGTCATAAAAATTTCTGGTGGGGAAACCCCTCGGGTCGGTAGGACACCTAGGGTGGGTGTATGCTTGATATGATTGTCATTGTTGGGTGTGGTAAAGAATGCACAGATATGACCTAGGGTGTTTAGGGATTGCTTCAAGGTAAGAAATGTAAATGGATATGTGGGATTCATCTCCTAGAAAAAATATTTTCACACTTTCCAAAAGAATATGAAAGTTTTTTTGATGTACAAGCACGGAGATGGGTGCCCCATTAACATGAATAATCATGCACAATGATGTGAGGAATGTGTTTTGCTGAGGGTGGGGGCCCCATTGGTTGGTCTCAGTGCGAGGGTGATGAGGTGGATGAAATATCACAGATGGGCTATGCTTATGAGGGTGTGATAGGTTAAACATGACACACGATGATATGTTTTTGTCGATCCACTTTGTAAAGAATAGTAGCCCGGGAAGGGTTTTAACATGAAATGGGTAAAACTTGACTTGATGTTTGGTGATAGGTGTATGAACATGAAGTGGTTTCGGGATTGAATTTTATGGTTATGGCTCTAGACTTTGGTGTGTGGTCTATATGAGTGATGGATGCCATAGATGGTGAGGCTCTACCGGCGTATAAGGGTGATTTTAATGTGTAATATGGGTTGATAATAAACAAGGTTGGCTGAATGGAACATATGGTTTTTTTCTTCTGAATAAATGATGTTAGGATATGCAAATCTTTTTAGGGAATCCTATTGGCGGTAGAATGATACATGCTCTTGTACTTTTGTTGGTTGGGACATATGGTGAAGTGGTGTGTTTGTAATACCTGCAACCAATACCGCATGTAAAAGCATATTTTTCATATAAATATTTTTGAAATAACTTGAATTTTGAAGTGATAAGAGAGGGCATACCTAAATGAAGTATAGTGGGCATTGTGCCTAAAAATTACTTTTTATGAAACTTGGATTTATGGGGCCTGATTTGAACATGATGAAGTGTTGATCACTATATTTCTTGTGGTTTTGTGATTGGGTACTCTGAGCTCCAGTTATGGGCTGTTGAAAATGAAAAAAGGGTGATATATAGGCCAATATGGCCCATTTTCAAATCATTTGTGCTTTTTGAGTGTATGAGGTCAGAGCAGAGATACTTTCCCGAGAGTTTCTTGTGGTTCCGGTCAGCCTGAGCACCCTGGATTTCCGTTATCCGTGTCAGATAAGAGCTAAAATTTCATTCTTTTTATTTTTTTCATTTTCATGTGTGGGTGGTCCATAGAAATGTGAATTTGTACTTATTTTATGCCCATTTTTTGTCAGGACTGCGTGGGTGATCGAGTATGGTGCGCACAGTCCCTACACAAAGGGTTATTTTTATGGGAGGCCCCAACAGATGGTGAAGCTTTTGCACGCTACAATGCGTGCCTATGTCTAGTACAGACATGTGATCAACATGCAAATATTTTTGACAGGCGTAGGGAAGCCCATTTTTTAAATAAATTTAATTTATTTTGTTCAAAAACTGACTTTTTGGTGTTTTCCTTGGTGACAGGATGTTGTGGCGAGAGCGGGACTGGCCTAATCTCTGCGCAGCAGTGGCCCAAGACCCCCATGCTCATGAGATACTAGATCGGTATGGTTTGTTGAAGTTCCTAGAGAACAACATACTGAGGTCCCAAGGTGGGTTCCTACATTACTTGGTCTGATGTTGGAATAGGCGATGGCATGTTATGGTCTTGCGCCGTAGAGATGTAGTGATCGAGACTAAGGCTGGTGTTTATTTTGTGATAGGTCTCTTTCCTCAGGAGGAGGTTCTTCCTTATCCACTCCCTTCTAGGGTAGTGAAAACCCATCATTGGGCTAAGGAGGAGAGGTAGTGTGGTCCTAACTCTATCACCTGAGGCTACATCTATGTGATTTCTATCATATATTTGGATGAGCGAGCTACTTTGGCGATGATAGTTCACCTATCTAGGTCGAAAATGACCCATTGAGTGTCTGGTGCACAGATTGCGGTTCTGTGTCAGCTCCAAACTGGTCAATTTTGTTATTTGTCCTATTATATCTATCAGGGTATGGTAACTCAGCTGGTCAAAGCATAGAAGGGTGCTATCAAGACCTCTACTATGTGATCATCGTCTACAGTATTATGTATGAGAAGGTTGTGATGTTATGACCCTTCGTGGTGGTGCTCGTAGGTCCTCTCAGGGATCCTCAAATGTGTCGATGGGTACCTATGATGTCCCGTGGTGGTGGGGGAGAGGTAGGCTGCTACTAGGATCTGGCAGTCAAGGCGTGGTTCGAGTCGAACCCATAGGTGTTCCTTGAGTTTCCATATTCAAGGATGCACTTCCAGGGGGATCCAGAATTGGGTGTCCATCCTGGATATGTATGGGGTTCGACAGGTATGACCTTTTATGTTTTTTTCATTTTGAGGGTTCTATTTTTGGATATATATCTATATGTCTTTGATGGTGACACTGATATTTTTTTTTGGTTTCTTTTGAAAATATGGGTTTAGTAGGGCATCCTACTCCTCATTTGGTAGGCCACAAACCGAGGAGGAGGAACCCTCTTGGGGTAGGTCAGGCCTAGCTTGGGGGTTAGGTTGGTGCTGGAGGTCCCTCAGGTGAGGTTAGAAGCATTGCAGCTGCTGGTGTGGATGTTTCCATTCTAGTGCGTGCTGAGGTGGTTGAGGCACGGGTGGCCATGATCAAGGAGTTATTGGTTGCTACCGATATCCAAGTATTGGTAGCAAAGGCTTGAGCTGCCAATGTTGAGGGTCGTATGAGGGTTGTTGAGGCTTGGGCTAAGGTGGCAAATGCTCATGTTGTGGACCTAGCATATTCGTGGAGTCATCTAGAGAGGCTGACTCGAGGCTTTACAATCAAGGTATTTGATGTCCTAGACAACATATGGTTGGATACGGTGATGGCCTAGGAGATGGTGCATCGCCCGACTTTGCGCAGATCAACACTTGTTGTCGCGAATGCTTTTCCTATACTGGCACTGGGTGCTCACGTGGTTCCGGCAGACCCACCTAGCATGGATCAGTCCTACAGATTTTGTATGATCAAGTAAGGCACCCATTATGAGGATGCTTCCCCACGTTGATCATGTGTATATTTTTTTACTAACGTAATAGTCAGTGAATTTTTTTTGTATAATGGGAGGCATAGCTTTTTATGTATATATGCGAGATGTATTTTTGGTGGCTCTTAAGATGTGTCTATGGCTATTTTTCCATGTTTGTATATGTTTATGATGGATGTTATGTACTTATTATGGATCTTATTCTTATGATTTTGTTTTTTATGGATGATGGTTTATATGAGATGCATTCCAGTGTAGGATCTGGTTTTCTATGTGATTGGCTACCTAATTTTGATCTCTTGGTATATGTGTAAATGTAATGTGATCAAAGTGGCAAAATAACCGTCATGCATGCAAGTACTTCCTAAATAGGTGTGAATCCAATATTTGAAAGGATTGGTTTAACCAAGATACCACTAATTGGGAGTCAATAAGGACATGTAGATGGCTAACACCCTAGTTGGAGGGATCGATCAACATCTCGATGACTGCATCATATGATGCTTGATTGTTTGTAGATGATCCGATACATACTCTGTTGGTGAGGAATTACTAGTCAGGAGACTATATGGCCCAAGTGGCTGCTGCTAAATTTTTGACCATCAAGAGGCTTCATCAAAAAATCCAAAATAGTTGATGGGCAGATGATCCATATGTGACACAAAAGCGTTTTTTCTAGAGAAAGTCCATGATGATTATGATCATCATAAAAATTTATGTTACATTCATTTTATCTCTAGGCTATTGAGGCATCCCACCTTATGGGTGGAATTTCTTGAGGTGGAGCCCATTGATGGGATTGGCTAGGAATGTACTGTTGGGCTCAGACAGAATGTATGCTCCTTTGAGGAGAGAATGTTTGATGATGTAAGGACCCTTCCAAAATGTTTCTAATTTCCCAAGTCCTAAGGCTTCTTTTGCAACATCGTAGCAGAGGACTAGCTCCCCCTCGTAAAATAAGCGAGGGGTGATTTTGAGTTCAAATGATGCTTTTACTCTTTTTTTGTGAGCCTTATTATGTTGGAGAGACTCTCGTTGACTTTCTTCGATGATATCTAATTGTAGCAACCATTGTTATAGAGGTTTAGTATCAGTGAAGAGTTCAATGGCTGCATGTAAGTTGGGAATTTCATGTTCAATTGGAAGCATGACCTCCACTCCGTATACCAACTCGAAAGGTGTGAACCCTTTTAAGAATTTGACCATTGTGAGGTATTCCCATAAGGCTAAACACACCATATGGTGCCAATTGGTTTTATGGTTTTTTCCCATGCGATGTAACATTTTTTTGAGTACTTTGTTAACAGCTTCTACCTGGCCATTGGACTGGGGATAGTATGGTGATGCAAACTTGTGTGTGAACCCAAGGTGATGGGATAGCTCCTAGAATATTTGATTCTCGAAATGCTTTCCATGTTTGGAGACTAACTCCTTAGGCACACTGAACCGTGCCTTGACGTGGTTGAAGATAAATAGAGTTGTGGTTTTTGTGGTGTTATTGTATGTGGGCATGGCTTCTTCACATTTGGTGAAATAGTTAAGGACTACTATGATGTATTTTTGGTTTCCATATGACGTAGGGTTGTAAGTAATAAATTCAATGTCCCATTTTTAAAAGGGACCTGCTACAATTATCGGGTGCAGGGGAGCATGAGGCACTCTTTCCTTGTGAACCAAGCATTGGCATCATTCGCTCTTTTTGACTACTTGTATAAAATCATGGAATAGGGTGGGCCAAAAATAACCAGACGACAAGAATTTTTGGGTGGTGGTCATCCCTAAGAGATGGACACTGCAAGCCCCACTTTGAAAGTCATTTAGGGCTTGCTTAGCTTAGTCGTGCATGAGGAATCAACATAAATTCATGTCAATTCCTCTTCAATAAAGGACGTCCCACATGAGAAGGTATCGAGGGGTGTGATGGCGTATGCGCCTTCAGTCGTCATGGGTGAGTCACAGTTTGAACTTTTTGGTTCGCAAAAAAAAAAGGATGTCATCGTACAAAGGGTCGTCGGTCGTCACTAAGAACAAATGTTCATCATGTAGTGAGTCATTAACTGAGGATACTTGGGTCGCACTTGGGAGATCAATGATGAATTCAGTTAGGATTAGTGCTTTCTTGCTCTTGGGGGAGTTGAACTATAGGTTGAATTCCTACAGTATAACTATCCATCAGGCGTACTTATGTTTCATCATGCGTAGGGTTAACAAATATCGCATGGGGTTAATAGTTGCAGTGACTATTGTAGTCCTTAGGATGGTTTAATGTTGAAGCTTTTTTATTGTGTGTACTAGGGCTAGGGAAGTTTTTTCTTCTAGCTCATACCTTAAAGCAGGGCTAGCTAGGTCCTTGCTGACGTAATAAATTATTTTCTCTTTGTTGTTGGGTCCATCTTGGACTAACACCCCAGCTATGGCAGTATCTTACACAGATAGATATAAGGTATAGTATATGTCGTAATTGGATGGGTTGATCAAGCATGTTGAAGGCAAGGTGACTTTCAGTGCATCAAATGCCTTTTGAGCCTGATCATCCCATTGGAACAGAACATCCTGACGGAGTAGGTGTAGGAACCCCTACATGCAAGTGGCACAGTTGGGGACAAAGCATCATAAGAAGTTGGATTTTCCTGTAGACTTTGAATTTTCTTTACCATTTTGGGTGGTGGTACTTATTTGATTTCCTGGACCTTGAGGGGGTCAACTTTGATTCCTTTTTGGGATACTATGAATCCTAACAGTCTACTTGCATTTACACATAAGACACACTTGAGCGGGTTTAAGCATTGTTTGTAGTTCCGACACTGTAGAAATACCAAAACAAAAATCCTCCATATGGTCAGCTCGTTTGTTGGATCATACTGTGAGGTCATCCAAGTAAGCTAAGATAAAATGAGCCAGATCATGGAAGATATAGTTCATGGTCTACTGAAAGGTGGCTCCAGTGTTTTTGAGACCAAATGGCATAACCTGATATGAAAATGTGCCCAAAGGGGTGGTGAATGCGGTCGTATACCAATCTGTATGTCAGATCTGAATTTGATTGGACCTTGAAAATCCATCCATGAAGGACAAGGCCTCGTGACCGGCACAAGAATTAATGACTTGGTCGATGAAAGAAGTGGGGTAGTTGTCTTTGGGACAAGATTTGTTTAAATCTTGAAAATTGGTACAAACTATAATGGTGTCCTACTTTTTCATGAAGGGCACATGGTTAGAAACCCAATATGTGTAAGCGATTGGGTAGATGAATCCAACTTTTTGAAGCTTTTCTATCTCTTGTTTGATCTCTTCTTCTTTGGATGGGTGTAATTGATGCTGATTTTGGCAGACAGGTGATACATCAGGTCAAGTGCCAATGTGATGCTCCATGATGGTGGGGCTTAACCCTGGCATTTCTGAATAATCCCAAGCGAAGATATCCCTATACTCTTGTAATGTGTTTGTATATGCAGCTAGCTCATCTGGGGAGCATGCTTCCCCTAGTGAGATTTATTCGGTTTTGCCTCATTATTTTGAGGTATTCGCCTTAATGGTTGGAAAAATACTTGACATGTTTCCTTCCTAAAACACATAAGGCGTTGGGATAGGGTTCTTGAACCTATCTACCTTTCCTGACAGAAGGAATACTTTGGATTCAATTGCGTATATATCCTGGGTTTTTGTTTTGTTAGGCACGAACATTTTTTTTGGAAGAAAAAATGAGCAGTGATGCATTGCATTACACGAACAATTTGGTTCCTTCATGGCCTCTAATATATCCTCATCAGAGTGAAACAATATTTCTAAGGGGGAATTGTTTTGTGCAAGGCCGTGAGGAATTGGTTTGGGCCTAACAGTGCTGGTCGACAGACATTAATATGATTTTGTGGTTGATGTCATGGAACCAGATGAGGTTGACAGGGTGAATATGGGTTGGGTTTTCACCATCGAAGGTACTACTACCGTTGTGGTAGTTGCATCGATCTTGACACCAAGGAATGATGAGCATACAACACGATTCATGGTTACCTGCATGATGAGATGAATCATATATGGCGTTGTGTGTTGTCAGCATTACATGGAAGAAGAATTTATGTGATGGTTGTTTGTTTTTTAGCAAGAGAAGATTCAGGCTCTCTTGGTGGTGTAAGAAGGGTATATTTGTATTATTTTATGTGAAGATTTTTGCGGATGGGGAGGTGATGAAATGTTCACAACATATGGAATTTCTCTGTATCATGATCATGGATCGTGCAAATGTTGCATGGAGTAAATGTCCTCACTGAGTATATTGTATACGATCTAGTACTACTCATCATATTAGAGGATGATGGTGAGAGATGGTTACCAGAATGTGTATTTATTTGTTCATGTCATCTCCTATTCTTATACCTTGTGTGATTTGGCTGTTGCGGGAGTTTTTATTCTAACACTACTCTAGCCGCTCTTAACCTTGGAAGGTAATGGAAATTCACTGTGTCATTAAATTGCAAAAAAAATAAAAAATAACATGTGATATTATCTTGATTAGAGAGATGAATGCAAGGTATGTGTGTGACCATGCAAAGACTATCGGTGAAATTGTTAAGCTCCTGACATTGATTAACCATGTGGTCATTTTTAGCACATAAGGCACATGATATGTTTGACTTGCTTCTTACCTCATCGGGGCAAGGGGATGTCTTTGTTGTTTTAAGTGGCTAGTGACAACGAGGGGTAGGCCTCGTTGTTACCAGCTGCCTATGTTGTGGTAACTCGAAACAGAATATGTCCAAATTATTGGTGATGAACAAGCACATGATTTCTAGCCTAACTCGAAATCGATGGACGTAGGGGAAATGCCGAGCATGGTGGTTATCTTGGAGTATAAGACAAAACTGACACTTTTTTTTCCAATCCCTTTGGGCAACGAGGGTTATTGGGTACCATTTTTGGAATGATACTAAATATGGGCATTGAGTGATTAAATAGTCATGTTCATCATAGATTTCCTGATCCTTCAACCAAAAACCAAGTTTAATGGTTATCCCCTCATCTTAGGGAGACCTTGGTTAGCCACCGCAAATGCCTATATTAGTTGTTGGGCCGAAAACATGACTATCAAGAATGGGCCTTTATCTAAATAGCTAGTGTTACATCCTCCATCCCAGCCTTCCATTGATCATGATATCCCTATATGGTTGGAGGATGAATAATATGAGTTATATAACACTGCCTCTATGTGTACCGTAAATGCTATTCTTAGAGGGGGGAAACTTGATGAGGATGAACTCATCGACCATGCCATTCAAAACTAGTCCTCCGCTAACATTCCTATTGAAACCTTAGTCAAGGAGTCTGAGAGCCAACATTGGATGGAAGTGAAATCAGTTGAGTCGACCTATGAAACCACCAAGGCTATTGAGTTTGGTCCATCCAGGTCTCTGAAAAATAACCCGAACCTCTCGAATGAAGAGGAGAAGCAGTTGTGCTAGCTTTTGAAAGAGAATCGAGATGCATTTGATTGGGATTACAAAGAAATGAAAGGGGTGCATCCTTCAATGTGAAAACATCATATTTACATCAAAAAAGGATGCAAGCCCATGAGCCAACCCCAAAGAACAATGAACCCAACTCTAAAGGACACAGTCAAAGAAGGGCTGCAGAAACTATTAGAATCAGGGCTCATATATCCTATATTCGATAGTCAATGGGTATCTCCTCTTCTCCTAATCCCGAAGAAGAATGGGAAGTGGAAAATTTGTGTTGATTATCGAGAACTTAACAAAGCCACCAAGAAAGACCAATTCCCTTTGCCTTTTATAAACCAAGTCCTAGATGGCCTTGCGGGGAAGAAGTTATTTTCTTTATTAGATGGGTTCAGTGGGTACAATCAGATTCAAATTAGCCCTGAAGACCAGGATAAGACTACTTTTACCTGCCCTTGGGGTACCTTCGCTTATAGAGTCTTACCCTTTGGGTTGTGCAATTCCCTAGCTACCTTCAAAAGAGCTTTCCTGATCATCTTTTCCGAGTTATTCCATGACTCTGTCGAAATCTACATGGATGATTTCACACCATACGAGGATTAATTCCAGGAATATCTCTCCAATTTGGGAAATTACTAAGAATTTCCATTGAGATGCATCTCTCCTTAAGCCCAGAAAAGTGTGAATTCTTGAAGAAAGTAGGGGTTGTGTTAGGACACTCTATATCCAAAGCAGCAATACAAGTAGACCCAAAAAAAATCACCATCATCAAAAGCGTACCTACTCCTCAAAAGCAGAAAGATGTTAGGATTTTCTTAGGATTAGCTGGTTACTATAGAAGGTTCATCCGATATTTCAGCAAGATGGCTTCGCCATTATTTGGGTTACTTGCTAAGGATTTTGATTTTATTTGGTTTGGTCCTTGTCAAGAGGCTTTCGAGCTCATTAAGGAATAGTTGACTACTGCCCCGATCCTCTGAGGTCCAAATTGGACTTTGCCTTTCCACATCCATAGTGATGCATCCGACAAAGCTGTAGGGGCAGAATTAGGACAATTAGAGGACAAAATTCCTTATGCCATTTATTTTATCAGCAATAACTTGCCCGAGGCTGAGTTGAATTATACTGTTACTAAGAAGGAGATGCTAACCATTGTCCATGCATTGAACAAGTTCAGGCATTATGTAACTAGATACCAGACCTTTGTTCCCACTGACCATGCAACCATCAAGTATTTAATTAACAAACCAGATGTTAATGCTAGGATAACTATATGGTTGTTACTTTTGTAGCATTTTTATTTGACTATTATTGATAAACCTGGGAAGGAGAATGTTGTTGCATATTTTTTGTCCAGGTTAGCTCTCTCTGTAGGAGAAGAAGGAATGGTGTATGGCCAGATTCTAGATGAGCACCTCTTTTCTATATTTGCACAATCACTATAGTTTGTTGATATAGCCAACTACTTGGTTGCTGGGAGACTCCCTCCTAATATTTCATTTAGGGAGAGGAGCATAAGCATAAAAAAAAGTGCCCCTTTCACATGGATTGGGGGGAACCTTTTCAAGCTAGGCCTTGATCAAATCCTAAGGAGATGTATGAAGGAGGAAGAAGTTTTTGATATCCTCCCTGCATGTCATGACAACCCATGTGGATGCCACTTTGTTGCAAAGAGAACTGCTTACAAATCTTTTCAAGTAGGATATTATTGGCCTACCCTTCACCAAGATTCCAAAAGATACACCAACAGGTGTGACCAGTTCCAAAGGATGGGGAAACCCACGCAAAGTGATGAGATTGCTTTGCACCCTTAGGTGGATCTTGAGCCATTTGACAAGTGGGGCATGGAATTTTTTGGACTTATCGATCCACCATCCGGACAAAATAATTATCTCATATTCTGCATTGATTACCTAACAAAGTGGGCTGAACCAAAAGCAGTGAAGGTAGAAACCGAAGAGAAAGTAGCAGAATTTCTGAGGGAGAATGTGTTTTAAAAGTTTGGATACCCCAGAGAAATAGTCACTGATTAGCTAGCACAATTATCCTCTCACCTCATTGAGAATCTTTTGAGGAAGCGCAAGATTCAACATAGAAGTTCTACTGCCTATCACCCTGAGGCAAATGGCCAAGTAGAAGTAACTAATAGAGCTTTGGAGAGAATCCTCACCAAGTTTGTGAGAAGCAATAGAAAATATTGGCTATATAGATTGGTAGAATCTACATGGGCCTACAACACTAACTAGAAGACAACAACAAGATTCACTCCCTATGAACTAGTCTATGCTAAGAAAGCCCTACTTTCATCTGAGTTTGAATTCAATGCTTTAAGAATGGAAGCTAAATTAAATCTAGATCTATAAAATGCCCAAAAAGAGAGGTTGTTGCAACTAAATGGATTGGACAAGTTCAGAATGCAAGCACTTCTTCACATGGAGGTAGTTTAGCTGCAAAGGAAGGTCTGGCATGACAAGAACATCAAAGAAAAGACCTTCCAAGAAGGAGATTGGGAGTTGCTGTATGATTCAAGGTTTAAATACTTCAAAGGAAATTTGATGACAAGATGGTTGAGACCTTACACAGTGGAAAAATGTTTTGATAATGGTGCAGTTCGAATCAGAACCATAGATGAGGAAGGAATCCCCTTGCTTGTCAATTATCACAGACTTAAAATTTACAAGAAGATTTTGTCAAAGGCATTTTTCATCAATTCAATAAGCAGAGATGTGTATGTGATGGGAAGCTCCATAGTTTCCCACACCTACTGAAAGAAAAAAAGGAAGAAAAAGAATAAATATCCATGGGTGAAAACCTCTCTGAGGCACCCAAGGCAAGATTGTGGGCTGAAAACCTCGATGGAGGCAGCCCACTTGCTCAAAAAAAAGAGAGAGAGAAAAAAAAAAAAGAGAATTAAGGTCCATGGGTGAAAAACTCTACGAGGTGACTAAGGAAATTCTGTGGGTT
Source organism: Pinus albicaulis (assembly GCA_034641835.2). Classification (NCBI taxonomy): domain Eukaryota; kingdom Viridiplantae; phylum Streptophyta; class Pinopsida; order Pinales; family Pinaceae; genus Pinus; species Pinus albicaulis. Next base: position 150,759,410 of record CM076571.1, on the reverse strand, counting down.
GAAAACCACCATGGAGGTAACCCACTTTCTTTCAAAAAAAAAAAAACTTGGAAAACAAAAACAAAAACAAAAAATACATCTGCATTTCTGTGTTTGTTGTTTTGCAGGTTATTAATGGTTTTTGGAAACACAGGGAAGGATTCATATTTTTTCCCCCCTTCTTCTATTTTACCATCCATCCCATCATTCACTCCATTCATTTTCATAACTTCCCCCATCACTTCCATACACCATGTTCCTCCATTCCTGAGCAGAATGTAGTAAAAGAAAGCAAGCCACAAATTGCTACAAACATTAGGAAGTTCCTTCAAAAAAAAATATTGTTCACGGACTGCAAATAAAAAAAAGGAGGAGTCAATAAAGTAGACCCCAAGCAAGACAAGAGTGCTACCCATGGCATCTGGAGCATCCCCACGCAGCATCTCCAATAGGAAGAAATAATAAGGAAAGATCAGCAGCTCACTCAGAGAGCTGCTCATTCAACAAGCTGCTCACTTAGAGAACATAAAATAGTGAAGAACGTAGCATATAAGAGGCTTGTCTCCAAACTCTAGCTCCTACATCTGCCTTGACAACAACCGGTAAACTTAGGTATAGCCCCTCACCGCTCGCTATGCATTCATAATATCTAGAAGTAATTAAATTTTCAGATTAAGAGTTTAAGAGGCAGAAACATGAGGTATGGCTGGAAAAAACTGGAAGTACACGCCACCTAAGCTAGCCAAAAAAAAAAAAAATGATCAATTGGAGTGGAGGAGGACGAGAGGAGATATGCAGTATCAGCCAGTTAATAAAAAGAGTGTCCAATTGTCTACAATAGAAACTAGAGCTGAGCCATGTTACATAAATATCTAAAACAAATAATTAGCTGTGCAGTCTAATAATACAGAGGGCCATCTCATCCAAACCAGTAAATTGAAATTTTTTTAAAAAGGGGGAGAGATCGAAGAAAGCCTACAATGCAACAAAAATGAGCTTTAGCTGCATATTTTGGGACAGCCTGCAACCACATCAACAGTACAACATCACCCTATCCATGGCTTATTCCTCTTTCGTAAATATGAGTAGGGAAGATTTTATAGCAACCAAATCAAGGCAGAATTCCACTTCTAGCCATAGAGGAGAAGAAGAGGAGGAACCAGAAGAAGGAGAGGAAGAGACAAAGGGCCAAGGAAAAACAGAAGAAATGGCAATAGAATTCATAGAGGTAGTAGAAAGTGAGCAAGAAGCAGACTCATAACACATCACCACATCCTCTTAAGGCAAAGAGGTATTTACCACCTTAGCTCCTTTGAGCGCAAAGAGAAAAAGGCAGTCCTCTATTTATTTTAGATCTGACAAGAGTCAGAGGATAAGTCAGAGAGAGCCAAAAAATCCTCCCACGAGCCTAATTATGATTGAAGAATCATCGAGGGAGGAGGAAAGAATCAAATAAATAATTCTAAAAGATCAGTTGTAGAAGGCACAGGAAAATAATGTAGCATTGAAGGAGAAATTACAGGAAAAAGGACAACAAGTAGCCACCATGGTAGACTTATGCATAAAATACCTTCAACACAGATTCCCTTCTGACTCATATGCTTTGTACCTCAAGGAGAAATAGCTCCTATTTCAAATCAAAACTCTATCCTCCCATGGATCACTACCTTTCCAAGATTGTAGGCAATTCATGAATTAGTACAAGAAAGCTAACATGGTTGATCAAGAAAAGATGGCAGCGTTTTATGTGCATAACCTTGTGCTGAAAAATATGGATATTTGGGAACCCAATCCTAAAATGGGGGATATGCAGTTGATGGCTCTAGTATCTTGGATGGTGAATGAGGAAACTAGAGAAAAATAGATATGGAAATTCATGGGAAGAAGAAGCAGAGAACCCTTATATATCAGACCAAAATTGTTCAGCCCAAGAGAAGCTATGCTAAACCATCGAGAGATTGAAAGGGACCCTGCCGTGGTTGAAAGCTACCTTTAGACTCAAACCCAGGTGATAGGCCACTTTGATGATGTTTCTAGGCAGATAGAAGACGAGTGAATTATGGCCAGCCAGAGGAGATGGAACAACCTCCCTCATAGCCTCAAGAACAAGGAGTACCATACTCCAGAAAGACTGAGGTGTGCATTGGAGAGGGCAACATTATACAAGAGGGCCATGCAAGCCAAAAATATCCAATGGTTGGGACTAAAGCTCAGGCCACCTTTGTTGCTGGGGCTGAATGATGAAAAGGACACAAATGCACAAGATAGAGAATGGGAGAATGCATAAAAGAATAATGGTTTTTACCCCCTTAGGGAAATTCCCACACTTCTTCCTCAGGAAATCAGGGGGGCTATCAAAGCCTTGAAGGAAATGCAGGAGGAGTATTAGTTACTCAGAGGATGAGCAACCATTCAGTAGGGGGGTGATGATGAGCTCCATCATTAGGCATATTTGGCGAGGTTAATGATCACCTTTTTGCCTTCTTATATATCTTTTTCTTTCATTTTTATTATTATTTGGTTTTATGATGCTAGTATAAGTGGTGATTAAGGCTAACATACTCTAAGTGCCTAATATGAGGTTGAGTGCAGAAAATCATGATTTATTAAGCATTTTTATAAGGAATTTAACATAAAGACTTGGAGGAGATAGCAAGGAGAAATTATTGAGGGATTTTCCACCCTCCTTAACTTCCAAAGGCAGCCAAAGGATCCCCAGGGATTCTCTCCAGAAATTCGAATTCCAGAGGTAGCCAAGCACTTAGTTTTTGTTTACTTGGAGTCAAGTGGACTCAATCTCCATTTTTCTAGGGAACTGTTGGTAGTTCCGCTGTAGAATAAAAAGAGTAGAGCTAGAGATAGGAAAAGTTAGTTAATCCTAGTTGATTCTAGTTGAAACTTTGTTGCAAGCTATTGAGATTTTTATTATTTTACTCAATAATAAAAATTTCATAGATGTATGAGGTTATTCTTTTATGAAATGAGCAGACTAATTTCATTTGATTGATTTAAGTTTCAGAGAGCTAGGATCATGGGTTAGGTCCCAATCCATGTGCCTCCACTTCTCTGCTGTTTTCATTCTTTCCTTTCTCTCATTTAGTTAGTTTTTCTTCTGCCAATTAGTTAGATCTGCTTCTGATAGTTTCATTGTTGTTTAGTTTGGCTTTCAGTATGCTGCTGTAGTTTTTCATTTGCTTATGAGTAATAGAATAGAGGAGAAAAAAACCAAAAAATTTGTGGATCAAGACCCCCTTCTCATCTCTGTCAGTAGAGCTCGAGGAGGGCGAACCTTCCCACAGACCCAAAAACTAGTTTCTGTGCACTTTTTCTAAGATTAGAAGTAGAGTTGCATTACCATTTTCCAGTCTTCCTTTGCACGATATTTTCACACATTTGTTTGTTTCTCGTGCATCGATCAACCGAGTTTTTTGTAGGAATTATTGCTAAAGCCCAAAGCAGCTATGTGGTGCTTCCCTGCTTCATTTTCCATCTTTGTATTCACTTCCAAACACCTCTATTACACGTTGTTCATTCCTTTCCGTCATTGCAGCTACCACACCTTTTTTATATTCAAAAAACGCTTGAAAAACCATCCAAGATTTAACTCTACCTTCCCTCCTCAAAATCCCCGCTACTGTACTTCGCAATCGCGACTTTTTTCCTTTCCCTTACGACTTACCGCAATCCCTTTTCGCACATCGCACTCCATAGTGTTTAGTTTTTTCCCTTTACACTTACCGCTCATTTTTTCCGATTGCGATATTGCAATGTCACATATCCTAGATCGTACCCTTTCCCTTTTTCATTAATACTTACCTCTCTTTTCTTGCCGATTGAAATATTGTTATCGCACTCCGTCATCGGTCCTCCCGCCACGTCACACATCGGAATCGCAAACCATAATTCTTTCCCTTCTCTTTTAAACACTTACCACTCGCTTTCACCGATTGCGATATTGTGAAATCGGAATGATGCAGATTTTACCTCATCGCATGTCACACTTCGCTCCCACTCCCGAACAACCCCTCTACTATCCCTTTAATTTTTTTATATTGCGATTGCGATATCACATATCGCAACCTTTGCCTCCATCACGTCTCCACCATCGAAATTTTCAATTCATTCCGCTCCAAAGCTATTTTTGCACCATAATAAAGATTTTATCAGGTTTAAACCCCCGCTTTCCACTTCTAAGCCCTGTTTCATGTGTTAAGCCCTCCATCAGCCTCTTTAGCCCCTTTTCTCTCCTCCAAGCTACAAAATCAACACTTTTTCAATTAGGATTAAGTCATGGATAGCTTATTTTCATGGGTAGAAGCATGGTAGATAGACCATAGGATAAATAGAGTGCATTTAGCCGATTAGCCAATTTTAGTGTGGTTTAAATTAGTTTCCTTTCTATATCTTACTTTAGTTTCTTTCTAGTCATTTCATTTCAACAAATTAATTTAGTTTCTTTCTATCATTTCTTTTCAACAATTTAGTTTAGTTTCCTTTCTTTCATTTCCTTCCAAAAATTTACTTTCTAGTCCTTATTACAATTTAAGAAATATCACCTTGTAATAAAGCAGAAGAGGATGACATGATCAGAATACATATGTTGTGTATATAGCACTTTCACCTCCAAGTTTGTACGAACCTCGGGTTGATAAATTAAAGTAGGGCAACCCATGGGAGTTGCAGCACTCTTGGTGCAATACTAGGGCTCACCACCTATATGGTCCATAAATCACTAACATCAACCAAATTAGTCTCTACCCAAGTTTTCCAAGGCTCCAAGAACTAGTAACTCAACCCACAACTAAATCAGGGCTTCACAACATTTGTTCCACCCTCATCTCTAGGGACTAATAACTTAACCCAAAATGATCTAGAGCATTTATCCCAACTTGTAGGTTCTAAGAACTAGTAACTTAACCCAAGTTGTTCCAGGGCTTCCAAAAAATTTGTTCCAACCCACAACTATAGGGTACCCAAGAACCAATAATAAAAACAAATTGGAAACCCACATCACCATGGTTATCCAGGAAATGGCAAGGCAAGGCTAAATCTATTATCAATCCAAGAAAATATCCATGTCAATGACAATGCATAACCAAGGAATCACATGCATATACCATGAATCCAAAAATAAACAAGGAAATCACACATGCAACTTGTTACCTGCAAATTATCCCTATTGTAGTTGCTAATCCAACTATCCCCTTGCACTCCCTTGATTTCATTTGATTTCTTTCTCCAATCCAAGTGAATGCTAAAGTTATCCAAGCATGCTCTAAGTGTGCAAGAGTATGAGAGAATGAGATAATGAAATGAGAGAACTGAAAATGAATAGACAAAATCTAAGCCAAAAGTAGTGAAATGTTTCTTTGAAGCCTTTTTATCATTGATACCTCTATTTTCTTCATTTTCCTTCATTTTTCCTCTAGTTTCCCTTGCATGAAAATTTGTATCTCTTTGTAATATCCCCAACCGGTTGACCTGTTTGGAAAAAATAATAATAAAATAATAAATAAATAAATAAGTGATTTTATCGCATGGTTTTTTTTCCTGGCCACAGGTAATCACCCAAAGTCTCTAACGAGCAGCCAACTATAAAAGAAAGATGAAGATCAAGAATGAGACATGGAATTTGGTTTTCTGACAATTGATATCTGACAACTTAGGCACGTTTTCAAGTGAGGATTTTCAGGTAAGACCTCAACCTTTCTTTGGTGGGACCATATCTCACCCTAGTAGAAAAAACCATCTTCGGTGGTCTCTCTTATCACCCTAGCTGGTTCAGTTTGTTTATGTTATTTTTTAGAATGGTTTTGTACATATTTATTTCAGATTAAGGGTTTTGGGTTTGGAATTTCCTTTGCATGTTTGGGGTATGTAGTTTCAATGAGGCGAGGACATTGTGTGGTAGACTGAGGCAAAGGGAGCATGTTGTTTCATTGTCTAGGTGCGACAGCGTTTGGTTAAGGAAGGAGGGGCCTCTGCATCACGATCCCATGACTAACTGAGGCCGTGCTCTATCTCAGCATCAAGGAGGAAAAGCCTCATAACAACGGGGTGACCACTGCCTGATATTCTACCCCTCTCTCGATATTAGACCATCCATCGAACTCACATGATGCGCAATCAACTCTCGGTATTGAGAGGGTTTATGAAACCCAGTCAACTAAGCCTATTTTGGTGCAATGCAATGAGGAAATTGGCTGCCAAGGCATCAACTGAGCTACTAGAACTAATCAATCAAGTAAAGTTTGCATGTTGTTGGGATCATTGGCACACTGAATTTCGATCTAATTCAGGTAGCGAAAAAGGCAGCGAGAGCTACCCTCTCGTGTAGGTCGAGATCCACAACCTGTTCTGTCTCTGGTTTCAAACCCAATAACATATTGAGCATCATATTCTATTGAAGTTGGTTCTATCACAACAAATGAACCTATTGTTCCCATGAACCCTTTGATACAAATCCATTTCGATATTCATTTCAATATCCCGACACAACAACAAACTAGGAGTTGTTGACCCATCGTGGTTAAGTCTGTAATATTTAGCCATGCAGTTATATGATTGGGCTGTTATATGGAGTTTCATATATAACTATATGTATTGCTAGGTTAATTGTTGGGCCAGAATTAATAAAGTTGGTAATTGGAGTTTGTTGAAAATGGTTATTGGTGTTTTCTTTCCTAAATTTAATTTTTTGTTTTTTGAGTTTTATTTTCCTTATTTCTAGCAGCAACAATATTCTCTTATTAAGTTAAATTACAGTGGAACTATGGGATTCCAAGAAAGGAAGAACAAAAGGGGATTATCGTCAATTGGGAAGGAAAAAGGGATAGGATTCAAGGAAAAATGGGTAGGATTCAAGGGAAAAATGAAGAGATCAAGGACCAAGGAGAATAAATTATAATGGGTAATCACGAAAGTACTAAACTTGAAGATGCATTACAAAATATTGTTGCCCCTCAAAATGCTATTATGGAACTTCTTAAATTATAAATTGAGAAACCTAATTTGCAAAGTAATAATGGGGAAAGTGTTTCTCATTCAGGAGGGTATGGTCCATCACATGAAGATGCCAATATTCGAAGTAGCAGTCCGTCGCATGAACATGCCAACACTTGGAGCATTCCTTTCAGCCGACCGACCATGCCTCCATTTTTGGATGACTCCTTTAAATAGAAATACTACCTTTCACCAATTGTAGAGACAGTTACAGTGTGGATGAAGGAATACGATATGTTTCCTCCCAACGTGAAAGCAACCCTAACCATTAATGATTTTTACTACATGAGGAGCAAACAACAAAGGAATACAACCACATATGGGGCTATCATTCAAACATGGATCTACAAAAGGTTGTGGGAAAAGTAACTCTTCCTTACTCTGATGGATCAACAAAGTATTCTGCACGATCATGGTGTAGAAACTGGACACATATTTCCATCTAAATCCCATGCGGGAGAGGGATTCCATTAAATATGCCACACTTCATCTTGATGGAGAAGCACACGAATGGTGGAAACACGACATGGTGACCCTAGGGCATGCAAGAATCATCTCTTATACATAATTCACGTAGAGGTTGATAGAAATATTTGAAAGGAAGGATGCTGAGATGTACTTCTAGGAGTTAACCCAACTCCGACAGATAGGAAGCATTGAGACTTATGTTGCATAATTCTAGAGGCTTGCGATAATGGTCCCCAACCTCTCCATGGCCTAGTTGGTCATGTTGTTCATAGAAGGGTTTTAAAAACCCTTACGTGGTTGGGTCAGGGCCTACAAATATGCCACCTTACAAGATGCAATTAACCATGTGAGGGATATGTAGGATGCATTGTCTAAGACTAGATTCCTACCCAAATTTACTATTCATCAGAAAGGGAAGGAAGTCAAGAAGCAACAACAGGAGTTGTTGGGAAAGGGAAAGCTAGATGATGAGACAAGGAAAGATCTCAAAAGGAGAAGTGATCTAGATCTATGCAAGAACAAAATGAAATACAAAAATACACATAAACATAGAGATGTAGCTGAATTAAAACTTCATTTCATTAATAAAAAGTCACTGAAATATGTTTATAGATAGAGTGGAAATAACTAGGTAGGGCGTTGGTAGCTTATCTCTGAGAAGAGATGTGGTAGCTACAAGCCTCTGAACTGTGTTACAATGAGGCTCAAGGACCTATCTATTATTGAGAAACAATGGAAAACCCTAAACATCTAAAAACATAACCTTAGGAGATGAAGGGCCAAAACTATGGGCCTCGTTTGGGTAAATTGGTACATAAATCTTCTTAGGGACGTAACTTTGGCATACGATCTATGTTTGATGCGCACAATGGCTCGTTATAAATATCTATCTGAGGAATACAATTTTTTATGTGAGAAACATCCAAGGAACTTTGATGTTGCTCCAGTATTTTCCAAAAAATGTTGTTTAGGGCCTCAAAACAGCTCCGGAAGTTCATGAACTGAAAAACTGCTAAAAATAGTAAATTGTGCTACAATTAAGGAAACTAAAAGACTAAAAGAAACAATGGTTGGGACCCAAGTGGAATAGGCGGGTGGCCACCAATATCCACCTCAATAATTCCTCCCCCCTTAGGAAGCAATGGTCCCCATTCCATTGATTTCCTCCATGAGATGAGGAAACTTCTACTAAACTTGGTCCCTAGTGAGCCACTTGCCTTGGTGTAGGAGTTGGCCCACTTTGACAACCCGATACAATTTGATATTATGCTAGCGAGTGTTCTTGATTTACATGTTCATGGTACAATCTGTGGTGGCCTATTCCATGAAGTCTGGTTTTAACTCTGTTGGTGTGAATTGTTCTGCAATGTCAGAGGTGTACAATAGAGGTGGGAAGTAGGACCGAAGGCGGTCCACATTGAATACTGGGTGCAGACCAAGGAATGACAGAATACTAAGCTTGAAGGCATTGGCCCCTGTAGCCTTGGTGATGGTGTACGACCTATATCGGAGCAGCGAAGCTTGCGGTGGGGTCGAACAAGGCGCTCCTTCTGCAAATGTAGCTACACTTTGTCACCCACCTGATATTTGTGTGGCACCCGATGTTGATCATGTCATTTTTTTTACTTATAATTATCTTTGTCTAATATGTCATGAACTTGTTGGTGGATGTGTTGAATGTGCTCAATGGAGTTGTTCGCTTTGTCATCTTCAGACTGGACATGAGCAGAATTGACCTGAGTAGCCGCAAATGGCATGGCTATGTCAATGGGACATAGTGGTTGGAATCCCAAGCCCACCTGAAAGGGGTTGTAGCCAATTGAGTTGTGGAGAGCCCGATTATAACTATGTTGTACATAGGGAAGGATCTCATCCCATGTGCGTGGATGCTTGGAATTGTACATGCGCGGAATGTGTACGATCATCTTGTTGACAACCTCTGTCTAGCCATTAGTTTTGGGATGGAAAGCTGTGGACTTGGTGATCTTGGTGTCTAGTATTAACCAGAGGCTGGACAAAAATGTGTTGAGGAACCTGCTGTCCTGATCTGAGATGATAGACTATGGGATCCCAAAGTGTACCCACACTTGTTCAAAGAATATTTTAGCAGTTTCTTATGCTCTGATATTCGTCTTGCAGGCCACCATAATGGCCATCTTCAAGAATCTGTCAATGACCACAAAAAAATAGTGGTTTCCATGGTTAGTAGAAGGAAGACCCGAAATGTAATCCATGGAGATGGATTCCCAAGGTTGACTAGGGGTAGGTAGCGGAATATAGAGGCCTTGATTCTTGATGGTCGGTTTGGCAATGGCACAATAAATGAAAGATCTGATTTACTTCCTGACATCATGTCGAAGGTTCGGCCAATCGAAATAGTTTTGCAGTACTGCCACTATTTTCTCGACCCCAAAATTCCCATCGACTCAACTGTAGTGCGCTTCCCAAATAATCTTGGCACGCTCACTTGAAGGAACACAACGGTGTCCCAAGTGACATAATAGTGCATCCTGGAGGTGAAATGTTTGAATTTGCGTACCCTCCAAGAGTGTCTTGTATATGTGGTCGAATTTCGGATCGCTCTTGTAGAGAAGTGGCCAATCAAAAGTCTTGTGCCCAAAAGAGTTGAGAATGATGGTGAGCGCCACGATCGGTGGTCGGCTGAGGCAGTCTGCAACATTATTGGTGTTGCCCTTCTCGTACTTGATGTTCAAATGAAACTGTTACAGATATGTGGACCTTTTCTTATGGTGATCATTTTGCAACTTCTCTTGTGTTTGTATGAACTATAGGGGTCGGTGGTCTGTGTGGATGACTGTTTCCTTCCCCAAAATGTAATGCTTCCATTGTTATCAAACCTATACAATGTAATACATTTATTTGTCATAAGTGGGATAATTTTGGACTGTGTCAGACAATGTCTCACTGTGATATGCCATTGCATGCCCTTGTTGAGTAAGAAATTCCCCAATAGCATAGTCAGAGGCATATTTATTGATCCAAATGGTTGTTGCAAGTTTGGTAATGTGAGCACTGGGGCAGAGCAAAGGCGATGTTTAAATTCTACGAACACCTTCTGTTGAGATTCCGAAGAAAATATTTTTTCTTTCGCTCCTCCCTTGGTGACTTGACTCAAGGGCAAAGTGATATGAGAGAATCCCAACACGAACCTATGGTAGAAATTAGCAAGACCCAGAAATATGTAAAGCTCTATTAGAGTGATTGGGCCTGGCTAATTCCAAATGACTTGGATCTTGCTTGGATCTACATGCACCCCCCCTTCATCAATAATGTATCCCAGATACTAATCCTCAATCATGCCAAAAATGCACTTCTCCAAATTGGCACACAATTTCTGTTGCCGCAATGTTTGGAGGACTTTTCGAATGTGGTGAAGGTGCTCTTCCCAAGTCTGGCTGAAGATCAGGATGTAATCCAAGTACACTACTACAAATGAGATGGTGAATGGTTGTAAGATGTCATCCATCAACCTCATGAAGGTTGTAGGACAATTTCTCAACTCAAAAGGCATGACCATCCATTCGAAAAGTCCTTGGCTTTGAAGGAAGTCTTCCACACATTAGAGGGTTTGATGGGTACCAGGTGATACCCGAACATCAAGTTGATCTTGCTGAATATTTCGCCCCTTTGAGTTGGTCTAGAAGGTCATCAATCTATGGCATCAAGCACCTATTCCAGAGAATTATCTTGTTCAACACCTGTAAGTAAATATAAAGTCTCCAAGTCCCATCTTTCTTCTGCACCAACACGATCAGGCTCCCATAGGGTGATGAGCTCGGCCACATGTGACCTTTCTGCAAAAGCTTATGAATTTTCCTTTTGATTTTTTCTTTCTCTAGAACAGAGCACCGATATATTGATCCATTGGGCAGCGACACACCTAGGGTTATATCGATGGGGTGCTTGACCTAACAGTGCAAAGGCACCCCCTATGGGATGTCTCCGTACTCCTCCACGACCTTGTTCATTTGTTGTTGTGGTGCGAAGGAGCCCTATCCAGAGGTCTTGGCCACAGTCTTCTTCTTGCAATGAGGGAAGATCATCAGGAAAAAAAATTTCTTGGTTTTGGAAAGGAGCTTATTGCATTGTTTTGCAGTAACCAAAGAGATAACGACAGGCGGTGGTACCTCTGGTATCCTGTACAATTTACTACCCAAAGTAACAATAAAAATATGAGGCTGAGACTCATACACAGCATGTCACTTCCACAAGTATGGTTTGCCTAATAATACATCACAAACTTCAAGAGAATCAATGTCACATATTATTTCATACGTGAAGGGCTTGATGTTGTAGGGAAGACGACACTGCTGGCTAACATGGAGATCCCGTCCTTGGTGAAGCCACCCGATGGCGTACAGTTGTGGGTGTGTTGTGGTCGCAAATCGCAACCACTTCACGACCTCTGGTGAAATGAGGTTCTTTTGGCTCCCACTGTCAACAATGAACTATAGTGGGGAACCATTTACCGACATCTGAGAGTGGAAGAGATGCTCCTCCTCCTGTGGATATTTTGGTTCCTCCTTCTGGATATTTGTGGTAGCAGCGGTGGCGTTGGGCTCCGCATCAATAATCTGCTTCCCTTTTCCAATCCCCTTGTCAGGTTCTAATTCATAGTCAGAGCATGCATATGATTTAGAAGCCCTCATCTTGGCCACCAGTGACTATTTGGCCCGACACTCGTGTTGTGAGTGGAGCTCTTATGGAACTCACACCACTTTCCCGTGTCCTTCTTCGGCTTTGCGATTTTGTTCTTTACTTGCGTATTTGGTGTGTTTTCTTGGGACACCATGCCTTGGCTTTATCATTTGTTTTTTGATTTGGGGGCACCTTTCCCTTGTTGGGAAAAATACTGAGAGGGGGGGGGGTGAATCAGTATTTACAGCATATTCAAAACTTTTACTTTTTCATGCTCTAAAACCCATACACTACTTTGCTGAAGCCAACTAGCGTATGTACGCAGATATCCTTCATAAAACTCGCGTATACACAGAGAACTAATTATGTCATTAATTCTTCACTTATATCATTCCATCATTCATTCATTAGATGTTCTATAAACAGTAAACATGTGCAGTAAGAAATGGAATAAACCATCACACAAAGCATCACACATGAACACCAGGATTTTTAGGTGGAAACCCAAGTCGGGAGAAAACCACCGCTGCAGTTGCTCAGCCTTCAATATTTTATTATAGAGAAAACATCTTACAACATATGTGGTGGCGCAGACTTGACCAGCACGCAGGCACCCACCTGCGCTCGTTTACCAGCCTCTCCTGGAAGGGAGCTCCAACCCCCTGACTCGTTTACCAGCCTCTCCTGGAAGGGAGCTACGACCCCCGATCTCGTTTACCAGCCTCACCTGGAAGGGAGCTACGACCCCCTGATCTCGTTTACCAGCCTCACCTGGAAGGGAGCTACCACCCCCTGACTGAAGGCTACAACCCTCAGCACCACCTTGGACCACGTTTCATCAATTTTCACACTGGATCCAACAAATTCAATAGAACAACACTTGCAGGCTACGTTTCATCATATTTTCAGACTGGACCCTTCCACATTGAAGCACGCTCAAACATCAACAACAGACAGCTAAAACAGAAAGGCATCGTATCGTAGATTTCATATTCCCATGCTTCAAGAACCCCAGTTTGCATACGTGCTTTCATTTCATTGATGTCAGATACACGCGTCATTCACACAAAACCAACAGATACTCCTCAGACTGATTTTATCAAGAAGATATCACGATTTTTTCTTTTCAAATAAGTCACAAACATATACGCGCTTTCCTTTATATAAGTGGATGAGATTCTCAATCATTATAGAGCAAGATACTTCTTCGCATCGATATCTCACCAGATTTAATCTTTACTCTTTGCATGATGTTCGCTTATTTTCATTATTTCGGATCTAATCAATCCATAAACAGATCTAGCAAATACAGATACATTTCAGATCTAGATATCCCACTTCATCATTTCTTCATAGGTGCATCATAGATTCAGATCTATCATCAAACCTTTACCCTTTCCATACAGATATACTTCATAGAGAAGTCTTCATTCAAGATCAGACATCTTGCTCCCACACTCATGATTTTCACAATGAATTTCTTCTCCTTATATAGGTTTATCCTTTTTCAATACCACGGGCCAAAGCAATACCATGAGCCTTCAATACCATGGGCCAAAGCAATACCATGAGCCTTCAATACCATGGGCCAAAGCAATACCATGAGTCTTCAATACCACGGGCCCCTTTTTCAAGACCATGAGCCAAAACAATACCATGCGCCTTCAATACCATGAGCCCAACAATACCATGAGCCTTCAATACCACGAGCCTTCAATACCACGGGCCCCTGGTTTTGCACTTTTTGAGCGTTTTTACCCATACGCGACTTGGAACGTTTATTCCCGCGTGCATACGCTACTTCCATTAGACATATCCGTGTATTCCTAGAGACATACTCTTTTCATCATACTTTGAGCACATTCTGAATTCCTTTCTTTATTCCCTTCTATTCTCACTGCAGATACATCAGATTTACTTCATCAAGAACATATTCTATCAAGCACAACTTCATCAAGTAAGTTGCCATCTTCTTCATCAAGTTGGTTGCCATTCAATGACAACACTTAGCATCATATTGCAAGCTAACATCATTTCACATCAGATTTACATCATTTACCAAGTCCATCAAGTCAGGAATAACTTTATCAGGTGGTTTGCCATCAAGGACAACACAAGTCAACAATCTCATGTCTTCATCTTCATTCAGTGGGTTGCCATCAAGGACAACACTCTGCATCATATTTCCAACAATTGCTCTTTATTCAAAAATCCAAAGTTTCGTTTCTTTTGTTTGAATCTCTGCTCAATCTTGGCAGCATATTGGTATGTCTTACCAAGCGAGGAGATGTCGAGGAACTCTATTTCCTCATGAATGTATTTGTGAAGACAACTCCAGTACTTCGGCACCAAATGTTTCTCCGAATCCTTGATACCCAACTTTGTGCTCAGGGTATGGAACAAATTCGTCCGCTCATGCACATCGTGATCTCTTTTCTACCATAGTGTAGTCCATTGTATGTATGTGTCCTCATAGAGCCCCACAGGATAATATTGTTCCTTGATGGAATCTCAAAAAGAATTCAAAGTGGGTATGGCCAAGAACAGAGAGGGTTCCCCCTCGTCCCTTTTCTCGCAGTAGGTTTCCCACCAGTCCTTGACATGGGGGGTAGCTTTGAGGAATGCAAAAATAATCTTCTCCTAATCGGAAAAGTCATGAACCGAGAAATATCCTTCTAATAGATTCAACCACATATCTACGACATCTGCATCTATTTGGCCTTCAAATATGGGAATGCCAAAGTTTACTTGTACCTTAAAAAGATTTGCGCCTCCAGAGTGGCTGTTGGATGTAGATGTGCCATCAGTGGGTAGTCGTTAAAGGATCTAGGAAAAGTTATCCATCATCGTCGAGGGCCACCTCAAGAAATATTTTAATAGGATATCCTGTTCCCTCATCTTTCTTTTACTCCCCCATGGGCAGTCGTTAGGGTTTGTGAGGCTAATTTTGCAAAGATTCAACCAAATCGAGCCCTAACTCCTTATACCCCGACCTCATTGTGCAAAGAAGGATCGAGAAAGAGCAGACCGCTCTAATACCATTGATCCGAATTTATGCAGGAAAAAAATGAAATACAGAAATACACAAAAACTTAGAGATGCAACAGAAATAAAACTTCATTTCATTAATAACAAGTAACTGAAATATGTTTACAGACATGGTGGAAATAACTAGCTAGGGCGTTAGTAGCTTATCGCTGAGAAGATATGTGGTGGATACAGGCCTCTAAACTGTGTTACAATGAGGCTTGAGCACCTATTTATTATTGAGAAACAATGAAAAACCCTAAACATCCAAAACCTAACCCTAGGGGATGAAGCGCCAAAAATATGGGCCCGGTTTGGGTAAATTGGTACATCAATCTTTCTGGGGATGTAACTTTGACATACGATCTTTGTTTGATGCACACAATACCTTGTTAGAAATATCTATTTGAGTAATACAAGTTTTGATGTGATCAGCATCGAAGGAGTTGTCACATTGCACTAGGTTTTCCCCAAAAAACGTTGTTTAGGGCCTCAAAACAACTGCAGAAGTTCAGGACCCGAAAAAATGCTCAAAATAGTAAATTGTGCTACAATTAAGGAAACTGAAAAACTAAAGGAAACAATGGTTGGGCCCCAAATGGAATAGGTGGGTGGCCACCAATATCCACCTAGATCAAGAAGGTTATGCTTCTCTTGTTAGGAACAGCAGATTTTCTGTCATCAGATCACTAAGGAAAGCCCACTATATTAAAATGATGCCCATTTTAAACTAAGTTAGGGGCACCATACAAGGACAAAAGGTGAATGTGCTAATTGATGGTGGGGCTTCCCACAACTTCACTGATGAAGAATTTTTTAGCTACAAGAGGACTGGCTATTCAAGAATTTGGAGGATTTACAGTTTTGATTCTTAGGAAGAAGGAGCACAACCGCATGCCATGCATGCACTAAGATAGATCCTAATATGAGTCTAGCAATAGGAAACTACATAGTTATAGATAATTTCTTCATCGTAGATTTCCCAGACTCTCATGTAGTATTGGGGGTACAATGTCTATATTCTATCAAGACTCATACAGTAAACTATCAAGACTTGGAGTTCACATTTAAAATACCAGATGGTAAAAAGGTGATGTTGATAGGAATGCAAGCATATGCTCCCAAGGTTGTGACATCCAACATGATGGAGGCAAATCTTCGACATCCGGATATTGTATGGGTTGTGGAGTGTCGAATCATGGAGAAGAAACCAACATAAAAACACAAGGAGTATTCCCCTCACATCATGGCATTGTTGCAAAAACACCTGAAGTTTTTTGGATATATACCCCCACGACGACCACCAGATAGGGGATTTGAGCACATCATTGAACTAGAGGAAGGGGTCCAAGCTATTATCATCCCCCTTACCAGCACCATAAAGCATATAAAGATGAGATAGAGAATGAAATCCATGAGTTGTTGGGACTAGGACATGTTCGGCCAAGCTCAAGCCCTTTTGCTTCATCAGTAGTTTTGGTCAAGAAAAGGGACGGGTCCCTAAGGATGTGTATAGACTATCAGACACTAAATAAGAATACCATCAAAAATCGTTATCCTATCCACAAGACTGATGAATGGATGGATGAGTTGGAGAAAAGTAGTTCTCAAATATTGACCTCCATTTGGGATATCACTAGATCAAAGTTCGTGATCAAGACATTCCAAAAAAAAAATTCAGGTGCCACTATGGAAATTATGAGTTCCTAGTGATGCCTTTTGGATGGACTAGTGCCCTTGTAACATTTCAGTCATGTATGAACCATGTGTTCAAAAAGAAGCTATGAAAATTTGTGTTGGTCTTCTTCGATGACATCCCAATGTTCAGTCAAATCTGGGAAGAGCATCTGCAAGACTTGGACGAGGTCTTGAAAATACTAGAGGCACAACAATTTTATGCCAAAATCTCCAAATGTGAGTTTAGCATGACATAAATGTTATATTTCGGCCACACCATCAAAGGGCAAGGTGTGAAGGTCCACCAAGAGAAGATTGAAGCCATTCTCAATTGTCCCACTCCCAAAAATGTAACAGAATTAAGGAACTTATTGGGTATTTGTACTTATTAGAGAAGATTTGTGAAGGGATATTCACAACTGGTAGCACCTCTTACTGAGTTGACAAAAAGGGGAGCCTTCTTATGGAAAAGGACATCCTAGGAGAAATTTGAGCGAATGAAGAAAGTCATGAGTTCATGCCTAGTTCTAGCCTCGTCGGACTTCTCTCAACCATTTTTATTAGAGTGTGATGCTTCTGGGGAAGGAGTTGGGGTTGTTCTAATACATAATCATCATCCAATTTCTTTTGAGAATAGGAAGTTGTAGGATTATGAACGCTCTTACTACATTTACGACAAAGAAATGTTGGCTATTATGCATGCACTGGCCAAGTTTCAGCCATATCTAGTGGGGAACCGGTTTAAAGTAAAAAATGATCATAATAGTCTGAGATCCTTCTTGGATCAGAAGGGGTTAAATGAAATACAAAAAAAGTGGGTCAACAAGATCCAAGCCTATGACTTTGAGATCGAATATGTCAAAGGTAAAAAAAAATGCAGTTGTAGATACCTTATCGAGGAGACCATCTACCTTCTCCCTCATAGATATTATGGAGGAATGGAAGTGCCATATTTTGGTGGAATACTCGAAGAATCAGTGAGCTTGTGAGATCCTTGACGGAAAATCATCAGATATATGGTATAGAGTTCTCAATGATATTATCTATTATAACGCTCGAATATATTTAGTGCTAGAGTCACAACTTCAGATCAATATCCTATAACCAGCCCACAACTCCCCTCTAGGAGGACATCTAGGATTTATGAAGACCCACAAGACTATCAGGGAGAGGTTCACAGGGAAGGGAATCAAGAAAAACATTATTAAATATATCAAGGAATCTGGTAACTATCAGAGTAATAAGGTTGAACATACACACCCGACGAGATTATTACAACCACTACCCATTCCAGAACAAAAATGGGAAAGTATCTCCATGGATTTCATTACAGGACTACCCTCCTCACAAGGCAAAGAATATATAAATCGTCTCATCAAATATGTTGATTTCTTTGCAATTTCCTCCAAATATTATGCATCTCAAATAGCAGAAGTATTATTCAAGAGAGTATTCCGTCTAGATAGTTTTCCCAAAACCATTGTTAGTGTTTGCGACAACAGATTCAAGGGAGCATTATGGCAAGAATTATTCAGGTTTGATGGAACAAAAGTCACCCCTAGTACTAGTTACCACCCATAGACAGATGGACAGACAGAGGTAGTGAATAAATGGGTGGAAGGTTACTTACGAGACTATGTCACAGGACAAAAACAAGCATGGACTAAGTGGTTGTACTTAGGATAATATTGCAATAACACCACTTATCACATGTCCATAGTGATGTCACATTTCCAAGCCTTATATTGATATGAGGCATTGTCTTTTGCACACACAACATTTGGGGATAGTAGAGCACTGTATGCAAAGGATTGGATCCAGGGATGTCAAGATCTTCTCAGAGCCCTCAAGGATAACCTGCAGACAACACAAAATCGACAAAATTTATATGCAGATCATGTAAGGATAAAAAGGAGTTTCGAAGTAGGAGATGTAGTTTATCTTCGGCTTCAACAGCACATACAATCTACCTTGAAGTAGAAGGGTACAAAAAAATTAAAGCCACGATTTTACGGGCCCTATCAATTTATCTGGAAAATAGTTGAAGTGGCATATGAGTTAGAGCTTCCCGAAGAGAGAAAAATTCACAACATCTTTCATGTTTCCTGTTTGAGAAAAAATCACAACATCTTTCACAACAAGGCATTAGGAGCGAACATGAAATCATCACCTGAATTACCATCGCTAGATGAGGAGGGCTATCTTCAACTAGTTCACGAGGAGGTGTTGGAGGTTTGAGAAAGGAAGCTTTGGAGCAGAATCATCCGCAAATATTTGTTACGATGGAAATATTTTCCCGTCGAGGATGCCACCTGGGAAGGAGAACACATATTGCAACATTCAATGTTGAAATTGCTTGAGGGAAATCAATTTTGGGCGGGGGGAACTGTAATATCCCCAACTGGTTGACCGCGTTGGACCAAATAATAATAAAATAATAAATAAATAAATAAATAAATAAGTGGCATTAGCCTATGTTTGTTTTTGGCCACAGGTGATCGCTCATAGTCTGTATAGAGAAGCCACCTATAAAAGAAAGAGGAGGATCGAGAGTGGAAAGTGGATTTTGGTTTTCTAGCTATTGATATATGAGAGCTAGGCGAGTTTTCAAGTGAGGATTTTCAGGTTAGATCATCAACCTTTCTTAGGTGCGATCAGATCTTACCCTAATAGGAAAAACCATCTTTGGTAGTCTCTCTTATCGCCCTAACTGGTTCAGTTTGTTTATGTTATTTTTTAGAGTGGTTTCATACATCTTTCTTTCAAAATGAAGGGTTTGGGTATGCTTCAAGGTATACAGTTGGAATGAGACGAGGACGTTGTGTGGTATACTGAGGCAAAGGGAGTGTGTTGTTTCGTTGTCTGGATGAGGCAGCGTTCGGTTAAGGAAGGAGGGGCCTTCGCATCACGATCCCACGACTAACTCAGGCCGCGCTCTATCTGAGCATCAAGGAGGACGAGCCTCATAACAACGGGGTGACCACCGCCTGATCCGCTACCCCTCTCATAAGAGCAGACCCTCACTCAAACTCACATGATACACAGTCAAATCTTGGTATTGGGGCAAGGTTTATGCAGCCCAATCAACTAAGCCGATTCTGGCGCAGCGCAGTGAGGAAACCGGTTGCCAAGGCATCAACCGAGTTGTTGGAGCTAATCGCTGGCCAAGGCATCAAACAGAGCTCGCATGTTGTTGGGATCGTTGGCACACTGAACACCGATCTATTTCAAGCAGCGAAAAAGGCAGTGGTTCGAGAGCCACCCTCTTCTGTAGGTCGAGATCCACAACATGTTCTTTCTTTGGTTTCAAACCGAGTGACATATTGAACAACAAATTCTGTTGAAGTTGGGCCTGTCACAGCAAAGCAAATGATCCTATCGTTCCCGTGAACCCTTTAAACCAGATACATTTCGATATTGAGTTCAATAGCCCAACACAACAATGAATTGGGAGTTGTTGACCCGTCATGGTTAACCGCTGTAATATTTAACCATGCAGTAATATGATTGGGTCGTTATATGGAGTTTCATATATAGCTATATGTATTGTTGGGCCAGAATTAATAAAGCTGGTAATTAGGGTTTGTTGAAAATGTCTATCGGTGTTATCTTTCTTAAATAAAGTTTTATGTTTTTTGAGTTTTACTCTCCTTATTTCCAGCAGCAGTAATATTCTCTTATTAAGGTATATTACACTATTTATTTTCTTTTTCACCTATTTCCTGTGTTTTCATAATTAAATTTCATTAATTTCTTTTTTTTGTCTTTTTATGTTTTTGTCAATTTTTATAGCTATTTTTAATTTCAAGTGATGATCATTATAATGTTTTTCTCCACATTCAGCGTTGATTATATATCTCATGATCTTGGTCTTATTTTATTTACATAGAAAATCAATGAGAGATTATTGCACATCACTAGAAAATTGTAATACATTATCCACCACCAACGTAATGATCACTATAATGTTTTTTCTCACATTCAATTTGGAATATATGTTCCATGATCTTGGTCTTATTTTATTTACATGGAAAATCAACCAGAAATTATTACACACTACTTGAAAATTGCAATAGATTATCCACCACTAGCTAGAAGCCAAGGCAAAAAGGAATTGAAACAAAAGAGTTATAAACTAAGGCTTGAATTAATTTCTTGGCAAGTTATAGGAGAAAGGACAACTAGCGTGCATTGATTTGACCTCCACCGACATATATAGCTCTTTGGATTATGAAAAATTTCAAAAGGAATTGAGACAAAATAGGTAGAAACTAGGGCTTGAATTAATTTCTTGGGAAGTTGGAGGAAAAGGGACAAGTGGCGTGCATTAATTTGACCCCCACCTACATAGCTCTTGGGATTATGAAAACTTTCCTTGTAAATGGAGACAACCCCCAATTAACCACGTGTACGGACTCAATGAACCTGCAATTGGAATAACTTCTACGGATATGAATGACTCACGACCCACTGCCACTGAACTCTTTATAACCACATACCAAATAAACTCCACATTCTATTAATAACCACCTACTAAATGAAATCCATATTATAAGGTCAATCAAAATTAAAACGATGAAAATAGCTTAAATTTCCTTCCACGTGTGTCTCCTTTTCTTCGTCGGATAGTTCGCTTATTCAAGTTAATGAATCTCTTATGTAATACAAAAGGAAGGAAGGAAGAGGAGGAGAAGTGAAAGAGTCGTCCGTGTTGGTGTTTTGCGTGCGTAAAGAGTTTACAGGAAGATAAGCCGAAGGCGTACGTTTCTAGTACGGTTTCCACGGGTGGTCTGGGTTTTGTAAGATGGATCGCTACAAATTTCAGAGGAGAATGAACGGATTAATGAACTTTATGTTGGTCGTTGTGGAGAAGTTTAACAAATACGATTGGCATGTCTGGAGCTGTTATGACAAGTTCATCGACTATACGGAAGAGACGTTGGTTTGGATCATAACTTTGGACGCAGTCTGCCTTCTCAAGTGACGCAGTCTGCCTTCTCAAGTGTTTATAGTTATAGGTTATACATGTCGACCAAACCTAACATGCGGATGTCAAGCCATTGTGACGAATCATAGTTTTGACTCGCATCAATGTTGACCGGTTACATTTTAGTGATTTGATGATTTCTTGAAAATTAATTTGGACTTTTTCTCATGAAAATTGTTTACATCCATTATATCCTGCCAATTTATATCTGTATAAGGAATCATTTTATATAGTTATCAAGTTTGAATTTGAATTTGAATTTATCCTTGCATAAGGAGTCATCTTACATAGTTATCAAGTTTGAATTTGAATTCGATAAGATTCTACAAAAAAATTGGTTGAATTAGATAAGATTCTACAAAAAATTGGATGAAAAAATTTCAATTAGGAAAAAATTAGACAATATACATCTTAAACATTTAAATACATATAATTTTTTTTCATGTTCTCCTTTATTTTCTTCCTATTTATTTTGAAATTTAAATAAATTTAAATAATTTTAATCAATATAAGCAATTTTAAAACTACAATTTACAAACCTATTTTCAAAATATCTATTCTTTCCAAAACTCTAAACTAGATCTATCTAATTTTATGTAAAATACTTTTATAATCAATAAGTATTTAAAACATAAATTTTCAAAACTCAAAACTACATATCTTATCTAATTTTTCATCTAATATGTATAAATATATGTAAAATATTTAAAAGTAAAAACTACATTCTTCTTTAATTTCGGATTGTATACTTTTGTAATATATATATATATATATATATATATATATATATTCAAAACATCTTCTAAACATTAATATATATAAAAAAACAACTTCAAGATCTTCTTTACTCCTCTCAACTTTTTAGCTTTTTAACTTATCAAAAAAACTCAAATTAGAAAATTTCTAAACTGAAATTTAGTTTCCATTTAAAGTACTGCAACTTTCATTTCAAATACTAGTTTCCAATTAATTTCTAAACTTACAATTAGTTTCCGTTTCCATAAATGAACCATGAATTTCCGATTACCCATGCAAATGCAAAGCTACTGATACCCATGCAACCCTATGAAAGGGATCCAATTTGAATAATTAAAAGTCACGAATTTCCATTGATGCGGGAGCATTAGACTCAAAAATACTTTGTATTTATTAAAACTTAGGGGTGTTTAAGTTTTTAAAAGAGCTATATTTTTATAAATAATTTGAGTGGGTTTTATGTATTTTTAATTAAATATTGTAAATAATTCTCAAATGTTTGAGAATATGAGAGAATTTGGTCAGTTGAGGATCTAAAGTTGAGGATGTAAAGGGATGAGAGATTTTTCTAAATATTAATTTAGAAATTAGTTTCATTAATTTTGGGTGACAGAGGATCTTTAGGGATTCAAGAGTGATTTTAGGATTTGTTGAGATATTTGGGGGTTTGTTGAGTGATTAAAGGGATGAGAACCAAAATTGGTTCAATTAAATTTGTATAAATTGATATGCCTCAAAGGCAAATAGATCAAGTGAAATTAGAATGCAGATTAGAGAAAAAGTTTGTAAGCCTACGGGCTTTTGTAAAGGGCCAGTAATTGGGAAATCAGGCCAAGAAGGAGGACTTCCATGTAAGGTTTGCATGATTAATAAAAGAATTTGATTTTTGAGTTTATTTCCATTATATGGTCATGAGATTTTTGTTATGAATTCGAATACAATTGAATGAACTGAACTTTGTAAGGACTGGCAGTTCGATTTGAATAATCGATGTCGATATTGTCAAAACTGTAATGAAAAATTGTTTGAGTGTAAGAAGGCGTTGAATCGAGCCTGAATCAAAGGCGTGGAATGGTATACAATGATGATGTTTCATCTGGTTATGGAGAACGCTTCAGATATTAGTGTCTGATTATAGAATGCGTTACCCTTTTATTGAAAGACGCAGGGTTGTTTGCCTTGAAAAACTGATTAATATCAGTGTTGATCCATGTGCGAATACATCGTTTGTTCAGAACGACATCCGCTGAAATAACCACTGCTATTCAATTTAAAGCGGTGAAATGATTCTAATTTAAATACAAAGGAAGAATCGATTTTAAGGTCGACTTGTGTTTAGAAATATGAACGAATCACTAAATCGAAGGCATAGAAGGGTACACAATCGAATGAGAATTCGATGAGATAGTAAGTCATAGAATGCGTGGAAGTTTTGGTTGAAATCACGAAGGGAATCGTGAAGTTCGATGGAATAGGATTGAGATAACAATAAATTACTGGCAACAACAATCAAGCGATAGTCTAAACCTGTGAAAGAACCATGTCCATCAGAGATTAAGTGTAGTAATCAGGTCACGTTGCAACAACCAATGTTTTAGATGCCGTAGGTTATGAACTGAAGGCATGATAATTTGTGTGAAGCGTGGAAAACTCTATTTTCTTGGAGCGATGTCAGTCATGATATGGGTTGGCTCCGATGGTTGAAGTCGAATGATGGGGCAGTGAAAATTGGAAGTGCAGAAGTTTAAAGAAGACGCAGATTTTTGTTTAAGGCTCTGTTTATTTATTTTGAAATCGATTTGTTGAATAATCTTGCTATTTTGCACGCAGGAAAGAAATGACATCAAATCGATGTCGATCTGGAAACCATCGATTAGAGAACCGAGAGCAGAAGGTGCGTGGTCAACGAGTAATGAATTAAAATTGCAGAGACCAAAGTTTTCAGAAAGGAGCTTTGATTTAATGCGCAGTGTCTAATTGAAAAGGAGGAGAGATCGATTTGCATAAATCGATGTTGATTTTGAGTTAAAATCTCCACACAAGAAATTGAGGGCGGAATTGTGCAACCAGAACCGTAGCATTGAGATTGGGACAATCTATTGCTTGTGCGATCCATGGAAGACGTGTTGTATGGTTGGATGTCACGAAGGCGCAACCCATAGATTGGGAAAATCACATTGCAGGTGATCGATTGGGAAGGTACATAGTTGCATGGTTGATTGGATTATGTGGCTGATAAAATTATTATGGTTATGGGCGTTGGAAGTTATATTGCCAATTGACCATATGTACATTAACAAGAAATGAACACATATGGTTTTGCAAAAGGGCTATTGTATTGAAGTTTGGTTGAAATAAAACTTTGCGCAATTGAATATTAAATGAAAAGCCATATAGATAATGGCCAAGAGCGAGTGAAATCTGGGTGTGTATGGTTCATAACCATAAAATCATATGTTTGAAAGAGAAGCTTCCACGTAAAGGTTTGGTTGACATGCATTATAAAGCCAAGCTTTTAAATTGAGAGGTTTTGCATAATTCAAAGACTTTAATGAAAGGAAGAAACCTTACATATGAGAAGAAAAGAGAAGTTGGGGTTGTATTAAAAATTGAAGAAATCTTCCTTGAAGATTAATTCTTAAGCTTCCGCAAAATTTTATGTAATTGCTAGACTTAGAGTCGTATTCGGGAAAATTTTTGAGATGCATTTTGTATATGCATGAGAGTGGGAAGATTCTGGGTTTGCAGGGTTACCCGACATCATCCATACTCTTTTTATTTTTTATTTTTTTTGGTTGCCTATTGGGGTAAATTTGGTAACTACGCTATGTAGCATGTCCACTGCGTGATTCCCTCCGACATGAAAAGGCCTCCCAGGCAGAGATGCTCAGGATGGCATAGGTAACATACCTTGAAATTTTTGGAAGAGAGTAGGATTGTGAGTTTAAAAATTAGGTTTATCAATACAACATGCTTAAAAAAATCATAATTCACTTTAAATGACACTTTTTTATATAATTTTTTTTTAATTAATCAATTTAATTAAAAGAGAAAAAATCGTAATTATTTTGAAAATAAATTTCAATCTTTGATTTGTGTATACTACTATCAATACTATTAAGCAGAGGCTAAATCTATACCATCTATCTAATAATTATTGATAATTAGATTAAAATTTTGAAAACCCAAATGAATGGTATTGGTTTAACATCTACTTGGTATTTTAGAATATTTTTAATGACCTTTATAAATCAATCAAAGCTAGTTATTAATAGTATTTATGTTAAAAGTAGTCATGTGATTTCTGCCCTTTTAATTGAATTGATTAATTAGAAAAAATAATATAGAATAAATTATGGTTTTTTTAGACATGTGGTATTGATACTACATGGTATTGGTTCATTGTATTCTAAGAAAGTCTATTTGCAAATTAAGGATGTATATATCTTTAATTCATATATTAATTCTTTTTATAAATAATAGTAAAGTTATCATTTAATTACTTTTTTTATGATTTTTTTAATATTAACAATGTGAAATATATCATGAAGTAAGGATTTTAATGTTTATTAACATTTATCATCTACTTAATTTATATAGGCTACACTAGTTAACACGTTTAATTAGTTATATTAGTAAGATTATGATTTATTGTTTAAAATGAACTTTTAAATGCATAAATGGATTCAACACCCTATAAAGACCCTTGGACACTTGATCTTTGTTGATTAAATGACTTCAACTTATGATTTTTAAAAATTTCTTAGGTATCTCAAACAAAATTGATAAAAAAATCTCTATTGTATTTTGAGCAAAATTGACAAAAAAATATCTTTTTGTATTTTGAGAAAAAATGACCTACAAAAATGTCATTTCATCTATTAATTAGACTAGGCTATATTGATAAGCCATATAGTATTGAGAAGCTAAAATTTTAAAAATTATTAAAACTAAATTATAACTTTATTTTCAATTATTATTAATATTATTAATTAAAACTAAATTCATATATATATATATATATATATATATATATATATAAAATAAAAAACATTGAATAATAAAATTATTTTATTTTACTTTGTGATTCTTATTTTAAAATAGGTTTTGGGACGATAATATGATTTTTTAATAGGCATGTCCAAAAAAAGCTATAACTAGATTTAACACCAGTTTATATGACATTTTTTTTAATCAATCAATTCAAGTGAAAGTGCATAACTACTTTGGATATTATTCTTAATCTCCATTTGTATACACTAATAAGAATATTCTAAAATTTTCTAGGAAGATTTAAGTTCTTAACATTCATCTAATAATTATTGATAATTAAATCAAAATGTATGAAAACATTATTCCAAAATAAACATATCTATCAACATAATTAATAATAATAATAATTTAACATAAAATAATAATTTAATTATTATTATTATTATTATTTTAATTTATACCATGTAAAGTGTATCATAACATTAAAACAATTTCTCTGCCGTCACCCTTCACCAACACTCTTCTGAATGCTATCAACCGCCTTTCAGGAGCTCCGCTAAGGCCTGTAGGAGGAACAGAGTATAGCAGAACAATATCACTACCATCTCTCTTAACTACGTTCTTCACTTCAATATCTATCTTTATATTCAACCCCTCACATGTTTCTGCTTAATCCTCCACGCGAATCGACTCGCAAGGAAATGAAACTGGATCCACAGCTTGAAACAGAGAGTAGCATTTCTGATTCTTAGCCAACGGAACTTTCAGTGTTGCTTGCGGGGATTGAGACTTTATCTGGTAGGTAGAATTAGCGTAACTCGGTCCATAGCCGAAGGGATACACTGTGGCCCTTGTAAAATCTATATGTTCTTCCTGGGTATCCACTTGAATTGGCTGGCAGGTTCATAATCGTGTAGTTAACTTGGTTCGCGTATTTCTGTGGATACCAAGTCATGGGAAGTCGACCACTTGCATTTATTTAAATCATTTACATCAGGAAAAAAGGGTTTGTCCCTGTTACCCAACATTTTACTGAGGCTCTGAGGCTTTAAGTTTAAGTTTATTTTGATTGTAGATTTATGGAATATTTCAGAATAGGTAGTAGAGAAGGTATTTTAACTAATTGCTGATTTTTAGAATTGTACTTTTATGTTCAAAGAGTTTGGAGAGAAATGTCTTGACCTCACTATAATTTTGACATGTTAAAAGGCTAAAAAAATGAGCAACCAGTAAAGATTATAAAAATATTCATATTCTCATACAGATGGAAAATCCTTTCCACCCATGGTATTTTAAGAACTGCCCAACAACATAATATTTTATTATTTAATATGAAATAATTAATATATAAAATTAAATTAGATAATTAAAAATTTATATTTTAAAATATTTGATTTTTTTAATGCTGATTTTGAAAAAATTTAAATTAGCATAAATAAATTTTAAAATAATATAAATAAAAAACACAAAATTAATGTATTATATTAATTAATTGTTTTTATATAATTTAAAATGTTTTCAAAATGTATAATATGATAAAGAAAATTAGTATATATCAATGAAATGATTAAAATAGAGAAAATATTAGAATACAATAAATTAGTATATAAATGAAATTATTTTTTATTTTATTTTTTTATATTTATTATTAAATTAAAATAAATTTATATTAATTTAATTATATTATAAATAAATTTTAATACATAGATAAGTTTAGTTTTAGTGGTGAGATTGAAATTTGTATATTTAACTGAGTTCAAATTTTATAACAGATATGGTAATCTTTTCCCAAAAAAAAAATTAATTTATGGGGTTTTATGAGTAACTTTACTTTTGTTTTAAGGGAGGTTAGTTTCTCACTTATGCCTTTGGGTTGAGATAGCCCAACTTTAAAAAAAGAAAAGAAATTATGAGGTTTTATGAGTAACTTTACTTTTGTTTTATAAATGAGAGAGAGGTCAAATACTCATTTGTATCTTTGGGTTGAGAGAGTCAAAAAAAAATTCTCAACAATGTTTCATAAAAAAATATATTAATATATTTAAAAAATAATATAAAAATATTAATAATATGTTGGAATTTCTGAACAATTCCTTAACCCACATAGGAAATAAAATTCCTCTTTCACAACAAAAAGATTAAAAAAAAATTGTGGACACATAAAGATGCTTTAAAACTTTCTATTTCATTAGAACATAGAAATCTATTACAAAATGAGATTGTCTTCAGAGGATTCACAAAATAAATTATCTGGCTGCTTCACACACAAGGCTTCAACAATGCTTCACACACAAGGCTTCAACAAAAAAAAAACTGCTCTCTATCTTTGTTTTCTGCCTTTTGGCTAGAAATTACAATACACAACAAAACTTTCTTTACAATGTATATATATAAAACATTACAATATTATATATACACAACAAAACTTTCTTTAGAATGTATATATATAAAACATTACAATATTATATATTATAAATATTTCATATTTATAATATATATAACCAAAGCTAAAAACAAATGTATCGCCGTAAAAGTTGGTAAAAGGAAATAATAAAAAGAAACATTAAAAACTTTATGCTAAAGTTCAAAACCTTATTCCCTTTATACTTTCCGTGGGGTGCTTGAAGGACCTTCACGCCAGTTCTCTTTAACCCCAGAACTCTTTCCATTAGTCTGGAGAGGAGATCACGTCACCCTTTTCGGTGGGTCATCTTCCTCCTTCGCTGCCCATCCTTGCTAACCCTTGGAATGGAGCTACTGTGCAATAAATATGGCTGGTGAAGTTAATGTGGTGGTTGCTGTTGATAAGTGATAAGTGGTTGCGTGAAGTTCTAAAGTGATGATTGCCACCGCCTTTGATGTCCTTTCGATCCCATCAAAATTAACTCATCATCTTGCTGTTCTTTCAGACTTAAATTCTCCCGTCCTTTTGCTCTCTGCGAGCAGTTGGAAGTAATATTCCAACGCTCCCCCTTAATTTCAACTATTGGATTTTCTTGCATACCTAGGCATTTTCTGAAATAGTTAAAACTCTTATGCGTTAATGGCTTTGTTAAAATATCAACAAATTGCTCCTCTGTTCTGTCGTGCTGCAAAAAAATCTCACCATTATTAACCAGTTCTCGTATAAAATGAAATTTTTCATCGATATGCTTTGTTCTTTTATGGAAGACAGAATTCTTCGATAAAGATATTGTTGAGCTGTTATCACAATAAATTATTGTTCCTTTGTCCTGTTCATGACATAAATCTCTGAGCATTCTTCTCATCCATACTGCTTGGCATGCTGCTGCTATTGCTGCAACATATTCTGCCTCTGTTGTTGATAAAACAACTATTGGTTGCTTCTTTGAAGCCCATGAAATGGCTCCCGATCCTAACCAAACACATATCCAGATGTGCTCTTCCTGTCATCTACACTTCCAACCCAATCACTATCAGTGTAACCAATCAATTTAAAATTTTCATATGCGGAGTATAAAATACCATACCCCTTTGTTCCATTCACATATCTTAGAATCCTCTTGGCTGCTTGCCAATGAGTCTCTTTTGGTGTTTCTATGAATCTGGAAATTAAACTTACGTCGTGCATTATATCCGGTCTAGTTGCAGTCAAATACATAAGGCTGCTAACTATGCTTTTATACAAACTTGGATCAAAATCCTTGCTGTTATCTTCTTTGCTCAATTTTAACCCCATGACAGTTGGAGTTACAGCTTCTTTGCTGTTCTGCATGTTGAATCTTTTCAACACTCCTTCAACATATTTTCCTTGGGAAATAAAAATCCCATTTTCATTTTACTCTACTTCTATTCCAAGAAAATATCTCAAAAACCCAAATTAGTCATTTCAAATTCACTCTTCATGATTGCTTTAAAATAAACAATGAGAGAATCTTCCTTGCCAGTAAAGATTAAATCATCTACATATAAAACAACAATAAGAATCTTACCATCATTTTATTTTATGTACAGTGTGGGTTCTCCATCACATTTCTCAAATCCATTTTCGGTCAGGTAAGCATCTATGTTGCTGTACCATGCTCTTCGTTCATTGCTTCAATCTATTTTTCTTCTTTTACAACATCTTCAAAATGAATTGGGTCATCAACATGACAATACAAAGAAAATAAAGAGTTCAGACCAACATTATTGTTTACCTCTCCTTGTTCATAAATCTCACTGAGATTTCTAAATCTCGGTCTTCTTGGTGTACTTGGAGTTCCACTTGAACTCGAGGGAGTTTCTGATCCCTGTGGTGTGCTTGGAGAAGCACTTCCTTGATTTCTCAAGGCTATTCTATTTCCAGCTTGTGGTGTGGTTTGTTGTGCTTGCGGTGGTGGAGGAGGAGCCACCGTGGAGGAATTATTTGTTGTTGTGCATTCCTCTTCCTCTTCGTGAGACACACATGTCTTCACATTCACTGTTTTCTCTAAGCTTCCATCCCAAGCTTCTTCTTCAATGAACTGCACATCTCTGCTTATTATTACTTTCTTGGTGGATGGATTATAGAGTTTGTATGCCTTGGACTCATCACTGTATCCAACAAAGATACACTTCTCCCCCTTATTGTCCAAATTATCCCTTAGTTGATCCAGAATGTGTGCATAAGCCACACAACCGAATACTCTCATGTGGGTGACATGCTACTTTATGCCACTCCACGCTTCTTCCAGAACTCTGTTCATGACAACTTTGGTTAAGAATCTATTCAAGATATACGCTGCACAATTGGCAGTTTCAGCCCAATACTCATTTGGCAAATGTTTTTCCTTCAACATACTTCTTACCATGTCCATGATGGTCCTATTTTTTCTTTCTGCAACATCATTTTGCTGAGGTGTGTACCTTGTGGTAAACTGCTTGTGTATGCCATTCTCCCTACAGAAACGTAGGAACTCTTTGGAGATGTATTCTCCACCTCTGTCAATTCTTAGCACTTTGATGTAGTGCCCACTCTGCTTCTCAAAAAGAGCTTTGAAGTGGCAGAACTGTTCAAACACTTCACTCTTATGTTTCAAGAAATACACCCATTTCTTTCTAGTGTAATCATCCATGAATGTCAAAACATATTTGTTCACAGCTAAAGATGGAGTTTGCATTGGTCCACACAAATCTGAATGGACTGTTTCTAAGGGTGCCTTTGCCCTTATACTCTTCCCTGCTGGAAAGATTTCTTTGTGTTGTTTTCCCAAGATGCAGCCTTCACAAAGGCTATCTGGTTTCTCAATCAATGGTAATCCTTTTACCATTCCCTTTCTATGCAACAAGTTCAAGACTCTGAAATTGAGATTTCCAAATCTCAAGTGCCATAACCAGTTTTCATCTTTCACTTCCTCTTGAAAGACCTCTTGTGTTACAGCTGCTACATTTCTTCTTTCATTCAAGTCTGTTTTTAGCTTGAGAGGAAACATCCTATTGCTTATCATCTACACCTCTGCAATGAATTTCTTGCTTGGATGTATGTCTATGATTGTGAACACATCATCTTTAAAAAATACATTAGAGCCCTTGTCAATGAGCTGTCCAATGCTCAAAATATTACATTTCAAGCCAGGTATAGAATATACATCTGGCATGAACCTCTGCTCTCCATTTCTTTCCAGGATACTTACTCTACCTTTTCCATTGATAGAGATCTTACTATCAGTTCCTGTTGTTACTTCAGATTTAACATTTTCATGTAGATTAACAAACATTGCTATGTTTCCAGTCACGTGGTTACTACAACTTGAGTCTAAGAACCATACATCATATTGTCTATCTTGTGCTACGTTACATGTTAACATCACATTCTTCTGGTTCTTTTCTTCTTTTGTAAAATTAGCATTCTGCTTATTATTCATGTCATTTTGCTTTTTCCTACATTCATTGGCATAGTGCCCATATTTCTTGCAATAATTAAATTGGACTTGGGATTTATCATACCTTTGTCCATGAGCTTGATGTTGGCTTGAGCTTTCATTCTGGTTCTGATTGCTACCCCTTCCACTTGAACTTGTAGGGCTGTTTCTTCCTCTATTTTGTCTTCTACCTCTTCCTCGGTTGTTTTCTCTGCCTTGACCTCTGCCTTGGCCAAAAGACATTTGAGTCTTGAAAGCCTATTCCAATGATGAATATATTCCTCTGTTCAGTCTGTGTTCATGAGACATCAAGGATGCACTAAGCTCATCCACTGTAAATAGTGAGAGATCCTTTGTCTCTTCTATTGCCACTACTATGGCATTAAATCTTGAGGGTAGAATTCTCAAGATTTTCTCCACTATCCTTATTTCTTCAAGTGTCTCTCCATGAGACCTTATCTGGGTAACCAACCCAATAACTTGCGTGAAGAATGAGTCTATAATTTTAGACTCTTTCATACAGAGAGTTACAAAATATATCCTCAACATTTGTGGCTTTGTTGTCTTTACCTTCTCCATGCCTTGATAGGCTGTTTTGAGAATATCCCATGCCTCCTTAGCCTTTGTTGCTATTGCAATCCTTGGGAAAATACTCTCGTGCACTGATTGAAAAATATAGAAGAGGGCTTTGGAGTCTTTCTTCCTATTATCTCTTAACAAGTCTCTCTCTGTTGCTGTCAAAGCAGCGAACGCTGCTGTGTCTGCTGGTTCTAGGTAGCCATTCTCAACTAGCTCCCATATGTCTTGTGAGGCAAACATGGCTCTCATCGTGATTGCCCAATAATCATGGTTCTTCCAGTTAAACTGTGAAAGTTGGGGATTTGTCAAACTGGTGCATGTTGCTGCCATTGTAACTGTGCAAACCAAAAAAATTTCTTGACTGTGTAAAAAAACAAAAAAATCAAACTCTGTTGACTGTGTAAACAAACAAAAGCTTTCTTTGCTAGATAAATCTGCTTCAACAAACTTCTTGCAGCTTCTGTAGTGAAGAGTGATCTCTGCTTCGTTCACTGAGCACCTAGACTAGCTTCGATACCATGTTGGAATTTATGAACAATTCCTTAACACACAGAGGAAATAAAATTCCTCTTCCACAACACAGAGATTTAAAAACAAACTACAGACACAGAGAGATGCTTTAAAACTTTCTATTTCATTAAAACATAGAAATATATTACAAAAAGAGGTTTTGTCTTCAGAACGAAATTCTGGATTCACAAAAGAAATTATCTGGCTTCTTCACACAC
Source organism: Pinus albicaulis (assembly GCA_034641835.2). NCBI lineage: Eukaryota > Viridiplantae > Streptophyta > Pinopsida > Pinales > Pinaceae > Pinus > Pinus albicaulis. The sequence goes on along the minus strand of CM076571.1, from coordinate 150,725,712 downwards.
ACAACGCTTCAACAAAAAAAACTGCTCTCTGCTCTCTGTCTTTGTTTTCTTCCTTCTGGCTAGAAATTACAATACACAGCAAAACTATCTTTACAATGCGCACACGGCATATATATATAAAACATTACAATATTATATATTATAAATATTTCATATTTATAATATATATAACCCAAGTTAAAAACAAATGTACCGTGGTAAAAGTCGGTAAAATTAAATAATAATAATAATAAACTAAAAACTTTATTCTAAAGTTAAAAACCTTATTCCCTTTATACTTTCCGTGGGGTTCTTGAAGGACCTTCACGCCAGTTCTCTTTACCCCCTGGAACTCTTTCCATTGGTTTGGAGATGAGATGACGTCACCCTTTCTAGTGTGTCATATTCCTCCTTCGCTGCCCATCCTTGCTATCCCTCGGAATGGAGCTGATGTGCAATAAATATGGTTGGTGGAGTTTCATGAAGTGGTTGTTGTTGATAAGTGATACGTGGTTGCGTGAAGTTCTAAATTGGAGATTTCCACCACCTTTGTTGTCCTTTCGATCCCATCAGAATTAACTCATTGTCTTGCTATTCTTTTAGACTTAAATTATCCCGTGCTTTTTCTCTCTGTAGGCAGTTGGAATTAATATTCCAACATAATAAATAAATATTAATACACAGCTTGAGTGGGCTTAATGGTTAAGAGCATGTGTTTCCTTCTAAGAGGTTACATGTTCAAAACCAGGGGGGCTAGAGTATATATGCCTTCATAGACTTAACAGTCAAATAGCTGTGCGGAGGTCGGTTCCTTGTCTCACAAACAAGGGGGTCTCATTTGTCTGACTTGACCGTGACCTTAAAATTGGATAATAATACTAATAATAATAAATCTCTTGTCCCACAAAAAAAAGAGTCTCATGTGTGTGATCTTAAAATTAGATAATAACAATAATAATAAAATAATATAAAAATACTAATAATAAATAAATATTAAAAATGATTATAAAGTAAATTGTTTAATATCTAATGTATTATAATTTAAATTGTGAATATTGATATTTATTAAAAAAATATAGATAAGAATGAATATCCACTTTGGATAAATAAGTAAGTGCTGATCATTCTTTCCTTCCTTAGATTAATTATTCACCAACAAACATTAAATTAAATTAAATTTTATAGCTAAATTGTTTCGTTCATGTGGACTTATAGCCTAACTCTGAATTAAAATTAAAACGAGTGATGTTCTTCCACTAGTCGAGATCATAAGCAGTGTAATTTTCACAGAACGCAACAACTTTCAGTATCCCAGATGTGGCATTTGGGTGATCTTGCAAACCCCTGACATAGTTCACAGCATATCTACCAACCAAAAAAGGGTCCTCGCCCGAGGTTTCCTGCACATGACCCCATCTTGGATCTCTTAAAACGTTAATGTTAGGACTCCAGTATGTTAATCGCACCAACCCAACATTGTGCATGGCTCGTGCCTCAGTAGACATCACCTGTAATGAATTGCATGATATCCCATACATCTTAAAGCAACATAGAGAATGTAGATTTCAAAAAATTTATATGAATAGGTAAATTGTTTTGATATTTTTATTTAGATAGTAAATATGGATAGAAAACAAAGTCAATTTTTTAGATATATCTATAAAATATTTAAAAATTCGTAATCATAATAAAATTTTCAAAATATTCCAAAATCTATACTAAAATTCATTACTCTCAAAACCTAAAATCATTCTAACCTTGATTAAACTTATTAATAAACCTTGAATGCTTACCTCTCCAATTGTTCTCCACAGAGTTTCACTAAAAGAAGCAGCTATTAAAATGATAAGAGGGAAGCTCATTGCAGAAGGTACATGCCCTTCAAATTTTACACCTGGACCAGTGTTAAAGACTCCATGCAATGCCTCCGACCACCATTTGTACTTGGGAATTCCAAGCCTCTGCACTCCAGCAGTGCTGCTACCCATCTGGCCAACTTTCTCTACCAAAATCAATTTACTCACCAAGTCCTTTGCACGCTCTAAAAATGGCAAATATTTATCACAGAATGGAAAATCCTTGATATTCAATCCCAAGGCTTGAAACTTCAAAGGATCACACACATATTCAATAGACGCTGATGTGGTGTAATCAATCCATTCGAGTACAACAGTAACAATTAAGAACGCAACCATATAAATCAGAGCCATTGTCAAAACTAAATGGCTAGCTTTTGCAAAGATCAAAGAAATGATTAAAAACTAGAGATTTAAAACATGTTCAAATGATGGAGAAATGCTACCATGTAGAGCTCAATATATAGATTTTTAATCCTGATAACTCTGATAGTACACTTCCACGTCACTGAAGCACTCTAACTTTATAGTAAGCTAAAGATAGCTGAAGTTATAGATTTATCCAAATAAATATAAGTCTCAGCTTATCTCTTGAAGCGATAGCACAGGTGAGACTACTTGCAAATGAATTCCAAAAATCCTGCATGCAAAAATCCACAACTAAATCTAATCCAATAATGAATGACGCAAAGCTGTTCAGATAAACTTCAAATCAAATCGCAGTTATCTAGAAAATCCTGTAACATTCAACCCATAAAATTTTAAAAACTTACCAAAACCCTTAATTACTCACCTTGCCTAATCTTATCACTACACTTCCATTTAATTTCATTACTTCTAAGTATAGTAGGCATAATATTAGCTTATCCTTATTCCCCATGTTCATCGGCTAATGAATTATACATTATAAACTTCATATACATTTAATACATGTCGCAAACCTGTTCATTCATAGTGTAAATACTATTCACACTATTTAACACGACAATTTAATAAAACATTGCATATATTATAAAATACAAATACATTTCATTTATATTTCGTGAACCCATTTTATTGCATACTGCAAACATATACCTACAAGGTTTAAACACCATTTACACTGTCTAGCACAACAATATAATAAAACTTTGCCTATGGTTTCGAGCTGCACAGTGACTAAGTTACTATCAACGTACCACATTTGGAGTTGACACTTGTATAAAACTGTAAATGAATATATGTGTTACTAATTTTCTGTTTCTGTAACAAGATTTGCAGATATACATTTTTATTCATCCGATCAAGGGTGATTAATATATTAACTTCATAGCTAGCATGCTATTTAATTGTCTCTGTCACTGAAGGTTTACACATTCCAGCTGTAACTTTGTCTGCCATTGATCTGTTTGGGCTTAAGATCTATGATTGATTTCTTATTTAGGGTTTTGGGTGAGTTTTTTTGGGAATGTCTAACTGCAAACCCTAACCGTTTTCTCCTTCGTTCGACATGCCGCTCGAGCTCTACTCATTGCCTCCATGGTGGGCTTATCATGCTTGAGCTCTGCTTGTTGCCTCCATGGTGGGATTATCATGCCTTTCTCTGTCTGGCTAATCCTTTGCACAGTCTCGGCTTCCATTACAATGAAGCACCTTCCACCTTGCTCAGGAATTTTCCTTTCGGCAAGAATATTCTTTCAAAGCCTACGATTTATTCAAGGTATGCTTAGTTAATTCTGCTTTTACAGATTTTACAATTATTTTCTTGCTTGTGTAACTTAGTTCAAATTTAACAACCTGGTATTTCTCTAGCTTCACGGTTACTGGAATAACGTTGGGCCTACCCTTCATGTACTAGAGATACTAGACTTCTCTTATCTTTGCGGAGAACGTTGCAGGTAAAATCTATTATGCTATTGATTGTTCGGTGTTTAGTTTATTATTCCTACTCTATACTCATACTTAACTTCAAGCTTAATCGTGGAAAGTTTTATTGTAGGTTCCTCTAATTCTGCCACTTTCACGCGGAGCTAAACTGTAGGTAAATTTCCTCCTGCAACCAGTGTCTCCTTCTTTTGTTTTCTTCAGTAGATATTTTCTCAATTCCAGGCATTTTCTCTTACCCAAAGTTTTTTTTCTATCCAGGTAATTTCTGTTGCAGTCATTTCTTGACTCAGGTTCTAATACCAAGCTCACTTTGGAGTCACTGACACAAAGATATATATATACAAAATGGCTAATTAATTACTAAAAAAGCGACTAAAATTTGCATATAAACGACTATTTTTCAGTCGGTGACTAATAGTAGCTAATTTACAGTATCTTATAACACGACCAATTTTTAGTCATTTTTATCTTAGTCATTAATTGGTTATCTCAATTTTATTGTCTAGTAGTATATTTAGTCATTAATTTGGTCATTAATTTACTCATTGATTTAATCATTAATTGTCATAACTAATGACCAAATATACAACAAAATATATTATATATGATCACCCGATAAAGCCAATTAATGATAAAAAAAATACGACTAAAATATTGGTCGTGTTATAAGATACTGTAAATTAGCTACTAATAGTCACATATATGCAAATTTTAGTCATTGTTTAAACCAATTAATGAACAAATAAATATGACTACATTTTGATCTTGTTCTAAGATATTGTAAATTAACTACTAATAGTCATATATATGCAAAATTTGGTCGTTTTTTGTAATCACATATTTGTCATTTGCAGTAGTCATTTATCTTTTTTTGGCAGTTTCATATTCATTATATAATCCACTAATTTAGCGGTTTATATTCATTTCATTTACTTTCATTAATAATCATTATAAATGACTAATTTAATCGTACATTCATTTTATTTATGGGCAAAAACGCGAAGTTGGGAAACACTTTTTGGCATGAGATAGAATTCGGGAGGATTTTTTAATTTCTCGGCCGAGAAAAAAAGTCAACTAAATTTCTCGGCCGAGAGTTTTCAAAACTCTCGTCCGAGAGATTTTAAATATTTCGTATTTTCTCGGATGAGAGTTTTGAAAACTCTCGGCCTAGAGTTGTGTCACAAAACTCTCGGCCGCAAACTCTCGGCCGAGAGTTAGAAAAACTCTCGGCCGAGAGTTTGCGACCGAGAGTTTGTGCAATAAAACTCTCGGCCGAGAGTTTTTCTAACTCTCGGCCGAGAGTTTTATTGCGCAAACTCTCGGCCGAGAGTTTTTAAAACTTTTGCCCAGGAGTTTTCCCGCGCATAAATTGGTTTAAAACTCTCGGCCGAGAGTTTTAAAAATTTCTCGGCCGAGAGTTTCTGGTCAACAAAAAACTCAGAAACCTCTGCAGTTTTGAGAAACCTGCAACTTTGGAGGGGCAGAACACCTACAAAAACAAAATGTTATATGTCGGACCAAGTACCATTATATTCGTCTCTAAATCTAGTTTTTGATGATGTGAGATTTATGGAGTTGCATTAAAAAATTCATTTTTTTATTAATTTTTTACTAAACTATGTCACTATGGAATTTCATTGTTCGAAAAATTGCACTGAATGAAAATTCAATAACTTTCAAACGAGGACACCAAAAAATTTAAAAAAATCATAGTGCACTTCCTCTCCTTGTCTACTTCAAAAGGGTACTCTCATTTTTCTTATTGCCGATCACATTGAAAAGAAAATCAAAGGATAATAAAATGTACTGAAACATCACTGTTTTTTTGTCTTCGTCCATTTCAAAAAATAATAAAAAATAGTGATTTGATCCGAAAATGACCAAAAAATAGTCTGTGCACTAGTGCAATATATGCAGATTATGATGCTATGGTTTTTTTCCAAAAAATGAATAACCTTCCCTAAAAAAAGTAAAGGATAAAAAAGTGACTATTTATGTTTGCCTGAAAATTTCAAGTATATGCAGTTAGTAAACAACAAATTTACCCCTCTATATGTCAATATTTTTTTAAAAAAAAAATATCGGTATGGAGGTAAGACGATTCTCTACAATTCTTGTTTTTATGTCAAAGCATAATTTGCGATAAAAATATGAGTTTAGTGGAGTTGAAGTTGAAAAACATAGAAAATTACAATTTTCAACGTCAAAAAAGGGCAAAAAGTGTTTCCCAACTTCACATTTTCACCTTTATGTTCATCATTAATCAATATAAACTACTAATTTACCAGTTTTAAATTGATTTTATGTGTTCATTATTAATCAACATAAATTAATTAGTATGCTTTTGCAACTAAATTAAAAGAATATGAAATGAAAACACAAAATTGCATATGTTAATGACAATATTAAATAATATCAAGTGCAACTATAAATAATTTCAAACACAAATTATATTATATGAAATATCAAGTGTTACAATAAGAGTTGCCAACTTAATATTTTTTGGACTAGAATTTACACATTAAATATTGTTTCATCCTTCAAAACATTATCATTGTGTTGCCAAGGCATTGTAGGTGAATTTACCAACTTTGAAGACTTGACCATCAATCTCTATGTGTATTTCATATGAGATATTGACTCTAAATGTATCACTATACTGGTTCTCTTCTCTCTCTCTCTCTCTCTTTGCATTTGTCGCTCCAGTGTTATTGTTCTCTTCTTTCTTCAATTCCTGTTTCTTACCATAAGTACTCAGTTCTTTTTCTGAAAACAAAATATACAATGCAAAGTGTAAAACATGAAAGATGATGAACACTAGAATATAAACTAAAGTAAAATATAAAGAATTTATACAACAAAATAAAAAATGCATTAAACTCCAAACTTCAGAACCAATGAATGCATTAAACACCCTATATGGCATGAGAAAGAAATTAAATTAGATGAGGTGAAAATCTAAGACATTACCTCTATTAAAATCATGACCGAAAGAGGGTTACAATGGCTATGTGGTCTTTGTTCATGACCTGCAAATGTTTAGATAAGATCATTAGTCCATTCTTAACTTCACAATAGTTGAAAAAACACAAATTCTATTTTTTTTGGAATCAAGAATGTGTTTCAAACCTAATATAAATTATCATGATTGATATATTATAAGAAATTAAGAATAGACCCACAATTCATGGCCACACTTTCATGACATTAAGAAAATAAATGTAAAGGTTGTAAAATTGTAGATATCTAATATTATAACCTGACCTGAAAAGTTATATTTTGATACACATCAACACATGTTGAGCCAAAAGGATTAGTCTGTTCAACCTTGTGTGTGAATTGCAGCTTGACCACCATCTCCAAAGGGTTCCTGCAAGCAAGTACAAAAAACATTAAATTTCCTATAGCAAAAAAACCTATCGTGAACCAACCCATGGTTTCCTTGGGTGTGCAGAGTCAAAAGCTAGACTTTCAAATTTCTACATGCCACGCTCTCAATATAAACCAATCTCTTGCTTTATTTATCCTAAAAACCAAGACTACTTTAGTGGCAATCAACATGGATAATTGAATGAGACTTGCATAGATTTTTGCATGAAAGTGTTCATAACATTTTCCCACTAGGCTTTGAAGCCTCCATTAGACATTCATAGACAACACCACTGCATATCCCCAACTTGAAAATTTTTACAAAGACCGCAACTCCAAATAGTGTTTGATCAATGCCTATCTATTTTGGTCTTGGAGTCAATGTTAGACCTTATGAAGCACATATGAAATCTAAGGCTTCAATACGAAATTTACCATATTGGTTCATGAAATCCACACAACTCTTAAAAACAATTTTAAGTCATACATAATAGTTACATTCAAAGTTTATTGTTTATATTCCTCTGAAATGACACAAATAAAACCCCAAAGAAACAACATTATGAATGCCAACCATCCTACAAATTATGTTAGACTTAAGTAAGGATGAACATATAATATTAGACCTTGGTGATTTAAAAAGTTTAAGGTATTATTAGATCTTCCAATAGTTTTTTTTTATGTAGGAGAGAGGCAAAGAGATATTTATATGCCGAAAAATAGCCATTGATAAAAGGATACCTTAATGCTTGAGAATTCATTTTAGAGTCTTAGATATCGACTCAAAAAATATTCTTATTGTAGTTAGGAACATATTACTTTAACTTTTCCAAACATGAAAAAAACACTATTTTATATATTCCATTGATGGGTAAGGTTGAATTGTACTTTATTATCTAAATTTAAATGGGCATTCAATTGATACTAATTTTAGTTTTAGCAAAAAATTCATACAATGTTAAGAAGTCATTGGAGTTAGGGCCATTCCAGTAATTTTCATAGGATATGATAGATATAGAAAAAACCAAGTGAAAGGTCGAGAATAACTGCTTTGTGTATCTAACATAATAATGAAAAATCCATTTTGAAATGTGATCTTGTTGATGTTATAACTGTCAATGCCAATCTCCATATTTCTCAAGGATATTTTTATGTTTTTACATCATGTTCATACAATGCCTGCCACAATTGAAGACATGCTTACCTATTTAGTGAGCCAAGAGCATACTATCAATGGGTTGAGAAGCACAAAAGAAACACCTTAGACATATGCAAATTCATTATGACATAGTAGTCACAATCCACTACTATGAAAAATTATTTGTTTTTCTTTTTTAAAAATTATCATCAATGTAAGGTCTTGGATAGCCAATTTGATGATTAAATTTACCTCAAACAATTGACATAGTGTCACCTAACACAGGTCTTCAGATAGCAATAACTGGGTAGATTTAATTTATTCTTCAATACACTATTTTCAAAGACAAAACGAGAGGAAAATATTTAAGACCTATTATCTCTACAAAATAACTACAAGAAGTTAGCCTAAGATCACTTCTACATCACCAAATTTTGCCCAATTCCAAGTCTAGTAACTTATGGATACATCAGAAATTTGACAGTGAATTCAGAAAGTTATGTAGTTTTTTCATGCATGCAAATGAATTGGGGTAGCATCGTTCACAAATATACTAGTTGTCGCACGAACAAAGGCATAATTTGGACAAAAGGTAAACAAAACCCACTACAAATTTGTTTTATTTTCATTCATCTAGATCTTGTAACATGCTTAATAATATGAATATATAAATCCAAAATTCATTTGCCCAAGACTATAGAAATACAAAAACAAGGATTTAGATAAAAGGTGTTCTACATACCAGTCTGCGTGGAAATTTTCAACTCCAAGATCCTCATCCCAAAGGAAAATGTATTTGTAATCAGCAACTACATCTAGATGCAAGAAATGATTTTTAAACCACCTACATGAGAAGTAATCTATTGACTTAACATGAAAGATTTTGCAGTATGTATCCATAAAGAAGAGAAATATATTTAAAAATTCATTACCACTTGGTTTGATTGATTGCCACTATATGAATAACTATATTGCTCCACTCCAAATCACTCCATTTATTTGTGACATCGTCATAATGGAACAACATCACTATGAATTTCTCTAAAGGAAACTAGAAACAAATTCCCATGTAACACAACCATCAGTTAGTCCAGAAATAAAATGTAACACATTGATAACCACCTAAATAATGCATTATAGCACACCAATTATTAACTGAACTCATTGAGCAAATACCTTCTAAAAAATTTGGTCCACATTCCCCTATTCTATTCCAATTGCAATGCAATAAAAGTTTTGTGGACTCTTTACTCGTGACTGTAGACATAGAAAAGGTACAAACAAAAATGATAATCATGAGTTATATTAATGAAAAAACATTCAAATACTGATGCAAAAATTATCCACATTTGTTTAAATGAGAGTAATTGGGGTTTAGTTTCTAGTACTCTCTCTCTCTCTCTCTCTCTCTCCATGACCATTAATTGAAGGAAATGTCAGAAACTATTCTAGCAGTCTATGGGGCACCTTCCTTTAAGTTGTCTAGATTATAGAATAATCCCATAGAATCCCCAACATCTCAGTCAGATATATCACATAAAATATCATCAAATCTCCTTCAAATTTATTTTCTAATAACCATCTAACCCTAGATTTTACTTAAGCGTGAATCAAATAATTTGTTAATGTAATATAATAATGTTCTCTAAAGTGATTGCACACCCTTTCACCAGACTCGTTGATAATAATAAATATCCCAATCCTCATTTTATTATAGTCAATGCATGATTACAATATACAAGCAAGTAATAGATGATAACTCATGTAATAACTAAAATAAATAAATCATATGCAATGAGAGAAATGTGTCATTTTCAGATATTTTAGCATGAAATTTTTTTCTGAGAGCTATAAACACCAACATTAGTATATGGCAAGCAATACTCTAAAACCACGTTAACATGCTTCGGCCAAGTTCCAGGTTTCTTGGCATTCATAATTAGGTGAAAAGAAAAACATAAAACATGTAGAAACACTTTTTCATAATCACATGTTAATTCTTTCTTAATTCAAATCCCTAGGGGAAAAGTCATCTTAAGCAAGAAATTTATAAGGTTATATATTAGAAACAAATTAAAATACGCCAAACTATTTTGTTAGCAAGGCAAAGATCAAATCTTCCGAGAATAAACCCCAATTTTATTAGACAAATATTTCAAATCTTCAAGACTATTGTTCACTGGAACCAATTCCAAGTTTGACTGCTTCAAAAGATGACAAAAATCAGTTATAGATATGCAATGGTATTTTCATCCCACTAGAAGGCTTGTACATGGACTTTTTCAAATGGTTTAACAGAATCAAGAATTTAGACATGAAAAGTCAAGGTTTTGAACTCTCTATCAATGAGAGATAAAGTTTCCCTATGAACTTTCTCTCAGTCAAATAAAAGGTCTGCATTAAACCCACCTACATATACATATATTAATATATGTAACTACAAAAAAGGCATGGCAGAATACTACATATGAGGCCATAAAGGCCTTCATCCTAATTTTTTAAAAGGTTGTAATTATGGTATGTCGTACAAACTCAGGAAAGGTAGCCCCGGTCTATAAAATCATATCCCAAAGGACTTGTTAAAGACCAAAAATTATGGCCTAATTCTCAATGTTTGCAATTTCATATTGTAGGGCTTTTAAGGCCAAGGTTTGGCAAAATGTAGAGACCCCAATCTTGACATGATCACCACCCAAACCATAACAAGGAAACCCCATGTACAGGAAGAAAACTTGTATAGAAATTTATAGGCCATATCCTTCAGATAGTTTAATCATGAATAAGACTAATGTACATTGGTTTCCATTAGACCATACTAGCATTAATGACTTCTACATTACAACTTCCTCAACCTTACATAAATGCTAGGTAACTCATCAATCCACTTAAAGGTTGTTCAAAAATTTGATTCATTGGGTTAAGAAGGTTATCAAGTTAAATGCCCTTATTTTTACCTTGTTAATCCATCCCTCCTCAACTCTCACTCTACTAAAAAAATTCCAATGCCAAGGTATATATATAACCATACTTCCCATGAAGGAAATTCTTGGTGCCATCACCCATTATTGCAGCAAAGTGATGTTCTTTATACATGAATATGTACAATTATATGCGCATATCTTGTGTGAGATTGCACCCATACTAACAATGTCTATTAAGCCACTCTTGTTCATGGCCTATCCACCCAAAATACAAGGTTAAATGCATATATACCCAAGCATAGGGTTGAGAAGTAAAAGTACCACTCTATCAATCTTAAATAAGAAAGTTGGAAATGCATTCCATGTTGGCTCAAAAATGGAGGTTTTGGAGGTGCCATTATCAAGGATGCAATAGTCAACATTACTCAAGCTCAAAATATGGCTAAGAATGCTTCTTTCAAGGAAGAAGAAACATTAAGACGTTAACACTTAGTGTTGGTCAAAGTTGTCATTGATGTCAATATGGCATTGTTGGAGATAACAAATATTATTGTGATAGCCCTTTCGTGATGTTGCCCTAACTACGTGACAAAACCCTAAGTACAATTATGGCCTAAGCTCTAGAAGATGCTCATGATGTCCTAGTCCTTGTTTCTTATTTAAGAAGCCTTAACCTTAAGCATACGCATGAATGATACCCTAAATGCATATATGAAACTCTATGCTGCATACATGAATGATATAATGATGCATAATGATGAACTAAGAAACCCTTTCCAGAAAACCCTCTTAGGCACATGTATGCACATGTAATGACAAACTCTTTTGCCCTTGCATGGTTCAATGTAATAAATGCATAAATTCATGAAGCTCTAAATGCCTTGCTAAAGATGTTGTAATCCTAATAATCTTAAAGGCCCAAGTCTAAGAAGAAGAAGCCCTAGCACTATAAAAAACATAAGATCCTAAAGGCTGTAATAAATAATCTTATGATGACAGTTCACATTTTCATATCCTTGACTTCTCAGAACAACTTTTGCTAGGGTTTTTGTCACAAACCCTAGATTCCATCACCAAAACTAAAATTTAGATATCAATAATTTATTTCAGTCATAGTAAAAGCATTATTACATCTAGGGTTTCATTATCATGCCCTAGAAACTTATATCAATCCCTACTAGGTTTTTATCATAAACCCTAGACACAAACATCAAAATTTTAATGTTAGATATACAAATTATAGCTTGACCAAGCTAAGGTTTCAATCAAACGAAAGCATATTCATCTAGGGTTTCATTCTAGGATTTTACATTTACTATTGTAAGGGTTTTTTCATAAACCTTAATTCATCAAACACTAAAAAATCTAGGGTTTTCATCATATATTCTGGACATCAATAACAAACCCTAAAAGGCTACAGTTTTATAGTGAATCCTAAAGGTTAGGGTTTTACCAAAGTGAACAACGGATAGAGTATGACGAGGGTTGATTTAATTCAAATATTAATCACCCTAAAATAAGAATCTTGATGATTCAAAACCCTAGACATGAGAGAGTTAGTAATATAAAGAAAATTTCAAAATGATTATACCTTTTAATATGAAGAAGATTACAAATCATATGGTCTCAAACATATCTTGAGTTGCTTCTTTTTACAAACCTTTTAAGGGTTTCTTTATTGAAGGGTTTCCTCTTATCATGACAACATATTCATGTTCTATTTCCATACGAGTCATCTTTTTTTAGAGTGTACAAGGATCCAACTCGATTTATCATGCCTGTGTTATTTTTCTTCCTTTAAAATATACCTGCAATACTCATTGACAAGCACAACCAAAATATACAAGTACAATAGCATGGTGATTATCTAGAGCTTCCATTACCCTTTTAGAGAATGAATTCTTAGGGATTTTGACTACAAGCCTTAACTATCTCTAAAGAGCAATATGTCAAAACCTAAACATCAATCAATTTTATCTTTGCAAAGGATTTTCATATACCTACAAAACCTAGATATCATGAACAAGAGAATTAGGATTGGGGTTTCCATATATTCTATCTATGATCTATAATCCTTAGACATTAACAATCTTCAACACAACAATAATTTACAAAACCTAGAATCATGTAGGAAACTAAACCCTAAAATATTTTGTAATAAAAGTTATACATACCTCAAGATTACATACCTCTATCTGTAATGACGTAGAAAATTTTTGCTTTAGTTTCTAACTTAATTTCTCTTCAAATGGCTAGGTCTACAATAACTTCTAAAAATTGAACACAACTAAAATACTTGCAATGCAAAAATAATAATGCAACAATAATTTTCAACGAAATAGCAATGTATCCAATATCCAGATTACAGTTAGACTAGCGATTTCAACCGTTTTTAAATGGAGAACATTCAATTCAACAGTTAGTGGAAAACATCCACAACTAAAACCTGATCAATTCAAGAAATATAATTCATTCAGTATCCGTATGCCAAACCTCTGTGATATTATAATGTCCAACTTAACATTTGTTTTGTGGGCCCTACGGCCCTTGATTGCACTGCAGTCGATCCAAGTCTTGACGGTAAGACAGAATTTTGGGCCGAGGTGCCTCACAATGCTGGCTCAATTGCGTACTTTCACACGCAGGCAGCCGCGGTCTCCACAAAGACTGTCCACGTCACCACTGGTTTATTTGAGCTAAGACAAGTCCCCGACGGTTTGCGTTTCCACAGCTCCCCTACGATGAGATTCCACAGACATGCTAATCGATTTTTTCTTCCGCTTCAATCCTTTAACACCCGGAATGGTGCCTCGCGTTATGATTCTGTAAATATGAACTGCTACACTCTTCAATTTAGGGATTCACTGACAAATGGAACATTGTTATCTCCAGGGTGTCTTCTGGAAGTGATGTCGTAACCCAGAATTTCGCTCTGATGCAAATCACAAGAGATTACACTGCTTTAATTGCTTCACTGTTTTGCTTTGATTTTGACCCCAAAAAAAAAAACAGGATTATGATGCCTAACCGAGAACCCTTACGTCCAAACAGAAAATATCTTTCGTTGTCTTCTAGATACTCCTGTACCGAATCACTTACTCAAGAATCTCCCGCCTCATATGAGACTGTGCTACATAGAGAGAAAGATAGAAATGATCAACTGGGTAGGATCTTTTACCACCGAAATTGATAAGGAGAGGGGTCTTAAAACCCACAGAAATAATGTTCAAGAAACCAATAAGATGATCCACCATGATTATTCCAATTGAATTCAATCCCTCCCATATTTATAGATTTCCTCCTGAAATGATTGAGTAAATTTTACTTCAAACCCCAGTTTTGGGTTTTTTTTGGATTTCTTTGCCAAAAATTTTCAGAATTGGAAATTTTGGGATTTTCCCTATAGCCTTGGAGATTGATAAGGTATTTCTGTAGCCTACTGAAATTGATAAGTTATTTCATCTGTTAGGCCAATTAATCCCTTAAGAACATTACAGTTCCCCTTCCCGACATTGTTTTTCCTCAAGCAATTGATACATAGCCTCTTCAACCTTGGGAGACAAAAAGAGAACTTAAATATCGCACAAGAACCTATGATCTCTTGACTCTGTAAGTGTTTGCTAATATTAATCCATTTAATAGAACACACTTTTTCTTCACTTTGACAGGCTCAGCCAAAGAAAACACTACCCTTTGTATGTATCCAGTATCTGCATACAAAAATCTGCTTGTTTCCACCTCTGCACCCTTAACTTCTTGCCAATTTTAACATTTAACTAAATAATTTATGTAGGCTTGTTAAGTCCCTGACCTGCACGCGGCTTTTTGCATACTAGAACCACGCATTTGAAAAAATAAAAAACATTCTCTAAATCTAGAAGTCTAAGTCTCCCATCAGTTTCCCCAAAAAACTTCACAGAACCATAACCTCTTCTGCCGAAAAAAAAGTCTTTGACCCAACGGCAATAACCTCGCTCAGCTCGCTCTTTAGCAGCCAATTCTTGTATCTTTGGTTTTGTGTAGTAGTCTGAATGCCAAAGTTTAGGCATAAGGGCTTCAATGTCTGCACCATGCTCATATACTATAGCAGCTTCTCCCAGCTCTATGGCCAGAAATTGAGATATAAGTATTTCCTCTATGATTATGCTCCTCGTGAAGACCATTCTACCCTGAAGTGGATTTTACGTTGGCATCAACTGGCTTTGATGATAGTGGGTTATTCTGAAGGGTTGTATCCTTGCCACCACATGACTAGTCATCAACATTGTCTTCAGGCTCTTGGGTAAATGCCTTCTCAAATGATGATGCCCCACTTTTACCATCTGTCATCATTCCATTATCATTGATAGCCATTTCCTTCATGTTTGTTATTGGTTTGCATGTAGCAGATGGATATTGGTCAAGTGGATGAATAAAAAGTGCGATTGGGTTTTCTCTTGGAATGAACATGGCATCTGCCTTTGGAGGGCTAGGTGCTTATTCATTATCAATGAAAAATGATACCTTGGGACTATCCTTCTTAGGATTGTATCTAAGTGAATGCATGCAGATCCTTGACCTTTTAGTGACATGCCTTGGAGTCAATAGAGAAGATCCCCAACTTCGACCGATAGACATCTCAGGCATTGTAGGAAGATTTCGAAATGGATTTGTCACAGGCTGTGGTGTAGTAACCATTATATTCTGCTGAGTGGGTTGCCCAAAGGTGCTCTACCCAAAAGCTGGCGTCTCATGGGTTTCCAAAATATCTCCAAATCCAGTGCATTCAGATTGTTGTACATTACAATGCTGAGTTGAAACTGAGATGACACATGAAAAATCTATTGAGATAGTAAAATCTGCATCTGCAGAAGTTTTTGGGGAAGACGTAAATGTCTCACAATTCTCCAGATCTTTATTGCTCCCCTGTCTACTACCCTAGATGTATAGATATTATTTCTGACAAAATTATCTTAAGTAGAAAGGTCAGCATCACTCATTAACCTATCACCTTACCTCCCACCTAATAACCTATCACAAGTTCAGATTTGCTTCACTCATTAAAGTCGAGGCATCAAACCCACTGAAACCCTTCACTATTCCCTCTAATGGGTAGTGGCCCATTTCCTCAGTTGGAAGTGCTTCTAGAAACACACCACGAGGGGATGGACTGCATAGCACATACTTCCTTTGGTATGTATTTCAAGTCTGAGGGCTATATTGGCTAATATTCTAGGTCTGAAAAATAAGTCTGTTTACAAGTAAGTTTCAATTAAGTTTGTTCTAGCCTTTTATGCAATGTTTGGTTGGATTTTAACAACATTTTTGTTTTGGGACTGGAGCATCAAACCTATTGAAACCCTTTACAATTATGTATTATGGGAAATGGCCCATTCCATACATGGATCTGGTACTTGAGATGATCTCTAATAGCATTTGAACCCCTCAAAATTTTTTAATCCTAACCTTAGGGACTAAAAGATGCTATAAATCAAGGCTTCCATTTTTTCTTTGATTATATGTTGTGATTACTAGGAATTGATGTAGAATAGCGATGACATTATGTTGATGATTCCTAAAAAAATCTTCTTCCTTAGCCACACCAGATTGGCTTTTGAGGAGTCATCAATATTTAATTTTATCCATTTTTCAAGAGAATGATTACAAAACTGATGGCCATTAAGTGACCTAAGTCTTATTCAACAATTATTGGCTTTGCTTTAAATATTCAATTTTGTACATTCTCTATCTGATGCTTTTCCTTGCACCCTGATTTCAAAAATAGTGTCATCATTCCCACACCCATGAACCCTGGTTGGTTAGTTTGAAATACTTATGGGTCAGCTTGAAATACTAGTAGATAAAGGTGCCTACAGTTATGTCAAGACTAACATGTATATATATTGATATTTTGGATTTGATACAAATAACAAGCATGGAAAAGCTCCATGTGTAGTCATATAGTCAACCAAATTATATAGGAATTCCACACTAATTTCTACGATGCCAAGCAAATATTTAATATTGTGGCAAGGAATATGTTTTTCTTCCATAGGACTATAAGGAAACAACAATAACTTATATGGATCAAAGTGCTTCTAAACCTCCTCATGCAAACATAATTTTAATTCCTAGGAAATACAGACAAGGACAGCTAAAATAAAGCACATGGCCATAATAATATCTCCAGAGATACTCGCACTTTAAAAGTTGAACTTGCAAGACCATAGTGAAAAATAGTTCTTCCTGAAAGCTGGAATAACCCATCACCACAGCAAATAAAAACTATATTTGAACGTTTTTTTTGCCTCAATGAACAAACATTTCACTTATAATAATTTTTCCTTTCCAAATATTGAATTCTATAGACCTGCACTTTTAAAATTTCTTTGTCTAAACAGAGTTTTAGGTACTATACAAGTGCCATAAAACGTACATTGTTCATAGCTTTGCCTAGTCTAATCTCACAAAAGAGAGTGACTTGCACATTTATCCTAAGGATTTCACCTCCACATTCATTGTCACTTGGTTTTTTTCTTCGATGCAAAATGATTCTTTAAGGTTCAATAGTCATGGTGGTCATCTCGTTCCTTTGTGGTCATTGGCTTGAAGGACCCTAGAATATTTGATAGTTCTCCTTTGTTATGATTTTTAATCTCTACTTCTGGTTGCATTTACAAGTTTATAATACAAGTTTAATGTCACTTTTTAACCAATTATAATGAATGCATGTGAATAGAGTTTTAAGGATTGGGGAGAGGAACAATAGTAATCATGAACTCAAATGTTGGACATGTTGCAAAGGAAATTCTTCAGTCACTGATTATATGCAAGGGCACTTCTTTTCCTAGTAAAAGGCTTCTAAAATATTAACATTTGAGCATGGGAAGTCTTGACTCTTCGGCATATTCATCCTCATTCTCAGCAAGGCTAGTAGTGTCATGGGCCTAAAGTACTCATCAGACATGTAACTATTTGGATCTGCAAAAGCATCTTCTAAAGCAACACCACCTTTATGAGAACATGTTTGGGCAACATTTTATTTTCTGTAAAATTCTTGAATTTCTTTCATGAGAAGAAGATTTTGACCCTTCATTTCATTCATTATTTGCCCCAAGTCAATTTCCTGAACTTCTAAAGAAGAGGAAGATGCTATAGCTTCATCTTATTAAAGAACACCATCATTCTCACGAAAATAGCAGGATTGTGCAGTAAGCTGATTTTGTTCAGATACTTAATCTCCTCCTCAGAAAGAGAATTTGGCCCTCTAGTTCATGCATCATTGGTATTAACTCAAACTCATGCATCTCATTCTTGAGAAAATGAAATTGAGTTGTTGTCTCCTCACATTAAGTCACCATTCACTCTTCTTGGTTAGGAAGGGATGACAACTCACAAGCCATTTTTAATGGGTCCTGATTCCAACAATTTTGGAGTTACCCTATGAGAATTCCTTGCCTTAATTCTACTGTTTTTTCTCACCACAAGAGGTAGGACATTGCATTCAACAGGACAAAGGCTTTATTCCTCGGTGGAGTTGAGAGGCAATATTTATCTGTGTTTCCCAAAAGATATTAAGATTAGACACATAACAAGAAACAGGAATGGCATGAGAATGATCTTTCCCTCGGGATTGTTCCATAAACAATGTTATATTCCCAAGGATAAAAAATCTCCCTGGAAACAATTCCAATTTAGATGTTTCCCATCTATCAATTTTCTCCAATGCTTGCTCAGGCAATTGTTAAGCAAACCCTGGCTCAAGAATTAAGATGGTTTCTCTAGAAGAGGGAAATCTAACTCCAAAGATTTCACTTGGTTAACTGGTCTATTGTCTAGGAACCCAAATCTCATGGTGGGCTCGGAATCAAGGATTCTAGCAATGGGTCCTAATCTCCTATGAAGGCTAGTGTCAAGGAAGTATGAATGGTGGAAAAAGGTTTTATAGTTGCACAAAAAATATTTCATACTAGAAAGAAAGTAGTCTCCAGATGATATTATCCAAGCAAGAGGATGGCCATCCATTTGGAGACTTATGAAATCTGACATTCCAATAATAATGGATCAGTTTACCTGGATTTTAGGAAATGGTAAAATATCAATATTTGGAAGAATAACACCATGGGTCACCAACTGCTTGACTCTCAGGGGTCTCACTCCTTTAAAGATATGATTGGACAACAAGGAGAAAATTCCCTCTTTGACATTTCTTCATGGGACAAAGCTTTAGGATTATTGAGAGGGTGGGATTTTGGGGCTCCACCTTCACACTTGTTCCATTTGGTGTCCTCAATGGAACAAAAATTGCATGGTTGTGCCTTTAAGAACCTAAAGGAAACAGACTGTAGAGGGTGGGGTTTAGCTGAGTATTCAGTTAAGCAGAGTTATGCCCAAAAACTTTCTCACTGTAGACATTGTTTGAGTGGAAAAGAGATTGTCATTCATAACAATCACAAGTCTCACCAATCATTTGAACATTGAGAAAGATCAAGAATGCACAGCACATTAAGTGGTCCAGTTATTTGCATTTCAATTAAGTGTTGACAAGGAAGAACGGGTAAACTAGCACATTACCTTCCATGACCACTAGCAATCAGATTGATAGTGTTGATAATAAATTCATAAGAAGTTGTTCCCTTCATAGAATTTCAAAGCCAACAAAACAAAAATTGGGAAAGTATACTTTACTTCTGATCCTAAGTATACCATTAGAGTCAATTTCAATGGATTTCCTTTAGGTTTGTTGACAACTTGTAGGGGTGATGGCTATCTGATGCTAGTTGTGGATGGCTCAATAAAATGAGACATCCTCCCATCTATAAAGGCACACAAAGGGTTTGAACCTTCAACCAAGATCCCAATCAAATCAAAAATCACACTGTGAATTGCAAGAAGGTAACATGTACTTGAACCCTAAACCTTGTCAACTCAAAATAATAAAAAAACTCCTTAGTCTTCTATGTTGGAAAAGCTCAAAGTACTTATGACCATTTATAGCTGAACATAAACCGCCATTTAATTTTTTTTTGCAAGAACGTCTGACCCAGATCATATTGTCAAAGAACCAAACTCAAAAGAATGCATGGCAGCTTTTACAGAGTTTTGTGAGAGCTCACATGTCTACGATGTAGAAAAAACTGACTACACCGGGCTCTGTATACTGTTGTAATAGAATTTGGTCTCATGCATACCAATTGACATTGGGCCTATCTTGCTCAGATCTCCACAACCACTTTAGAATCAAACATATTATTTCGTCTCATGAAAAGTCCAATATGAATCACATGCCAAAAAAAATGCATACACCTGTTAAATATCTTATTTAATGGGATTGACCCGCAACTACATCAATTAGAACTAGTTTCCACTGCAAGCTCCAGTGTATGACCATCAAGAGCATGCATTGTTGTTAACCATGAGAGTAGCAATAACTCATTCTCTGATCTGCTTGCTGGGGATTTTTAAGGAATAAAAACAAATGAGCACAGAACAGAGTGCACATCTAATGGTTGTGGGGCGAGTCCCCATCATAGGATGTACATTCAAAGTAGGGAAGGTAGATAATTTGCTCTTTAATTTGATTGATTCTTCATACAAAATTCATAACTCTTTATACAGCCTACCAGATCTCGGATTTTGTAAAGAAGAAAATTACACAATAAATCCTTTTCTAGTGGTCCAGGTTCGAGTTGTACATACCTAAGTAACTTCGGCAGAAAGTAACCCATATGAAAACCACAATGCCAATAGCACCAGCCCGGCCCTGCTCTATATTGCCGGTATTTCCAATCCACCAGCCCTGCTCTATATTGCCAGTATTTCCAATCCACCAGCCCTGCTATGTATTGCCATTATTGCCAGTCCTTTATTAAGAATGGTCCTCCTAAATCTCCTACCAAACAACCAAAGATCGAAACGCCAATGCTCGCACAATTGTCCGCCCTTGGTGTTTGATTATTTGGGTAGTTGTGATAGTAATACTCTGAACACACCAAATCTGATATTCCCACTTATGGCCAAACCAAAATTCGAAATTTAGTAGAACTGAATGTCATATATCCAAATTTATTTTCATTACCAATGCATGAAACTATTATATATTAAAAACTAATTATATATTATATCCAAATCTCTTTTGTCATTTTTCTACGTAGATTAAAGTCGAAGATTTTTTAAGCTACCACTTGGATTTTCCGTACGAAGTGTACCATATAAATAAGTCTTAAACCGAATATATATATAATTACGTTAATTAAAGCTGAGTATTAAATTGAAAAGGTAAAGGTTCTTTGCCAATATATTAGTTTGTTAATTAATGCTGATTATTAAATATAAAAAGTAAAGGTCCTTTACAATTATAAACTAATTATATAGTGTATAGTGTAATAAACCAATGGTATGAGAAGAAGGATTAGTATAAAAGTATAAACTATTATATAGTGTAATAAACAAACCAAATATATATATAATTGCGTTAATTAAAGTTGAGTATTAAATTGAAAAGGTAAAGATTCTTTGCCAATATATTAGTTTCTTAATTAATGCTGATTATTAAATATAAAAATTAAAGGTTCTTTGCCAATATATTAGTTTTCTAATTAACGTTGATTATTAAATATAAAAAGTAAAGGTCTTTTGCTATTATAAACTAATTATATATTATAAACTATTATATAGTGTAATAAACCAAATGGTATGAGAAGAAGGATTAGTATAAAAGTATAAACTATTATATAGTGTAATAAACCAACCGAATATATATATATATATATATATATATATATAATTGCGTTAATTAACGTTGAGTATTAAATTGAAAAGGTAAAGGTTCTTTACCAATATATTAGTTTGTTAATTAATGTTGATTATTAAATATAAAAAGTAAAGTTCCTTTGCAATTATAAATTAATTATATATTATAAACTAGTATATAGTATAAACTAATGGTATGAGAAGAAAGATTAGTATAAAAGTATAAACTATTATATAGTGTAATAAATTGATAGTATAATGGTACGAGAACATGGTATGGGAAGAAGAAGGATTAGTCTAAAATTATTATATAGTTTGAGGTGGTCTAATAGTTAAGAGAGTGTGTTTCTTTTTAAGAGGTCACATGTTTAAAAACAGAGGGGGTAAAGTATGTATGTTTTCGTAGACTTAGCAGTGAAATCGATGCCTGGTCTTGGGTCCCTGTTTCCACAAACAAGAGGTCTCATACACCAATTTGGAGTCTGTCTTGATCGTGACCTTAAAATTGGATAATAATAATAATAATAATAATATGGTAATAGGGTAATAAAACTATTATATATTGTAATATTATATATATGTGGTATAGTGTCAAGTCTCACTAGCACAATTGGTTGAGGATGGGCCTTGTCAGCAAGGCGACCCAAGATCAAACCTCACGGGGGGTGGTTGTGTCTTGTGCTAGGGGAAGGAGACATGCTAAAAAATCTAGTCAGCTAAGGGCAAGTGTGGCCTAGGCCAAGTGCGATCCCCGGGTGACTTTGACGGCTAATTAGATGCCCCCAGGTCGCAGCTCCTCAAGCCATAGGTCAAGCCTGGAGGATCACAAACAACTTGACAAACAAATAAAAAAAGTATGTAGTGTATAAAATTGTTATAATTTTAGCATTATAAATGGATTCATAGAATCTTCTAAGGGGTCATTGAATTCATCTACCTAAATTTTAACACTAGATGGATTTAGAGAACCCTTTGTCTCTAAATCTTAATGCTACAATTTTATTCAGAGACCATGGGGTCTTTGAATCCATCTGCAGTGTTAAAATTTAGTGAAATGTAGCACTTCAATATCAAAATTGCAATTTTTCATTTGCGGAGTGACACAATTAAAAATGACTAGCGTAAATGACTAATTCATATACTTGTTGTACTTGTTAGTTGGTCATATTTTCATTCTTGGACTATAGTAGCCATTTACGTTAATCCTTTTTTATTTAGTCACTTATTATCTAGTCATATATTTTAATCTTGGACTAAATTAGTCATTTAAGTTAGTCGTTTTTAGTTGGGTCATTTCTTATCTAGTCGTATATTTTATCCCTAGACTAAATTAGTTGTTTAAGCTAGTCATTTTTAGTTCGATCACTTAAATTTTCTCAATTTTAGTAGTAATTCACTTTAAATAATTGCGGTGACTAACTTTTTTAGTCACCTAGTCACTAATTTCATATTTTTTTACTAGTGATATATATATATATATATATATATATATATGCCGGGTACTCACTCATAACGGAGTTTTACTGCCACGTTTTTCGATTCACATGGACTGTTGAAAACTTAGGGTTTTCTTGTTTTCTTCTTTTAAGAAATATGTATATAAGACTCTAAGTTTAGTTCAAAGGACTTTTCCACACCTAGGCATTTCTAGACTCAATAATTTCTCTATAATTCTTTGTCATTGATAAATTTACCTCGGTGAAGTGTTTTTTTTCGTCGTTGTAATTATATTAATTTATACTTACTGTTTTTTTTAAATATTGTCGACAAACAGAGTCTTTGATGTTTAGTAACCATCACTTAATTTATTTTCTGTAAAGTGATTTCCATTCTCACATTAGTTGTGTTTGTGTGCTGATTTCTTTGGCATATACAAAGTAGTCATTCTACATTTTTTTTGTCAAAGAAAGAAAAGATATAAATTCGCGTTGTCCATTGTACTGTTCTTTTCTCATTATATACCGAATTTAGATTATTTTTCTTTATGAAAGGGGTTACTACTAGTTAATGCATCAATATAAAATGCAATATTAATTTATGTATCTGCGAACTCTGGTTATAGACATATACACTATCACGAGATTTTCAGGATGTTTGCAGTATCGTTTTCTTATTATTTCGCTTGACACAGGTTTATGGTTATATTTTCATGTTTTCACTGCTTCCTATAGTTCTTTTCCTTATTGTACTCTTGTATATTTTTCTGCATTCTACTCATATAGATTTTTTTTTTTTAAACTTTAAATAAGCACATGTTTGGACCATCCTATCCATGTCTATTATAGATGCAGGGAATAACCTACGCGGAGCTTTCGTCAAGATTGCACCGAGTTAACAGTGCCCTGTCGTTAGTTATTAATCTAAAATCTTATC
This sequence comes from Pinus albicaulis, assembly GCA_034641835.2. Taxonomy (NCBI): domain Eukaryota; kingdom Viridiplantae; phylum Streptophyta; class Pinopsida; order Pinales; family Pinaceae; genus Pinus; species Pinus albicaulis. The sequence goes on along the minus strand of CM076571.1, from coordinate 150,701,476 downwards.
TGACCTTTAAAATTAAAGAGCTTCAATATCATCTTATCATGTCTACTATAACAGTCAATAGACCCTTCTGAATTTCTAATAAAACAAACAATAGACTTCTTTCTTTATATCAGCATTCCTGTATAATTTCCCTAACTCTAAACAGAGAAATTGAATATTCAAATACACAACAGATTTATTTAATTATCTGTCTTATAGCCTTTGCTGATGGTAACCTCCCTTCCTTGAGAGAGGTGATTACGTCCTTGTCTCTTCCCTCGTGCTCCAAGGATGAGTTATATGTGTTGACAGAATACTGGAAGAGACCTCAGGACAATCCAATCTAGTCTACTATTCCAATAATTTCAAGAATTCAGAGTATTCCACTGGTTACACCAGCTCTGGAATTCTTCTCTGCAAATATTCCTTTCTCCAGTTACCGAACAAAACCCCTCTCCCTCACTGTGATAGCCCTTTATCCCTAGAGGTTGGGTAACTATTTGAACTGATTATGTTCAACTAACTCATAAATCTTGAATTATTTTTTACCATCAATCTACTTTTCTTTTATGGAATCTACTTCCATTTTTAATTTTATTAAGTCCAAAAATTAATTATGTTCATAATATATCATTTGAAATATAAATATTAATAATTGTCTTAATGTCTTAACAAAGCATTTAATCATCAATTAACATTAAACCAGTTGTTACAACTCCCCCCCTGGAAGTGAACACCGTCCTCGGTGTTCTCGTTCTACTCCAGAAAATAGTTTTGGATATGATTCCCAAGCAAAACCTTCATCCTCCCAGGTTGCCTCATCTGGGCGAAAGTTCTTCCACTGCACTTTAACATGGGTGATGGATCGTTTCTGGAGCATGATTTCTCTTCGATTGATTATAAATTAAGGCTTGACCAAAAACTCGTCATCCAGTTCGACCTGCAATCAACAAAATTTGAGTTAATTTTCTCATAAACTTCATCATTTCTAATCAATTCTTGGACCCATATCCTACTTGAATAATTTTCTAATGGATTGTGTGCTTTGGATCGTGAATGTATCTTTTTAATAACAATACATGAAAGATTTTGTGTACATGGATATGACTGGGTGGTGCCAATCGGTAAGCCACGAGTCCTACCCTTTCCAATATTTGGAAAGAACCACAAAACCTGGGAGCCAACTTGGCACAATAGGTCCACCTTAAAGTGCTTTTCTTTGGCCCAATCCTTACGTACACATGGTCCCCCACCTCAAACTCATGACAAGTCCTTTTCTTATCTACATACTCTTTTTGCCTATCCTGAGATGCCTTCAAATATTGTTGAATCTTCTTTACTTTTGTCTCCATTTCAGCTAGCATGTCCAGTCCAAGCATCAACTTGGTTTCTGGCCTACTCCAATTAATAGGAGTTCTACATTTTCTCTTGTATAAGGCTTCAAACAGACTCATCTTAAGTGATTCTTGATATCTTGTATTGTATGCAAACTCCACTAGGTGTAAATACTCTTCCCACCTAGTTGGTTGTTGCATTAAAGACATACGTAACATATCCTCCAGGATCTGATTTACTCGCTCTGTTTGTCTGTCCATCTACGAATGGTAGGCAGTGTTAAAATTAATTTGAGTCCCCAATCCTGTTAACAAAATTTTCCAAAATACTGAAGTAAACTTGACATCCCCATCATATATGACAGTCTTTGGGATACCATACAGTCTAAAGATCTCGCGCATAAATATATCTTCTATCTGCACTGTCTTATAAGTGGACTGCACTAGTATAAAGTGTGTTGATTTGCTTAATTGATCCACCACTAACATTATAGAGTCATTATGCTTCTTTGACCTTGGTAATCCAGTGATAAAGTCTAAAGATATCACCTCCCACTTCCACTCAGATATAGGTGTAGGCTTCATCAACCGACTGGGTGTTGGTGCTCCACTTTCACTTGCTGGTATTCTAAATACTTGTTTAGATATTCTACAATATCTCTCCTCATACCTGGCTAGAAGTAATTCTTCATTATTGTTGTTAGCATTTTCTGATACCCGGGATGTCTAGAGTAGTTACTTCGGTGATACTTGTTTAGAATTAGTTCCTTTAATTCCATTCGATTTGGAAGAAAAATAATTCCTTTAAAAATTAATAACCCATATTTATTAATTTCTTAATCAACAGATTTTCTTTGTTTTTTGAACTTCTCTGCTTGTTGCCACATAAACTGATATTCAGGATCTTTCTCAGCTTCTTCTTTTATTTGCTCCAGAAATTTTCACTCAACCTGATTATAGTACAACTCATAAACACCATGCAATTTCCTACTTAACACAACAACTACTCTATTCTCCTTACCCTTTACATGCTGCATATCAATGTCAAACTCGCTCAGGAAGGCATTCCAGCTTGCCTGGAGAGAATTGAGATCAACTTGTTTAAAATAGCTGGTTAATATGTTATGATAATTTTTTAGTACAAATATTTTCCCAAGCAAGTAGTGCCTCCATACCCGGAGTGCATGCACTACTTCTGTCAGCTTCAAATCATAAGATGAGTACCACTGCTCATGCTCCTTTAATTTTCGTGATTCATAGGCAACTACTTTACCCACTTGTGACAGAATTTCCCCAACTCCTTCTTTGCACGCATCTGTGCGTACTTCAAGCTCTTTATTAGGATCAACTACCCTTAATACCGGAGCTGTAGTCAATAACTGCTTCAGTTTCTCAAAACTGTCCTGACATTCCTTTATCCATTTAAATATTTTTCCTTTTCTTTGTAAGTAATTGGGAATTTTTTTTTTGAAAAACCTTTAATAAACCGCCAATAATAACCAGCTAGCCCCATAAAATATCGAATGTCTGCCATGTTTTGGGGTACTTTCCGTTCCATAATCGTTCTGATTTTCTCTAGGTCAACTGCAATACCCTCAGCAAAAATTACGTGACCAAGGTACTATATTTCTTCCTTGAAGAAATCACATTTGCTGAACTTAGCATACAACTGATGCTTCCTTAGCATTTCCAGCACTATCCGTAAGTGCTCTGTATGTTCTTCCACATTTTTGGAATAAACTAAAATGTTGTTAATAAATATTAATACAAAATTATCCAGAAAGGGGTGAAATATACCATGCATCAACCTCATAAATGTTGTTGGTGCATTTGGCAGTCCAAAAAGTAGCACTATAAATTCATAATGTCCATACCTTGTACAAAAAGTAGTTTTATGTTTGTCTTCGTCCTTTATCTGGATCTGATGGTATCCTGACCTTAGATCTATCTTTGAAAATATTGTTGCTCCCTTCACTTGATCAAACAAATCATCAATTCGCGGTAGAGGATATCTGTTTTAAACAGTCAATTTATTAAGCTGGAGGTAATCCATGCACATTCACATGGTTCTGTCTTTATTCTTCAGAAATAGCATAGGTGCTCCCCAAGGGGATACAGTTGGTCGGATGTACCCTTTATCCAATAATTCCTATAAATGCATCTTCAATTCGGTTAATTCTAGTACAATCATTCGGTATGGTTTCCTTCAAATGGGTGAGGCTCCAGTTATCAACTCTATGGTAAAATCAATGTCCCTTCTAGGTGGAAAACGTGGTATTTCCTTTGGAAATACGTCCATAAACTCTTGTACTATCAGAATATTTTCTATCATTGGAGCCTTTTCTTTGGAATTAGTAAAGCCCACTTGAATGGCATACAACTGGCATTCTTTCCTCATGCACTTACCTATTTGAGATGTTATAATTGAACGCAGCTGCAGAGGTTTCTTTATAGCTTGAATTTTTTTACGAGTTCCATTTTGCATTCTGTAATATATAACTTTTTCTTTACAATCTACCAACGTCCAATGCTTCTCCAACCAGTCCATACCAAGTAGCACATCATAAGAACCTAGAGGTAATATATTCAGATCCACAGTTAGCTACTGTTCACTAATTTCTAGTGCACAGTTCAGAATTTTGGCACTAACTTTCCTCTTTGCTCCCGTGGCTAACTGTACTAGCCATGGGTTTCTGAATTTCTGACTCTGCAATTTACAAATTTCTACTACTTTGGGACTTACATAGCTTAAACTTGCACCTGGGTCTACCAAAATAGAAATAGGTTGAGATATAAATTTATCTTCTAATTCTATCATTGTTGGTTGGTAGTCTGCCTGCCAATATTCCAGAGCTGCATTAATTATGGGTATGTTTTTGGCTACATCTTCCACTGTTGAGCCCTCTTGTAGATTGGTAACTTCTTCACTCCTTCCTCGTTGTGGGAAATTTCTGTAGTAGTGTGCCTCACCACACCCCAAACACTGTAAGGGTGGCTTCTGATTTTGTGCTTGTTCGGGTTTGCTGGAAGCTTCAGTGAGTTTATCTTCTGTAGGCCATCTTATTCTTTGATTATTCCTGCCAAACTGTTCTCTAACTGAACTTTTGGAAACACTCTTGAAATTACTAGTTATGTTTTTCTTGAAATCAAAACTGTGCTTATGCTCTTTCTTTGCCTGCCAACTTTTTTACCTTGTTCACCTTTTGCTTTAGCTTGTTGGTAACACATTCTCGCCTTCTAGATTGCGTCATCCATGGTTTTGGGATTCACAAACTCAATTCGTTCCTTCATATAAGTCGGCAAACTACTCAGGAACTGTTGTACTTTTGCCTTCTCATCCTTTAGATAAGGAACATAACAAAGTAAGGAAGTGAATTTACTAATATACTCGTCCATCGTCATTTGTGTCAGCTTTAAGTCATGGAAATCTTTAGATTTTTCATCCTAGAAGTGTTTAGTTAAGTATTTATCTTTAAAATACTGCTGAAATGAGTCCCAAGTCATATCCTGATCATCCATACTGTGGACATTTTTCACTTCCTCCCACCAAAGTGTGGCCTTCTCCCTCAACTGATAAATAGCCAATCTGGCTTTAATATTAATGTTGTATTTTTATACTTGAAAATAATTCTTCATGTTTAACAACCATGCCTCAGCCACTTCCTCCTCTACTCCATCAAACATAGGAGGTTTTATTTTTTGAAATTCACCTTGTAGTTCCACCTTCTGTCTCTTAAATTATTTCTGTTCGGACACATTATTTGATTCAACCTCATGGTAATTTTTATTTCTATTACCCCATTGAGATTGACTTCTTTCTGTTCTATCAGTGGCATGGTCTCTTGCTTGTTTTTCATTTCCTTCTTGCAACAAATCTCTATCAGTGCTGGGCTGTTCAATCCCTTGATTCTATTTTTCTTAGAGGATTTTTAAGATCCTCCCTTGTTCTTGCATCAACTATGCATTATCACTACTCAGTCTTTCCATTTCCTCTTGTAACTTTTGTATTGTATTTAGTAGAATGCTGGTTTGGTGTTGCTGATGTTCCAGTAGTCTACTAGTTTGCTGGTGTTGATTCACACTCAGCTGCACCCACATTTCTGGGTTCATTTCTAGCTAGGGTTGGGTTTCCTCGGTGTTCTGAGGTGGCTGTTGCGTTTGCCCCCTCCTCATATTGTCTCATGTTATATTTCTTCGTTTCTTTCTCTGTGTGCATCAATATACACACAACTTTAAAATGTTAGCTAACTCATAGGGTCCCATCATACAAACACTGCTTTAATACCACTTGTAACATTCAACCCATAAAAAAATTTAAAAACTTACCAAAACCCTTAATTACTTGCCTTTCCTAATCTTATCACTACACTTCCATTTAATTTCCTTACTTCTAATTGTAACTATGGATTATACATTATAAACTTCATATACATTTAATACATGCCGCAAACTTGTTCATTCATAGTGTAAATACTATTCACACTATTTAACACGGCAATTTAATAAAACATTGCATATATTATAAAATACAAATACATTTCATTTATATTTCGTGAACCCATTCTTTTACATGCCACAAACCTATACCTACAAGGTTTAAACACCATTTACACTCTCTAACACAACAATATAATAAAACTTTGCCTATGGTTTCAAGTTGTACATTGACTAAGTTACTGTCAACATACCACATTTGGAGTTGACACTTGTACAACATTGTAAATGAATTTATTTGTAATTAATAATTCAGTTTTTGTAACAAGATTTGTGGATACACATTTGGATTCATCTGATCAAGGGTGATTGATATATTAACTTCACAACTGGCATGTTATTTAATTATCTCCGTCACTGAAGGTTTACGCATTCCAGTTGTAATCTTCTCTGCCATTGATCTGTTCAGGCTTAAGATATACGATTGATTTCTTATTTAGGGTTTTGGGTGAGTCTTTTGGGAATTTCTACCTGCAAACCATAACCATTTTCTCATTCGCTCGGCATGCTGCTCTAGCTCTGCTCATTGCTTCTAGGGCAGGCTTTTCATGCATTTCTCTGTCTGGCTAATCCCTTGCATAGTCTTGGCATCTGTTACAATGAAGCGCCTTCCACCTTGCTCAGGGATTTTCCTTCCAGCAAGACTATTCTTTCAAAGCCTGCGATTTCTTCAAGGTATGCTCAGTTAATTCTACTTTTACAAATTTTACAATTATTTTCTTGCTTATGTAACTTAGTTCATATTTAGCAACCCGGTGTTGCTCTAGCTTCACTGCTGCTGGAATAGCGCTGGACCTACCCTTCATGTACTGGAGATACCAAACTTCTCTTATCTTTGCGGAGAATGTTGCAGGTAAAATCTATTATGTTATTGATTGTTTGGTGTTTAGTTTATTATTCCTGCTCTATACTCATACTTAACTTCAAGCTTAATCGTGGAAAGTTTTATTGCAGCTTCCTCTAATTTTTCCACTTTTGTGTGGAGCTAAACTACAGGTAGATTTCCTCCTGCAACCCGTGTCTCCTTCTTTTGTTTTCTCCAGTAGATATTTTCTCAGTTCCAGGCATTTTCTCTTACCCAAATGTTCTTTTTCTGTCCAGCTAATTTCCGTTGCAGTCATTTCTTGACTCGGGTTCTAAGACCAAGCTCACTTCGGAGTCTCACACACACACACACACACACACACATATGCCAGGTGCTCACTCGTAACGGCATTTCGCTGCCGCCTTTTTGGATTCACATGGACTATTGCAAGCTTAGGGTTTTCTTGTTTTCTTCTTTTAAGAAATATGTATATAAGACTCTAAGTTTAGTTCAAATGAATTTTCCACACTTGGGCATTTTCGGACTCAATAATTTCTCTAGAATTCTTTGTCACTGATACATTTACCCCGGTGAAGGGTTTTTTTCCGTCGTTATAATTATATTAAGTTATGCTTACTGTTTTTTTTTTTAAATATTTTTGACAGACATAGTCTTTGACATTTAGTAACCGTCACTTAATTTATTTTCTGTAAAGTGATTTCCATTCTCACATTGGCTGTGTTTGTGTGCTGATTTCTTTGGCATATACAAAGTAGCCATTCTACATTTTTTTGGTCAAAGAAAGAAAAGATATAAATTTTCTTTGTCCATTGTACTGTTCTTTTCTCATTATATACCGAATCTAGATTATTTTTCTTTATGACAGGGGTTACTCCTATTTAATTCTTCAATATAAAATGAAATATTAATTTATGTATCTGCGAACTCTGGTTATAGACATATACTGCTATCACGAGTTTTTCGGGATGTTTGCAGTATCATTTTCTTGTATTTCTCTTGACACAGGTTTATGGTTATATTTTCATGTTTTCACTGCTTCCTACTGTTATTTTCCTTACCGTACTCTTGTATATTTTTCTGCATTCTATTCATATATAATTTATTTATTTGTTTTTACTTTTAATAAACACATGTCTGAACCATCCTGTCTGTGTCTATCATAGATGCATGGAACCACCTACGCAGAGCTTTTGTCAAGATTGCACCGAGTTAGCAGTTCCTTGTTGTTAGTTATTAATCTAAAATCTTATCTAGCTTTTAAAATTAAAAAGCTTCACTGTCATCTTATCATCTCTACTGTAACAGTCAATAGACCCTTATGAATTTCTAATAAAACAAACATCAGACTTATCTCTTTATATCAGAATTCCTGTATAATTTCTCTAACTCTAAACAGAGAACTTGAATATTCAAATACACAACAGATTTATTTACTTATCTGTCTTACAGCCTTTGCTGATGGTAACCTCCATTCCTTGAGAGAGGCGATTACGTCCTCGTCTCTTCTCTTGTGCTCCAAGAATGAGTTATACGTGTTGACAGAATACTGGAAGAGACCTCGGGACAGTCCAGTCCAGTGTACTATTCCAATAATTTCAAGAAGTCAGAGTATTCCACTGGTTACACCAGCATTGGAATTCTTCTTTGCAAATCTTCCTTTCTCCAGTTATCAAACAGAACCCATCTCCCTCACTGGAATAGCCCTTTATCCTTAAAGGTTGGATAAGTGTTTAAACTCATTCTGTTCAACTAACTTATAAACCTTGAATAGTCTACTTTTCTTTTATAAAATCTACTACCATTTTAAATTTTATTAAAACTAAAAATTAATTATGTTCACAATATATCATTTACAATAGAAATATTAATAATTATCTTAATATCTAACAATATATTCATCAGTTAACATTAAACCAACTGTTAGAAAACTGAGTGGAAGAATGCAGCAAACTGCACCCTAAACCATCTCCAATTTCGATCGAATTTCGTTTTCAAAATCCAGTTCTTCTTCTCATTATTTTCCCATGTTCATGCTCATAATGACGAGTGAGATATTGACGCGTCTGGTCATGTTTCCTCACTATCGGGAGTTCTCCGTGTGGAATTTTGCCATTGGATATTTGACTCCCTTAACCTTATGTGAGTTGATATGAGAATTCTTTTCCGTCTTTTCGTTTTGAGTCCTCCGTGTTGAATTTTGCCATTGGTTATTTGACTCCCCTTAACCTTAGGTGAGTTGATATGAGAATTATTTTCCATCTTTCCTTTTGTTTTTTCCTATTCTTTTCTAAATTAGGTTGAGCTACGAGGTAACTCATTTGATATTTTACTTTATTATAATTGAGTGTAGTTTAAGCCGTGTCAATTTTGTTTGAAAAAATAATGAAAATTGGAGCGACATAAATTTTTGTTTGAAAAAATAATGAAAATTTTAGCGACAGAAATTTTTGGTAATCTATGTTATAATTATTAATGTTTAGAAAATTTTGAATTCATATTTATCATTAAAAACATGATTCACTATTAAAAAAATATGATTCAAGTGCTTTTACCAAAAATGAAATTAAAAAATCATTTGGGCTAAGCTCACTTTATTTTACTCACATTGGAATGCTACTATAAAGATTATGTGAAGCTCAATTGAATTCAAACATCTTTTATCAGAAAATTTTGAAACTCAATTAAATTTACAACTTTTTTAAATAATTTATTTTTTTCAAAAATTATTTTCATTATTTGTTTATTTTTAAATTAAATAATTTTTATTTTATTATAATATAATTTTTATTAAAAATTAATTAATCACTTAATTTACATACATTTTTAATTCCAGTTAATCACCACATTATTAAGTAATATTTTTTTTTTTTTAAATTATCTTTTCTAGATTTATCTTAATTCTGAATCTACCAACGCCATCTCACTATTAGGGAATAAATTTGACACACACTCATTCTTAAGGAATTTTTTTATGAAGATTTCCTTTTAAAATTGTCCTTCCTAGATCTATTTGAACTCTTCTTATACCATGGACCAATACCATAGGTGAATACCATGAAGATATTTTTATTTTAACATTTATTATTATTTTTATTTTTATCCTATTTTGACGTCTCATGTTACAAATTTAATTTAATTTATTTTTATTTTTATTTCATTACATCATCTCTTCCATACTACGCTAAAGAGCCCCTCTTGACCTAAACTAGGCTAGAGAGTGGCTCTTAAAATATTACATGTTTTGGTTAACTTTTTGTTGTGAGTATAAAAATATTTTTTTGTAATCATAGATGTCCATGCTTTATATTATTTTAAAAAATATTAAATGCCTTATTTTTCATCATAGAAAGTTATTTTTTTATTATGTATTTAATTTTGTGAATTTGAGAAGCTCATTTCTCTTTTTCAATCTTAAGATAAGAAAATGATCTTACTTGTATCTGGAGAAGAAAAATAAAATTTTATATAAGAGGCTAATTATTTTGATTGATTAAATAATAATAAAATTAAAATTAAAATTATGATTTAGTTTTAATTATTGAATAATCATATTTATCTTATTAGATTATTTACTAGGATGTTAAAGCATACTTTTGGTCTTAAGCCACCATTAAATTTTTATGGATAAATGTGACTTCAAAAATAAATAAATTAAAATTAAAATTCAATCACTATGATCTTAAAAAATACATATATATATAGTGCTGGTTGAGACCTCTTCTCTTTCAAAACTAAAAAAATATTAATATCAATTTAAATCAAAATAAATGAATCTTTGAAAAAACAAAATTGGCTTACACAACAACTCTCCTGAAAATATTAAAGCTTACATATTTTGCATAAAGTAGGTGTCGTGCTTCATTGGGTTCATATATAGAAATAGATTACACTACTCTTTCACTCCATAATGGACTTCTTCAATCTTTTAGATATTTTTTATCATAACAAATGCCCCCCAATGGTAAATTATTAATTTTGTTTTTATTTTACCTAGTCAAAATGTTTATTTAACATACCATTACAATATCTCTTAATGTAATAATTAATTATGGAAAAATTCAATTTTACATTATTAATTATGAAAAAGTTCTTATTAAAACTGCTAGCTATTTAATAGAAAATTCAAAACTTTTTGTTAATGGGAAAATAAAAAAAATTATTATTTTATAGAAAAATCCAAATTTTATGTTAATTTTTTTATTATTATGTTAAATATTTCCAATTTTAACATATTATATATATATATATATATATAATTTTAACTTACCAAATAGATTTTTTTTAAATATTTTTTTTTGTTTAAGTTGTTTAATTAGCAAAATTCAGGTAAAAATATCCAAATTCAAGTAAAAAAATATTTTTCATCTATAAATTAAGATTGCGTGCACACACACACACACACACAAAGAGAGATATGATGTTTTAAAAAATTAATTAAATGTTATTAATAATGTGTGGATTCTGATTAAAAAAGTGAATTACTGGTAAACCACTACAAATTACCTATTTTACTCCATGGTCTAACTCTCCAACCATATTTTGATAAATAGCTATCCCCAAATAATTCTATAACTATAGAAAATAAGCAAACGATCCATATATATTCTATAACTATCATCATTACATGGAGTAAGTTACATACTTTTTTTTTTTTTTTTTTTGTAAGCTGAGGTGGTACCTTCGATTTTCTATTAATAAATTCCAGGCAAAAGGGGCGAAAAATACAAAACTAGACCGCAACTTGCCCGTAGGAAACCAGGTATATTGGCCATCTGAGTTCAAAGTAATTCATCCAGAACATAAAGAGTCTTAATAACAATAGCCTAATCTACCTATACTGAAGATGATACAAAAACCAAAGGATGTCCAAAACCATAACAAATATGTAAAAGAAACCTACATAGAACCGAGAGCAACAAGTCCAAGCAAAACTACAGACAGTGAAGAGAATCAATCCTCTTCAGAATCAACAGGAGCAGGTGCTGTAGCAGTAGCACCAGGGAGCTCCATAGGGAGCTGAGCAAGAGCTTTAACCTCCTTCTCATGCAGCTGTCTCAAATTAATCTCTTGAATGTTCCTGTTAATGTCAGCAAGCATGGCCTCAAGATTAGAATCCAACTTAGGCTCTGCAATTGATACAATGGCTTTAGCAAGAAGACACTTGATGACCTAATATGTGCACACAGTCTGCTGATAAAGGGAGGCGCGACCCTTGGTATGACCAGGGTCTGGAGCAACTCGCTGCGTGTCTTCATCAACCGTATCAGTCTGAGCAGTAGGGTTATCCAAAATCTCAGATTCCCACTTAAAAACTCTTTGATGAACAGAAGGTGGTATCTCATGTAGAAAATTATGAACCAAAGGCTCAAGGTGCCTTTCAATTGGCTTACGTCCACGCTTTCGAGGTGGCACAGTAGAAGCCTGTGTACTCGAACCCCCAACTGACTTACGGCCTTGTCGAGCCATAGCAAGAGAAAGTAAACTATCTGTTAACACTTCCACCAAGAACAGAAGTGGAGTCAACCGAGAAGAGACCATTGAGAAAGCAATAGACTGATTAACAGCAACATCAGCGAAATTCAGCCCCGACAGAACGTGTAAGGAAAATGATGCATGACGAATGAAAAAAGTGCAGAGCGATGTGAAATTATACAAGCAACTAAGCCAGAGTCGAAGATAACCAACAAAACACCAGAGAATTCCACTGAAAGTAATCCAAGAAATGATAAACCCCAATTGAGAACCTGTAAGATAATATTGCTGACTATGATGTGAAAAACCCCAACACAAAACTAAGACATGGGTGGTTTGATTAATAGCAGAACCACAATGAGAACCCGTCAATGAAAAGGCATACATGCAACTGATAAGGAAACCCCAACAGTGAATAAGGAAGCCAGCCAAGTTGCAAGGCAGAAAGGCACGAATATCAGCAAAGAGGGAAATAAAAAGAGTAGCAACTGGACAAATAAACTGGTAGAAACTGTAAGAATTAAACCCCTGTTGTAGAAACTCCAGCCAAAACCTTCCAAACCGCCATTCCCATAACATTTGTAAAAATACGATGGCATAAATCCGCAGGCGTAGGGAGAAGATTTTCATGAGCAAAAGAAGCAACAAATGTAATACATACCAAACCAGAGAACGTTACGTCACCTTGTAACCCTGGCAGATGACACCTGTGCTATAGACACCAACACCCAGGAAAGCAAAAGGCGAGAGGAAACAAATGACAAGGAAGAGGGAAACATCCCGGGAAAACTTAATCCCGCACCGTAGACACAATTCCCAAAAGAGCCTTGACAAATGAGCTGGACAGTATTAGAAATATGAGAGATCAGAAATACACACAAAAATAAGTATTTTCTATATTCAATAATGAGAGATACATCAAATATATATAGTTAAACTATTGCTAATCTTAGAGAGAGAAGTTGAGAGAATCTCTCAACTTCCTCAACAACCCAATCTAAACTAAGTAAGCACAATAATGGAGGCATTATCTCAAACACCCCCCTTTAATGCCTACATTACAAAAATGGAGAACATACTAATTTAATACAAACATTTGTCTGCCCTGGTCTTCATTAACACTTGTACCCACTCTGAGATCTCATAGGAAACACTCTTTTCTCCACCATTTTCGAGCTACCAATCAACCAATTTAAAATACATTTGTTTCTGACCAGCAATAATGAACTTTGCAAGATTAACAGTATTGACAACTCGGCTCATCGGGGCTTCCGCAATAGAGTTGACAAGTGATGAATCATCCTATGGACCAATCACCATCCGTCGGATATTTCGCTTTCGGCTATCCATCAGTGGCTAGGCAAATGGTCTGAATACTGAATGTGTTCAAGAGTTAATCTAACAACTTGACCTGCTTGTAACCTGTAACTGATGCTCCTTGGCCCGTAGCACAACAAGATCAGCATATAACAAATTCACACAATCAAATTAGTCAATTGTTCTCTCGTCCCTGTAGGACGTCAAGAACGACTAATTTAAATAATGCTCATTTGTTCAATAATTGGTTCTCTAATACACAAATCTCATAACAATAAATAAATATAAGCTTAAACTCCACACTATATTCCACACATTGGCTCCTCTGCCATCTTCTTTTACTGCACCCTCGTACTGCAAAACAGCATACTTTTTAGCACAGAATCACACTTGTCCTGCAAGGTAGAGTTGTATAAAAAATGATTTGAACCTGGAACGCAGAGGAGGCGGTTCAAAAATCGTTTCTTTTGAAATCCACTTTGGAGCTTGGATCACATTAGGCTTCTCAAAACGTGAGGCTTCCTGCGCAATTCCCACACAGGACTTTGCAGATTGGATCTGCACAGGTTGCAGATTGGATCTGGACTTTGCAGATTGGATCCTTGGAAGGAAAACCCCATTGAAGGCGCTGTCTACATGGCAGTTGTTGCAACTGTAATTTCTGGTGCAGGGCATCCACACCAGATCATTGGCCGTGTCCATGATCAGCAGCAGATCCCATACTATGAAGAGTGCTTAAACAATTTGATAAACAATAGTATCTGCGCCAGAATTCATGGGCATTTCGGCAAGTAGATTCTCAATTGCTCATTAAAATTTAAACAATTTATTACTACCAACTATGACGTCAACCCTAAATTTACTGTTTAAAATTACGAGCCACATTTCACTTTTAAAAATTAAGGAACATTCTTTAGGACTCCCTCAATAACGTGGTACACTGGTACCTGGTTATTAAATGATTTATTCCCATGCGCGTTCTTTCCCGCCGTAAATTGGATCTGCATTCAAACTCACAGTTGAAAATATATAAAACAAACGAAAATCATACGCCTGGATGAATTGCGTTTGAATGAAGTAAAGGAATGCCATGTAACTGGCAATTCTGATAGAGAGATTTTCCATTGCCGCATATGAAGTCGGCAGAACCCTCAATGTACCAGTTTTGAAAATAATGCTTCCCACTTTTGTCTAACAACGTGTCCTGATAGCCCAGAAATCTGCAATTGTAAAATGCAGAACGATCTCCCGAAACCCTCAACACCACAGCTTGATCGTCCGAAATATCATCACCGGGACCATATGTATTCTCGAATGTGATATCTCTTGCTTTAAAATCTGAAGCGAGCACTGTCAGAGAAGCACGCAGATCTACTCAACGGAGATCGTCTTCTTATGAAATCTGTCCCCACACTTCACATACAAACAAAAATTAAAAAAAACAGAAATTCACTTTCACACCTATGTACACACAACCAATTACGCAGACTCTCACATCTTCCTGGCCTTCTCGTGAGGGAATCAAGCTAGAACCTGCTCCGATACCATGTCAGAAATTGTGAGAGAGCAGAAACGCACAGGATTCACACACAAAATAATAATTTCTATATTCAATAATGAGAGATACATCAAATATATATAGTTAAACTAATGCTAATCTTAGAGAGAGAAGTTGATAGAATCTCTCAACTTCCTCAACAACCCAATCTAAACTAAGTAAGCACAATAATGGAGGCATTATCTCAAACAGACAGTCCAGCTGGAAACACCAGAAAGCAAGGATAATTTAAGAAATAGGTTGGAAAATGTCTCGTCGGAAAGCTGCTTAAGCCCTCTACATGTGCCCTCCACGTGGTCTGCGTACCGGTGCGGCAGACCCACCACCACGTCGGTGTACCATAGCCACATTACCACGATCATTGAAGTCACTCATGTGACAAACACTGTTGTAGCATATTAACTTAATTTTTTTTTATGAAACATTGTATCCATTTCATGATTCCTTTTGTTGTAGCTCCTAGAGACAGCCTATAGTTTTGATAGACCAGTACCTAGGACATCTTAGCATAGCAAGGAGCATATAATATAATATGTGAAGTTGTCAGCTTTATCTCACATGATATCTCTTGTAAACAGGGAAATAAAATAGAATGGGACCAAACCCTCAGAAACTGACACAAGAAAAGAGATACTGCAGAGGCAAGATGCAGAACTCAGTCTAAAGCAACGGAACAGCAGAGGCAGGTTCTTGCCAAAGCGGGCCGATTCAGAAATACTTCACAGACATAAATTATCAGGAGATGTATGTAGTGAAAGAAATATTGAGAAGATACTAGTTAACCTTGAGCTGATACCCAGATATACAATACCACCATGCATGGGCTTGCCAATCTAAGAATCCACACATGATAATAGCATTTTAAAAGCACCCTCCCAAAGAAACTAATATAGCAGAAGTATGGTTAGCTGAATAATGGAACAGAATATCATGCATGAGCCATATTTAAAGCGCTTGACTAATCCAAGCATGAGCCATATTTAAAGCGCTTGACTAATCCGAGCATGAGCATCAACTAGGATGAATCCATACCATAAATCAGTGAGCCACTCGCATTCCAAAACATGATACAAGAAAGATGGGTGAAATGGAATTTTCTATTAATATAACACAAGAAAGAAGATTACAGACTGTGAAATACCAAAGACCAGAATCCTCTTGGACAGATAGAACTCCTCCTCAATGAGACCCTATGGGCTCTGAGCCTTCATCCAAAAGTTCTGCAAAATGTATGCAAAAAGCCTTTCACTGCATAATTTTCTAATAAAATCTAGAACCCTTGCAATGTATTTCTTCATGGTCTTTATAGAAAAAACTAAAACCTAGCAAAAGAGGTAGGTGATGAACATTTAATTGTATCATTTAAAACAAAATGGTGGAGAAGTGCTCACCCATACTGCTTGACGGTGTTGTGTTGATTGTACTCTGTGGCCTGCTAACTGAAATAAATGCACTGAGTGAAAAATCTCTTCAGGAACACGGTATAGGGATAACCATACCAACATTCTGTCCTTTCCTGGAAAGAAAAATCTATTGAAATAAAGCCTTGAGGACCTTGTTTTCTGTGTGTAGATATTTCGAATGATGTGCAGGATCTTCAATTTGGTACTCTTCTTCAAAAGGCTAGAACAAGGCCCCCAAAATCTTCAGCTACCTGTATTTAATTCTTTGCTGATCACTAATATTATTTCTCTGCCCCATTGATATCTCAATCGGTGCCTTGAATGTTCTTATAGGGTTTTGACAAATCTGAACCCTGCCTCCTTTAATTTAAGTCTTGTCGATTTGGATTTCGAGGACTTTCTTCATAATTCTGCCCTGAAATTGGTCCTTTGATGTGTGTTCCATCACAGCAATTAAGACTGTGAGTCATGATAGTTCTCCGTCGCCGCACACCTGCAAAATCTGCAAACTCGTTAAAGAAAACCATGCACGGGAAGGTGAACATAGTGGGGATGATGACAAGGTTAATGGAAATGGTCGTGTAAACTGTGATATGGTGAAACAACGTAGGGTGGTGGAAAAACGTGGCGGAGGAATGGCGGACAAGCTGACCAGAAAAAAACATTGAAATATAACATATGAATGAAATATGTAAATGGCAGAGGAAGAAATGCGATAACACGTGGGATGATGACGTGGAGGAACGAAATCAATGGCAGAGTATGCAGGTGATATGGACCATTCGATCTCTGGGCGAGATCGATGGTTAAAAACACATCGGAGGACAATAATATGGTGGGCCATGGGCGTGATGGGCTTGGACTAAAGCTCGTGCACCTTCAGAGCGCGATGACCGTCGAATGGAGACCTTCAGATCGAACGGTTGACAGCGATATCGTTGCGCGTCCTGGATCGAACAATAATGCGCGATGGAGGGCAGTATTCGGGCCGTACGCTGGGACGTGTGGCAAGCGCTGAGTGGAATCGTTTCCCAATCGGGAATTACCGCCTACCGCCGGAAGGTGGTGTGATGAATACTAGGCAGTTTTGAACAGTGGTTTGGGCGCGGGGACCACTAGGACAGGCGCATCGCGAACCGTTGATTCATGATTTGATCGGGTGGTGAATAGGTAGGTTACGGGTGTGGCATAGATGAGCAAACGCCGTTCGATCTACACAGATCGACGGCTCAGGATGCGCTCGATATTTATTGGGTAAGCGCCTTTCGGCCTGACGCATGGTTACAGCTTTTGGTCGCCCAGAGTAAGAAAACAGAGGGACCAGGGCTGATAGGGCTAAACCTTAAATAATTTCAAATGCGGGCTTCCAGAATTATGCCATGTATTCAATTTGGAGGTAAAGGAAGGTAAAGATGGGCGTTAAAATGGATTTTTAAGGCTGAAAGAGGGGATTTGCAGGATTATAAGCCAGTTTGCCTGTGGGATTTTTATAGGAAGCCAATTATGATCAACATTGGCTCCACCTGGGGATGGCCTGTTCATCCTTGGATGTGTCGAGAACTCGTAGACCTTCTGATCATCACGTATACGGACTCTGCTCTCCAGCACCTCCATTTTTCACTTATAATTCATCACAAAAACAACATTATTCATACAAAAACAAGGAAGGAAACTATCATACAATATAATACATCAGGTTGTGTTTGCCTGAATCATAACTGAAAGTATGGCTTGAGGAATTGACCGTTTACCGGGGTATCAAGAAAGTCACCCTGTAAGTTCTCCAACCTGAAGGTATTATTACCCCCCTGTTCCACAATTTTGAAACGACCAAACCAGAGGGGGTCGAATTTACCATGTTTTCCTTTCTCAGCTCTTCGGATATCCCATCTGAGCACCAAATCACCAATTTTCAGTTTCCTGTCTTTTGCGTGCTGATCAAAAATGCGTTTCATTTTCTCTTGATATTCTATTAACCTCTGATTCACCTGGCCCCGTGTTTCTTCTAATTCCACCAGTTGATTGATTCTCCTGATCATATCATCAGGTTCCTCCTGGCTTTCTTGCATGAAGCGCACCACTGGTATAGCCAGCTGTACAAGAAAAACTGATGCTCGTCCATATACCAATTCATAGGGAGATTTCCCAGTTGCTCTCTTGCTGGTGATTCTTCAAGTACCTGCCAATGTTTAATGTTGTCTGGGATTGAAGGTCGATAACGCACCTCGACTTCATATCTTAAAAGAGGGTTCTGAGGTGGTCGGAATGTAGTTGCAGCTACAGCAAGGGAATCAGCTGGGTATGAACTGGATATTGAATGCAAAAAAGAAGTTTTCTACCATGTCCCACACTTCATTCCTATAAGCCTTTAGCCTAGGATGCTTGGTATGACACTGATTCCTGACTTGTCTGACTACTAGTTCTGAGTCTCCCAGAACCTTTAAACTTTGTATACCCATGCTCCTGGATGTCTGCAATCCCAACAGAAGTGCTTCATACTCAGCCACATTATTTGTAGCTTCATATTCTAGTTTGAAGGACAATGGTACCCATCTGCCTGTAGGGGAAATCAATAGAACTCCAGCTCCATTTCCTTCTCTTGAATTTTCTCCATCAAAATGTAGTGTCCATATTCCTGCTTCTATGTTCTCTGAGGGCTGCTCACTCTTGATCTGGCTGAAGGATGGTTCATGAGCATAATCTTGATCTTCTTCCAGCATCAAGCATGAAAAATCTCCTTCCTTACTGTAGACTGGTGAATTTGCAGAATTGTCAGCCTTAGTCACCATCTTGACAAATCTAGTCTCCCTGTATAGTCTCCTCTCTTGGCCCCCAAAAACTGGAATAGTGGCATATGTTAGATCCATCTTGAGTGATCCACCAATTTTTGTTCCATAGGACCTTGACAACAACATACCAAAACGAGCTGGAATGTTAGCTACCACTATGTCCATTACCACACTTTTCGCTGGGATTTGGGCCAAATTGACCACCAAATCTTTGATGATTCCAAGACACTTAAATCTTCTGGAGTCAAATGAATAGAGGTCTTTATATGGACGTGTGATTTGTAAACCTGGTTGTTCCATGACTAACAGAGGCATAAGATTATGGGAAGCTCCAGAATCTAACATGCAGTTATTTAATAGCAAGTCATGGATAACTAGGGACACACAGAAGGGAGGAGTAGAAGGGTCTATCTCCTTAACATGTGGGCCAAAGACTACCATGGGTCTTTCTTCTTTTAGGTTGAGACTATCTGGGATGATTGGTGCTTCTGGAGGGAGCATGAATGAGGTGACCTGAGCTTGATATGCTGACTGTTTTAATAGTTCAGTCAAGGGGACTGGGATTTTGACCTTTTCAAGTTCCTTTTGCAGACTGAAATCAGGGGAGAACTTTTCTAACACAACCTCTTTTGACTCTTTGTTTTCAACTGGGGGCTTAACTTCTTTTGAAACAGATTCGGTATTAGGAGGAATGACTACTTTTGGAGAAGAAGGGATTTGACCATTAGACTGCAAAGGTTTGTTTAGAGGGCCCTTAAATTTGTCTGTAGCTTTCTGCATTGTAGCCTCTTTCTAAGCAGGAGCCTCCTTCTAGGCAGGTTCTTCCTTCTGGGGTAGCTCTTCTTCTTACTCTTGGGTATGAGTCCTCTTCCTAGAAGATCTGAGATCATATCTTCTATTGAAATGTGCTTACATTAAATCATCAAATTGTTTAAAATAATGATCAAATTATGCTTCATCTGTGTCTCTGATCTTTTCTTCTTATTGCAATGAGCACCCAGCTTCATCATTCCCTTGCAAAGGGCATTCTTCCCCATCACTATTTGAAAAGGCAAGATTTGCATCCTCCAGTCTATAGGCGGTGTCCTCAGTGGAGTCATCTACTGGACCTTCTAGGTAAAATGGGTGTGGCACTTGATCCTGTCACTACTTTTCTTCCCTTGGCAATATTTGCAAAGGTGGTTTCCTATATTGAGGATTGTAACCTTTGTTTGGAGCATTCTGGAAATTTTTGAAGGTTGTGTTCTTGGCTTCCATTTCAAGCTTGACCATTTTCTTAATTAATTTGCTCATTTCTTCCATTTTGTCTGAGTCTCTATCCTGACTAGAAGTGGATGCCTCCTCTTTGCCCCTTCTTCTGGTATCCTGCTCAATTCTTTCTTTTGATTTGCCAGTGGAGGCAAAGTTTGCTTCCAACTCTAGTGCATCTGCCTGAGCATCATCCAAAGTAGCAGGATTTCTTTCTCTAAGAGAGAAACCAAATTCTGAATCGAAGGCTGCTACAAAAACAACTTTAGCAGCAGTTTGATGGGGTTTCATGTCAGCAGGGAAACTCAAATATAATTTATTAAATATTTTGATAAATTCTGACACTCCTTCATTGTGTCTTTTCTTTAGTGTGTTGAACTCAATGAGACAATTTCCATGGTCTTTTTTCTCTCCCCATTTCCTGAGAAAAGTGTCTTCCATGTTATCCCAAGTGGTAATAGAACGGCCAACCAATGTCTTGAACCATTTTCGAGCTTCACCATCCAGAGACTGCACAAACAGTCTTAAGACCACATCTAAATGTTCAACATTAAAGTTCTCTGCAAAGGAGAAGAAAGTCTCAAGATTTTTTTGAGCATCGATTTCATTTTCCCCATTGAATCTGGGCAAGATTTTCAGATAAGCTTGGGGCATATCATTTAACACCTGGGGTAAATCCAGGGGAGCATATTTATTCATCAAGAAGGTTGGAACATTAGCCATTGGAGGAGGTGGAGGTAGTGCAATAGTTTGATGCGTAAGAGGGGGAGGAAGTGGAGTATGAATAATAATAGGAATATACTAAACTGCAGCTTGAGCAGTTGATGGGAACAGAGGTCTGTTAAAAGTAGATACTTCGGTTACTTCCTTGACCTCTTCAACCTCAAGAGTAGGATGAAGACTGTTTTTATTTTTGATACCCTCTCGGGGTGGACTATCTGAGTAATAATAATCAGTATCTCCCACAGTGGAGTTGGGAATTTGTGACTGAGAATCTTGAGAGGAGGAGGAAGGAAAATCTTCTATAGGTACTTCAGGAATTTGGGAATGGGCTGATTTCCTCTCCCTCCAATTTCTTCTATGTATAATCTGGTCAGGGTCAGACACTGAAGGTATCTTTGGCTTAGATGTATCTGACCTCAGGTGTGTCTTACGAGGAGCCAGGACTGCAAATATGTTAGGTATGTGTTATATTCTTTCCACGACTAGCCCCACGCACTATACGTTGCACCAGGCGCAGTAGGGGGGTCACAGGGGGGCCGGCAGCACCTCGGCGAAATTTTTTTTGGTATGCGGTCCCACTCATATGCGGACCCACCCGTGTTTTGTGCATGAGTTTGCACATGGTTTTGGGGTACGATGGTTTTCGACTCCTGGTATTTTGTAGATCCGGTCAAGGGAACTACGGTTATGTTCTAATCCAGGGTTAATGGATTGGGGTTTATGTATGCTTCGGCATGTATATATATGTGTTGTAACACTAAAAGGAATATAATGAAAAATCAAGTTGGTCATCCCAATTTGGGATCCAGGGGAAAATATTTGTGTTTATCTGTTTTATGTTTTATGCTATCGCTATTGTTTATTTTCTGTTATAAGATTCGTGTGTAGATAATTTCTGTTTAGGGTTAAAAACTACATTTGGTATCAGAGCTGTTTCGGCTTCAAGGGGACGCCTTTGTTGTTGAGGGTTTTTTTCTCGGGCCTGTGGTAGACCCTGTTCAGTGGGAGATCTGCGGGATCGATTCTTGCGGTGAAAGAAGATGGCAAGTGGCGGAAAGATAGAGATCGAGAAATTTAATGGTCAGAGTTTTGAGTTGTGGAAGCTCAAGATGGAGGATCTGCTGGTGGATAAAGATCAGTGGATCGCGGTAGATCCAGGTACTAAACCAACGGCAATGTCAGATGAAGACTGGAAGAAACTGGATCGGAAGGCTAAGAGCACAATACGGTTGTGTGTCTCAGATTCAGTATTGTTGAATGTATCTGGGGAAGCTACGGCGAAGACCTTGTGGGACAAGCTAGGGACTTTGTACCAATCTAAGTCTCTGGTGAATAAATTGTTCCTGCGGAAAAAGCTGTATAACCTGAGGATGAAGGATGGAGACTCGGTGATAGAGCATCTAAACTCCTTCAATACTGTGGTAAGTCAGCTGTCATCTGTTGATATTAAAATCTTAGATGAAGATAAGTGCATCAGCTTGTTGTGTTCTCTACCAGATTCATGGGACAGTCTGGTTATTGCAATAGGTAGCAATACAACTACCTTGAATTTTGATGACATTGTCTCAGCCTTGCTGTTAGAGGAAATGAGACGGAGAAATATAGAGGGTCGGAATGGAGATGCCTTATCTGTACGAGGAAGGTCCCAAAACAGAAACAAGAATAAGGTTTCGAGTGGGAGATTTAAATCTAGAGGGAGATCTAAATCTCCTAGAAAGTTTGTAAAGGTGTGCTGGAAATGCGGAAAGGAAGGGCACTACAAAAAGGAATGCAGATCTAAAGCTCCTGAGAAAGGAAAGGGATCTGATGAAGGTCCTTCTGCAGAGGCAAAAACCACCTCGGATGAAGGTGGGGATGTGTATTTGGCTTCTTCTTCAAATATACATGTAGATCATGAGTCATGGTTGATTGACTCAGGTGCATCCTTTCACTTCACTCCCCATAGGGAGTGGTTCTGCGAGTATGAGAAATATGATGGTGGTGATGTCTTCCTAGGGGATGATAGGAAGGCCAGAATCGTCGGACGTGGAAAGGTAAAGCTGAAGCTGCAAGGTGGGAGGATTAGAACACTTCCTGGTGTTCTGCATATTCCTACATTGGCCATAAATCTGATTTCTGTAAGCAAGATGGATGATGCAGGTGTAAAAACAGTGTTCGAGAAAGATGCCTGCAAGATGGTTCGGGGAGCACTGGTATTAATGCGGGGAGTTCGGACTGGAACTCTGTACAAGCTACAAGGTAGTATTGTTATTGATGGGTGTAACAGTTCTGTGGTTCCTGAAAGTGGGACGGAAAGCCTAGCTGTCTCTGGAGAAAAGACCATGCTATGGCATCAAAGGCTTGGACATATTGGAGAGAAGGGCCTTCGGATACCGCATAGAGATGGTATGGTAGAAGGTATGTCTAATTGTTCTCTAGATTTCGATTTATGTGAACATTGTGTATATGGGAAGCAGAATCGGGTGAGTTTTCCTTCTGGTGCTAAGAGGGCAAACAAGATATTAGAACTTGTGCACAGTGATGTGTTTGGGCCTGTGTCAGTTCCATCACTGGGAAAGTCCGTGTACTATGTTTCATTCATAGATGACTTCTCAAGGAATACATGGATATATTTCTTGAGGAAGAAATCTGAAGTCTTTGACAAATTTAAATAATTTAAGGCTCTGGTGGAAAACCAGACAGAGAAGAAGATAAAGGTGTTGAGGACAGATAATGGCGGGGAGTTCTGCAAGAAGGAATTTGAAGAGTTCTGTAAGAAGTGTGGTATAGCACGGTAGAAGACTACTCCATACACACCTCAGCAAAATGGAGTTGCAGAAAGAATGAATAGAACACTGATGGAAAAGGCAAGAAGCATGCTCAGTGGTACCGGGTTAGGACATGAATTCTGGGCAGACGCAGTGGAGACTGCATGTTACTTAGTTAACAGATCACCTTCATCATCGTTGGAGAATAAGACCCCACATGAGGTATGGACTAGTAAGAAACCCTCTATTTCACATCTAAGGGTATTTGGATGTGATGCATATGTACATGTTCCAAAGGAGAAAAGGACCAAGTTAGATAATAAATCTGAAAGGTGCATCTTTATTGGGTATAAGGATGGTTTAAAAGGTTACAAGCTTTGGAACCCAAAAACAAGGAAGGTTGTGTACAACCGAGATGTGGTGTTTAGAGAGGTGAAAGATGTTGTTAAACATGAAATCATACCAAAGGAACCTGAGAAGATAGAGTTTGAGCTAAAGGAGGATGAATCAGACTCTACAACAGAAGAAGACTCAGAAGATGAAGAGCCACAAACTCCAACTTTGAGAAGATCATTTCGGGAAAGAAGGCAACCAGAAAGGTATAGTCCATCTGCTTTCTATTCAGGTTTTGCCTTAACTATAACTGATGATGAACCCAGAACTGTCAGGGAGGCAGTAGATTCAGAGGATGGAAAACTATGGAAGGAGGTCATGGCTGATGAAATAGCATCCTTACACAAAAACGATGCATGGGATCTGGTGGAGTTGCCGGCTGGAAGGAAGCCCATTGGGAGCAAATGGGTGTTTAAAAAGAAGATGAATGTAGAAGGAAAGGTGGAGAAATACAAAGCTTGGTTGGTAGCAAAAGGTTATTCCCAGATGCCAGGAATTGATTTTGGTGATATTTTTTCTCCTGTTGCCAAGGTTACTTCTATTAGATTACTTCTATCTGTTGCTGCTGCATTTGATTTTGAGATAGAACAGATGGATGTGAAGACAACATTTCTTCACAGGGATCTAGAAGAGGGGATCTACATGAAGCAACCTGAAGGCTTTATGGTGAAGGGTAAGAAAGAACTAGTATGCAGGTTGAAGAAGTATCTGTATGGGTTAAAACAGTCACCAAGGATGTGGTATCAGAAATTTGATACCTATATACGGGGACTTGGCTTCACCAAAAGCAAGGAGGATCACTGTGTTTATTTTAAATTAATTTTTGACCGTGTTATTTATTTGGTCTTGTATGTGGATGATATGTTGCTGATTGGAAATGACAAAGAAATTATCCAAGATTTGAAGACCCAATTTTTCTCCAAATTCGACATGAAGGATCTTGGTGCTACAAACTATATTTTGGGCATGGAAATTAAGAGAGATCAAGCAAAGAGGAAGCTCTGGTTAAACCAGAGGAAGTATGTCGAGACTATATTGCAGAGGTTCAATATGCAGGATAGTAAACCGGTGAGTGTTCCTATTCCTGTAGGTGCAAAGCTATATGCTGAATAGTGTCCCTAGACACAAGAAGAAGAGGAGGATATGTCCCGTGTTCCATATGCAAGTGCAGTGGGTATCCTGATGTATGCAATGGTCTGTACTAGACCAGACATTGCACATGCAGTGGGAGTATTGATCAAGTTTATGTCAAACCCAGGGAAGGAGCATTGGACATCAGTGAAGCGGGTTTTCAGATATTTACGTGGCACTAGTGATTATGGCTTGTGCTACCAGGAAAGACCAGGATTGGAAAGAATGTTTGACATTCGTGGTTTTGTTGATGCAGACTGGGCTGGAGATCTGGACCAAAGAATATCTACAAGTGGGTATTTGTTTAGCCTATTTGGAGGTGCAGTCAGTTGGATGAGTAAAAGACAGTCTGTAGTGGCTCTTTCAACTACAGAGGCAGAATACATAGCAACCACTCATGCAAGAAAGGAAGCAGTTTGGTTGCAGAGATTGTGTTCAAGTATGGGGTTGGTACAACAAGCTATAAGGATAGACTGTGATAGCCAAAGTGCAATTTTCTTGGCTAAGAACCCTGCTTATCATTCAAAGACAAAGCACATTGATGTTCAATATCACTTTGTTAGAGATATAGTTGAGGCTAAAAGGGTGTTGCTGGTAAAGGTGGACACTTTGAAGAATGTTGCAGATGCATTGACGAAGTCTGTGAGCACTCAGAAGTTCTCTTGGTGTAGAGAAACAATGGGTGTTGAAGAATTAGCCAAATGACTAAGCTCTCCTGTGGCCCCCCGTGGAAAGAAAACAACAAGTGGGAGAATGTTGGGTATGTGTTATATTCTTTCCACGACTATTTATATCCTTTATCATTTGTATCTGAAATGTGACGGGGTCAAGAGGGCGCGGCGTGCCTCCCGGCGAAATTTTTTTTTTGGTATGCGGTCCCACTCATATGCGGACCCACCCATGTTTTGTGCATGAGTTTGCACATGGTTTTGGGGTACGATGGTTTTCGACTCTACAGTATTTTGTAGATCTGGTCAAGGGAACTACGGTTATGTTCTAATCTAGGGTTAATGGATTGGGGTTTATGTATGCTTCGGCATGTATATATATGTGTTGTAACCAAAAGGAATATAATGAAAAATCAAGTTGGTCGTCCCAATTTGGGATCCAGGGGAAAATCTCTGTGTTTATCTGTTTTATGTTTTATGCTCTCGCTATTTTTTATTTTCTGTTATAAGATTCGTGTGTAGATAATTTCTGTTCAGGGTTAAAAAATACAAAATAGATTTATAAAATAACAAATGTGGAGTCTCCAAGGTGAGAGATCTACAAATCTCAACTCTCCAAGCTCACCTACTTGAAGAGTGACTAAAATTTTGTCGAGGCCCAGTGATTCTGATGTTCTTAAATACGTCCCCGACAACGGTGCCAGAAAGATGTTGTAACTCCTAGAGATAGCCTAGAGTTGTGATAGACCAATGCCTAGGACATCTTAGCATAGCAAGGAGCATATAATATAATATGTGAAGTTGTCAGCTTCAACTCACATTCTATATCCTGTAAATAGGGAAATAAAATAGAATGGGACCAAATCCTCAGAAACTGACACAAGAAAAGAGATACTATAGAGGCAAGATGCAGAACTCTGATACAAAAGCAACAAAAAATTTAGAGACAATTTACTACAAAGCGGGCCGATTCAGAAATACTTCAAAGATATAAATTAACAGGATATGTATGTAGTGAAAGAAATATTGAGAAGATACTAGTTAACCTTGAGCTGATACCCAGATATACAATACCACCATGCATGGGCTTACCAATCTAGGAATCCACACATGATAATAGCATTTTAAAAGCACCCTCCCAAAGCAACTAATATAGCAGAAGTATGGTTAGCTAAATAATGGAACAAAATATCATGCATGAGCCATATTTAAAGCGCTTGACTAATCCGAGCATGGGCATCAACTAGGATGAATCCATACCAAAAATCAGTGATCCACTCGCATTCTAAAACATGATACAAGAAAGATGGGTGAAATGGAATGTTATATTAATATAACACAAGAAAGAAGATTACAGACTGTGAAATACCAAAGAACAAAATCCTCTTGGACAGACAGAACTCCTCCTCACTCAGACCCTATGGGCTCTGAGCCTTCATACAAAAGTTCTACAAAATGTATGCAAAAAGCCTTTCACTGCATAATTTTCTGATAAAATCTAGAACCCTTGCAATGTATTTCTTCATGGTCTTTATAGAAAAAACTAAAACCTAGCAAAAGAGGTAGGTGATGAAAATTTAATTGTATCATTTAAAACAAAATGGTGGAGAAGTGCCCACCCATATTGCTTGACAGCACTGTGTTGATTGTACTCTGTGGCCTGCTAACTGAAATAAATGCACTGAGTGAAAAATCTCTTCAGGAACACGGTATAGGGATAACCATACCAAAATTTTGTCCTTTCCTGGAAAGAAAACTCTGTTGAAATAAAGCCTTGAGGACCTTGTTTTCTGTGTGTAGATATTTCGAATGATGTGAAAGATCTTCAATTTGGTACTCTGCTTCAAAAGGATAGAACAAGGCCCCCAAAATCTTCAGCTACCTGTATTTAATTCTTTGCTGATCACTAATATTCTTTCTCTGACCCATTGATATCTCAATCGGTGCCTTGAATGTTCTTATAGGGTTTTGACAAATCTGAACCATGCCTCCTTTAATTGAAGTCTTGTCGATTTGGCTTCCAAGGACTTTCTTCATAATTCTGCCCTGAAATTGGTCCTTTGATGTGTGTTCCATCACAGCAATTAAGACTGTGAGTCATGATAGTTCTCTGTTTCCGCGCACCTGCAAAATCCACAAACTCATTAAAGAAAACCATGCACGGGAAGGTGAACACAGTGGGGACGATGACAAGGTTAATTGAAATGGTCGTGTAAACTGTGATATGGTGAAACAACGTAGGGTGGTGGAAAAACGTGGCGGAGGAATGGCAGACAAGCTGACCAGAGAAAAACATTTAAATATAACGTATGAATGAAATATGTAAATGGCGGAGGAATAAATGCGATAACACGTGGGATGATGACGTGGAGGAACGGAATCAATGGCGGAGTATGCAGGTGATATGGACCATTCGATCTCCGGGAAAGATCGACGGTTAAAAACACATTGGAGGACAATAAGATGGTGGGCCAGGGGCGCGATGGGCTTGGACTAAAGCTCGTGCAGCTTCGGAGCGCAATGACCATCGGATGGAGACAATTAGATTGGACGTCTGATAGCGATATCGCTGCGCATCCTGGATCAAACAATAATGCGCGGTAGAGGGTGGTATTCAGGCCGTACGCTGGGACACGTGGCGAGCGTTGAGTGGAATCGCTGCCCGATCGGGAATCACTGCCTACCGCCGGAAGGCAGTGCGATGAATACCGGGCAGTTTTGAACAGTGGTTTGGGCGCAGGGACCACCAGGACAGGCGCATCGCAAACCGTTGATTCATGATTTGATCGGGCGGTGAATAGGTAGGCTTCAGGCGTGTCATAGATGAGAAAACGCCGTTCGATCTGCACAGATTGACGGCTCAGGATGCACCCGATATGTATTGGGTAAGCACCTTTCGGCCTGATGCATGGTTACAACTTTTGGTCGCACGGAGTAAGAAAATAGAGGGACCAGGGTCGATAGGGCTAAACCTTAAATAATTTCGAATGCGAGCTTCCAGACTTGTGCCATTTATTCAATTTGGAGGCAAAGGAAGGTAACGATGGGTGTTAAAATGGATTTTTAATGCTGAAAGAGGGTATTTGCAAGATTATAAGCCAATTTTCCTGTGGTATTTTTATAGGAAGCCAATTATGATCAACACCTTTAACCATATTAGTTAATCACATATTTGATATTATTAACATCATATTATCAAGGAATCAAAATCATCAAACTAACACAATAAGCAATCACATCATTTAACACCGATATACCCTGGAAACCCATAGGGTGAAAACCAACAAGAATTTAATTTTATTATTAATAAAATTAAATGTTCATTGGCTTATAACGGATTCCATCAGTTAACCATTATCATAAAATATTCCAAGAAAATATGTTTTAAATCAACATATCTAGTTACAATCATCGTGATATCATTTACCCATAATCTTCATTGTCTTTGTTGTTGAATCTTTAGTTAAATTGAGAGGGGGGGGGGGGTGAATCAGTTTAACACATGCATTAGATTTGTAAATTTTCATCAAACTTATTTACAGCTTAACATGTGAACAGTCTTAAAATGTTGCAGCAAGTATTAAATTAATGTGACATCAATCTTATTGTGAGAGTAGCAAACAATTAAACAGATTGAGTGGACCATATCAACATATAAGCAACACACATAGATACAACATATATAAGTGGAAACCCATAAAGAGAGAAAACCACATTTTATTATTGTTGTGATGCAAAGGCAAGCTCCAACTTCCTCTCACCACTATTTTTCTGCTGGCACCAACCTACAGGAGGCTCCAACCTCAGTAAGCTACAACTGACAACTATCAAGCTTCAAATTGATAGGGAAGCTCCAGCTTCCTCAATTTATCAAAAGAAATGTCTGCTGATTTACCTCAAATATCAGCTCTGTTCTGTAGCATCTCGTTTTGCTCCTCTCTTTCTTATCTTCTCTGCCTCAATCTTCTATATTCTACATTCTCTATCATTACTCTCTTTAACCTCTCAATGCATATCTAGATGATATTACTTATAGAGAATTCCCGATGACTGTTTTTTTTCCTCTTGGGAATTCGAAACAGATAGCCATACCTCTTAGTCTTCTGCCTTCTCATTTATTTTCCAACTCACTCAAAAAAATATTACTATATGTACTAATTTGAATACTACAATGGGATATATGTTCTCCTCTAGAGACTTGCCAATGCATCACAAATAATATAAATCAGTTAAACCATTTACATTTGATTACAATGCGAATTCCAGCTCACCCATTCAGCCTCTTACTGCGCTTGTATTTTCTGTGACATTGTTTTGTCCCTTTCGGCTTTGCTAGCCCACCTGTTCTCTTCCGTGGTGTAATTGCTATGTATCTGTAACAACGCTTTTTATATACAATGCAATTTCAACTCTCGGCATGATAAGAATTGTTTTTAACATATAAACTGTCATGTTCAATATAACAAAAAAGTATCATTTTAATACATAAAAATGCCCTTTCAGGCCCACTTTCCGAGCTTGTATTATCCTCCTATGTGATGCGATCACTATTTCCGATTGTGATTAGTCACTATTCACTTTGATATGCCGATGTGATGAGTCACTTTTCGAATACTTCCGATTGCGATTAATCGCAATCGTAACTTGCATTTGCATGTTCTTATGCCCTGCTCCTTCTCCGATGTGATGAAACATTGTTTACTGGAACTCAACCATATAAGAATCATAGTTTATAAGCCCATCGGGTCCGGAACTTCATCGCAATCGCAATATTTTGTTAACATGTTCCGCTGCGAACTTTCTCTGATGCGATTGGGTGAGGGTCCCATAATATGAGACTTTGTTTGTTTTAAAACCAAGCAAAAAAAAACCTTTGGTTCTTTTGATTTCGTGCCAAAAGATATAGTACATATGCTTTGTATTATACCTTTGGTCCCTTGTCCATAAAGTGCTTCATATATATATATATATATATATATATATATATATATATATATATATATATATATATATATATATATATATATATATATAGTATATATATATATATATATATGTCCTTTGACCCTTTGTGTATAAGGTGCAATATACATAGGGCGCTGCATATATATATAGACTTTCTGCTTCAGCTTTAGTGTATCCTCCAGCTTGGGTTATTA
Organism: Pinus albicaulis; assembly: GCA_034641835.2. Classification (NCBI taxonomy): domain Eukaryota; kingdom Viridiplantae; phylum Streptophyta; class Pinopsida; order Pinales; family Pinaceae; genus Pinus; species Pinus albicaulis. The sequence continues at coordinate 150,670,235 of CM076571.1, read as the reverse complement.
TTCTCAGAATAATATGTAGGGGGGGGTCCCAACCTACACACCCAATATCTTCTGTCAACGTTATATTAAGTCTTGGACTTAGACATAAGCCCAACACTGATATCTATGTATATATATAACTTCTCGGGCTCTGTAGTTCGTTTAATGTTTTTGCTCCCAACATAGACTTAGCCATGTACTTCATTAGAAAACCTTAGTCTTAATGCTATAAATGGTTCCGGTTCTTTTAATTACATACACCAAGCTTGTAGCATTTACTCAAAGTTTATATATATTAATGTAGCACATATATCATCTTATGGATCACGGGTCCCATGCTCTACTAATCACCCTCGTCTATTCTCCATATAACAATAAAGTCCGAGCTTATATAGGACATTCACAATTCCTTTGCATACATTGACTCGGCGTTCACTATTCAACCTTGTACATTGAATCTTACAACTCGACCCTGGTTCAATCCAAACTCAACGCTTGGCATGTACATATATTAACCCATATATCACACAATTCATATTTCGCCAACTTTTCATATTCAACCATTATATGTGCCTTAAAATATATCAATATATATATATATATATATTACGACCTTCTTCAATTTTGGAAGCGTTATAACAAAACTCAACCACATCGGACATACCTCAGTTAAACTCGCAATCGTAGTTTGAACAGTCCCGATCAATATAAATTTGAACTGGGCCCTGCACTAACGACCCTTCCACATCCAACGGTGGACAGCACGTCACACTGCTTCAGATGATCCGATGTCCTCAATCAAATCTCACATGACTTAGATGCATGGGCTTTTAACTCGCGTGAGAGTGGTATCTCCAAACCGCTTAAAGGCACATGTCAACCTATGGCATTGATTGTGTTCAAATTGGAAATACATCTTACCGTACAAAGGTGGTGCGATATGGGTGGGGTTGGTTTTGCAAACCCACTGTCACTGTTCACAGTACTCGTGGATCCTCTCCTTTTCCCTCATGGTTCCATCGTGCTTATATATATATATGAACTTTTCCTTTCATGTGCAATTCCTCAACACAATTTCTTGGTCCATACTGCAATTACCAACGACTCATTTCTACAAGCCTAGACAACTGTTACGTGGAGAATGATAACTCCTCAATGCACCATGCCTTTCCATCGATTCTGTTCTCGCTTTCATATTCAAACTTCACTCATACTCTGTTATGCCATCGATTATGTTCTCACTTTCATATTCAACTTGCGCTCATACTCTGTTATGCCATAACACTTCCATTTCTAAATACTCACACAGGATTATATTATTATCACTTTGTAGGCTTATGTATTCGGTCACCACAAAACTATTATAAAGGGGAGATGAGCCATTACAAAGTCTTATTCATAAATGCCCACACAAAATCATACAATTTCTTATTGAACCTCTCAATTCACTGCCTTTGCTTCCTCTTCTCCTTGACTAATTCTTGTCCTTTTGCTTCCTCTGCTCCTTGACTAATTCTTGTCTTTTTGCTGCTTCTGCTAGCTCTCTGCTCCTTTGCCATCAATGAAAACATTTCCAACAGTCTCCCCCTTTGGCATTGATGGAAGCACCTTCACCAATACTCCAATGCTTCCACCAAGTCTTCCTCTGCCTGGTTTCTTTTAGAGGATCCTATGTTCTGTTACTTGCTTTTCCTCCCCCTTTGACATGAATGGAAAAGGGTTGCACATTTCCTAGTGTGCTTTCTATCTCTTCATTTCCTCTCTCCGAGATGTGTTTAGGCCTTCTTCTTCTGACTTTGTACCCTGTTGCTTCAAACTGGTGTACACGAGTTGTTGAGAGAAAACTTTTGAGAATATTTGAACTTGTCTACACATAGGTGATGACAACCACATATAATCAGATTTTTATAATCAGGGATGCATCATTGGAATGCCAATATCTATTTTATAGCTGTGATTCACTTTTCTTGCCTGTTGGTGATGATATGAGCTAGGATGTTGATAATGATATTACAGTTAATAGCTGAAAGGTCCTTATTGTTGCTGTGAACAACTTATTGTGAGATTAGGTGATCTTTCAATTTAAGAGACCAAATACCAAATTTACTGCATGCACACTACACTTTCAAGAAAAAACCCTTGAGGCTAGACACATTCAATGTATTAGTCAAACTCACTTATCAATCATGCTATTTTCTTCATGACATAAGGAGGTATGTATGTCAATGGTCAATTTCTCTTTACTAATCAAATATTCCTTCATACTTTAGACAGTTTAACTGTTCTATCATGATAATCTTCCACACAAATTAATTTTTTTTGATTGAAGGCTCAGCAACCAAACTTCACACAGTTTATGAATAATCCTAAGTCAGAGGCCTTGAAGATATATAAGTGCTGACTTACGAAAGGCATTCAATTATAGAGAAAAAGATATTGCTTCAATGCTCAATATAATGTTTCAAGAGTAAACCAAAATACTGATCATTTAGCCTTTTCATTGACTCTTTTATGTTGGATGTACTCTTTCCATAATCCTTTGATCCTGAGGACCTGTTTCATGCTTCCCTTGCTAGCTGATCTCCCCTTGGAATGATATTTTCATTTATGTTCTCCCCCCTAAAATTGTGCTTTCTCTTCATATTAGAGAGTAGCATCTACAGATACCACCCCTAGTCTATCTCTTAAATATTCAAATGGTTCTCTAGCAAGAGGTTTGGTAAATATGTCTGTTGTATGTTCTTTTGTTGGTACATACTCCAGCTTTACTACCTTCTGAGCCACTTGTTCTCAGAGAAAATGATACTTAATTGGGATATGTTTAGTTTTTGAATGAAGCATAGGTTTTTTTGATATGCTTATAGCACTTGTATTATCACATTTGATTGAGATAGGTTCATCAATGCTTACCTTCATGTCTTGGAGGGTTTGCTTCATCCACATGACTTGTGTACAACATGTTGCTGCCGCTATATATTTTGCTTCTGCTGTAGATAGAGAAATAGATGTTTGTTTATTGCTTAGCCATGCCACTAGAATTTCTCCAAGATAGAATGCACCTCCACTTGTGATTTTCCTGTCATTCACACAGCTGGCCCAATCTGCATCTGTATATGCTGTCAAAGTGAAGCTTTTGCCTTTAGGATACCAAAGTCCATACTGTGCAGTTCCTTGTAGATATCTGAATATTATTTTGACTGCTAGAAGGTGATTTTGTTTAGGTGTTGCTTGATATATAGCCACTAGTCCTACTGCTAGCATGATGTCTGGTCTTGATGCTATCAGATACAACAGACTTCCTATCATGGATTTGTAGATTTTTTTATCTATATCAGCAGATCCATCATCAGCACACAGCTTGCATCCCGTGATCATGGAATTTGACACAGGTTTGCAATCTTCCATTTTGAACTTTTTCAACATTTCTTTTAAGTATTTTTCCTGTGATATGAATGCACCTGTGTTCTTTTGCTGAATTTGAAGTCCTAAATAGAGACTAATCTCTCCAATCATAGACATCTCAAACTCTGATTTCATCTCCTCCACAAACCCTTTTGATAGCTCATCTCTGTTACTTCCAAACATAATGTCATCAACATATGCTACAAAAATCAAGAGTTCATTTTCATGGGCTTTTATGTATAGATTGTTGTCTGCTCCTCCTCTCTTAAAGCCTTGGTTTTTCAAGTATTTATCCAGCCTTGAGTACCAAGCATGAGGAGCTTGTTTTAGTCCATATAGAGCCTTCTTTAGTCTGCATACATAGTCTTCTTTGTCTGTTAATGAGAAGCCTTCTGGTTGTTCCATGTAGACTTCTTCTTCTAGATCTCCATTCAGAAATGCAAATTTCACATCCATTTGATATACCTTGAAGTCTTGGTAGCATGAAAAGTCTAGAAACATTCTGATGGCTTCCATTCTGGCTACAGGGGAAAATGTTTCATCGTAATTAAGTCCTTCGATTTGTGAATATCCTTTGCAGACAAGTCTAGCTTTATTCCTGATTACCTGTCCTTCCTCATTCATTTTATTTTTGAATACCCATTTTGAGCCTATGAAATTTTTCTCAGTGGGTCTAGGAACTAGTTCCCAGGTATTGTTCTTCTCAATTTGGTCCAATTCTTCATTCATAGCATTCACCCAAGACTTGTCCTTGCTGGCTTCTTCAAATTCCTTTGGCTCTATTTGTGATAACATGGCTATGTATACCTCTTCTGTCTGTTCAATTAGCTTCCTTCTTGTCTGGACCCCTACTCTCTTGTCTCCTATGATCTGATCTTCAGGATGGTTCTTCTAAGTGTATCTAGAAGGGGCTTTAAAGCTCAGTTCAGCATATTTTGTTGTCTTGCTTGTTTCATCGTCATCTGGTTTTCTTCTTCATGGTAGTCTGAAGGACTGCTGCAGTCTATACCTCTTGTATTGTTTGGAAGTTCTTCATCAAATCTCACGTCAATGCTTTCTACAATTTTTCGAAGAGTCTTGTTGTAGAACCTGTACCCTTTACTTTTGGAAGCATATCCTAGAAATATCCCTTCATCTGCTCTTGCATCAAATTTCCCAAGATTTTCATCATTATTCTTTATGTAACAATTGCTTTCAAAGATTCTAAAATTTTTTATTGAAGCTGGTTTCCCAAGCCATAGCTCATAGGGAGTCTTGTCATTGCTTGGCCTTAAGTGAGCTTTGTTAAGAATATGCACAGCTATGTCTAATGCTTCTGCCCAGAAGGTTTGAGGAATATTACTCTCTTGCATCATGGCTCTGGCAATTTGTTGTACAGATATGTTTTGTCTCTCTGCTACTCCATTCTGCTGAGGTGTCCCTACAATAGTAAATTGTTGCTTTATGCCATGTTCATTACATAGGTTTGCAAAGTCATAATCTGTGAATTCACCTCCTCTGTCTGATATGATGCATTTTAGCTTGCATCCTATCTGATTTTCTTCTAAAGCTTTGAATATTTTGAATTTTTCCAGAGCTTCCGATTTATTATTGAGAAATGCAACCCATGTCATTCTGGAGAAATCATCTATTATCAGCATGAAGTAAGATTCTCCACTTGGTGTTTTAGTTCTTGTAGGTTCACACAGGTCCATGTGCACAAGCTGGAGTGGTCTTCTTATTGATAACTCATCTTTGCATTTAAATGATGTGCGAGTCGGTTTGCCCAATTGACAAGATTTTCATATGGTATTAGAAGGCCTTCTTATTTCTGGCATGTCTCTGACAACTTTCTTCTTGCTTAGTCTGATGATGTGATCGAAACTAAGATGTCCCAACCTTTTATGCCATAACCATGACTCCTCAAGTTTGCTAAGATGACATGCTTCATCTTCCTCTTTCACAATGTAAACATTAGTCTCTGTTTGAACTCCTTTGAGCAGAGTCTTACTTGTGGTGCTTGATCTGACTTCACAATCTTGTGCTCTAAAAAGAACTTCACAGCCTTTATTACACATTTGACTGACACTCATCAAATTTTCTTTCAGCCCATCTACAAATAGTACATATTGGGCCTTCCCTCTGCCATTATCTAGGCTGACTGAGCCTTTTCCTTTTATTTTTCCTGATTTATCATTGCCAAAGGTAACATTGCCAGATTTATTTTCATCAAAATTTATAAACTTGCTTCTGTCTCCCGTCATGTGTTTTGAGTAGCCACTGTCCAAATACCACTGGCTTTTCAGGTCTTGAGTAGTTAGATCCAAGTCACATTTATTCACCTTCTTTATCCACTGGAAGCACCCTTTTGTTTGGTATCTTTTGTGAGATGATGAACTACATCTTCTAAGAGGAAATTTGGAAGGCATATGTCCAATTTTATTGCATACACAACATTTGATTATGATTTTTGCAGAATTGTGAGTATGAGTAAAATTTCCTTGATTCATAAACCTCCTTGAGGTGTTGAGCATCAATCTTTGTCCATATTTTCTGCACTCAATGATTTTATGGCCAAATTCTTTACAATAAAAACAGTAACCATAGAAACAATCTGCATACCTAATGTGAGGTTGTCTTCTCCATTTGTTTTCTTTAGGGAGTCTCTTCATTATTTGTATCTTTTTCTAGTTTGAATTACTCCTCCTTGTATGACAGTATGCAGCAATGTGTCCCATCTTGTGGCAAACATAACAGGTAGCATTTTTCATAGGAGGGAAGAATCTCCTTTGATGGCTTCAAAATTTGACATACTCAGGGGTATATGAATCTTTTTCTGTTGTCTGAGAATTTATTTCATTCTTTGTTATTAGAGGATTCTTCTGGCTTATGTCTCCCTCCTTACATGTTTATTTGTTTGTAGGAATTATTTGAGTTGCTTCATCATCCTTCTTTGCTTTTACAAAAATAATCTCTCTGTTTTCTTTTTCTTTACTTTTACTTGATTCTCCTTCATATCCTATTCCAGTTTTTATCATAGGAGATCTTTGAGCACCCAGAATTTCATTCAACTTACCAGAGCTTGTTGTTTGAGAAAAAATTATAGCCACTTCCCTTTGAGCATTTTCTAATTTCTTCCTGAGACATACTACTTCTTCTTCCAACTTCTCGTGTTCTTGAGTTTTCTCCTTGATTTCCTTAAGTAACATGTCTTCTATCTTCTTGGCTTCTTCAATCTCTATCTTTAGCTGCATGAGGACTTCTGAATTCTGTTCTTCTCGTACATATTGTAGGAGAATGTCCTTTTTTTTTCACTTCAGTTTGAGTCTATCAATCTCCTCCAGAGAACTTCTTAGCTCCCCCTCAAGGTCAAATTCACCTTCTTCTTCTTCATCTTCTAGCAGGAGTCCATCAGGTTCTTCTATGGCCATCAATAAAAATTCAGAGGTTCCTTTTTCACTTGAGGGTTCATCTGAGTCTTCAGATGCACTACTGTCTTTTTTAGCATAGAAAGATTTTCTACTAAACTTCTTTCCTTTCTGCCAGTTCTTTGATGTATTTTTCCCTGATTCTTGAGCCTGATTCTTTACTTTCTTGTGAGGACACTTAGCAACATAGTGTCCAACTCTTCCATAATTAAAGAATTTGAAAGGAAGTTTACCTTTGTATTTACCTGAGCCTCTATCTAGTTTCTTGAAAAATTTAGCCTCTTCTTCATCAGAGGAAGAACATGTATCTTCCTTTTCTTCTTTCTTCTTTTCTGTTTTAAAATCTGCCTCCCTCATACTTGGCTTCTTCTGTGGGAGTCTCATCTCATAGGCTGTTATATTTCCAGGTAACTGGTTCATAGTCAAGGTCTCCCAATCAGCTGTTTCTTCTATTGCAGACACCTTGGGATTAAACCTGGATGGAAGAGATCTTAGAATATTTTGCACAATTATACTTTCTAGTATGGTTTCTCCAAGAGCTTTCATATTGTTAACAATTTCTGCAACTCTTAAGAAGAAGCTGCCAACATCTTCATCATCATTCATTTTTAAATTTTCAAACTGGGCTCTATATACTTGAAGTTTGGTAGTATTTACCTTTTTATTTCCCTCATGGATATTCTCTAGAGTGTCCGACATATCTTTGGCAGTCTTAATGTGCATTATTTTGATAAATTCAGCCTCACAAAGTCCACTTAAGATTGCATTCATGGCCTTAGCATTTGCTAAAAATTCTTGTTTAGCTTCTCTTTCTAGGTCATTTGCCTTTGGGGCATATCCAAATTCTACAGAAGCCCATACCTATATTCCTAGAGACATTATGTATGCTCTCATTCTGATTTTCCAGAAGGCATAATTATTACCAGTGAAGAAATGGGCTTTATTGGTTGAGCTTCCTTCTTGACTAGCCATCCTGGGGCCTAGGATCTCCTTTCAGTGGTTAAACTGGTACAAAAGGAACTGGCTCTGATACCAATTGTTGAATATTTGGTTAAACTGAGAGGGGGGGGTGAATCAGTTTAACACATGCATTAGATTTGTTATTCTCATCAAACTTATTTATAGCTTAATATGTGAACAGTCTTAAAATGTTGCAGCACGTATTAAATTAATGTGACATCAATCTTATTGTGAGAGCAGCAAACAATTAAACAGATTGAGTGGATCATATCAACATATAAGCAACACACATAGAGATAGCAGATGTAAGTGGAAACCCATAAAGGGAGAAAAACACATCTTATTATTGTTGTGATGCAAAGGCAAGCTCGAACTTCCTCTCACCACTGTTTTTCTGCAGGTACCAACGTACAAGAGGCTCCAACCTCAGTTAGCAACAACTAACAACTATCAAGCTTAAACTTGATAGGGAAGCTCCAACTTCCTCAATGTATCAAAATAAATGTCTGCTGATTTACCTCAGATATCAGCTCTGTTCTATAGCATCTCATTCTACTCCTCACCTTCTTATCTTCTCTACCTCAATCTTCTATAGTCTGCATTCTCTATCCTTACTCTCTCTAACCTCTTTATGCATATCTAGATGATATTACTTATAGATAATTCCTGATGATTGTTTGCTTTCCTCTTGGGAATTCAAAATGGATAGCCATACCTCTTAGTCTTCTGCCTTCTCATTTCTTTTCTAGCTCACTCAGAAAAATATAACTGTATGTACTAATTTTAATACTACAGTGGGATATTTGTTCTCCTCTTGAGACCTTCCAATGCATCACAAACAATATAAATTAGTTAAACCATTTACATTTGATTACAATGTGAATTCCAACTCACCCATTCAGCCTCTTACTACGCTTGTCTTTTCTGTGACATTGTTTTGTCCCTTTCGACTTTGCTAGCCCTCCTGTTCTCTTCCGTGGTGTAACTGCTATGTATCTGTAACACCGCTTTTTATATATAATACAATTTTAACTCTCGGAATGATAAGAATTGTTTTTAACATATAAACTGATGTGTTCAATATAACAATAAAGAATCATTTTAATACATAAAAATGCCCTTTTGGGCCCACTTTCTGAGCTTGTATTATCCTCCGATGCGATGTGATCACTCTGATTTGATGCGATGCGATCACTATTTCCGATTACGATTAGTCACTGTTCACTTTTATATGCCGATGCGATGAGTCGCTTTTTGAATACTTTTGATTGCGATTAATCGCAATCGCAACTTGCATTTGCATGTTCCGATGCCCTGCTCCTTCTCTGATGCGATGAAACAATGTTTACCAGAACTCAACCATAAATGAATCATAGTTTATAATCCCATTGGGTCTAGAACTTCATCGCAATCGGAATCCTTTGTTAACATGTTCTGCTGCGAACTTTCTCCAATGCGATTGGGTGAGGGTCCCACAATATAAGACTTTGTTTGTTCTAAAACCAAGCGAAAAAACCTTTGGTTCTTTTGATCTCGCGCCAAAATATATAATACATATGCTTTGTATTATACCTTTGGTCCCTTGTCCATAAAGCACTCCATATATATATATGTGTGTGTGTGTGTGTGTGTGTGTGTGTGTGTGTGTGTGTGTGTGTGTGTGTGCTTTGAACCTTTGTGTATAAGGTGCAATATACATAGGACGTTGCATATATATATAGACTTTCTGCTTCAGCTTTAGTGTATCCTCCAGCTTGGGTTATGATTCTCAGAATAATATGTAGGGGGGTCCCACCCTACACACCCAGTATCTTCTGTCAACATTATATTAAGTCTTGGACTTAGACATAAGCCTAGCACTGATATCTGTGTGTATATATAACTTCTCGGGCTTCGTAGTTCGTTTAATGTTTCCGCTCCCAGCATAGACTTAGCCATGTACTTCAATAGAAAACCTTAGTCTTAATGCTATAAATGGTTCTGATTCTTTTAGTTACATACACCAAGCTTATAACATTCACTCAAAGTTTATATCTATTAATGCGGCACATATATCATCTTATGGATCACGGGTCCCATGCTCTACTAATCACCCTTGTCAGTTCTCCATATAAAAATAAAGTCTGAGCTTAAATAGGAAATTCACAATACCTTTGCATACATTGACTCGGCGTTCACTAGTCAACCTTGTACATTCAATATTGCAACTCGACCCTGGTTCAATCCAAAATCAACGCTTGGCATGTACATATATTAACCCATATATCACACAATTCATATTGCGCCAACCTCGCATATTCAACCATTATATGTGCCTTACAATATATATATATATATATATATATATATATATATATATATATATATATATATATATATATATATATATATATATATATATATATATATATATATATATATATATATATATATATATATATATATATATATATATATATTATGACCTTCTTCAATTTTGGAAGTGTTATAAAAAAACTCAACCACATCGGACATACCTCAGTTAAACTCACAACTGTAGTTTGAACGGTCCCGATCAATTTAAATTAGAACTGGGCCCTGCATTATCGACCCTTCCACATCCAACGGCGGACAGCACGTCGCACTTGTTCAGATGATCCGACGTCCTCAATCAAATCTCACATGACTTAGATGCATGGGCTTTTAACTCGTGATGAGAGTGGTATCTCCAAACCGCTTAAGGCCACGTGTCAGCCTATGGCATTGATCACATTCGAATTGGAAATACAGCTTACCGTACAAAGGTGGTGCGATATGGGTGGGGTTGGTTTCAGAAACCCGCTATCACTATTCACAGTACTCGTGGTTCCTCTCCTTTTCCCTTAGGGTTCCGTCCCGCTTATATATATATGAACTCTGCCTTTCATGTGCAATTCCTCAACACAGTTTCTTGGTCCATACTGCAATTACCAATGACTCATTTCTACAGGCCTAGACAACTATTATGTGGAGAATGATAACTCCTCAATGCACCATGCCTTTCCATCGATTCTATTCTCGCTTTCATATTCAAACTGCGCTCATACTCTGTTATGCCATCGATTTTGTTCTTGATTTCATATTCAACCTGCGCTCATACTCTGTTATGCCATAACACTTCCATTTCACAATACTCACACAAGCTTATATTATTATCACTTTCCAGGCTTATGTATTCGGTCACCATAGAATTATTATAAAGGGGAGATGATCCATTACAGAGTCTTATTCATACATGCCCACACAAACTCATACAATTTCTTATTGAACCTCTCAATTCACTGCCTTTGCTTCCTCTGCTCCTTGACTAATTCTTGTCCTTTTGCTTCCTCTGCTCCTTGACTAATTCTTGTCCTTTTGCTGCCTCTGCTAGCTCTCTACTCCTTTTCCATCAATGACAACATTTCCAACATTTGTGACTCTGTGGTTCCATTATTGGACCATCCTGCAACTCACACTCATCTACATGGATGATTAGTTCTTTACCTGGAACAATATTAAACATAATCTATCCTTTACACAAGTCACCATCATTTCCTTCCATTTTTGTTTTCAGATGGCATTGATATAATGATTACATAAAGTATTAATCAACCAATAATCAATCTTTAATAGTGATTCTTCAACATCTACTCATGTGCATACATGAAATTTAAATATAATGTCGCAACATGTTTCTTTTAACAACACTGCACATTAGCCAAGAGGGATCAAATTTCTCCACCTCCAAACTTTTTTAGAGTACAAAATACAATGTGTTATTTTTCATTGTTTAAATTGCCTTTTTGAATGCTAAATAGAGTATTCATAGAACCAAATACAAATTTTAACCATAAAAACATAATTTTTTTCTATATATAGATATATAAGAAGTTGATATCGACATAAATTAGTTAACATAGATCTTCAAATAGTTAAATATTTTGTTGAAATATTTTTTTAAAGTAAAGATTTAAACATCTAATTACTTTACAACATATTCATTTCTTTTTAATTATAACCGACATTATTTTTCTATTTAGAACATAATTTTTATTTTTTATTTTTATTTTAAAGAGGCATCAATAGATGAACAAACTTACATATCCCCTCATACTAGGTTGTAGAATGAGCCTCTTGGCTCAACCACCTTACACCTTACTATGATCCTTCTCGTACAAACACACATTCATTTTCAAAGGAAAACAACCCATTTTCATTTAAAGTATACTAGCAACTTAGATTTGTCTTCGGTGCATGTAATTAGATAAAAATTTAATCAAAGAAAGTTATTCCCTCAGCTTCTTCTTTGTGCATGTAACTAAGTAATTTTTTTAATGCAATAGATATTTTTTTACTTCTAATTACTTTACAACATATTCAATTTTTTTTATTATAACTGAAATTATGATCCTTCTCGCACAAACACACATTCATTTTCAAAGGAAAACCACTCATTTTCATTTAAAGTATACTAGCAACTTAGATTTGTCTTCGGTGCATGTGATTAGATAAAAATTTACTCAAAGAAAGTTAGCCCCTTAGCTTCTTCTTTGTGCATGTAACTAAGTAATCTTTTTAATGCAATAGATCTTATTATTATTACTATTATCATGCAAACGCATGTCCCCTTCTAAGAGAAATCTAACATAATAGATACTATTATATTTCATGAAAATGCAAGTAGCTTTTCCAAAATCATATTTCTCAAGATACAATGATCTAGGTGGGTCTAGACACCCTTAGAAGACCAAGAGGGCTAAAAAATGGTCAAAATTTAAAGTGGTTGGATGACTCTCAAACTAGGTTCAGGTTGAAGTGCTCGTCACCCTGATTCCAATGGTGTAAATGGATCTCCAATCCGAGCTCATATGGAGAAGTTAGGGCCAATCAAAGTTGCAGTCAAAGTTGGGCAGTGGGCCATGTTTAAGTGTCCAACAAATTCACCATCAAGCATTAGGGAAATTAGCTCCGGAAAATGGGTGAAATCATTGCCTAGTTAAAAATCCCTCTAACCCTTATTGTCAAAAAAATTCAAAATGTCTATTTGGTTTTAAAAAACTTAAAATTATTAAAAAATAGGGGTGGTGGGTCGCCACCCCCGCCACCCCCACTGAGTGGTTAGAACACAATTATTATGCATATTTTAATTGGGGTGGTATCTGGCCAACCCCCACCACCCCCGGACCAGGCCCAACCATCTATAACAAGTCGCCTTCAAAAGGGTTGGGTTGGGGGTCATCTTCAACCGACTCTTTGGGTGTTGTTTCTATATACAAAGGGTGCTTGAACTTGGTATTCATATTTTCTTTGCCTTTGCAAAAATTTTAGGGGTTGTATTCTGAATTGAGGATTAAATCCTCGTCGGTTTTGTTGTACTTGTCTTTGGGAATTTTTACTTTCCAATTCCATGTTAACCAGCTTATTTGACAAATATTTTATCACCTTTTTCATATCATCAATTCTTTGATCGTGTGATGATTCTTCTCTTGGATTGGCAATTTCTATTTTGCCTTCCACGCTGCAATCATATTTTCTTCAATTTCTAAAGCATCTGTCTGTATCTTCTCTAGAGTAGGGGATCTCCTTTCTCTAAGTGTGAAACTAAAATAGGCTTCAAAAGCCCCAACAAAAACCACCTTTGCTCCAAAAGGAGGGGGCTTCATTTCTACAGGCAAACTGTTATACAATTTATTGAATATTTTGATAAAATCTTATATATTCTCATTTGGTTTTCTTTTTATTGCATTGAATTCTGTTAGTTAATATCCATGATCCCTTTTCCATCCCATCTCTGAGTGAATTGATTTCCAGTTCTTCCCATGTATTAATAGAATTATTGGGCAATCCCTTAAATCATTTTCTAGCCTCTCCATCCAGAGACTGAAAAAAAAGCCTCATTACAACATCAAGATGTTCTACATTCAAATTTTCAGCAAAATTATAAAACATAGGCAAGTGTTTTTCTGCAGTTATTTCATCTTCTCCAGTAAAACGCGGGAATAATTTAAGATACTCTTGAGGCATTGCATTCATTGGTTGTTAGGTCCCTATATTACTAGTATAGTCCCTTATTATTGTTAGTGTAACCCCCTTATTGCTATTATTGTACCCTTGTAACCCCCATATTGTTATTATTGTGCCCTTAAATTATTATTGTTAGGTCGGCTAGGATTACATTATGGCCCCATGGACTCCTATATATAGAAAGGAGGTTTTGTAATTTGAATCATCCAAGAATTATTCATTCATATAATGTATTGGAGGTTTCCCCCTCGAAGTGGATTATTTATAAGGTGTTGTATCTCTTTTCTTCTCTTTTCTGGAGCTGGTTTCACAACATTTGGTATTAGAGCTTTGAGATTCAAGGGTTTCGCTACTCCAAATAGGTTAGCGTAGAATTTTCGCTACAACGTTTTTTATACGAAGGTTCAGAATATAAAATTTTTAAAGTGTGATGCCCAAATCTTGAAGAAACTCATCAAAAAATTTCAGATCTTGTTTTGCAATATTTTCAGAGATATGATCTGGCCAAGTTAGGTCATTTTGCAGGCTACTGAATTTAACCTAAACAGGTCATCGTGGTATTTCCGTAATAACGTTTTTTATATGAAGGTTTAGAAGCTGAAATTTTTAGAGTGTGAAGCCAAAATCCTGAGGAACATCATCAAAAGCTTTTAGATATTGGTTCACAATATTTTCAGAGATATGATCTGTGAGTTAGGGATTTTTGAGGCTTCTGAATTTCATCTCAAAGAGGTGATCGTGGGAAAATATTCATATCTCTCTCCCTGAGCATTGGATTGGGACGCTGTAAAAAGTGGTTGCAAGCGCACGGACTGTAGTTTTTGGTCTATCAATTTCAGATCCAAAGTAGGAAACAATGTCACATGGAAAGTCGTACAAGTTCGCTCTACTGAACTAGTCCAAAATTGGGCATTGTGGGAGATTGGACATAACTTTTCCTTGAAGAATCCAAATCAGATCAAACCTATGGAATTTGAAAGAATCTTTAGAGGGCTACTATAGGGCTGAATTTCAGATATTTAGGATTCGAAATTATAGAGATAATTCAATTTCAATATAGAGCTCCTCAAGAGCAAGTAAAAGGTGTGTATTTTTTTTCTGAATTGCATAAGTCTTGTTTGAAGAATCAAGTTGAATTGATTCCAAGGGCATATTGTAGAATAGATATCAGTATTGGATTAAAAAATGGCCCCTAAAAATAATTCAACACCCATTAAGCCTTTATAAAGCTCTACTATGCCTCATGAAGACGAAGAATGGCAACATGACATATCAAAATTACAAGAGCAAGTGCAAAAAATTTTGCTCTCACAAAGAGCAACAAAAATTGACATGGAAGTTTTGAAGAAAGGCGTGAAAACTAAGATGGATGGTTTGAAGAAATGTGTGGAATCTAAGATGGATGGTTTGAAGAATGGCATGGAATCTAGGATAGATGGCATGGAATCTAAGATAGATGGTGTGGAAGCTAGCATGGAATCTAAAATGGAAAACATGAAGAATGATCTAAAAGCAGACATGGAAGGTTTGACAAAGTTGATACAAGAAATGTTTCCCAATGGTGAAAAGATAGTAGAGGAAACTCATGATGAGAACAAAATAAATGTTAATAAAAAAATTTATAAAATCTAATGTTGGCGGGAAGAACCACCATATTCCAAAAATGGATATGAGGAAGTTTGATGGAAATGATCCTGTAACATGGATAATACAGATGGAGCAATATTTTGATCTCCATAACATGCAAAACAGAAAAAAGGTACGCATTGCAACTTTACATTTAGAACAAAATACATTTGTATGTTATCAATGGCTTTGCTCCCGTAAAAAAAAATTCACTTGGTAAATTTTTACGGAGGAAATGATAGCACATTATGAGCATACAAATAGCAACACCTTCTCTAGCCAATTGATAAATCTCAAACAAAAGGGTTTAATGGGGGAGCACATTGAGGACTTCCAAAAAATGAATACAAGGGTAATTGATATTCCATACGAACACAGGATTTATCTCTTCATAGGTACCTTAAAGGATAACATCCAAAATGAAGTTTGCATTTTGGAACCTGATTCATTGGAGAAGGCATTCAGGTTGGCAAGAAAAATTGAATGTAAAATTATGGCGACAAGGAAGCCTACCACTCACTTCTATAAAGAAGGAAGTGTTGCTACGCCTAGATTTCCACAACCTGCAAGGTTGACACCACAACAATTGGAAGAAAAAAGAGAAAAAGGGCTTTGCTACAGTTGTGATAGCAAATACACTAAAGGTCATAAGTGTGCTGAGAAGAAATTATTTTACATAGATTGTGAAGAGGAAGAAGAAATGAACAAGAAGAGGATATACACCAGGAACCATCCCTAGAAGAGGAAGAAATGAGTCCGACCATATCGTGTAATGCATTGGTAGGAATTACCACTCCTCAAACTCTCAAGATAGGACATATCAAGAAGAAAAAGGTAATAGTGTTGATTGATTCAGGTAGCACCCATAATTTTATTCATTGTAAGGTAGCCAAAGAATTGAATTGTTTCCTATACCCAGCACCAGAATGTCAAGTGATGGTTGCAAATGGAGGAACTATAAATTGCTCTCGAAAATGCCATAATATCAAGCTAACCATGGGGGAATATGTATTGATTAGTCCAATGCTTGCCATTCCTATGGGAGGTGCTGATGTTGTACTAGGAGTACAATGGTTACAATCTTTGGGGACGGTAGCTTTAATTTTCAAGAACTTTTCTTGAAATTTTTTTCAGAAGGAAAGGAAGTCGAATTACGGGGTATTGCAGGGAAGCCAGGAAGGATAATAAGCTCTAATGTCATGACAAAGCTTCTAAAGAAAGAACAGCGAGGCGTAATTGCACAATTATGCTCACTAGAAGTTCCAACATCAAAATCATCTGTTTCTGCAGATCTCCAACAAGTCTTGGACAATCATTCCAAGGTGTTTGAAACTCCCAAAGGACTCCCACCTATTCGTGATCATGATCATGCTATTCATTTGATTCCAGGAAGTGTTCCTCCAAACATCAGGCCTTATAGATATCCTTACTTCCAAAAGAGCGAAATTGAACTTATGATTGCAGAAATGTTAGAGGCGGGTATAATTCAACCCAGTCAAAGTTCTTTCTCTACTCCTGTAGTATTGGTACACAAGAAGGATGGATCATGGCGAATGTGTCCAGATTATAGGGAGCTCAATAAGCTCACCATTAAAGATAAATTTCCCATTCTAGTGATTGATGAATTATTGGATGAATGACATGGAGCAATGTATTTTAACAAGTTGGATCTTCGTTCAGGATATCATCAAATTAGAATGAAGACTGAAGATATTCCAAAAACAGCATTTCGAACTCATGAGGGTCATTATGAATTTTTGGTCATGCCTTTTGGCCTTACCAATGCACCTTCTACATTTCAAGGGTTGATGAATTCCATTTTCAAACCCTTCCTTAGAAAATTTGTGCTAGTAGTTTTTGATGATATACTAATCTACAACAGGTCTTGGAAGGATCATGTTCAACATGTTGACAGTGTGCTCAAACTATTGCAGGAGAAAAAATTATATGCAAAAACATCCAAATGTTTCTTTGGAGTACAAGAGGTGGAATATATGGGTCATATTGTATCTCACGAGGGTGTTAAGGTAGACCCTAACAAAATTAAAGCCATTAAGGAATGGAAAGTCCCTACAACCATAAAGCAGTTGCGAGGATTTCTCAGGTTAACAGGGTATTATCGCAAGTTTGTTAAGAATTATGGGAGAATAGCAGCACCTCTAACAACATTATTGAAGAAAGATGCATTTTCATGGATTCTTGAAGCAACTAAGGCCTTTGAACATCTTAAAGAGGCAATGTGCCTAGCACCGGTGTTAGCTATGCCAGACTTCACAAAAACCTTTATTGTGGAATGTGATGCCTCAGGAAATGGAATTGGTGCAGTTTTAATGCAGGAAGGAAGACCCATTGCTTTTGAAAGCCGTCCAATCAAAGGAAAGTATTTACAAAAACCTATTTATGAGAATGAAATGTTAGCAATACTGCATGCACTAAAGAAATGGTGAACTTACCTAATGGGAAGACACTTCAAGGTAAAAACTGATCATGATAGTCTTAAACACTTTTTGGAACAAAGACTATCTTTAGAAGAGTAGAAAAAATGGGTCACAAAGATGTTGGGTTATGACTTTGAAATAATCTACAAAAAAGGAAAGCTTAATGTTGTTGCAGATGCACTCTCAAGAAAGAATGAAGAGGTGGAAGTATTGCTTTGTGCCATTTCTATTATCCAACCAGATTGGATAACTGAAGCAAGAGATGAATGGAAGAAGGACAAAGATGTATGGACACTCATTCAAAAGCTGCAACAAGATCCTAGTACATCTGATACATTTAGTTGGAAAAATGATTCCTTATGGTACAAAGATCGCTTATATCTTTGTAAGAATTCCCAATTAAAACAAAATATTCTTTTGGAATTGCACACTTCTCCTTTAGGAGGACACTCAGGATTTTTAAAAACTTACCACAGGGTGAAGAAAGAATTTTTTTGGGATGGCCTTAAATCTGATATTCAAAAGTTTGTGGCGGAATGTTTGGTTTGCCAGCAGAATAAAGTGGAAACAATTAAGACCCCAGGACTTCTACAACCTTTATCCATTCCAAGCCAACGTTGGGAGGAGATTTCAATGGATTTTATCACAGGTTTACCTAAGTCCGAAGGAAAGAGTGTCATCATGGTGGTAGTTGATAGACTTACTAAGTATGCACACTTTTGTGCATTATCTCATCCATTTAAAGCAAGTACAGTTGCTACTACATTTATGGACACAATTCAAAAGCTACATGGAAACCCAAGGGTTATTGTGAGCGACAAAGATCCCATTTTTACAGGAAATTTTTGGACAGAGTTATTTTCTTGTTTGGGTACTCAATTAGCTCATAGCTCATCTTATCATCCTCAATCCGATGGTCAAACTGAGATAGTAAATAAATTTTGGAAGGATATCTTCGTTGTTTTGTATCTGATAAACAAACACAATGGGTCAAGTGGTTACCTCTAGCTGAATGGTGGTATAACACTTCCTTCCATACTGCAGCAAAAATGACCCCATTTATGGCACTTTATGGATATCATCCACCATCCATCACATCATATTTAAGAGAAAATTTTAAGGTTCAAGCAGTGGAAGATCACATCGAGCATCAGCAAGAAGTTCTCCAACTCTTAAAGGATAACCTGAATTTGGCACAAAATCGAATGAAACAACAGGCAGATCAACATCGAAGCGAGAGAAGTTTTGATGTAGGAGATTGGGTATTTTTACGGCTACAACCATACAAACAAATGTCCCTCAAGCAAGCTAAGAAGGATAATATATTATCGCCAAAGTACTATGGTCCTTACAAGGTGTTGCAAAAGATTGGTACTATGGCATACAAATTGGAGCTTCCTGCTTCTTCGCGAGTGCATCCAGTTTTCCATGTTTCATGCTTAAAGAAGGTTATAGGTGAAAATATTCCAGTTCAAACAATATTGCCAGAACTTGATGAGGAAGAAAAAATCATATTGGAACCTGAAGCGGTCATGGAAACAAGAACTCGACAGCTATGAAATCGATCAATTTCAGAGTATCTCATCAAGTGGAAGAACTTACCCACTGAAGATTCTACATGGGAGGATGAGAATTTTATACAGAAGCACCCAGAGCTACTCAAGCATTGAGGACAACACTTTTTTGATGGAGAGGGGCATGTTAGGTCCCTATATTACTAGTATAGTCCCTTATTGTTGTTAGTGTAACCCCCTTATTGTTATTATTGTACCCTCGTAACCCCCATATTGTTATTATTGTGCCCTTAAATTATTATTGTTAGGTCGGCTAGGATTACATTGTGGCCCCATGGACTCCTATATATAGAAAGGAGGTTTTGTAATTTGAATCATCCAAGAATTGTTCATTCATGTAATGTATTGGAGGTTTCCCCCTCGAAGTGGCTTATTTCTAAGGCGTTGATATCTCTTTTCTTCTCTTTTTGGAGCTGGTTTCACAACATTGGTTGTGGAAGGTTAAGTGGAGCATATCTGTTAAAAAAAAGGGCTAGTGCTACCGTGTTTGCACCTTGATTGAACATTCCTTAGTTAGATGCAATCGATGAACCTACTGTGAAAATGCACGGAGGTGGAGGTAAAACCGATATTGGAGTGTGTTGATGGACAATGGCAAAGGGACCAGAAACTGGAGTTTGTTGAGCTTGAGTAAAAATAAAAGAAACAGACTCAAAGGAGTGTTCTTCCAACTTAGGTTCTTGAAAGTAAATTGGTGTGAAAGGTGAATCTTGTTCTAAGAAAGGAAGTACTTTAGAGATATATTCAAACAATGGATTACTATAAATATTATCAGGAGTAGACAGTGAAGGACTAGGTGTTGAGAGGGTTTTGGGTTTTCAAACCCTTTTAGAAACCAATCTTTCAGGGTCTGAAAAAGAAGTTACCTTCCGTTGTGAGGTATCCGACCACATGTGAGGCATTTTGTGAACCAGAATTGAGAGAATAACAAAGACAACCAAATATTTCCTCCTCACTGAACAACCAGAGGAAATAATGTGACAATCCTAGGGAAAATAAAATTCATCTCTTCGTCCCCTACAACAGCGCCAGAAAATGTTGTATCTTAAGAGACAACTCCTTGGCTATGGAAGGAATCAATGATTAAGAAAATTTTAAAATTGTGTCATAGAAGTAATTATATTAGGTGGTCTTTGTTCAATCCCTTTGGAAACTAATTCTTTAAAAATCTTAATAATCTAGTATAATGGAAGAATCTACAATGCCATTAACTGTTGATATCTGAATGAAAAATAAGAACTATAAAAGAAACTCAAAATGATATGATGTAACATAGAATCTATCACTTTAAATTTCAGAATGAATTTATGGAGATAGAGGAAACTCAAAAAATATGTTGTAAACACAGAATCTATTACTTTTAAGTTCGAGAGAGAATTTGTGAAGGGAGAGGAGTTGGAGTGAAGGAGCGCAAATTAAGGTTATTTAACTCTTACTCACAGATGTAATTAAGAGACCGACATCTACTTTACTTCACTTCATTCCAGGAAGAAGGAACACAAAATCACATAGGAAAAATGAATCACCATCAATAGTTGTAGGAAACTTGATGCTTCTTTCATTAATTCCTCAGAAAAATAAGTACCAAAGTTTTAGTCTTCCATAGGTCCAAAACTCAGAAGCCTTCTTCTTTCTTTCTATCTTACTTAAATACATCAAAAACAATTTGTAACTGCTAGAAATTCTTGAAACTACTTTGACTACCTAAATTTTTAAAACTACTTATTACATTGCAATTGAGGACATCACTATAGCTTCGATGTTAACAAACAAAGAAAACAAATTAAAACTTGAAATATTATTCGTTTTGTTGAATCTGATTTGTTGCGGATGCGTCTCCTTGAAGTGCTAATTTGTTTCCCTGACAGATCGGACATCCTTGCCCTACATTTCTTCCAAAGTTCAATATTTGTATTTTCTGCTTGTTTTCATGTCCTTTCTATGTATGATGTGGTATTTGAACAGTTCTGTAATAACACATCTTTACCCGACTTGACCCAGCTGTTTTGTTTCCAACAGTGCCACTACGTGCTCCCTTTGCCTGACTTTGCCTCTTTTGCTAGTGCCCGCAGCGTTCTGTCTTCTCTTCTCCTTTGCTCTGTGTTGGATCACTTACCCGAGTCCACTGCCTGCGTTC
Organism: Pinus albicaulis; assembly: GCA_034641835.2. Taxonomy (NCBI): domain Eukaryota; kingdom Viridiplantae; phylum Streptophyta; class Pinopsida; order Pinales; family Pinaceae; genus Pinus; species Pinus albicaulis. The sequence continues at coordinate 150,648,688 of CM076571.1, read as the reverse complement.
ACATTTCTTCATGAAACAGCGTAGCTGCACATAATCCTGGACTTTAAATAAATTCACATTTTCCTTTGAACACTATTGTGTCCATCCATTTATCGCATTTCGCACTTCAACATTCATAACATATTCATGAGTGCTATTACTCCTGAGCTTGCGATGTGTGATGTGTGATTGAGGTAGAGATGACGTGGAAATTGGAGGTGGGGCTGATCGCAAATCACAATCGGCGATATATAACCTTGTCACATTTCTCACTTCGACATTCATAACGTATTCATGGGTGCCCTTCCTCCTGAGCTTGTGATGTGCGATGTGTGATTAGAATATATTAAATCATAGTTCTGAGTTGCATCGAGTCCAAACCTTGTCGCATTTTGCACTTCGACTTTCATAACATATTCATGAGCATCATTCATTCTGAGCTTGCGATGTACGATGTGCGATAAAGGTAGGGATGACGTGGCAAGTGGAGGTGGGGACACCCAACTCAACCCTGGCATGTAATGTTATGAACGCATCAATCGACCCAACCCTTGAACAATTATGTACGTGAATAAGCACAACTTGACCTGCCTTCACATCTCTACACATAATGTTAATACACCAACATACAAAAATTTTACATTTTCTAACATATATGCTTTTTTTGTGTTTTGAGAAATATTTCAAGAGTAAATGAAAATGAGCCACAACATGCCCTATTAAGTTATCTGGAAAATAGTTGAAGTGGCATATGCGTTAGAGATTCCTGAAGAGAGGAGAATTCATAACATATTTCATGTTTCTTGTTTGAAGAAGGCATTAGGAGAAAACATCAAATGATCACCTGAATTACCACTGCTAGATGAGGAGGTTTGTCTTCCACTGGTTCCCGAGGAGGTGTTGGAGGTTCAAGAAAGGAATTTTCAGAGAATAATCATTCGCGAATATTTGGTACGATGGAAATATTTTCCTGTCGAGGATGCCACCTGGGAAGGAGAAAACATATTGCAACATCCAATGTTGAAATTGCTTGAGGGCAAGCAATTCTGGGTGGGGGGAACTGTAATATCCCCAACTGGTTGACCCAATTGGACCAAATAATAATAAAATAATAAATAAGTAGAATTAGCCTATGTTTTTTTTTGGCCACATGTAATTGCCCATAGTCTCTATCGAGCAGCCAGTTATAAAAGAAAGAGGAGGATCGAGAGCGAGACATGGAATTTGGTTTTCTGGCTATTCATATTTGAGAGCTCAGGGGAGTTTTCAAGTGAGGATTTTCAGGTGAGATCTTTAGCCTTTCTTTGGTGGGACCAGATCTCACCCTAGTAGGAATAAACCTCTTCATTTGTCTCTCTTATCGCCCTAGCTGGTTCACTTTGTTTATGTTATTTTTTAGAGTGGTTTCTTACATATTTCTTTCAAATTGAGGGGTTTGGGTCTGAAATTTCCTCTGCGGGTCCGGGGTGTACAGTTGGAATGAGACAAATATGTTGTGCAGTATACTGAGGCATCCACAAGTGATGACCATTATAATGTTTTTCCCCACATTCAACTTGGAATATGTGTCCCATGACCTTGGTATTATTTTATTTACATGGAAAATCAACCAGAGATTATTACACACCACTAGAAAATTGAAATAAATTATCCACCACCAATGAGACAAGAGAAGCCAAGGAAAATGGGAATTGATATAAAAGAGTTGGAAACTAGGGCTTGAATTAATTTCGTAGGAATTTGGAGGGGAAGGGACCACTGGCATGCATTAATTTGACCTCCACCTACATAGTTCCTGGGATTATGAAAATTCTCCTTGTAAATCAATAACATAGATAATAAACAGAAAAAACCCCGAATTAACCATGTGGACAGACTCAATGAACCTACAATTAGAATAAATTCTATGGATATGAATGACTCACGACCCACTACCTCTGAACTATTTATAACCACATACCAAATGAACACTAAATAGCCCCAAGAGAGCTCAACTAGTCAAATCCCCGCTACTAAGCGCTTTTCCTGTTGGGAGGTCACAGGTTCAAATCTCCTTCATGACCTTGGGGTTAGATTTCGCGTGTAAGGCTGACGGTTAAATCCCCTCGGGAGGGCCTGCTAAGATTTTTCTGTGGACATAGTGGGTACACAAGTGTGAGAGCATATTGGATTCATGAACCACAAGTGAAAAAAAAAATTAACCACCCACTGAATGAAATCCATATTATAATTTTGATCAAGGTTTGGCTGAGTTTTTCAAAGTTCTGAATGTGTATATTTAGAAAATTTGAAATAAAAATTTTGAATGAAAATTGTATCGACCAAATTTGAGGGTAAAATGAAAAAGGTAAAATGATGAAACTAGCCTAAATTTCCTTCCATGCGTGTCTCCTTTTCTTCATCTAGAAAACATGATGAGGATAAGGATAGTTCGCTTATTCAAGTTAATGAATCTCTTGATGTGGTACAAAAGGAAGGAAGAGGAGGAGAATGTGAAAGTTAAGAAAGAAAGAAATAAAGAAAGAAAGAAATAATTTTTAATGTCCACGAGGCTAAAAATAGCCTATGGGACATATTGCTTCTCCATCTTGCTCTTGTATTCGGCCCTTTTCCTGTGAAGTTTTACAATAACCGCTCCCAGCGTATCGACAAACTCTTCGTTGAATAGATTATCCCAAAAACTAGCTGCCAGAATACCTGCATAGTTTTCCCTGCTGTCTTTGAAGGCCTCGCATTCTAAAATGAAATGTTTTTCTGTTTCCACTTTTCCAGAAGAGCAAAAAATACACTCCTTCCTCCCACATTTCTTTTGGTCTTTTCCAGCGCCCTATTTCACAACGGAGTTGATGAGAATTAGTCCTTAATTGAGCAATAAGAATTTTAGATCTCCAAGCAATATTAACCCCTATGTACACCTTTTGTTGATGGTTATGCATGGGGTTAAACTCTTCAATGTAGTGCTTCTTCTTTCTCCCTAGCTCTTTCTCCCAAGTACGTTTGTGGAACTTATCCATAACAATTTTTTTTATCTCTTTATTGTTTGTAGGACACATGCTCAAGAAAATACCCCATTTACTAAACCATTTGTTATTTTGCCGCATCCAAGTCTTCTTTCTTTTGCACAATCTGTCACTAAACACAACCTTAGGCCATCTACCCTCTTCCATTTGCTCAATTTTTTTCAGATACCTTATGACTCGCACCATAGCAATTGCTTCAATAGGAGCAGCCCCTGTTTCACTTAACAGGATAGCATAAGGAACTACACTTTTAATTTTGAATCTGTTTGTAATCAAACGTTTCTGAATTTTCTCAATTTGTTTCCACTGCATCTTGGTTGTGCTGCTGGCCCACAGTTCACAACCGTAGAGAATCACCGGAATCACTAGAAGCCCAAAAAGAGTTAGAGTGGTTTTCTAGTCCCACAACTCTGCCTCTCTACACCTGTTTTGAAGAGCATAAAATGCTTTCCAACCCCCTAAAGTTATTTTCTTTCTACAACCATCCCAATTTAATGAACCTCTTGATGTAGTACAAAAAGAAGGAAGAGGAGGAGAATTTGAAAGAATCGTGCATGTCGATGTTTTGCATGGGTAAAGAGTTTAAGGGAAGATAAGCTGAAGGCATACGTTTCTAGTATGGTTTCCACGGGTGGTTTGGGTTTTGTAAGGCGGATCATTACAAATTTAAGAAGAGAATGAATGGATTAGTGAACTTTCGATTGGTCGTTGTGAATAAGTTTAACAAATATGATTGGCGTGTGTTATGACAAGTTCATTGACTATGAGGAAGAGACGTTGGTGTGGATCATAAATTTGGACACAGTCTGCCTTATCAAGTGTTTATAGTTATATGTTATACATGTCAAGTGTTAAAATATATAATTACTTCCTCATGCAGAAGTTAGACAAGTAGTTAAGTGAATTAGTTGAGTTGAGTTACAGTTAGATTTGGTGAGTGAGTTAAAGAGTGAGTTAAGCAAGTTGATTAAGTTCAGTTATGTGTGAGAGTGTGTGCATGTCAATTAGATTAAATACCCTTCACGGGTTCATTGTTTTACGAGAGTAAGAGAGTTTTATGATTCAGAGTTTTAGATTAATTGAAGAGTCGCAGCTCATTTTTCATGTGTGAAATCTTTGCGTTATTTATGTGATTAAATCCTACTGCCTTTCAACGCCGTGCTCAAACACCATTGATGGAGGATGCTCTTGTAGAAGAGAAGAGGAGCATCAGAACCAAAGAAGACACCAAACGAGAGTCACACCGGCAAAGGAATCCCGAGATTTTGAGCTGACATGGATCCCACAGTGATCCACGGATCGAGATATCTCGAAGCATCAAATCGAGGGTAAGAAAAATATGAGAGGTTTGAAATATATTTATGATGATTTGGATGTTAGTTCAAATTTTGCATTGTTGGCATTCCAACCTTCTTTGTTTGAAGAAGCCATCATAGATGAAAATTGAGTGCAAGCCATGGATGAAGAGATGAATTCAATTGAAAAGAATGATACATGGGATTTGGTTGATTTACCAAACGATAAAAATCTCATTGGTGTTAAGTGGGTGTACAAGACTAAAGTGAATGAGAAAGGTGAGATTGAAAGATTTAAAGAAAGATTTGTAGCCAAAGGATTCTCGCAGCAATTGGGAATAGACTTTGGGGAAACATTTTCTTCGGTAACCAGATTGGATACTGTAAGAGAAGTTCTAGCGAAAAAAACTCAGAAAAAGTGGAAAGTATATCAGATGGATGTCAAATCATCCTTCTTGAATGGAATTTTAGAAGAATAAATTTATGTGCAACAGCCTCCAGATTATGAAGTTGAAGGAAAAGAGGATAAAGTTTACAGATTGAAGAAAGCGCTCTATGGATTGAAGCAAGCACCTAAAGCATGGTATAACAAAATAGATAGTTATATGATCAAGAATGGATTTTGCAGAAGCAGCATTGAGCCTACCTTATACACAAAGGTAAATGAGAATGGACATATTTTGATAGTTTGCTTATATGTTGATGATATGATTTTTACAGGTGATCTTGAAATTAATGAATATAAAGCAGCCATGATGAAAGAATTTGAGATGACAGATCTAGGTCCCATGAAATATTTTATTGGCATTCAAGTTGAGCAATCTGAAAAAGGCATTTTTATTTGCCAAAATAAGTATGCAACAGATTTGTTGAAAAGATTCAGGATGGATAATTCCAAAACTGTACCTACACCAGTTGCAACGGGTACAAAGTTAAATAAGGATGATGAAGGGGTAGATGTCAATCCAACTCTATTCAAAAGATTGGCTGGCAGTCTCATGTATGTCACAGCTACAAGACTAGATATTATGCAGGGAGTGAGTCTAATTTCCAGATTCATGGAGACTCCAAAAGACACACATTGGAGTGTTGGAAAAAGAATTCTGAGATACATAGGAGGAACCAGATATTATGGCATAATGTATGCAAGTAGAGAAAAGAAAGAATTGATTGGATATACAGATAATGATTTTGCAGGAAGTTTGGATGATTGAAAGAGCACATCCGGTTATGTGTTCCATCTCGGTTCAGGTGTGATAGCATGGGCATCTAAGAAGCCGCCTATTGTGACATTATCATCAACAGAAGTAGAATATGTAGCGGCAACTTGTTGAAGACGGCAATAACCCCTTTACTTTATTTAATATTAGTAATAATACTAAATAAATGAGGACCCTTAGTTAAAAATCCAAAAAAATCAATTAGGATTTGTTTGCCTTTTCAAATAAAACTTTCTATCATAAACCTAATCCCTTAGAAAGAATATTAAGAAACACTTAAGTTTATGATAGATTATAATAAAATTGCTCTTTAAACAAGATAGCGCATCCATAAAAAAATGGTATATATCTTTTATAAAACGCATTGGTCGCAGATCGCATAGCGCAGAAAACAGAAATGATTAATGAATATCTTTTGCGCTCTTTTCAATTATGCGCTTTTGCGATTTTGCGATATGCGCTTTTGCGCTATTGCGCAATTTCCGCTTTTGCGCTATTTTCATGACTGCGATGACTTCATTTTGCGATATTGCGACATTGCGATATTGCGATATTGCGCAGCAAATCGCAGATCGCAATGTCGCAGATTCATGTAGGCGCGCTATCCCAAGGCAATCTTCCCATATGTCAAATCCGTTATGCGCTTTAATGATTAAATTAAATGATTGGATTGATTATTAATGGTAAATGAGATTGTGTTTGGATTGAAAGTCGTTTCACAATTAAAATATTATATTTCATCCGCTTTCACATTTAAAATAGTCTCATCACCTTTCTTATACCATTACTCTCATTTACTCGTAAAACGTAGGCACGAAGGAGCAAACGTCTATACAAAGCTTCCACTAAACACTATGGGTAAGAAGGAGAAGAGCTCAAATTCTGAAAACAAAGAAATGGCTTCACTATATGCAGACACCGCCTGTAATAAGGATGCTGGTATATCCACTTGGGAAGGAATGTATAATCTATTAGAAGAAGAAAACCCTGTGGTGATAAAAGTTGCAGCTACAGCAGGTTCCAAGAATACGTCTGAAGCAACCCTTAGAGACTTGGCTTGCTCATTTCTGCATAGAATAGCAGCAAGGCCAAGGATTCTCCCATATACAGACATGGTGAGATGGGTGCTAGATAGCACAGATATTTCAGACAGACAATTCAGAACTCCATCTGAAGAGCTAATCGGGTCATTCACCATAGAAGATCTGAGATTAATGTATAAGTTTCCAGAACCTCAGGCGACTTACAACAAACAATTCATGGAAGATTTTGCCAAAGAACATGCAAATTTGGCAGAATGCACAAAGGAGTGGACCAAAAGAAGTGAACCATTGAAGAAAAATAAACAAGGTATGTACAGCACGGGTTCACTTACCTCTCCTTATTGTTTCACTGCTGCCATGTTATGCAGGCTTTTTGGAAAGCCTGACATAAATATGATCTTACCTGAATGGCTCCCTTTGTTGAATGCGACCGTTAATTCTACAATTGTAGACTGGGCCAAAATCCTATCTAATAATTTGACCACTGCTATTTTTCACTACCGGTCCAAACGAAATGTTTCTCAGCGGGTTTATCCGCCTTTTTATTTATCTGCTTATGTCATGGACGCTATCTGTTATGTCTCTAAATTCCCTGTGATGGGTTGGAAATGGACTATCCACGATCCTTTGCCTATTCATGTGTACCATAAATAACTATGGGAGTCTAAGTTTGTCCCCCATTTTTACCAAATTTGTCATGGAATAATGCTGCCATTGTACAGAACATTGCATAATAAGGATGCCCCAAGGTTATCCCCAGAAACAGAGGTTGACATTCTCCCCGTCGTGAGATGGTTTGGAGAAGAAGTGTTCACTTATATTAGGGTTTTTGGAAGTTATGCTTCTCCCCATGTTTTACCCCTATATGTTCCAAATAGACTTGTAGCTCGGGAAATTGCTTATCAGACCTGTGGCCAGGGAGGTATAACAAAAGATTTAAAAGAGAAGAAAAAGGGCATTTGGCCACAATTTCCCGTAAAATGTGGAACATTTTCACTGTTTGATATTGGTCATGCATTTCAAGAGATAGGAAACATTACATGCCTACAGCTGTTCAAATTTTTGAGAAGGTTATTTGACCCAAATGATATTTTTAAGAATTTTACCAATGCAATCAAAGTAAGGGAATTTTCCGGGGAACAAGATCTTTTTGATGATATGTTCCAAGCAATAAATTCATTCAAAGAAGTTTTGAATTCAGCTCAAGCGCAGCTATCTCCAGAGGAATTTCAGGAATTCAAGCTTTACAGAGAAAGAAGACTAATTCCTATTCCTTTGGATAATCTACGCTTAGAGCCCGCAAGGGAGAAAACTCCTAGTGTTAGTCTTAACGGCAGTTCAAGTACACGTAAATCTAAATCAAAATCTGACAGAGATTCTGAACACTCCAATAATTCTAAAGAAAAGGAAGATAAAATGGAAGAATCCATTAAAGATTTTGCACAATCTAAAGAACTTACTCAACAGCAAATTTTGACTTCTCAACAGACAAATCCTCCTCCAACCAATGTACAGCAACAGCCAGTCACCATTGAGTTAGACAAAGAATGGGAAACCTTTAACCAATTGATTAATGTAGAAGGACAGAATGTACAGACCCCTGTCCAGACAACCAAAGTTTTGAATACAGGAACAAGCAGCACAGTCGCAGTGACAGACCACATACCAATCACACCCTCCTCTGAAACTGTACTTAATGTAGAGGAAATTCCTCCTCTAGATGTATTCTATAGCCCAAAATACAAAGCAGTAGTGAAGAGATAGAGAAAAAAGAGAAAAATAGAAACTGCAATTGCTACTGAAGCAGAACAAGTAGATGTTTTGTGGAAAGATCCTGCCACAGAGCCTACTCATAATCTCACTAAGTTATCTCAAATAACAGGAGCTTATGCTTCTGCAACAATTGATAAAGCAATTGAGATACAACTTTTGTTGAATGAAAAAGAAGAACGGGTAAAAGCTCTGCAACAGCAATTGCAACAGGTACAGGCCAATAAGGAAGCACAATTGAAACTTGAAGAGTTACAACAACAACTTCAAGAAATGAAAATAGGACATCAAAAAAGCTTGGCTGATAAAGACAAACAAATACAGATTATCCAAGATCAGCATAAAGATGATCCTAAGCTTCCAGAATTCATTTCAGAAACTATCTCTTTGAACAATCAACTACTACAACAAGAGGAAGTTTTCTGCCAAAAAATCTTGCAATGGAATTCTTTGTGCCAAGAGAGCGATAAAATCACAAATCATGTCGTAGATTTACGAAATGATTATGATTTTATTAATGAAAAGATCAATGATTATCTGGCATGGAAAAAGACAGAAGAAGGAAGAAAAGCTGGTGCACCCATCGTTAATGAAAACCATAAAGAAATACTGTTCAATAACTGGGATGCACAGATCAGAAGGGCAGAAAAGGCAGCGGAGGAAGCGGCTACAGCGGCAAACACTCTCACTGATTGTATAAATGACAATTTACACAAAGCTAATTTGATCCCAGAAACTGTTCCAGGATATCTCCCATAGGCAAATCAACTGCAAACAGAATGGAGGCAAAAGGAAGAAGAAAGAGAAAAATCCATCCAAGGGCTGACAAGATTGAATTGGGACTCATACTGGATGTACTTGGTGAAGCCACACAGTCAGCACAGTGCGCTCAATTTAATCATCAATGCTACAGAGAAGATTGCTCCTACGCTTGCCGACTCTGTCTTCTCAGGACAGTTGAATTCTGAAGTCGTTCAACCGCATCTTCTCAAAACTATGCTAGATGCCTGCAAGATTAAAGATCAAATTCATAGATAGATAGATTTAGTTTTAATTTCACTGTATTTTAGCCTAGGAAAAGGACGGTCATTGAACCGAATCCTTAATTTTTGTAATAAAATATTTTTAGATTTAGCTAAGTAGTATTTAAACCCCTCTCATGCATTTAGAGTGGGGTCCTGGATCTTAATATTTTTGGACTTGGAGATTGCATTTCTGTACTCCATTGTCTTATATATTTTTTAAAAAGGATCACATCTGGTGATTTTCATGCGAAATTATCTTTGAAGTGTTGCATTTCTCTACCTTGGAATTTGATTTTGCATCATAGTTACTGGATAGAGTATCAGATTGCATTTGAAAGTCCTCAAGATGAACAAGGTATTTCTATCTGTTCACTATTGATTTCTTTTGTCTTATGATATTCGTTTTAAAATTGCTATCATTTATATGTATATTTGTTTTCACAACGCTTCTTTTTATATATCATTTCTGAGTATAATTGAAACATTATTTTTCATAATTACATGTAGATGGTATACAATGATGAATGCAATATGCTAATACAACTCTGTTTAATTTCTTAAACAGAGTTATCTTTATTTGTTTCTGCACATTTCAATTTAAATAATAATACATTTTCATGGTTATTGTTAAATTGGAACAATCTTAAGTTGTATTCACATATAATTACCTAGGTTAGTGCTAGAATTTCTTTACCAGTATTTAGTTTAAATTAGATAGATTTATTTCAATTAATTTAGTCCCATTTCCACCCATCCAAATCAATCCATTTAGTTATAAGGAAACTGGTCCTTTAAATCCAGTCGGAGCCACCATACCAAACGGAAAAGGAGCTGTCTTAAGGTCCCGACCGGGTGGTTTTCCCCGATGTTTGAAGCAGAGATTTTCTAGGCTTCAACATTTTTGGCGCTAGAAGGAGGGCATGAGCTATGAATGGCAAGTAAATATTTATCCACAAGCCATTCTGAGAGCAAAACACCCTCATTAACTTCTTCAATTTCTTCTGAAATTCAAAATCCTAGAGAAGAAATTGCAGAAAATATTCAAACAACCACTACCAAAATCTCAAAACATTCAGACAAACAACATCCTGAGTCTCCTGAAGTTCAAGATCTAATTCATAAATTGAAAGGATTCTCATTATCTCTGTAAGAGTCTGAAGTATCTGAAGGTAGTGTTACTTCAAAATTTGTTTCTTCCAAACCTCTTACTAGGCTTCAAAGTGAAAAACTTGGTATTTCTCCGAAAGAATTCCCTTTACCTAGTAGAGTCAAGACAAGAAAAGCTCAATCGGAATCAGTAAGTAATATAAGTTCAACCTCTAATATTCAAATATCTGTTTCCGAAATCCCAACTCAACAAAGTACAGTTGTTTCCATATCATCTCCACAAACATCTTCTCCTCAATCCTCATCAATCTCAACATCATCTATTCCAACCACTTCTATTCAAATACCACCAGTTTCTACTACTCCTCCAATAGTCGTCCCAATAATGGCACAGAGACCATGGTCTACTCCAGGAGCAGTCAACATGGTTGCACCTTTACATGATTTACCAGACAATCCTGGAAAATGGCTTCCAAAGTTTAGCCCAGATCTTAACATTCAAGCTGAAGAACATATCAATAACTTTATGTTGGCTATTAATTTGAATGGAGTCATACACGAAGATGTTGTAGTTAGATTATTCCCATATACTCTTCAAGGAGTAGCAGGATCATGGTATTTTTCATTACCATCAGGATCCATAACGAGTTGGGACATTTTTGCAGATCATTTTTTGACCAAATTTGGAGATGACCGATCAATTGCAACTTTACTCAATGATCTCTCAAATTTGAAGATAGAACCCAAGGAACCTATAAAATAATTCAATGCTAGATTCAACAAAATATTGAACAAAATTCATACAGATTCACAACCCAGTGAACAAGTCAGAATTGAATGCTATATAACTGCCTTACCCTCAAACATAGCAATTTTCGTAGACAGAGCTGCAAAGCCTACATTAGCTGAAAATATGAAAGAAGCTATTGCAGTGGAAAAACGTATTACTTCTCTAGAAAAGAAAAATGATATCGATGAAAGGAAATCAAATAAAGTCAGCTTCAAAGATGATTCAAAGAAAAAGGCCAAAGATCTATACGACATGGAAGGTTTATAGAAAGTTCTTAAAACCATGTCAAATGAAATGGTTGAAATTAAAAAACAAGTAGCTGAAACTTCTACCAAGAAACCATTCCGAAATTTCAAAAGAAACCAAGTTGAATCTAAACCTCCTAATGCAATCTCTAATGCAGAATCAGAAGAAGAGGAAGAAGAAGAAGATACATCTATAGTATCAGATCAAGAAGACGAAAATGAAGAAATAGCTGAATTGAATGGAATGTGGGATCTTATTCTCCCTAATTCTGATAGTGAAGAAGTTATGCCTGTAAGTACTAGGAGTAAATCTACAGCAGAACCAGTGCAAACAATTCCTAAAAAGAAAATTACAACTCCAAGTACCAAAGACAAACCCACTGTGAAGAAAACTTCTCCATCACCTACTCAAAATCAGCCATCTTCTTCTAATCCTCTCACATCAACAGCGAAAATTTTAGTAGTGTCAGATCCTATGGAATACAAAATTGTCGAAGACATGAAAAATATCAAAGCCAACATTTCCTTACATGAACTCAGAAAACTAAAACACCAGCAAAAGTTGCTATTGAAAGAATTAAATGCTACACCAGTTGCTCCTTTACCAAGCGGTGTAGTTGCAAAAGCAGCGAGAGGAATTGGTAAGCCACTAGATAAGGTAGATACTACTGATACTGTGCTCATTGGGGAAAAGTCAAATTCTCAAACTCCTCCTTTTCTTTTGACTTATGAAATGTACAATAAAAATCTGCACAATTGTTTGATTGATTCTGGAGCTTCCTCCAATATAATGCCTACCTCTGTCTGTGCCAAATTGAATATTGAACCTCAGAAATCAGCAGTTCATATCGTCCAATTGGATCGCTCTAAAGTTCAATTTGTAGGAGAAATCAATTCAGACACTATCAGATTAGCTTCCGATCCTAGGATTGTCCAAAGAATTGATATTTTGATTGCTGATATTCCTGAATTCTATGGATTAATCTTGATCAGGGACTGGTCTGCGAAACTTAACGGTTATATCTCAACTGATTATTCACACATGTGGCTTCCCTACAAAGGGAAACCAAATCAAATCAAAATTGAACGAGAAAAACATATGACGCACACTGTCATTGAATTTGAACAACCTAATGAGCCTGTGGCATTCAACAACAATATTCTTGGAGGTTATTCTGCTGAATCATTTCTTGGAAATTTCAAAGCTCCTCAATCACCTTTTTCTGTAAATACTTTTGTTTCTCAGATAGAAAATTTTTCACAATCTGATTCTTCCAGAATTGTAAATATTTCTGATGTAATTGTAGATAAGCCAATAGAAAAATCTTTATTTTGGTCATTATATTTTTATGGATCGAAGTCTAGTGATGGAGCTGGAGCTGGATGCATCTTAATTGATCCAAATGGGGAGAAAACCATGCTGTCATGTAGATTATAATTTGAGTGTACTAACAATACCGCAGAATATGAAGCTTTGGTTCAAGGACTTTATAAAGCTATAGGGTTAGATGTTAAATACTTGAAAGTCTTTGGTGATTCCGAAATTGTCATTAAACAAGTTAGGAATACTAGTCATTGCCTTTCAGGACATCTTAAACACTATCAAACCCTAGTAAAAGACCTCACCACTCATTTTTTAGCATTCAATATTTCTCCTATTCCTAAGAATCAGAATACATCAGCTGACTTGTTAGCTAATGTTGCATCTAAACTCCTACCTGCTGAAGATTGCAGTCCTGATAGGTTTTCTGTAGAATTGATTTTTCGTCCATATGTCCCAGATAATGTTACAAATTGGAGAGTATTCTATCATGATCAAGATATTCTAAATTTCATGACTTCAGAGAAATCATATGATGAGCAAATTATTGACAAAGATGATCATGATTTACAAATTGCTTCAAAAGGTAATGAAAACCCCATTCCAAAATCTGTTGTTAAATTAGAGGATTTATATGACATTAGAGACAGATTCAAGAAAGTTGTTAATATGAAACTCCAAAGTTCCACTTTGAAGTTTGAATTAGTAAATCTTGGTTCTGATTCTAAACCTCAAAACGTTAACTTAGGACTCAATTTAACACCGGAGGAAAGGAATGCATTCATTAAACTGCTGAACAAGTCTAAAAACGTTTTTTCTTGGAATTATGATGATCTAAAAACGTATGATACTTCGGTTATTCAACACACGATTCCAATGCTTCCTGATATTAAACCTGTTCAACAGAAGTTGAGAAAGATCCATCCAAATCTCGAAATTCAAATCAAATCAGAACTTAATAAACTTTTAAAAGCCAAAATCATTTTTCCAGTCAGGCACTCCAATTGGGTTTCCAATATGGTACCTGTAAGGAAGAAGAATGGTGATATAAGAATCTATATTGATTTCAGAAATTTAAACAAGGCATGTTTAAAAGACAATTTCCCATTGCCAACCATGGAACAGATACTTCAAAAGGTAGTTGGTTCTGAGCTTATGTCTTTTCTCGATGGATTTTCGGGCTATAATCAAGTTTTAGTTCATCCAGATGACAGATTGCAAACAAATTTCAGAACAAAATGGGGAACTTATGCTTATCAAAAAATGCCTTTTGGTCTAATAAATGCAGGAGCAACTTTTCAAAGAGCCATGGATATAGCATTCAAAGGTCTGATCAATAAATCAGTTGTTGTTTATCTTGATGACATAACAATATTTTCAAAAAAGAGAGCCAATCATCTACATGATTTAAAACAAATATTTGAAAGATGTAGAAGGTTTGGTATCTCCTTAAATCTAAAGAAATCTTTCTTTGTTTTAGATGAAGGAAAACTCTTAGGATTTGTTGTGTCAAAATATGGTATATATATTGATCCAGATAGAGTGAAAGAAATTTCTGATATTTCTTTACCACATAACAAAAAATCCATGCAATCATTTCTTGGACAGATCAATTTTGTTAAAAGATTTATTCCCGATTTTTCTTTAATTGTTTTACCTATGCAAAATATGATCAAGAAGAATTCAATATTCAAATGGGTGCATAAAGAAAAAGAAGCTTTTGATTCAATCAAACGAGCAATCATTAATGCACCAACATTGAATACCCCGGATTTTTCTAAAGATTTTACTTTGTATACTCTGGCCACTAAAACATCTTATGCAGCCGTTTTAACACAACTCAATAATCAAGAAATCGAAGCACCAATTTCTTTCTTTAGCTCAAATCTGCAAGGAGCTGAGCTTAATTATTCCGATGTTGAAAAACAAGCCTTTGCTGTGTTTAAATCAATCAAACATTTCAGACCTTTTTTCTTGAAAACACATACAAAAATCATTGTCCCATTCTCTGCAGTGAGGCAATTATTAATTCAAAAAGAAGTAGGAGAAAAGAGAGCTAACTGGGTAACAACCTTGCAAGAATATGATATTGATATTAAACCAGCTAAGATTGTTAGAGGATAAGGTTTTTGCAGATTATTGGCAGGAGCTCATAATATACCAGAAATTCAAGATTCAAATCAAGATATTCAAGTAAGTCAGATAAATGTTACAAATTCCGGATCTCAGTATGCTGATCTTATCTATTACTTGAAAAATGGGTATGCCCCTTCTAATCTCAGCTATAAGAGTAAACTCACTTTAAGGTTAAAGGCTATTAAATATGAGATCATTGATAATGTGTTATTTAGAAAAAATTATGATTCAATTTTATTAAGATGTCTTGAAAAGACTGAAGCTGAAAAGGTTTTGCAGGAATTGCATGATGGACCGGCAGGGGGTCATTTTGGAGGTGATACCACAGCTCACAAAATAATTCGTGCTGGTTATTACTGGCCTACCCTTTTTAAAGATACACATGATTACGTAAGGAAGTGCCAAATTTGTCAAACTGCAAGTGGAAGACAAAGGAAACCAGCTTTTCCTTTGCATCCAGTAACTATTGAGCAACCATTCGAGCAATGGGGGCTTGACATTATTGGTGAGATAATACCTCATTCTTCCAAACAGCACAAGTACATCCTTACTGCAACTGATTACTTTACAAAATGGGTAGAGGAAATCCCGTTGAAGGTAGCCAATTCTGATGCAATTATTGATTTCATAGATTAATTCATCATAACCAGGTTTGGTATACCTCAAGCTCTTGTCTTTGATAATGCATCTTACTTCTCTAGAAATAGTTTAATTGAATTTGCAGTCAAAAGAGGTTTTAAATTAAAATATTCAGCAAATTATTATCCACAAGGTAATGGTTTGGCTGAATCCACTAATAAAAACCTTATCAAAATCATTAAAAGGACCATTGATCAAAATCAAAAGAATTGGCACAAATCTTTAATCTTTCATTATGGGCTGATCTTATCACTGAAAAAGCTTCAATAGGGACTTCACCTTTCAATCTGGTTTATGGAAAAGAAGCTGTGATACCATCAAACTTAACACTTCCATCATTAGCCCTAGTGTAGTTTATTGAAGAAAATCCCTCTTCATCCATTCAATTGAGATATAATCAAATCCTTAAATTAGAAGAAGATAGGGATAAAACAAAAATTACTCATGAAAAACATCAACAACTTGTAAAATCTTCTTTTGATGCAAGTTCTACCGGCTCAAAAATTTTGTCAATTGGTGATCTCGTTTTGAAATGGGATAAAGCACACGAAGAAAAAGGTAAACATACCAAATTTCAGAAAATGTGGCTTGGACCATTTCAAATCGTTGAGAAGATAAGCTCAAATACATTCATACTCCAAGATCTAACAGGTAAGAGAGAGTCTCTTCCTGTAAATGGGCTTATCTTGAAGAAATTCTTTTCATAAGGAGGTAACCCCTTCTTAAACTGTACATATTTCTTTCTGCAAAGTTTTTTATTGTTTTTGTTTTTACAAATAAAGGTTGTTTATGAGTCTCTGATTGACTGTTTACTATTTAAGAAAATTTCTTCAGAAAAATATTATAAGTATTTATTTTGTGTAAATAAGAATTTTTAAAGTAATGATCACAGTTTTTGAATAGTTTAAAATAAGATGTTAAACTTTGAAAGATTATTTCAATCATTTACATGATCTTTTGAAAACTTGAGAAGAATGTAAATAATTATAAGTTTATTAAGCAGAGAAAGGTTATCTATCAAAGTAAAGATTTTTTTTAAAGTTTTGGAACTCAAAAAACTCTGAAAATTGTCATCTATTGATTCTTAAGGATAAAACTATTTCACCCCATCCATTTAAGTTGTGATTTTTTAGAATGTAATTCTAAGAAATTATGCGAAAATTTTAAGAGATAAGAGGTCTCATTACGAGCCGACTTACCATGTTCATAAGGAGTAATAAAACTGACATTACCAATACTGCATACCAAAACAGGGTAATGGCTTATAAATATAAGACAAGGGGTCTCATCACGAGCCAGCTTGTTCAGTTTAATTATAACTAGTGAATGGCATTGTTATTAACTGGCTGCCAAACCAGAACAATGGCTTTTAAAATAAAAAATAAATAAAAGACAAAAACATGAGATAATAGGTCTTATGAATTTATCTTTTAAAAAGTCATAATTTTAGTTGGATGGGACAATGAATGGTTAATGGTTTAAAGGTAACCCTGTCGAGACTATGAATGTTTGTTGGCAGCAGAGGCAATACCTATGGCAATAGAGTATATTATAAAACCAAAACTTGGAGAGATCCACTTACTTCATTATTAACACCAATCAAAGCTTGAGATAACCCAAAAAGTTTTTATTTCTTAAGGAATTAGAAAGAAATTATGAAATGATTTTTATTTCTTTTTCATTGTTACATTTTATTTAAATTATCCTAAGATAGTTTTCATTATCTTTAAAAACCTTTACTTACTAAAGATAGAATGTTCATTTTATTTTTTCAGAGATAACTGTTTCTTTCAGTGAATCGCCAATTGTTGTGACCAGCAACAACCCCCCTTTTTATTTAATATTAGTAATAATACTAAATAAATGAGGACCCTTAGTTAAAAATCCAAAAAAATCAATTAGGATTTGTTTGCGTTTTCAAATAAAACTTTCTATCATAAACCTAATCCCTTAGAAATAATATTAAGAAACACTTAAGTTTATGATAGATTATAATAAAATTGCTCTTTAAACAAGATAGCGCATCCATAACAAAATGGTATATATCTTTTATAAAACGCATTGGTCGCAGATCACATAGTGCAGAAAATAGAAATGATTAATGAATATCTTTTGCGCTCTTTTCAATTATGCTTTTTTGCGATTTTGCGATATGCGCTTTTGCGATTTTGCGATATGCGCTTTTGCGCTATTGCGCAATTTCCGCTTTTGCGCTATTTTCATAACTGCGATGACTTCATTTTTGTGATATTGCGACATTGCGATATTGCGATATTGCGCAGCAAATCACAGATCGCAATGTCGCAGATTCATGTAAGCGCGCTATCCCAAGGCAATCTTCCCATATGTCAAATCTGTTATGCGCTTTACTGATTAAATTAAATGATTGGATTGATTATTAATGGTAAATGAGATTGTCTTTGGATTGAAAGTCGTTTCACAATTAAAATATTATATTTCATCCGCTTTCACATTTAAAACAGTCTCATCACCTTTCTTATATCATTACTCTCATTTACTTTTAAAACGTAGGCACGAAGGAGCAAACATCTATAAAAAGCTTCCACTAAACACTATGGGTAAGAAGGAGAAGAGCTCAAATTCTGAAAACAAAGAAATGGCTTCGCTATATGCAGACACCGCCTGTAACAAGGATGCCGGTATATCCACTTGGGAAGGAATGTATAATCTGTTAGAAGAAGAAAACCCTGTGGTGATAAAAGTTGCAGCTACAGCAGGTTCCAAGACTACGTCTGAAGCAACCCTTAGAGACTTGGCTTGCTCATTTCTGCATAGAATAGCAGCAAGGCCAAGGATTCTTCCATATACAGACATGGTGAGATGGGTGCTGGATAGCACAGATATTTCAGACAGACAATTCAGAACTCCATCTGAAGAGCTAATTGGGTCATTCACCATAGAAGATCTGAGATTAATGTATAAGTTGCCAGAACCTCGGGCGACTTGCAACAAAAAATTCATGGAAGATTTTGCAAAAGAACATGCAAATTTGGCAGAATGCACAAAGGAGTGGACCAAAAGAAGTGAACCATTGAAGAAAAATAAACAAGGTATGTACAGCACGGGTTCACTTAACTCTCCTTATTGTTTTACTGCTGCCATGTTATGCAGGCCTTTTGGAAAGCCTGACATAAATATGATCTTACTCGAATGGCTTCCTTTGTTGAATGTGGCTGTTAATTCTAAAATTGTAGACTGGGCCAAAATCTTATCTGATAATTTGACCACAGCTATTTTTCACTACCGGTCTAAACGAAATGTTTCTCAGCGGGTTTATCCGCCTTTTTATTTATCTGCTTATGTCATGGACGCCATCTGCTATGTCTCTAAATTCCCTGTGATGGGCTGGAAATGGACTATCCACGATCCTTTGCCCATTCATGTGTACCATAAAGAACTATGGGAGTCTAAGTTTGTCCCCCATTTTTACCAAATTTGTTATGGAATAATGTTGCCATTGTACAGAACATTGTATAATAAGGATGCCCCAAGGTTATCCTCAGAAACAGAGGCTGATATTCTCCCCGTCCCGAGATGGTTTGGAGAAGAATTGTTCACTTATATTAGGGTTTTTGGAAGTTATGCTTCTCCCCATGTGTTACCCCTATATGTTCCAGATAGACTTGTAGCTCGGGAAATTGCTTATCAGACCTGTGGCCAAGGAGGTATGACAAAAGATTTAAAAGAGAAGAAAAAGGGAATTTGGCCACAATTTCCCGTAAAATGTGGAACATTTTCACAGTTTGATATTGGTCATGCATTTCAAGAGATAGGCAACATTACATGCCTACAGCTGTTCAAATTTTCGAGAACGTTATTCGACCCAAATGATATTGTTAAGAATTTTACCAATGCAATCAAAGTAAGGGAATTTTCCGGGGAACAGGATCTTTTTGATGATATGTTCCAAACAAGAAATTCATTCAAAGAAGTTTTGAATTTAGCTCAAGCGCAGCTATCTCCAGAGGAATTTCAGGAATTCAAGCTTTACAGAGAAAGAAGACTAATTCCTATTCCTTTGGATAATCTACGCTTAGAGCCCGCAAGGGAGCAAACTCCTAGTGTTAGTCTTAATGGAAGTTCAAGTACAGGTAAATCTAAATCAAAATCTGACAGAGATTCTGAACACTCCAATAATTCTAAAGAAAAGGAAGATAAAATGGAAGAATCCATTAAATATTCTGCACAATCTAAAGAACTTACTCAACAGCAAATTTTGACTTCTCAACAGACAAATCCTCCTCCAACCAATGTACAACAACAACCAGTCACCATTGAGTTAGACAAAGAATGGGAAACATTTAATCAATTGATTAATGTAGAAGGATAGAATGTACAGACCCCTGTCCAGACAACCAAAGTTTTGAATACAGGAATAAGCAGCACAGTCACAGTGACAGAGCACATACCAATCACACCCTCCTATGAAATTGTACTTAATGTAGAGGACATTCCTCCTCTGGATGTATTCTACAGCCCAAAATACAAAGCAGTAGTGAAGAGACAGAGAAAAAAGAGAAAAATAGAAAGTGCAATTGCTACTGAAGCAGAACAAGTAGATGTTTTGTGGAAAGATCCTTCCACAGAGCCTACTCATAATCTCACTAATTTATCTCAAATAACAGGAGCTTATGCTTTTGCAACAATTGATAAAGCAGTTGAGATACAACTTTTGTTGAATGAAAAAGAAGAACAGGTAAAAGCTCTGCAACAGCAATTGCAACAGGTACAGGCCAATAAGGAAGCACAATTGAAACTTGAAGAGTTACAACAACAACTTCAAGAAATACAAATAGGACATCAAAAAAGCCTGGCTGATAAAGACAAACAAATACATATTATACAAGATCAGCATAAAGATGATGCTAAGCTTCCAGAATTCATTTCAGAAACTATCTCTTTGAACAATCAACTACTGCAACAAGAGGAAGTTTTCTGCCAAAAAATCTTGCAATGGAATTCTTTGTGCCAAGAGAGCGATAAAATCACAAATCATGTCGTAGATTTATGAAATGATTATGATTTGATTAATGAAAAGATCAATGATTATCTGGCATGGAAAAAGACAGAAGAAGGCAGAAAAGCTGGTGCACCCATCGTTAATGAAAACCATAAAGAAATATTGTTCAATAACTGGGATGCACAAATCAGAAGGGCAGAAAGGGAAGCAGAGGAGGCAGCTACAGTGGAAAACACTCTCACTGATTGTATAAATGACAATTTACACAAAGCTAATTTGATCCCAGAAACTGTTCCAGGATATCTCCCACAGGTAAATCAATTGCAAACAGAATGGAGGCAAAAGGCAGAAGAAAGAGAAAAATCCATCCAAGGGCTAACAAGATTGAATTGGGACTCATACTGGATGTACTTGGTGAAGCCACACAGTCAGCACAGTGCGCTTAATTGTATCATCAATGCTACAGAGAAGATTGCTCCTACGCTTGCCGACTCTGTCTTTTCAGGACAGTCGAATTCTAAAGTCGGTCAACCGCATCTTCTCAAAACTATGCTAGATGCCTGCAAGTTTAAAGATCAAATTCATAGATAGATAGATTTAGTTTTAATTTCACTGTATTTTAGCCTAGGAAAAGGACGGTCATTGAACCGAATCCTTAATTTTTGTAATAAACTATTTTTAGATTTAGCCAAGTAGTATTTAAACCCCTCTCATGCATTTAGAGTGGGGTCCTGGATCTTAATATTTTTGGACTTGGAGATTGCATTTCTGTACTCCATTGTCTTATATATTTTTTAAAAAGGATCACATCTGGTGATTTTCATGCGAAATTATCTTTGAAGTGTTGCATTTATGTACCTTGGAATTTGATTTTGCATCATAGTTACTGGATAGAGTATCAGATTGCATTTGAAAGTCCTCAAGATGAACAAGGTATTTCTATCTGTTCACTGTTGATTTCTTTTGTCTTATGATATTCGTTTTAAAATTGCTATCATTTATATGTATATTTTTTTTCACAACGCTTCCTTTTATATATCATTTCTGAGTATAATTGAAACGTTATTTTTCATAATTACATGTAGATGGTATACAATGATGAATGCAATATGCTAATACAACTCTGTTTAATTTCTTAAATAGAGTTATATTTATTTGTTTCTGCACATTTCAATTTAATTAATAATACATTTTCATGGTTATTGTTGAATTGGAACAATCTTAAGTTGTATTCACATATAATTACCCGGATTAGTGTTAGAATTTCTTTATCAGTATTTAGCTTAAATTATATAGTTTTACTTCAGTTAATTTAGTCCCATTTCCACCCATCCAATCCAATCCATTTAGTTACAAGGAAACTGGTCCTTTAAATCCAGTCGGAGCCACCATACCAAACAGAAAACGAGCTGTCTTAAGGTCCCGATGTTTGAAGCAGATATTTTCTAGGCTTCAACACAACTTCAGCAGCATGTCAAGCAGTATGGTTAAGAAGAGTATTGGATGGACTCAAGCAGAAAAAACAAGGATCAACAGCAATATACTGTGACAACACATCAGCGATTGCACTATCCAAGAATAGTGTGTTTCATCAAAAGAGAAAGCATATTGATACTAGATATAATTTTATTCGAGAACTTGTGAGCAATGGAGAAGTTCACTTGAAGCCTTGTAGAACGAGTGATCAATTGGATGATATCTTTACAAAGCCATTAGCAGTAGATTTTTTTGAGTTTCACAAAAGAAACTTGGGTGTTGTAAGCCTAGCTGAGACATAGACCAGCAGGCATGTTTGAGTTGTCATGAGTTATGTTTTAGCTTATTGGTCGTAATTAAGAGGGAGTGCTAAAATATATAATTACTTCCTCATGCATAAGTTAGACAAATAGTTAAGTGGATTTAGTTGAGTTGAGTTACAGTTAGATTTGGTGAGTGAGTTAGACAGTGAGTTAAGAGAGTTGATTAAGTTCAGTTATGTGTGAGAGTGTGTGCATGTCAATTAGATTAAATACCCTTCACGAGTTCATTGTATTAAAAGAGAAAAAGTAAGAAAGTTTTATGATTCAGAGTTTTAGATTAATTGAAGAGCCGCAGCTCATTGTTCATGTGTGAAATCTTTGCGTTATTTATGTGATTGAATCCTCTGCCTTTCCAACATCGACTAAACCTAACATGCGGATGATTCCCTCCCACATGAAAAGGTCTAGCAGGCAGAGATTATCAGAGATTTTTTAAAATGCTCAGGATGGCACACACAACGCCTCTCTGTACCTTGAAATTCTTGGAAGACAGCAACACCGTGAGCTGAGAAACGAGGGGCATGGGGGTTGCTAATACTATACTGATATTCCTCATCCATTGATATCAAACTCTAATTACATGAGGAACCAAAATCTGCACCCAACGATAGGGTGAGAAAAACGTTAATATTAAACCCTTGCCATTGTCATTCTGAGCGAGGAGAGCATGCACCATTTCCTCGGTTGAATGCAACGACAACTCTCGGAAACCTTGGACACCAGCCAGTTGGACGCCAAAATCTCAAAATGCAGAAATGTGTCCATAATCTTGAAATCCACTCGAAGGGTTTCAGAAGTGAAAGATATTATAAGATGCTAAGTTATAATAGAAACAACTCTTCTTTATATATCACTTTTGCGTGTTGCTTCTTCTTATTACCAACAATAATTTCTTTGAGTTTTCTAATTCACTGTTTTTCAAGCTGCCGTTGGTGGGAGATATTGTAGCTTCCACATAAGCGGTTAGGAAAATTTTCTCCAATTTTAAAGATCATTGTAATATTGTGTAATTTCTTAGAGTGATGTTGTTTTCAGACCAAAAAAAATCTTTTGTTTTAAATATATATTTTTTTAGTTATTTTACATTCAAATTTAATATTAATTGAATTGTTTTAAATATTTTTTTGTTTGTTTTTAAATTTCTTAGGACTTGTCTATTTTCTATTTTGTAAAGAGCAAGTTGTTACACAAATTTTACAATGTTTAGTAGCCTCAACCTACCCAAAGGAAAGAAGGTCTGTTGGCCACCTCAAAGAATTATAAGCCAACCAAAATTGGTATTGTTTTTTCCTTCTACTAATAGCTAATAATATTTTACTATGTCTATAGAAACTACATATAAAACATAGTGTAGACTTAATATCCTCAAAACACATACAAGAAATAACTTAAAAAGAAATTAACCATCTGATAAATCAACAAGTGCAGGGTCTTTTGCAGTTGACCCCGACATCTCAGTGTGCTGCAGATTGAGTAGTTTCTGCTCCATCCTTGCTATTCTTGCATTGACTTGTAGATGTGCCTTTGTCATTTCCCTCATACCCTGTTTAATCTGTTGGAGCTCAAACAACAGGGAATAATTGATTTGTTTTTCCTGCGTACTTAACAATGCTTTTGCAAGAACACATTTGATTTTCCAACAAGTTTTGATAGATTTCTGAAATAGAGAAACTCTCCCTCGTGTATTTCCTGGGTCAGAAAGGAAATATATTCCTTCCTGCTGACTTTGAATTTCATCCTCTTCATCATCACTATCCCTTTCCCATCCTTGTATAGTTTTTTGAATATCTTTCGGAATTCCAGTTTCATAACTTTTTGCTAGACTTTCAAGGGTCTGTTGATTTGTTTTTCTTCCTCTTTTGCTTGTCCCAGCTACCTGGTTTGAATGTATTTTCCTTCCCTGTCCTTTTTTCATTGTGATCTGAATGCCCCTGTATATCCTTTTGACTGAAAAAACCTTGTATAGCGAACAATAGACAATAGGTAAAACTTAGAATCATTATGAAATTCCATGTGTTTAACCAGAATGTTGGGGTATGGATTGCAGTTTTCATTTGTCCTGCTAATACCAAGCCAAACCATCCCATCATCATGAAGCTTTCATAGCTTGTGAGCTAGAGAAATAACGTGAGGACTAGACCAATTCAAGGACGAATAGTTTGAAAGTTGAAACAGAACAGAATTGCTCTGATGGTAAATATTGCTACGGAATAAGACAGAATTGGAATTCTTATAGTTAAGGAAATGGTAGTGGAAATAACAGAACCTAGCAGACTTCACAACAACTGCTATACCCACCCATGACTGTGTTGGGTTTGCAGTGTTATAGAGACAAAAATGAATTTTGGGAATTGACTAAAAACCTCGGTCATGAAGACAATCATAAAGAGGGATTTTAGCAGAAGTCATTAACGTCAACATTTTTGAAACACAACAGACAGAATAGCCAAATCCTGTGTTAATATCCATATAGAGAATGAACCCACAATAAACAAACCCAATTCTACTATCCATACATAGATTTATAGTTAGAGTGTAAGCAAGACTACTATAACCAGAAGGAGGCATGGAATATGTCGCAAGATATAACTCGAAATAATAACTAAAGCTACAAGCATAGGGTAAGAGGTAGAATTGAATTTTTTTAAATATAAATTTTGAGACAAGAACAATTTGAGACAAAATATTTTAAGACAGTTTTATATTTAAGACAAAAATAATTTGTGACAAAATTATTTTAAGACAACTTATTTTATGACAATTTTATATTTAAGACAAAAATAATTTGAGACAAAAATATTTTAAGACAAATTTATATTTAAGACAATGGCCACTTAAGACAATGAAATTAAGATGAAATTCATTTAAAACGGTTAAAAATTAAGAAAAAACCATATCAATTTAAGACAATATTATCTAACACCTACAAAATTGACTCTGATAGTGCGTGATCAGAAGTTCATAATTTTTTCTCAAAATTAAAAGTTATAGGATTGGGATGAAATGAGGATGGTTGCGTAGATCTAGTCTTCCTAATGCTGGCGCCATGAATGGTTCGAAAAACCGATGTCATATGAGGAAGTTATCGCGTTATGATCGAAATGTCAAAAAGGTAAATTGTGACAGTTTGACCAAGTTTGACTAGGATGCACAATCATCAAAGTGGGTGGATGTACAGTCAGCAAAAAAGAATATTCCTTGAAATATTCCTTTCCACCAGGCAAATCGTGGCTTGAAAAACTTGTGATATTTTTATTCGGGGTACGGTTTGGAGGGCCAATGAGAAGCTACCATGTGGCCAGCCCTGAGGCCAACACGTGGCCCTGCAACCAAATATCAAAATTTTTGTGAGGGTCCACAGGAATCGACCTCTAGACCTCCCACCGGGCACACACAGTTCTTACCACCCGTGCTATGATTTGTTTCTTAACTATATTAGGCGATGAGTTTATGTTATGGTTTAACGAATTCATAGTTGGGGGTTGGGAGCCGTTGGTAGTCCCCACGTTGTATGGTCACATTACAACATAAAACTTCAACCAACCATGTGGTCTATTCAAATCTCACAGCTATTGACCCAGATTTCAAACAGTTCTGTAGTTTTTCACATGGAAATGTTAAATGCCAACCGTTAAGTCTCCAAAATCCGTGCGGATAAAGCGCTAACCAACAACTCAACCAAGGTTCAATGCAATCAACCACAATTTATTTCCTATTTCCACTCAGATGGTTAGGTAAGCGGTTTGGAGGGTGCGCATGTGGTCACCCCCAACCACTAACATTTATTACGCAGTAAAAAATGACAGAACCATTAGAGGGTGCGCCTTAATTGGCAGAAATGACTTTTTAAACTCCAATTAAGTGGAGTTCTCCACTTTTAGTGGAACCTTCCTAGGTGAAACTGGGAAAAAGTGTAGGAGGCCCAATTTTCGCCCATTTTGAGTGAATGAAGGGTCATTTTTGACTAATTGGAGCATTATGGAGCCATCGGTGCAGAGAAAACAACCATTAGAGCACTGTAACTACATGTAACAAAATTTTTTTGAGCATAATGAAAGATGGACATGTCATTGAGAGATGGACTAGTAGATGTAGCCCAGGAGGGGTGAACTGCTTCATCATGCCCGTTGTGTAAGTTTCATGTGTTGAATTATTTCTCTATTTTACACTATTTTATAGTGTTATTTAATCTTGTTTTATGCTTCTAATTCACTAAAAATCATCTACATTTCATGGACAAAACACCTTAAACCTTATGCCTACTAATGAGACAAGTATGCACATGTTTTTTAACTGAAAATACACTTAGCACAACAAAATCAATACAGTCATTTCATATCATATTGGTATCAGAGCTAGAGTTTTATTCTCTGGTGTTGTTTAGTGAAAATAATTGTTTAACTGTTTGCAAGTTTTAGATGCTTACAAGGCTCAAGTTCAAGAGAGGAGAAGGCAAATTGGTGGAAACAGAAGGGTCTCAAAAGGAGCCAAGGTAGAGGAGAGAAATATTGCCACAATCTCCACCACCTATTTCACCTCCTAAAGAAGCAGAAGTTTCATTAAGCATGCCTCATGAGGAAGGAGAAATCCATGAAGAAGTTGATCCCAAGGAGGAAGAAAGAGTGTTAAAGAAAGCATTTCTTGACATGTCTGAGATGGTTAGAATCCTTTATCGAGAAAGCAATGAGAGACTGGAAGGAGAAGGATCTAAACTTCACAAGGTAAGACAAGGATCTTTAGGAGGTCAACATGATAAATATAAGTCAAAGAAGGGAAGTGGAGGAGATGGAGGCAATGGAGAGCCATCATCATCACCCTCATCACATCATCCTCTACTTCTTCTTCGGTACATCAGCCACACAAGTAAAAGAGCACTCGTAAAAATCCTTTTATAAAACTTGATGTTAAGTTCAAATTGCCAATGTTTAATGGTGAAGTCAATGCAGAAAATTTTGATAATTGGATTAGGCAATTGGAGGTATATTTGAGAATACAAAGCCTCCAAGATGATGATACACAAATTTAATTAGCTTCTTTGAGAATGGAAGGTGCAACACTTGTTTGGTGGGAAGCTAATACAAAGGAGGAAATGAAGAAACATGGTAAGATTATTCTATCATGGTCATATTTCATTACTGTTATTAAACAATAGTTTTATCCATTAGCTCATATGCAGAAATCCATCATGAGTTGGAAAAAATTTAGGTAATTAAAGGCACAAAATGTGCAAGAATATACCCAAGAATTTAGGAGAAGAGCTCTCTTATTAGGGGTATATTTTCAGAGCCAATATACTTTTCTCAAGTACATATGAGGCTTACATAACTACTTAAAACATAATATTCTCATTTTAAACCCCACCAGTCTAGATGAAGTTTGTGTTCAAGCGACACATCTAGAAGCTAGAGGGAAAAAAATTTGTGAAGAGGGTAGAAAGAAACCTTTTAAGGGTAAATCCAAGGAAAATATCTCAAAAGGTAAAAACAAAAAGAATTCATCTGTTAAGAAAGAGGGAGAAAAATTGGTTTATAGACATTTTTCAAAAGAAGGCCATGATGAAACTCATTGTTGGAAATTACATCCTGAATTGAGGCCAAAGAAACCCGATAACAAAGGGAAACAAAAAACTGCTGCTACAACTCAACATGATTTAGGATCTGATTCAAGTGATGAATGTAAAAACACAACAATGGGATTGAATATCACAAAGGGAAAAAAAACTGAAAATAAACCCAGTACCAGTACATCAAATTGTCACATACATACTCCAAATGAAGAAGAAATAATAGAATTGTTTCATGTGAGGGTCATATCCAAGCATACCAAGATTGACACATTGTTTGATAGTGGGTCACAAGAAAACTTAATCTTTGAATATTTGGTCAAGAAACTTAACCTTAAGACCATACCACATCCAAAACCATATCCATTAGGTTGGATTTGTAAGGATGCAAATCTACAAGTTTCGAAGAAATGTATATTTTGCAATCAGAGCAAGATTTGTTGACACAGTTGAATTAGATGTGGTTCCGTTTAACATAACTGGTATTGTATTAGAGAGTCCTTAATTTTATGACAAGAAAGCGATTTTCTATCGCAATGAGAAAAAATATCATTTATTCAAAGATGGAAAGGAGTTCATTGTTAGAGCACATTGCAAGAAGACAAACATTGCTATGGTAAATCCTGGACAGGTAAAGAAACTGGTAAATTAAAATAATAATTTTGTTCTTCTTATGATTAATCCTAAAGCTAATATTAATCATGAATCATTTGAGGGATGTGATCCTAAGTTGAAATTAGATTTATATGATGTGGTTAATGGACATCATGAGATGTTTCAGGAGCCAATAGGATTGCCTCCAAACAAATAAATTCAACATGAGATTCAATTGCAGCGAGATTGTCCTCTTCCAAACATTAGTATGTATCACATGTCGATAATGGAGAATGCTGAAATAAAGAGGCAAATAAAAGAGACATTGGATAAAGGAATCATAAGGCCAAGCACCTCGCCATGCGGTTCACCCATAGTCTTGATACCAAAGAAAGATGAGACTTGGCGCATGTGTGTAGATTTTCGAGCTTTGAACAAGATTACGATAAAAAATCGTTACCCACTCCAAAGAATAGATGATTTGCTTGATCAGCTAACGAAAGAAAATTTTTTCACTAAGTTTGATTTATGAAGTGGATAGCATTCAAAACCAAACAAAGACTCTTGAATGGCTAGTTATGCCTTTTGGTTTATGTAATGCACCAGAAACTTTCATGCAAGATATGGATAATGTTTTGCGACCATTCCTTGATGAATTTTTTACTGTGTACTTAGATGACATTTTTATTTTCAGCAAAACAAGAGAAGATCATGTCTTGCATGTGAATAGAGTGCTTGATATTTTGAAGAAAGAGAAATTGTTTCTTAAGATGTCAAAGTGTGAGTTTGGAAAGACTTATTTGGTCTATTTTGGACATATTGTAGGATGAAGAGAATTAAAGATTTATCCTTCTAAATTGGAGGCCATTGTGAATTGGCCCACACCCAAAATAGTTACTGAGGTAAGAAGTTTCTTAGGTGCAACTCAATGTTGGAGGAAGTTTATTGCTAACTTCTCTTCCATCATAGCTCCTATGTATGCAGTGACAAGTGTGAAGAAAGGCTTCCAATGGGGAGGAAAACAATAGCAAGATTTTGAAGCTTTAAAATAAAAGATCAGTTCAGCTCCAGTGCTTGCATTACCAAATTTGAGATAGCCATTCGAGATACAAACTGATGCTAGTGATTATGCCATGGCCACAACACTTTTGCAGCATGGTAAGCCTATCACTTTTCATTCTAAAACTTTTAATGGTGTTGTGACTAATTATCATACATATTTCAAAGAAATATATGCGTTGGTACAAAGTGTCAAGAAGTGGAAACACTACTTGATGGGTAAAGAGACTATTGTACATGTCAATCACCAACCATTACAGTACTTGCAGTTGCAAACAAAATTGTAGAAATCAAGACATTTCAGGTGGATGGGATTTATTCAACAATTTCACTTGGGTATAAGGTACAAGAAAGGTATTTTCAATAAAGTTGCAGATATGCTTTCAACAACAATCATTAGTACTTCTACTTTACTCAAAAATGATTCTGTTGTACATGAGAGTTACATAGAACAATATGCACATGACATTGATTTTCAAGATGTGTATGCTAGTTTGAGTATGGAATCAAGTTGAAGAAAAATATTATCACATGCATAACTATTTTTTGTTTCATTTGTGCAAGCTATGTATTCCATAAGGAGAGAGGCTAAGTGTCATGAGAGAAGCTCATTCTTCTCTTATTGCTGGACACTTTGGGGTAAGCAAAACAATGGCGCGTCTACATAGGTATTTTTATTGGTCTCACATGATAGATAGTGTGTCACATTTTATAAGAGGTTGTTCTATGTGTGAAACAAGTAAGCCCAGTAATAGGAAGCTTGGATTGTACATGCCACTACCGGTACCATCAAGGCCATGGGAGAGTGTATCCATGGAGTTTATTGGACGTCTACCTATGTAAAGAAAGAAACATGATTATCTTTATGTAGTTGTTGATAGATTCAGTAAAATGTGTATACTTATGCCATGTAACAAAACCATTACTGCTTAACTTTATTTTCAAAATGTTTGGGTTCATTTTGTATTGCCAACTTCTATTGTTAGTGATAGGGATTCCAGGTTCATTGGGAATTTTCGGTCAAATCTATGGAGAATGATGGACACAAAGTTGAAAAAGAGTACCTATTTTCATCCACAAACATATGGAAAAACCAAGGTGGTGAATAGAACCGTTGTGCATCTATTGAGAGGATATTGCAGCAAACATCCTAAGTCGTGGGATGGATAACTGCATTACATTCAACACGCTTACAATCGGGAAAAACACTCTTCTACACAAATCTCACCTTTTGAAGTATGCTTTGGTTATTTTCCAAAATCGCCATTAGACTTCATCTTTGGGAAGGATGTTGCAATTGATGGCCATAGTGACATTGATAAGGCTTGAAATTTAATTGAGAAAATTCATATTATACATCAACAAGTTCAAGAATACGTTGAGAAAAGTCAAAGAAAATATAAAGAGAGGCATGACAAACATCGAGTTGATCACAAGTTTCAAGAGGGAGATGAGGTATGGTTTCACATTAGCAAAGAAAGGATGCAAGGGGAACGTAAAAATCTCAAACCCATTCGCTATGGTCCTTTCAAGATAAAAAAGAAAGTTGGTAATAATGCATTCCAACTCGACTTGCCTTCTTATATGCAAATGTATTCATTTATTAATGTTGAAAACTTACACTTGTATGAGCCACCTTTGATCGATGATCAAGGAAGTGATGTTCAATTACCTTCTATTGAAGATTTCTTGCCAGAATTTCTTGATGAGCTCAAAGAAGATACAATTCTTGATAGGAGGACAAGAGCATCCTAGAGGGGAAGTGTTGACTACCTTCAAGTTGGGCTCAAAGGCACTAAACCAGGCAAGGAAAAATGGATGGAGGTTGGAAAGGTGAGGGAGTTGTACCCTCATCTACTAAACAGGTAATCAAGTCTTTTGGGGACCAAAAGCTTCCCAATGGGAAGAAATGATCAGGAGTTCATATATTTTTCTCAAAATTCAAAGTTACAATATTGGGTTGAAACCATGATGGTGGCGTAGACTTCGTCTTCCTGATTCTGGCACCATGAACAGTTTGAAAATTGATGTCATATGAGGAAGATATCGCGTTTTGATCGAAATGCCAAACAAGTAAATTGTGATAGTTTGACTAGGTTTGACTGGGATGCATAGTTAGAAAAGTGGGTGGATGTACAGTCAGCAAAAAGGAACATTCCTCGAAATATTCCTTTCCACCAGGCCAATCGTAGCTTGAAAAGTGCCATATTTTTATTTGGGGTATGGTTTGGAGGGCCAATGAGAAGCGGCAACATGATTAGCCTTGAGGCCGCCACATGGCCCTACAACCGAATACCAAAATTTTTGTGAGGGTCCACAGGAATCGACCCCCAGACCTCCTGCCGGGCAAGAAAAATTATTACCACCTATGCTACGCTTTATTTCTTAAATGTATTGGGCAACAGGTTTATGTTATGGTTTAACAAATTCACAATTCGGGGTTGGGAACCGCCGGCAGTCCTAAACCGCCAGCGGTCCCCATGTTGTATGGTCACATTGCAACATAAAAATTCAACCAACCACACGGTCTATTCAAACCCGACACCTATTGACCCGGAGTTCAAAATGTTATGTATTTTGTCACATGGAAACGTTAAATGCCAACTGTTAAGTCTCCAAACTATGTGCGGATAAAGCGCTAACCAATAGCTCAACCGGGGTTCAAAGCAATCAACCATAGTTTGTTGCCGAGTTCTGCTCCAACGGTTAGGTAAGTGGTTTGGGGATGTGCATGTGGCCACCCCGAACCTCTAACATTTATTACGCAGTCAAAAATGGCGGAACCATTAGAGGGCGTGCCTAAATTCTCAGAAATTCATTTTTTAACTCTAGTTAAGTGGAGTTCTCCACTTTTAGTGCAGCTTTCCTGAGTGAAACTAGGAAAAGGTGTAGGAGGCCTAATTTTCACCCATTCTGAGTGAATGAAGAATCATTTTTTACTAATTGGAGAATTTTGGAGCCATTTTTGTAGAGAAAAAATCCATTAGAGAAATGTAACTAAATTTAATAACTAAATTTTTAACATAATGAAAGATGGGCATGCCATTGGGAGTTGGACCAGTAGATGTATTCCAGAAAAGGTGAACTGCTTCATCATGCCTGCAGTGTAAATTTCATGTGGTGAATTATTTCTCTGTTTTACACTGCTATTCAGTGTTATTTAAGATTTTTTTATGCTTCTAATTCACTAAAAATCATCTACATTTCATGGAAAAAAACACCTTAAACCTCATGCAAACTAATGAGACAAGTATGCACATGTTTTTAAATTGAAAAGACACTAAGCACAATAAAACTAATACAATCATTTTGGATCAGTGCGTCCTAAGTCCACCAACTTGCAAAATACTATTGTCTCACGCCTATAACAAGACTACTATTTCACTTACCATTCATCTTATCTTATATAGAGACAACAATTTGTTCAACTCTTCGGTTTGTGGGGATAGCCAACTTTGAAAAACGCAACAACTTTTCTT
Source organism: Pinus albicaulis (assembly GCA_034641835.2). Taxonomy (NCBI): domain Eukaryota; kingdom Viridiplantae; phylum Streptophyta; class Pinopsida; order Pinales; family Pinaceae; genus Pinus; species Pinus albicaulis. Next base: position 150,615,623 of record CM076571.1, on the reverse strand, counting down.
GCCAAGATTTCTTGGACATCAATTCATATTTTTTTCTCTTCGATCTTTATTGATACGATTAGAGAAAACTTGTCTTTCATTGCATTTAGGATTTTTGCACAAATATTTTGTTAGCACTAATTTTATATTTTCAAAAAAGAGTCAAAATATTTTGAAAACCAGTTAAAAGTTTCATTACAAAAAAAGTGGGGTTAATTGTAAGAATAGGTAAAATTTTGGTGTGAAAAGGTGAGATAAGAGTTAAAAAAGCATGTTAAGAAAGTTGTTTATGTCATGCCATTTTTTTTACCCAAGACTTGCAAGAATTGGATGTTAAAAATAGGTGGTGCTACGAAATATTTTCATAGCGCCTGCAAAATTTTGAAATTTTTTTTATAACTATCACTTGGGGCATTTTAAAAGCTTTTAAAGTTTTTTATTAAATTCAACCTACGATATGAATTTATGTGATGATTTGAGGCGTTTTCAAAACGTTAAAAAGGGTTTGGAGAGAAGGATGGTTAAAACTAGAATTGTGTGCAAATCAACCATTTCCATCAAACCTGGGTGACTGGCTGGCAGCAGACAATGAAATTGTTAGCAATTTTTAATAGTGCATGATAGAGTGCTCAGTTTTACTCAATTAAGCAATGGGAAAGTGAGACCATGTGAGATTATTTGAACTATATGGAGTATGGTTCGAGGTATATGATGAAGTTGCACCTTTATTCAAAAATGTAGGACGAGAGATGATTTTCCAACAGTTTGATGGTTACAATCTAAGTTGTTGTTCTGATTTTATTCACTCTTTTGATGGTAGCAAAGCTCATATATGAAGAATGGAGTTTACAGTCACTAAAGATTCAATTACATAATCCATGGAGTTTCCTACCAAGGGTGAGATGTGTTTCAATAAACAAATGATGCATAATGTGGATCTTAACTTCTTCCTAAAAGGAGAACATCAAAACCCTAATTGGAGCATGTGAATCCCTCAGAAGATGTTGAAGCCTGAATGGTATAACATTCTAAGGATTGTGCAACTCTTTTTTACATGTGAAGGTATGTATTCCAAGATCTACCTTTACCAAATGATGTTTTTATGTTATTTAGTTAGTTTTGGAAAGATGAGCTTACCTTATTTCTTACATCAAAGTCTGTTTAAAATGTCCATAGGTATAGAACCAAACAAGAACTATTACCTCATGATATATGTCACAGTGGCCCGATTAAGATATTATATATATGAGTTAGATAAGTAAATACAAACTCTCACGAAGAGGACATAGAGAAACCTTTCACGTAGAAGACTAAGAAAGGGTAAGGGTAAAAATCATGTTGAAACCCCAGCCCTCAAAAGGTTGAATCTAGTCATGTGCATGTTGAGAAAAAAATTGTAAAGGAACCAAAGATTCAGGTCTATGAAAAGAGAACAAGAAGACAAAAGACACAAATGTTACAAAAACAGGAAGTAAAGCATCAAGCAGAAAAAGTTGAGAAAGGAAAGTAGAGTATGGAAATAGGGGATGAAGACACAAAAATAGAGCCTAGGGTTTTCCATAGGAAACCCCATACTTATCCTCCAAATAAATTAATACTGAGTTTTAAGGAAAATATTAATCCTAATCTAAATTAACCATTGATAATTGATGAAGAAGAGAATGTGAAGTCTTCAAAGGGCAATAAAAGTCTACAGAACAATGGAAAACAACGTATGCAGGTAGGAAAGGGAAATAGGCTCTGAAGGCTATCAAAACTTTACAAAAAGGTAATAGAAGGATGAAAAGAAGCCAAGACAGGTTAAACCTCCTTGATCAGGATGTAGAAGTTATGAAAGAATGATCAAGTTACCTCATTGGCAAGCAATATATGAAACCCTAGTTTTGTTGAAAAACCCTAATTTTACATCAACGTTTTGGCATGCTCCATTTTATCTTTTTTGACAGCTAGTTTATTTTTGACATGTTAGGGTAATATGTCATAAAGGTTTTGTAGCTAGAGGATAACATAAAATACAAGTCAACACGAGAAACAAGGGCCTTAAAGAGTGTAAATAGTTACACAATACAATTGCATAGTTTTAAAAGATTTCACAGGTTCATGTATCAATTTTTCTACAAAGGAGTAATATGAGTTACAATTCCACATATGAAGCCTACAAGAGTGTGAAAATATTCAGGCCTACACTTCAGCTATGAATCTTCCTTTTCCCAAGAGAATGTTGTGTGTGGAGCCTGATTTTCATCCTGATTAAGAGATCCTTGTTTTAGCTGGATGTATACCCCAGGAAAACTGTACACCCTTGCAACAAGGGCGTGCGAGGGGGAATTGTCCCCCCCGCAGGGTCTGGGGGGTCTGACCCCCTGGTTGGGGGGTCCGGGGGCCAGTAGTCCCCCGGCGGGGGTTTCAGGGGCAGCGCCCCCGAAGCTAAAAACATATGTAAAATTGCCTTGTAAAAGTATATTAATTTCTAGTCAATCTGGGCTGTTCATTAGGTGGATGATCTGATGGTAGAAGTTATGTTTATTTTAGAGTTTTTTTCCCTAGAAGGAATCTCTTTGTATGAGGGTATTGTATTGCGGCTATGTATTATATGGGTATTCTCTGAGCGGGAAATAGATAGGGAGACTGTGAGAGAGAACAAAGGATATTATAGTGGATCTGCTGTAGGTTTTGTCTCTTCATTTTGTTGGATAATAGAAAGGAAGGATTGGCTGTTTTGGGTGGACGTAGCCCAAACTGGGTGAACCATGTATATCTGTGTCTCTCTGGTTTTATGTGTTTTGTGTGCTTATATTTTTCGCATATTTTAGGCGTTGCATTTCTCCATAATATGTAATTAATAACAAAGAATAGCATATTATGTGTACAACAATTTTAAAATGCGTTGACTAATGTTTAAATTTCAAATATAGATCTGAATAGCTAGAAGTATATGTTTTTAATTATGCTTTGTAAATTAAACTCTCAAATATTGTAAATATTTTACGGTTATGCTACCCGAATTTGTGGATCTTAACTTTCCAGTTTTTAGTTTTTTATTTTCAGCAATGCATTTTCAATTTGTAGTTTTGGTATGGACTTCAGTGTGGTACAATTTACAGGGTGCAGGGTTACTGGTTGGGAGCCTCCCAATGGATCAAGCACATGGACATCGTGCTATTTACTACCTCATGGGGAGACAATATCCCAATTGGAGCTAGTTGTTAGCACTAAGTCTATACTTTCAAAAAAGGGTTAAATTTTTTTGAAAATCAGTTAAGAATTTTATTACAAGAAAAGTGGGCTTAAGTGTAGGACTAGGTAAAATTTTGGTGTGAAAAGGTGGTGTAAGAGTTAAAAAAACATGTTAATAAAGTTTTTATTTCATGCCATTTTTTTTACCGAAGTCTTTCACCAATCAAATGCCAAAAACAAGTGGCTCTATGAATCTTTCAAACTTTTCCCTTCCAAGCGCTTTGGTGAAGATGTGTGCAATCTACCCATTTGTGGAACAATGTCATAGGTGGATTTTTTTGGCCTCAACATGATGTCAAATTCGATGGTATTTTGTATTGATGTGATTATTTCGATCATAGAACTTTGGGTTCTTGGACAACTTTATTGTAGAAGTGTTTTCAATCGAAAGAGGAGTTGAAGTGCTTTTAATCAAAAGAGGAGTTTAAGTGTTGTCAGTCAAGAAAGAAATTTTTACATCCATTTGATGGAATTTCCAATCGTTCTTAGCTACCAAGAAAAAGAGTGTCCGGATGGTAGCCCATTTTTCTGTGGGGGAAAATTCTCCTCATAATCAATCCCTTTCTTCTATGCAAAACCTTTTTCCACAAGCCTGACTTTATGATTTTCAATTTAGCCATCTACTTTATACTTGTTCTTGAAGACCTACTTGCAGCCTATCGGTTTGATTCCAAATAGAGGATTAACTAGCTTCCAGGTTCCATTCTTTATCAAAGCATCATATTCTTTCTATAACACTTCTTTCCATTCATCATGAGAATTTAATTCTTTTAAGGAAATAGGTTCAAAATATGTAGACAAATTTAGCTGAAAATCATAAGAAACATACATATCAACGTGTAAATTATGATCATCTACATCACCTCCATTCTCTCTGCCTGAGCTTCTTGTTCTTGTCTTTCCAACCTCATCAGGACTAACACTTTCAAGTGTCTTCGTTGGCCATTTTGGAGGACCTTTTTGAGATGGACCAGGATACTCAGTTGATTGTGATGGGGTTGAATCAAGATTTAGCCTCCCAATTTTGTCAATCACATCACTCAAAGTGTCATCTTGATCAATGGTTGGGGTTTCATGTATGAGAGAGAGTTCTTCAAAAATATATTCCACATATTGATCTTAAGAGAATTATAAACAATTTAAATTTTATGGGTGTCAAAACAACATGTTGAAACATTTAATAGGATGTGGCATGAAAATCTATAAAATGCAAGACACACATGGCCTTCTTCTCTCTCCTAATGTGAGATAGACAAGTGTAAAAAAAGTACCAAGTTAGCCCTCCAAAAGCTGTCCACAAATTGTCTTTCTGTTGTCCATAATGAACTTGATCAGGGTATTGAATTAGATTTGTACTAAAGCCAAATTTAGGCCTTCTTTACTGTCCCAAAAGGCTCAGTATTCACCACACAATAGACTCTAATTTCAACTCTGAATGGGCTCAGATATTATCACAAACAAGGCTTGAACTTCACCCTCAGAATTTCCTGAGACTTCATCACAAAACATGCTTGTACTTTATCTTAGATAAGCTCGGACTTCACAAATTCCATATAGATGGTGTTCTACTCAAGGCTTGTTCAATTATTGACCTAGTCACCACAAGGTTCCAAGGAAAGCTATAAAATGAGAAGAGATATCATTTGTTGTGGATGGAGGGAGCCAATATATTACCTCCAACTCTCATGAAAGCTAACATTCTCAGTCAAACACCTCAGGCTTTTTGATGGCACCATTTATAGGGATACCCATGATCTACTCTACATCCTCTAGTCTAGGTTTCACCTTTCCTCACGAGAATAAACATGTCACTACTATAAAAAGAGAGTATTTAAGACATTTTTTTAAGAAAAAATAATCATTTTGTCTTAAAAGTATCATTTCATCTTAACTATTTATTCCTGCTTAATTATTTTATTTTGGTATTTTTAATTATTTTAAAGTAAAATGGTCTTGTGTGTGTAACTAAACCTCTATGCACTGTGTGGCTTGGATTTTTGTGCGAATTTTTCATCTAGAGGAGGATATGTGTGGAAATTGAGCCCTAAATCTCCTCTATATGTATCTAGCCTAAGTAGTGTGATGGAAATATTTTGGATCTGCCCTCGATGTATCCAGGCTGAGCAACATGATGGAGATATTGGGGATTAGACCTCCATATTTCAACATTGATGCTCTCATGGTCGATATCTGTGATAAATTCATAAAAAATGAGTGTAAGTTGTTGAAGATCTGCAAGGAGACCACACAAATCGAACAAAAGAACGTTTTCGTGATTTTAAGTGGCAAATGGGATGAATTGAAGCTCAATTCTTGCAATGTGATTAAGGTTGGTGGACATCACACCTATGTTGCCACTACTAAGAAGACAAAATATAGCTACCATGTATGGAAATTGCAAAACCATATGATTACAATGAAGAAAATGATTTTCACTTTGAGTACATCTATGGAAATTATTTCTGGCACAAGATGAAAATGTGAGGCTAAGAAGGATGCCCAAAATTTAGTTTTGCGGGAGTAGATGGAGAAATTTGATGAGGTCAATGTTTGGATTTGGTGCATAAACATTCATCTGGCCTCCAAGCATTGAATTGAAATGTTTATTATGGCCATGGATTTCTAGTAAGGATTTATATATATCATGGATTTGTCTACTAGGGTTTATTTCATGTATGTCTGCTAGGGTTTTCATCTAGACGATTCTTTAGATGGAAATGCTCCATGGAGATTGTTAAATAAAAAAAACTCTACTACTTAAACCCCTGTAGTACAAGTATTTTCATATTCTTGTAAGCTTAGTTATCTCCATTGATCCTAAGAAATAGGATATGGAGAGTGAGAGTGTAATAGAGGTGATGTACAAAGATGTTGCGTTGCCCCGGATAGGATTTCTTCAGATGAAAATATGATGGATGTCGAGGCTAAGGTCAAGGTGGATGGTTTGGAGGATATACCACTAAATAATAAATGCACTATTTTTGGAGTGGAAATCCCCCATCTTCTCTAAATGCATGTATGGAGGATTTTGTATCATTATTTAGATTGTTTGGTTTTAAAATTAATGACATGTCTGCTAAATCCATTTCATGGCTAGTTCGATTCAAGCAGAGTGTTTTTCAACAAAAAATTATTGGGGAGAAAATTCTTTGGTTAAAACTATTGACATTAATGATCTGTAATCCAATTTCAACAAAAAAGTCCTACCCTCTCTGCAACCCTAACAAATCAGTCTGCACTTTTTAACCCTGAAATCCCAATTTTAATGGCCCACCTTAGTTGGAATTCTTGTGTTTTCTTGTACCTATTGAGACTCAAGATTGGTTAATTCTAATTTGAAGTAGCATGTGTTCTTCTATCCTAAAAATTGCATCTTTTTAAATAAAAAATTTAGCAGTGCCACACTGTTTAAAAGGCTTGCACCCTTGTTTGCACCTGCTCCTACACTGTCATCATATTACGCCCCTGCAACATTCCCCTATTTAAAAATTGACCCATATAAACCTACCACTATATTCAACCTTAAGTCACTGACAAATAGAGAAATGGGTTTAGTTTTCGAAACACTGATTTTAAGAAAAAATACCTTTAATGATTTGAGAAGCATGTGTACATAAATACAAGTGGGAATTGTTGAAAATAGATCATGCTACTCCCATGTATGACACTGTTGATGTCGCCTTTGGGCAGAGAAGTGTAATGTTACTAACATTGTTGATGTTGCCTCTATGCAGATCATTGTAATATTACTGACATAAGAGAAGCAACCATATTCTTTGATTTGATTACTATAGTCTAAGGAGGTGTACATGATCTACCTCCCTCTTGAACTTGTAACATATTATGAGGAAGCACAAGTTATCAACCATGAGGCCCACTCAAACTATTTGAGATTGCTTATATGAAAAAATGTGAAGATACCATCGAATAGGAAAAAAGAAGAATGAAAAAAATATAAAATATCCCTTATTCAAGAGTTAAACCAGTGCACAAACTTGCAAAATTTGTTTCAACATGCAAGACTCACACAACTCCTCTGTAGGTTTGTATAACTAGTTAAATGAAATGCATCACTTCACCATATAGTAATCCAAAACCTGTTGTACTTTTATCATATTTCAAATAACTTTTTATTTTTATCCAATGTTCTACTTCAAGGTCTATGAGAAACCTGGATATGTAGTTGATTTCAAAAATCATACCTGTCCCAATGATTGTAAGATAAATAAGCTTCCCACAAGTTGCCTATAAATTGATTCATTTGTTGATTTTGAGTCTACTTTAGCTTAAAATTTCAGCTTCTCCATATATGTATGTATTTTTACAATCAACAATATTGTATTTGTCTAGTAGACCTTTTGCATGCTTAGTATGTACAGGAAAAACACACTTGTTACTATGCCAAAATTCAACATCTAAGTAATGTTATAGGAGAGCTAAATTTTTAATTTCAAAAGTCAAATGTGATTCAATTTTATCTTGGTAATTAATCTGGCCTCACTACCTATGATGACGATGTCATATGCATATATCATTAATATATCTATGTACTATTCTCACTTTTAATGTGGATATTTTAATTATAAAATCTTATTCTCAATATGATATCCTACAAATGTTTGTCAGTTTGATGTACTAATATCTTGGTGCTTATTTGGGACCATAAAGAGCCTTAACCAATCTACATACCATATGTTCCTTCCCAGGAACCTGGAAACCTTGAGGTTGACACATATAAACCTTTTCCTTCAAAACATCATTGAGGAAGGTATTAGAATATAATTCTTACATGTGTAATAAGTCACATTAGTGACTTAGGCTAAAAAATAAGCCTTTTGGTTATTATTAGATTTTAGAGTTTTGGGAAAATATCACCTCCCAAACTCTATATAATAGAGGTGAATCTTGTTGTAACTATCTGAATTATTTTGATAATAAAATATCATCTTTGGCATGTGCATGTACTCTATCAAGAGTTTCATTAGTAAGTGTGGTACAATTCATTTTAAATATGGTATCAGAGTAGATGAGTACCATGCCATAGCTGCCATTTTAATTTAGATGTCATTGGAGTATATAGATTTTTAAGACTTGTAGTGTGTATATTTACAAGAGGTAATGTCCTTACAAGTATGAGCCACTATCATTTCATAATGGAGAAGAGTCAAAAAGGAAAATGTGTCAAGGTTCTATGTGGTATTTAGGAATTTGATTAGAGGAGTTTAAATTTCATATTATGAAGGATTATGTTGCCACCATATGAAGGTTCCTTGGGAAATTTCTAATTTGACATTGGAGTGGTCGAGCTAGTGTGTACATTGGCTCAAAGAAGATGGTGATAGGATAAGTGAGTGTTGACAAAGTATCCAAAGTGGAATCTTCACCTGTCTGAATAGTGTTGGGATTCATTTCTTATGCTATTTTCTAGCTCAAATCAATGTATCCTTATCATTCATCACTTCCTCATCCTCCCAACTACCTTAGTCACATTTCTATCATTGTAGTGAACCAGAGTATAATGTTGTCGATCTAATGGAATTTATATATAGTTAGAGATCTTGATTATTGTTGTAGAAAGAATATGACACTAGGAGGGCTTTGCACCATCCTTATACACTCTATGCAAATTCTTCATTATCTTGATCTAATGGATTTTTGAATCATCCACTGGTGCTATCATTGTGAGATTTTGACAGTTACAAGGTCTCCTTAAATTTGTTTCTCGGTGAGAATGAATAGTTATTTTTTAATATATTCCCAGAAGGAATTCAATAGATTAGACTCAATTTCCTTATGTTGAATAACACTAGAAGGGATGCACATCCCTAAGGGATTATTGAGTAGAGAAAGGGATATTACTTATTTTGTGTGGGCCAATGGAGGAGGGTGCTATGATTGTTTGATGGATAGGTAAGGTTCCTAGAGAGTTCTATAATGAATAGATTTTCTAACACAAGAGAAAATGGGTGGAGTTGAGTGATATAGAAGCCAATAAATTGAATACATTGTCTTTCTCACCTCATACACTATCATGGATGTTGTAATTATCTTATATTCCTATGGTTGGGTGAAAAATTACGATTATATCATTTTGAAAAATAAATTTCTATATTTTTTTTTATAAACTCATTATTTAATCATATTTCATGTTATGACATGCATGTGGTTATGCTTAAATATACTGATGGGTATTTGGTTTTCAATATTTTTTTATTTTATTCAATTCTTATTTAATTTCACTATATTTTAATTATCAAATCTACACATATGTTTATTTAATTCTCTCCACAAGGGACCTTCCTTGTGGGGATTGTGGTGAATGGCCTTGAATAATATGCATTGTTACTACTTGTCCAACAAATAAGGGTTATGGTCATGGATTTCATAGGTGACGTGGGAGATAAAATTTAAAAAAAAAACCATTTTGGTGTTGTTACATGAGAATTTGAAGACATGCTTCACATATATGTGCAACAAAACACTTTTCTTAGTGATTGAATGGCGCATTTTGATCCAACCATTTCTTCCTATTACAGTTTGCAGGAGGTTATTTATCCCACCATTTCTTCCTATTTAAGTCTTTTAATCCAGGTTGAAGGAGCTAAGGGGGTTGAGTTGCAGACAAAGTCAAGGAGGATGCATGGACTACAAATTTCTTGAGGTTTTTGGTCCTGCCTATTCTTCCTATTGAAATTGAAGCCTTTTTATCCTATTTGAAGGATATGAGGGGGAGATGAGTGGGCTGAGTCACAAGAATAGTCAAGGAGGATGCAGGGACTGTAGCTTACTCGGGTTTCTTCATCTCGCCGATTCTTCATATTGAAATTGAATCCTTTTCATCTCGGTTGAAGGAGTGGAGAGGGGTTGAGTTGTATGTGCACTCAAGGAGGATGTAGGGACTTAGGTTAAGGGGACATGATAATGACTGGGTTAACCATGTTTTACTTTTATTTGAGTTTAGAATAGGTTTATGGTTATAATAATTTGATCTATGACATATTTTCATGACATCAATGGGTGTGCAGTTGGGGCATTTCCCATTCCAAATTTTCCTCGAGTGCCATTGTGCCACTGTAAGAAAATGGTATATGGGATGAATATGAAGCCAAAACTGAGGAGTGTCGAGCTCATCGGTCATATAGAAAACCCTCATTTTAAAAATACCTCATTTGTGAATCACTTTCTAGGAAACATAATGAGAGGTGTTGGCTTATAAATTCCCCTTTCGAAGGCCCTTGCAAAATTCTATTTTTTGGACGCACTCATGTGGTATTATTGGAAAGAGAAATCAATAGAACTTTTGCTCAAAGAGTTCGATAGGAAACAACTCTCATATATTCCCTTATTATTTGAGCTAGTAAGAGTTGGGAGTAAACATATATTAGTCAATCTCGAATTGTAGGACCTTGTTCAAAGTAAAGATAATAAAAACCTCTGGGATTTGGATGAGATGATTACTCATTTCTAGTTATCCTGAATATGAATGGGGAATTCATCAAGAAAGACAAAAACCTACCATGAGTAGCATTAGGGTGCACCCTTTACAAATTCATAGGTTTGATCGTTTAGAGGTTTTTTGAGAAAAATATTGGTGGCTCCCTATAATTCTCTAGATGGATCTATTTGGGAAGACCAAGCTTTAGACAACGATGACATGGCTCGTATCAAATGAGAATGAATGTTTTGGGTCATGCCTCCATAATATATCTAGAAGAAAGCCTGCTTTCCCCAATACCAATGGCACGAGACTCATTCATTATTTGGGAGCTTTCCTCACAAATAGATAAGGAAACAACTACCGATAACATGGCCATTCGCCATCATTTACCATCACCCATGGGGAAGCAAGATTCAGAGGTCTGGTGGGAAGTGATCAATTTTTGGGATTATATATTGCAATTAATTGGATGTTGATCTTTGTTCTTACATTTCTTTCTCATTTCCATGTTTTGTTTGGGTTTCCTCTTGCTACAGAGTGTAGGGTTGGGTGTATATAGGATAAAATCTTGTGCCTTCCCCTTTGGTTGAGATTTCAAGGGCCCAGTTTTTATCGGTGAGTAAATTTTCTCCCTTTATAATTGATTGAAGTAATAAATACAAGCCAATGTAAACTGAGAGATTGCTAGGGTTGAGAAGTTTAGGGATAAATTGATATTGTGTTGGTGTATATTTTTTAGGTTTCGTTTTTTCCCTCATCCTTTATCCTCTATCTTTTCAACCAAATTACTCGATTTTATTCATTCTATCAATTATTCCTATTGAAATTTAATCCTTTTCATCCTAGTTGAAGGAGTGGAGAGGGGTTGATCTGTATGTGTAATCAAGTCGATGCGGGGATGGAGTTTAAGGAGGATGATAATGATTGGGTTAACTAGGTTGTGATTCAATTCAACCTAGCCATATATGTAAGGTTTTTTTTCTTCATGAAGTCGAATTAGACCTACTTTCATCCACACATGCTAATTATTACAGTGAGAAAGGAAAATATTGAGAGGTGATGTAGTCAAACGGATTATTATTGGCAGATTTCATGTTTCAACCATTCAAACAATGAACAATCTTGGAGAGGGTGTGCTCAAGGAGGATAATCTAGGAAATTTTGTATTTCATCCATACAAATGAAAATCAATAGATATATATGGTTACTAAAGGAAAACAAGAAGTTATTACAAAGATGGAACCATATTGAACTATTTCTAGTAGGTTGGATCTTCATAATAAGAAAAAAATAGATATTGTGGACAAGCAGTGCCATAATGTTGTGTTGACTTGTTGCTCATACATTTAATGCATTATCATGAGTATTACGTGCTAAAATAACAAATATTTTAGAATACATGCACCTCACTAAAGATAATTTCAACATATTTATCAATTAAAGGAAAAAAATTAGCTACGAAGTGTTTTGAGTAGGTGTGTACTTTCAACAAACCTAGTTTGAAAGAGAGCAAATTCACTATACAGGAATTGTGACATCCAAAATGATCTAGCACACAAGCCTTTAACCCACAATTTGATCCTCTTCTTTCCCCGACTACATTATTTCTCCTCCTATCCTGTTCTATAAAGGATAGGTGAAAGTACTCATTCTAGAGGGTGGATTTACTTAAAAAGGTGTTAAGAGCTTCTGATCACCCACCCTCATCCATTTTAGACTTGAGAGCACTTCCACTACTTCATGTAAGAGCTTGATAGGGTAGCCCATGGTACAATGTCTTTATGATTTTCTTTCTAACACTTCATTCACATATCAAATGGACTCTAATATGCTTATTTTACAACTCTTTGACTTTATGTGGTTGTTTTGTATATATTATCATGCTACAAGGGTTGTGTTTTCATTACAGTGCACTTATTTAAATTTTACTTTCATATATAGTACATATTCTTTGCTACTTTTCCATCTAATCACTATAGGTATTTTAATTAAGAAACTCATAACATCCCTCTACTTTAATCTGTATCCTCTTTAAAGCACTCAAAAACAACATTGTATGTTGTATTATTTTATAATTATACCTAAATTATGCACAAACATCTTAAAGTAATCCTCATGAATAGAAAAAAGTACTAATCCTACTTGATTAATGATCTGAAAGGAGTGTATCAGTTCTATTGTGCTATGTGTCCTTTTAGTAATATAAACATGTACAATTTGTCTCCATATGTTTTCTTAAGGAATGAGAATGTTAACCATGAAAATTAGATGAATTAGTGAACTTTAAGCATGTAAATAAGCCTTAAAAACATTGAACATCAGTGTATAACAGAGAAAAACTTTCACATATAAGTTTTACATAATAGGCATGATGAAGCAATTCACCCCTCCTAGGCTACATCTGCTGGTCCAACTCCCAATGGCATGTCGCTCTTTGTCATTATGCTCAAAATTGTAAATTACATGTGTTTATAGGCCTCTAATGGTTGTTTTCTCTGCACCAATGGCTCTAGAATTCTCAAATTAGTCTATGTAGACTCTTATTTAACCAAAATTGGTCGAAAATTGACCTCCTAATGCATTTTTCCCAATGACAGCTAGAAAAGCTCCACTAAATGTGGAGACAGTCACTTAACTACAGTTTAATTTAATAAAATCCCTAAAATTATGGCGTCGCTATTAATTATTCCATTTCTAACACTAACGTTAACCGTTGAGGGGTGGGGGTTTCCACATGCGAACCCCTGAATCCTCAGTCATATTTAATGTTGGGTGAAACTCCATGTTTGAAACTGGAGTTGTTCCTTAATCCCCAGAGTTTAACTAGGGTTCAACCAACCACGCAGGGAAATGGTTTATAACCCATCACATGAAATAACATTAAAGTTTTATGTGCAGTTTAATAGTTTTAAAACTCCGCACAATGGACGGAACCGAGAGCTTACGCAATGTTCCACAGACTTTTTATATTAACCGTCATTTAAGATGCTATGAATGCGCATTTCACAGTGCTTATCCATGGCCAGAGAAAACGTCGCCCGCTAACCGTCAACTATAACATTAAATATTTCCGCGACATGTGAACGAATCTCTTGCCAGTAGTTACGATTTTGTGCTACGGTTATACGACATTCGGTGCCATGGTTGAAATAAACCATGTGAAAAAAAAATGTGGAAGTTTCATTTGTTGTTGTGGTTAGAGTGGAGGCCCACGGTTCTTGGCGCAGGCCATATGGTGGGGGTTGGCCCCCCAAATCCCCAAAAATAAAACTTTCAATCAATAAATTTAAGTGGCATTCGTATATGGTTAAGTCACATATTGTAGGCGAGCTGGTAAAAGGTCTTTGCTGTGGGCAGGAGGTCATGGGATTGACCCCCCCCAGGTCCATAAAAATTTTAACCAACCCTCCCGAGGAAACGTGGTGGCCTACGGGCTTGCCACTTGTCACTTGTCTGATGGCTTAAAATAAAAATGTGCAAACCAAATCCAACGCCCCAAATTCACCTTCGTACCACAAACAATCAACGGTCCACAACATGCCATGTGGCACCATCCTATTCGCTGGGAGAAAAATATAATATTCCTAGAATATACTTGTTGACTGAACCTGCATGCTGACTAGGCATCCAGTAAAAAAAATTTGTTGTTTGGGAAAACAAATAGAACGTGATATCTTCCTCATACGACATTATTTTTTCGAACCGTTCACGCGTCGGAATCGTAACGACGAGAGCTTTCAGTTCGCTCAGGTTTGGACCTATTTCGAGCACTTTCATTTTTTAGCATAACACTTGATCTCCTAATCACACCTCCCCACTAGGAAGATTTTGGACCCCAAAAGCTCTTTGGACTACTGAACATGAATATGAGGAGACTATTGCCCCACTCTTCCAATATTTATCCACTGAAATTTCCCTAATTTCATTAATTGGAGCTTTTCATGAAACGGAAAATTTTTCCTTGATTCTGTTGACCAACCATTGTTGCTTTTGACATTGTCATGCTGCAAATTTATTGAAATTGTAGAACAAAAATCTATCTTTGTAGTGAACATCATGTTTCTACATTAGTCTATAATCAAAGGAAACTTGGAATTACTCTCACCTTGTATCCCGTTCTTATGGTGATTGTTTGCTGAATTTGCCTTGAACTTGTGTCGATTCCTGATCAAGTTTCTTCGCCATTGTACCATACCTTTCTGAAGCCAGCAATGAAAATTTCCGAATCCAGTGCCTACTTTGTCAAGTTTCTTTTCCTTCTCTTTGACCTTTGCAACTTCTTGCACTGACACTTTATTTTCAGCACTATTCAACACCAATGTTGACTACTGCAACTGTGTATCATATTATTTCAAAGAAAACCTGATTTCAAACTGAAACAAATCATTACATACATCAAAATTTGTTTTAAAAGGATTATGTAAAACTTCTCTTTGTTTAATCATCATCAATTTCAAGTTTTGACTTGCATTGACAAGCCTCTTCATCTTCCCTGCAATAACTAAAGAAGTGTCTAGTTTTTTGCGATGAGCTCTCACAATGTACTCCTTTCCATCTTTGAATAAATGTTATTTTTTATCATGGTGATGCAAGATTGCTTTCCTATCATACAAGTAAGGACTACCCAACACAATGCCTGTTATATCAAGCGGAACAACATCTAATTCAACTGTGTCAATGAAATGTGCATTTATTGCAAAGCGCAATATGCACTTATTTGAAACCTGTAAATTTGCATTCTTATAAATCCACCCAAGTGGATATGGTTTTGGATGTGGAATGGTCTAAATATTAAGTTTCTTGAACAAGTATTCAGAGATTAATTTTTCTTGTGAACCACTGTCAAACAATGCGTCAACCTTGGTATGTTTGGAAATGACCCTCACATGAAATAGTTCAATTCTCTTTTCTTCATCTAGAGCTTCTATGTGACATTTAGATATACTAGAACCCGATTTAGTTTCAATATCTTTCCCTTTCATATTCTTTAGTCCCATAGCTATTATTTTTGTTTCATCTCCTGAATTTGACCCTAGGTCTTGTTCAACTATTGCAACAGTTTTTCCTTTCTCCTTGGATTTCTCTTTGGCTTTAAAAATTTCTGGTTTCAACTCTAGAAGAATTTTCCAACAATGGTCTTCATCATGGATAGTTTTAGAATAGTTTTTGAAAAATAATTTTCCCTTCTCTTTTCTGACATTTGCATTTCTCTTTTTCTTCCATTTTTCTTTAAACTCATTTTCCCCATTCTCATCTAAGTTTTGTTTTCCCATTGCCTCTAGATGTGTGGCTTGTACACAAACTTCATCTAGGCTTGTAGGGTTAAACATGAGGATAGTATGTCTTAGGTAGGTATGTAAACCTCCTATATACTTGAGCAAAGTGTCTTGGCTTTGAAAATATACTCCTAATAAAAGATCTCTACTTCTAAATTATTGGGTGTAGTCTTGTACATTTTGTCCTTTCAATTGTCTAAAATTTGGTGAGTTCATTATGGATTTCTACATGTGAGCTAATGGATAAAACTATTGTTTTATTGTAGAAATGAAATCAGTCCATGATAGAATAACAAAACCATGATATTTTATCTCCTCCTTTGTCTTGGCTTCCCACCAAACAAGTGATGCACCTTCCATCCTCAATGAAGCTAGTTTGATTTTGGTGTCATCATCATGAAAATTTTGGATTCTCAAATAGACCTCTAATTTCCTAATCCAATTATATATCTTTACTGCATTAACTTCACCATTAAACATTGGAAATTCAAAATTAACATCAAGTTTTAGAAAAGGACTGTTACCCATGTTCTTTGACTTGTATGGCTGATGTAGTGAAGATGAAGTAGAGGATGATGAAGATGAAGATGAGGGTGATGATGGTGACTTTCTATTGTCTCCATTTCCTCCATTGCCCTTCTTTGATTTATCTTCATCATTGTGGCCTCCTGATGATCCCCGACCTTCCTTGTGAAGTTTGGATCCTTCTCCTTCTAGTCTTTCATTCATTTCTTGATAAAGGACTCTCACCATTTAACTCATGTCAAGGAATGCTTTCCTAAAAACTCTTTCTTCCTCTTTGGGATCCACCTCTTCATGGGTTTCCTCTTCTCTTGAAGGCATGCTTGATGTTGCTTATGCTTCTCTTGGAGGTGAACTAGGTGGTGGATAATGTGGCAATATTTCCCTCCTTTGTTGTGGCTCACTTTGAGAAGTTCTTGATTCCACCAATTTTCCTTCTCCTCTATTAAGCTTGAGCCTAGTAAGCATGAAAACCCTTGCAAATAGTTAACAAATCCTTACACATAAAAACACTAGAGATAAAACTCTAGCTTTTATAACAACTTGATCTGAAAGGAGTTTATTAGTTCTACTATGATAAGTGTCCTTTCATTAATATAAACATGTACAATTTGTCTCCATATGTTTGCTTAAGGAATGAGAATTTAAACCATGAAAATTAGATGAATTAGTGAAATTTAAGTATGTAAATAAGCCTTAAAAACATTGAACAACAGTGCATAATAGAGAAAAAAATACGCACACAAGTTATACGCAGTAGGCATGATGAAGTAGTTCACCCCTCCTGGGCCACATCTGCTGGTCCAGCTCCCAATGGCATGTCCCTCTTTGTCATTATTCTTAAAATTGTAAATTACATGTGTTTACAGGCCTCTAATGGCTGTTTTTCCTACACCAATGGCTCCAGAATGCTCAAATTAGTCTAGGTAGACACTTGTTTCACCAAAATTGGTCGAAAATTGACCTCCCAATGCATTTTTCCCAATGACAGCTAGAAAAGCTCCACTAAATGTGGAGACAGGCACTTAACTACAGTTTAATTTTATAAAATCCCTAAAATTAGGGCGTCGCTATTAATTTTTCTATGTCTAACAGTAACATTAACCGTTGATGGGTGGGGGTGGCCACATGCCAACCCCTGAATCCCCGGTCATATTTAATGTTGGGTGAAACTCCATGTTCGGAACTAGAGTTGTTCCTTATACGCTGGAGTTTAACTCAGGTTCAACCAACCATGCAGGGAAATGGTTTATAACCCATCACATGAAATAACATTGAAGTTTTATGTGCGGTTCAATATTTTTAAAACTCTGCACAATGGACGGAATCGAGATTTTACACAATGTTCCGCAGACTATTTGCATTAACCATCGTTTAAGATGCTATGAATGTGCATGTGACAACACTTATCCACCTCTGAATAAATTCCCCCCCGCTCACCATCAACTGTAACATTAAATATTTCTGCGACATGTGAACGAATCTCTCACCAGTAGTTACAGTTTTTCGTTTCAGTTATATGACGTTTGATGCCACGGTTGAAATAAACAATGTGAACAAAAAAATGTGGAAGTTTCATTTGTTGGTGCGATTAGAGTGGAGGCCCATGATTCTTGGCATAGGCCATATGGTGGGGGTTGGTCCCCCAAACACCCAAACATAAAACTTACAATCAATAAAGTTAAGCAACATTTTTATATGGCTAAGTCACATCTTGTAGGTGGGCTGGTAGAAGGTCTTTGCTATGGGGAGGAGGTCACGAGGTCGACCCCTCGCCCCCGACTCCATAAAAAAAATAACCAACCCTCCTGCGGACACGTGGAGGCCTACGGGCTTGCCACATGTCGCTCATCCGACGACGTAAAAAAAAAAACATGAAAACCAAATCCAATGGCCCAAAATCAACTCTGTACCACAAACGATCAACGACCCACAACATGTCACGTGGCGCCATCCTGTTAGCTGGGAGAAAAATGGAATATCATTGGAATATACCTGCTGACTGTACCTGCATGCTGACTAGGCATCCAGTCACAAAATTTTTCTGTTTGGGAAAACGAACATAATGCAATATATTCCTCATACGACATCGGTTTTTCGAACCGTTTGCGGCGCTCGAATTGAAATGACGAGACCTTCCCGGTCACTTAGGTTTGGACCTATTTTGAGCACTTTAATTTTTAGCATAACACTTGATCTCCTGATCAATTAATAAGGTTACCTTAACTATTTATAAAAACAATAAATGATTAAACAACCATAACAATTATATCACTACTACACATAAAAATTATATCACTATAAAAACATTTCTTAAGGCCGACTAATATTTTGTTTTAAAATAGTAAATTATTATTTTAGTTTAAAAATTAAAGCTATTATAATTGCGATAAGTTAGAAATTAAGAAAATTCGATCAATTTAGTTGGAAATTAAGACAATTCACGTTCAAGGAGCAACGGAAAAATTATGAAAAGGAAGAGGGGGAGTAAACACAATGAGGGTTGGAGACAAGTAATCGTTACATGCAAGTCGAAAGAGGAGTGGGAGGTTGACTGGTCGAATCTTCCGATGAAGAATTTTTACATTGTTTTCCCTCTTAAATCACACGGACAAGGCCAACCTCGCCTCCAGTGATAGGGCCAACCTAACCTCCTTTTGCAATGGTTTTGATAGGGCTAGCCTTGCCTCCATTTGCATGGGTTTTTAGACTCTTCCATTTGCAGGGGTTTTTAGGCTCTTCATCATGCCTTTGGACTCTACCGCTACGTCTAACAAATTGTGGAGCATATGATTCTAAGGGGGCAGTGCCAGGAACATGGTAATAAGCCTAGAGGTGAAGGAAATCTAGGAGATGAATGCGATGAATGTAGACAGGTGTTGTGACCTCATGGATTCAACTCTTTCCATGCCAACGGGCCAACACTAGCGGTTCGAGAGCCCACAACTAGGGACATATTTCTGCAATTGTGATGTGATAAGATGTTGTTTCCCTCTATTTCCAAAGGCTTAATAAAATCTAGTTTTCAGTGCTGGGGGACGTGGATGGGTTGATATCGGGGCACTTGTGAATCATTTCTGTAATATTTCAGAGCTTAGCCCCTTTGATTGGAGGATTGTTGATGAGACAACGCTAGGAAATGAAACGACTCTTAGGTTTTCGTATGTGGTAGGTTATCAGAACATCAAGTGGACAATGGATTCACAAATTTTATTAAGTCTTCTAATATTGGTTGCAGTGTATGTATCGTGTAGGGATATAGCCCAAGATGTGACTTTCAAGATGCTGATTTTCGAGATCTTAAAGGTTTTGTGTACATTAAATTACGGAGAGCAATAACTACACTTGTAATGTTTGTGGTGATTGATGTTGAGATTGTAATTGTTGATCCTGCTAGGGAAGAAGTTGCAATGCATGAAGGCAGTATTGGGTTCTATTGGATCTTGCAAATTCATGCCGAGAGGGGTACAACCGGAAGCATCAAAGGTACATTACACTTTGCATCACTTTTTCAATCTTACTTGTTCATAATTGATCTTATGAAAACAACATTACCAATTTATAGGTCAGATGGTCTCTTTTTGCCTTGCATTTTACAAAACTTTCTTAATTTAATTTTCCATGGATGATTCTGTGAAATTAATCATTGCTATTAGTTGCAATTGTTAGTTGTGTGTAGGTGGAGAGTTGGTTTGCTTGATCTCTTCTCCAATTACATGTTGAAAGGCTCAATCAGGTTGTCCACAAGTGAATTGTATATTTTCTTCTGCGGGGCATAGAAAATTTATCAGTCAATGCGGATGTTTCCAAAGTGGTTTCTATGGAAGGAGGAATTAGAATTTTCATAGCCCTTGCAAGGTCCCATAATAGATGGGTTGTTGAGGAGGTTGCAAGGGACTATCGAACATGTCTCCAGGATAAGAGCACAAGGTGTTGACTATATTCTTTTGTTTGCTTTTTAATATAAAATCTAAAAATGAAAAAATGAATCCTTATTTTCCTCTTTATTAAGCACCCTAATTTAATTATGCATGTTGGTGGTGATGCATGCTTATTATATGCATTGGAAGTGCAATGTAAACTATAGTGGTCATCATTGATTGGAAAAACTGGGATGTTTGACTAAATACTAATTCAGTTTGCTATCATCCAAAACATAACAAGTTTTCTTCCTCCTTTCCAAACAATACATGACGCCGATGTTTGTTTTCTTTCGCTAAGGGGCCATTTCAAATGGAGGTGGCATAATGAAATTGGTGGATCTTATATTTAAATGGCCTTCTGGGAGGAAACGGTTTTGGTAAGCTACAAACTTTGATTTCCAGAACTTGACACATAAAACGATGAAACTAAAAATGGTTTTTATCTTTAAGAGTGCTCTTTTATGATAATAGAGCCTTGGGAAATCATTCTAACAGATAGATCGACCCTTTTTTTTGTCTCTGCTTCACACAAAAAATGTACAAATAAACCTCATAGTCTCGAATGATGTATTAATGTAAGATGGATTTGCTCTACTTTTGTTTGAGAAACAAATATTACTTACTTTGTATAATATTCAATCTCTAAATATATTTTGAAGAGAAATGTGAAGTAAGACAAACTATTTGAGTTCATTCTAGGGACAAAGTTTGCATAATGTGCCTATCATTACTCCTTTTAGGTTTTGAATCATCAAGGATGGGAGCCCCTTGTAAGCTGGAGCAGGTCAAGATGGTTGAACCTAGGTTTTTGTGTTTTTGTAGCATGTCCACTTTAAGGTGACTAAGCTACATGTGATGCATTTTTTGGATGTTGTGAGTCCAAAAGTTTGAACTTGTTTTTGTGCATTGATGATTGCTACCATTGATCAATGGACATGTTTTTTATTTCCCCATTGCTTTTGTTTTCTTAGCAGAATTGGTTTAGCTTAAATTTTATTTTCATTTTTTCGCTTTAGGAACACTCTTTTCAGAATTTTCCTATAATTACTCCTTCCAGACTTTTCATCATCAAGGATTGGAGCCCCTGTAAACTAGACCAGGTCCAGATGGTTGGAACCCAGGGTTTCTTTTTTTTGTAGCATGCTTTCTTTAAGGTGACAAATCTAAACGTGGTGCATTTTTTGAATGGTGTGAGTCCAAAAGTTTGAACTTGTTTTTGTGCAATGATGATTGCTACCATTGATCAGTGGATGTGTTTTTTAAAGTGTCACATTTGATCCATTTACAATTGTTACCAAGTCTGATACATGGACACTTTCTAAAAATTATTGAGTCAAGGGGAGAGAAATTTCGAGTTTATAACATTGTTTTGGAAGTAGTACCATTTGAGTGGGTGCAAAATTGTATAGGGAAGCGAAGTAAATAGAATATGCTACAGTGATGCCAATTTTAAACATCAAGAAAGGAAACTTTACCTACAAAGGGAGGTTTCCCTCTCAATGAAAAGAGTATGAGTTTTAGAACGTATGTCAATTTACGAAAAATATAGATACTTTTACAAGAACATTGATGGTAACAACAACTCCCTCAAAAGGATGTTAATGTTGAGAAGGAAAGGTTTTTCTATATGGAAAAAGGAGAATTGAATTTCAGTTCTACCATCTGGAATTCATCTAAGGACACCCCCTCTACCACTAAGTTCTCATAATCAAATGACTCTTGGGTCACCTAATCCCAATCCCTTCCACTTCTAGATTCCTCTATCACGCACCTAGTTTCCTCATGAAATGGGGCACATAATTTTTGAGCTTTGATACCATGCTATTACATTTACTGGTCTCCTTGTTGTCTTGTGCAGAGGCTGGAAGAGCCATATAACCTTTATCAAGCATCACTGAGATTTATTCCATCTTCATACACCACATCATCATCCTTCCATATTACCAAATTGTCATTCTACACTTTTGCGACCCTTCACTTAGCCACAATTCCTTCCTTCACCAAAATATATTATGTGCTAGTGCATTCCCAAACCACCATAACACTATAATTGTAGTTGGAGATCTTAAAATTCAATGAACATGGCCTTGATATAGCCATAATGCCTCCCCACAATACCAGGTTTATCCTCAGTGTCTATTCCTTTTATTAGCCAAAATTGTTAGCCTATAGTGTGAAATCATGACTCGGTGAATAGTACCTTAACCTATTGGTTTCCATTGTCAACAATTCTCCTCAAGCCTCCTAACAGTTGGGGGAAAGAGATTCCTTAATGACCCTCCCTAATGGGCCCTTTCTAGTATTTTTTTTATTATTAAATCAACCATATTCCTTTCCCTCCATATGATTCTTATTGGGCTGACATCACCTTAATGTCATTCCCATCAAAATCATCCATTGGTTTCTATGGTTGGCTTGGAAAACACCTACGAGAAAAGATTCCTCGATGGGGATATGACTATATTCACTTCCACATGATTGAAATTTTCAGTGTATGACATCATGTTGATGTCACTAGATATTGACTCTTTTAATTGAACTTTCCTCCTAGTTGATGTCACCATCTCATCAAGTCCAACTATCGGCACTTGTTGATGTAGGGAGGAAAAATATTCCTCAAAGGGTAGTTTTTATGGAAATTCTTTGATTCCTTTCTATAATCTAACCCCCTAACAAAAATAAATTTTAAAGACTACACTGGGTCTAAAATAAAGGCCTCCTAACACTTAAATTAATTTTTTACTCCTTGGAAAATTCCCTTTCCACATGGTCACCATCTTCTTTTCCATATGGCACTACTATGTCATTGCATGACCCCTATTTTGGGTCCATGTGTTGTTTTATACTTCTTCCATGCATCCTCTACTAACATCATCAATGAACATTATCCTTCCCATAAATATGGTATCATGATTATCCATCACCATTTCTCATTGGTGTTTTCCATCAGCTAGGTGTAATGATTCTTTGAATGGACAACTCAATGGGTAAAATCCACAATTTTGGAGGTAAACTTCAAAATCTTGACTAAAACATTTTTTCATTCATCATTGGGTTCAAGACCCAAAATTTTTCACACTTGATTGATTTATTTCCTATGTTTTCAATGCAACTCATGTGCCACACAACTACCCCCTACTCCACCATGTTGCACTGCATTTTACATCCTAGTACTAACACTAGGGCTAGATATAAACCATATAGCACTACCATGTGTCTCCATTCCTTGAACTTCCTCAATGCGTTATCTCTAAAACTAACCGATCCCATCAAGAAACCTTACTAAAATAACAAATACCAAATAAAAATTATCATCCAAATATCACATTGGAGGAAGGGTCAAATAATACTTACACTTTCTCCACATCCTTAAGAATATTATTCTTAAAGAAGGGTCAATTTAATCGTCTATGGGATCCACCTCATTAATCATACTATTATGGAGGGAATGTTGGTTGATCCTTACTCTACATGAATCATGACCAAATTTCCATATTTGAGGAAGGGATGGTTGACCATTCCTCTTAATTTGGATCATTAAGAGTACTGTCCTAGAGGATGTATTACACTATTTTTTTTGTGATCCACCTCCACAATAATATTATCATAGAGGAAGGTTTGGTATACCCTTCCTTGACATAGATCATAACATAAAGACAATTTTGGAGGAGGTATCAACTAACCCGTATAAATTTTCTATCTCCTTGAGAATTTTATTTTGGAAGATGGGTTGGTCAACTCTTTCGTGTTATCCACCTCAATGATCATACTATCTTAGGTGAAGGGTCACTTGGCCCTTCATTTACATCAATCATGAGTAAAATCCAATATTTGAGCAATGGTTGGATAACCTTTCATTTGAGACAATAGTTGGATAACCTTGGTTCATTTCCGGACAACTATTTTGGGGGTATTTAGAATAAGCCTCTTTCTGGACTGTTTTATTCTGATTTACATTTCTTGATAACTTATATATATTTTTGATCAATTTCATCCTATATTATGTTAAAAATTGATTACATATACATGTCAGAGGACTAAAGTATGTGTTATAATTTTGGTTTCTCCACTTGTTGTTTACAAAGAAAATACATAGCACTAATATGCTACTTTTGTTGTTTATCAAGAAAATATATGGGAATAGAATGCAACTTTTGTTGTTTAGGAAGGAAATGTATGGTAATATAATGCTACTTCATTCAAGACCAACTCCCATTTGTCGAAGATTGGCTACTTCTCTTTCTAGAGAATCATAGTAGGCCTATTTGTGAATTTTTTTATTCTAGTCTATGTTTCTTGACAAGTTTTTAATATTTTAATTGAAAGGGCATATTATATGGCATGAAAAATGGATTCACATGCACATTTGAGAGGATAGAAACATAAAATTCCAATTTCCATTGGAAATATTATCTCTATGTTTATGAAAAATAGCCATTCTGAACATTCCTATCTCTATAAAAGCAAGGGAAGCCAGCATAATCACCCTAGTTCCCACTAGAAGACTATATCCAAATATAATCTAAAGTAGCAGCTATTGTTGGGTTGAGTGGCTTATTTTCCTCTTGCAAATTTAATTACATAGTGATGCCATTATATAAGGAGGAAATAGAAGCTAATCTAATTGCATGCCGCATCCTCATATTAGCCTGTTGGATTATTCACTTGGGTTCAAACAAAACTTGTTTCCAATGAAGTGGAGCAACAAAGGCAAAGACAAGAATATGGAAATTCCAGCTAATCTGAATTCATTCTACATTTGCCTACCCACTTTCCAAATCATCATTTTTCTTCTAGCAAGCCTCATGCCAGTGAGTTGGACCAACAAAAAGAAGACTATTTTCAGCTATTATCTAGTTTTTAAACATATCAGCAACCTTGCATTACCACTTTGCATGCTTAGTTGTTACAAAGTAAAAAACAACCTCACTAAATGTAGCTCAATTGAGACAATTCTTAACTGCTAGGAAATTTTGAAGGACCAGACACCTAAGAACTTGACTTTTAGAAGTGTGAGATGCCTTGACATCTATGAATACATCCTATTTCATGATCATAAATATTAAATTTCCAATTGAGGTGATGAGATATTGATCAACATGGCCCAAAATTATCACAAAAGTTACTTTTCTTGGTAATCCATGGATAGGCTTCCTATAAAATCATCTCCAATTCTTCCAAATAGGTCTAGACAAATCATAATGTAATATAAGAGAACATTGATCAAGAATCATCTGGCACAATGGCATGAATGCATAATGACCAACAACTTGAAGGTTGTGAGTAAATTTAATATCACATGAAGATAACCATTCTCGTGTACATTAATCCCACATCAATCCTTGATGAAAAGGGTATTTTAGCATGCCATCTACCAATGAAGGTAGAAAGAAAACCCCACTTGTCATCTTTCCATTAAAGAAGGTCCAAATTGAATGTGCAACCATACCAATATTGATGACAGTCCAAATAATTCTAATGTAGCTAGAAACGAGTTGCCATGCCTGTGATGTCCCTGCTTAAGGACCACACAAACCAAAAATCTTTAAAAAAGTAGTAGTTCCTACTATTGACTAAATCACATAGGCAAAAATGGTCAAGTAGAAAGTATATGTGTAGGCTTCGTTGAGATTGAGCCATTTTTATATTTATATTGATCCTTTTTCTTTGATCTTAGGCTAGAACACTGTTCATCCCTGACCTAAGTCTAAGAGGATGATTATTGATGGTTGAACTTGAAAATGTACTATGAGTTTCTAGTTATTATCTATATTTCAATATATGTTTACAGTGTACAATTTACATGTATATAATTATCCTACTATCATTAGGCTGTTGTAACTAGAAATCATGAGTTGAATGGATTAGCTAATTTCTATCTAATCCATGAAGAAGAAAATGCCATATTGTTGAATTAAGGCGAAATTTTCATCTTGCTTTCACGAGGTGTGCTTGTTGTTGGTAAATATACTTCCCATCTAAGTTTTCAACCATTCTTATAGTCATGATGGGGTCCAATGGTGATCAAAGGTTGTTAAATCCCCACTTCTAGATCTTCAGAAGATTTGGATGTAAAAAACTATGCAAATTGACATTCCTTTTCATGCACAAAATGTAATGCAAACAAATTTTATTTTACATTGGGGAGATTTCAGCCCTAAGATTACATTTGTTCATCAATCCTCAGTCTATTATTGGAGAGTCAACATATTATCTTTAGAGCAGTCCAAAGAGGGAGTAAAATTATATTTTTTGTTTTTAATCATTTGGAAAGGATTTTGCCTCATATTTGCGATTTTTGGTTGGTAAATTTGATTGAGTATATGTTTCTACTTTGATTGGCAGCCACAACATTGACCAGTTGACATCTTCTGGTTACGTTCTTCTCTCTGCATATAGAATTACGGTTGAAACTATTTGAACATAAGCCATTTGATGCACAGGCTGTAATGGAATTTTGTATTTGAATGGTATCTCTATTGGAATTCTGAACCTCTGTTTGGGTTTTAACTCTGTTGGATTCTATCAAGTATATTGAAGCAATGTAGATTATTGTCTTCTTTCAATCTTGAAAAACCATTTCGGTATTTTTTGCCAGATTTTAGCTTTTTTCATGAGATTGAAAGTAATGAGATTGCATTTGCGTTTCTTCTGATGATTAAGTTAGAAATTATTCCTCATATCATTCTTTTGGAAACACTCGTTTTCCAAAAGGATTTCAGGTGAGTGTAAAATTTTTACTCCTATAACTTGTTGCATCCAAGCTGAATAAGAATGATGATTTTATATTTTCAATTGGAAGAGAAGATAATACAGTTGTATGACAATAAGTATGTGTTTTGAGGCAAACAATGGGGAAAATTGATTAGGGTTTTGAGAAGTTGGTGGGGGTTCCTGGTTTTTTCTGCGTGCTGCAGTAAACTGTGGCAGCCAGAAGGGATCACCTTGTAGAGCTCTTCAGGCAGGGGTCAGTCCTGACCAGTCATATGAGAAGAGGAGGGGCCAATGGGGCCCCGTATTTAAAACAAATGGTTTTGGATAGGGCTAAAGGCCCTAGTAAAGGCGTGCAAAATGCAGGCTCGAAAGCAGTAGGAAAGAAGCAGAAGGATGACACAGTCCTCAAGGAGGCACAAGGTCAAAGGCCTGGAGTAGGAATTAAAATAATGAAAGGATGAGACAAGGTAGGACCCCCTCCTGAGGGGGGATTCCCCCAAGATGAAAATAGAGCGCAAGGATACAATATAAAATCAGGCACAATCTCAGGATGGCTCAGAACCATCGGGATCTGGTATGGGAGGCCAAAAACTGGAGGAGAATGGACACTGCAAACCGAAAACTTCGAAAATTCTTTGGGTTATAATTAGAGATCCAGAAATGCAGTAATATTTGGATCACATGTCTATCTATGCACTCATCTGGAAATTTATGGGCTTTTGGCCCATAGAAAAAGCCCTATGTCAATGGATCAAACAATAATGGAAACCCCGAGGAGATTTCCAACTCCACCTAGGCGCTAAGGGGTTTTTCACGGTGGTTTTTGCAAATATGGAAGATAGAGACCATATTTTTGATGGAGGCCCCTACTTTTATGCCTTGGCAGGACTATACATGAGGCCGTGGAAACCCAAATTTACTCCAGAAAAGGAGACCTTCACCTATGTGCTGGTATGGATCCGCCTCTTCTCACTACCCATAGACTATTGGGGACCTTCGATGCTCGAATAGATCAATAAAAAATTGGGAAAGTTTGTCCAAGCTTCAGAAGCAACCCTGCAAAAAAGGTATACCTATTGTACCAGAATTTGTGTTGAAATGGATGTATCAGGAGTGCTACATGAAGGTTTATGGCTAGGATTTCGAGATAAAGTTTTCTTTCAAGCCATAGATTATGAGAAGATCCCCTTTAGATTCTGTAGATTCCATGAACATGGACACCTTGTCAGGGAATTTCCTCTCAATAAACAACAAGAAAAGAGTAAAGAAGGGACGCCAAAAGACAAAGAAGGTTTCATCCATCCCACAGGGAGACATAGACCTAACAGACGAAACCAGACCAAAGTTAGGTCATCCAATAAAGAGAACGAAAATTCCTCCACAGATCTGGGGGAGATAGATGTCCCAGAAGAAGATTCAATCCCTGTAGCAACACAAAAAGATGTAGTGGGAGCTACTCAGCAGGAAACCCTCAGCTCCCAAATGCATACCATGGAAGAGACTCTTGAAGGAGCCCAACCAGTTGGTGATGTTGAAGGAGTTGCGGAAATGAAAATGAGTGAAGCATGCGCAGAGGACCTAGAACTTAGGGAAATTATGGACAGAGAAGCCATGGACCTGGTCAACATGGTGGAACAATGAAATGAAATTTGAGTGGAATACATCTCGAAAGAGCAAATTGACAAGGTAAATTTCCTATTCCTAGCTCAACAGGAGGCAGAGACTAAGGGTAAAAAAAGGGGACATGATGAGACTAAAGGTCTAGGAATAAAATTCCAAGGCTTGCAATAGAAGAAACCAAAGTCCAAACCATGATGCAAAAGGGGTCAAAGATCAAAAAATGAGGCTCTGCAGAAATTAGGCCAAATGTTGTTGAACTTAGGTAAGATGAAAGCCTTGGAGGCTTTCACCTCTTCCTCTTAACCTTTTAAGTTTATAATGAAGATCTTATCCTGGAATGATAGGAGGCTAAATAGCCTTAGGAAGTAGATACCTCTAAAGAATAAAGTCAAAAAAGGAAATCCAGATATGATATTTCTACAAGAAAAAAAATGTTTAAGTCAAAAGATGAAGGAAGTGACTAGGAAAATTGGTAGGAGAATGGAGTGTCTAGAAGTAGAAGGTAATGGAAGTGAAGGCAGGATAGAAACATTATGGAACCCACAATCACTCCACTTAATAAGTGCAAAAGAAACAATATTTTTTTGTCTTTAGAGACGAAAATTATGGGGGAACAAGGCACATACCTCTGCACCAATGTTTATGGCCCTCAAATATTGGAGGATAAGCTAAGACTATTTGAAAACCTCTCCCAATTGTGAAACAGGCACAACGGTGTAATAGGAATATATGGAGGTGATTTAAATATGATCATCTCACTAGAGGAGAAAAAATGTGGATTGAGGAAGTTAAACCGGGATGCAGAAGCCTTCAGAAACTTCATAAGGACGGCTAAGCTAGTCGACATCTATCTGAAGAGCAGGTTGTATAGGTTGTGATAGGAAAATTGCATCTCGGCTAGATCATTTTCTTATATCAGAAGACATCATCATGGTAGGAGTTACAGTGGAGATAGATACTATGCCCAGTGGGGGTTCAGATCATTGTCCCGTCACCCTAGATACTGCAATTCTGGGCACTTCTAAAAATTAGCCTTTCAGGTTCGAAAAGTTCTGGTTGGACCACCCAGACTTAAAATAAAATATTAAACAGTGGTGGCAGGAGCCCATTATGATCAGAGAAACTAAGATGTTCCGTCTTCAGGCAAGGTTGAGGCATATCAAAGCTCGAATCAGGACCTGGACTCAGGAGGTTTTTGGAAACATCTTCAGAGAGAAGTCAGCCTTGGAGGAAAAATTGGAAAAACTGCATAAGGAATGGATGGGTGAGGGTGTATCTCAAACCACCAAAATTGAAGAGAAAGATCTCATAAAAATATCGGAAGAGAGGTGTCAGCAGGAGGAAGTCCTATGGAGATAGAAATCTCAGGTCCAGTGGTTGAAGGAAGGAGAAAAGAATACTAAATTTTTCCATAAATCAGGCATTGACCACAGAAGGTCTAATAGGATCATTTGTTTAAAGGATGATCAAGAGACTTATTTTGAATCCCATGGGGATATTTCAAACCTCTTAGTTAATCACTTTTCTCACATAGCCAAGGAGCCAGCTATTGATAGGGAAGAGGCCATCGAGGAAGTGATCGCCTTCATCCCTAGAATCCTAACAGAGGAGCACAAAGGAAATTTGGATCGCCCCATATCCAAGGCAGAGGTGGAAGAGGCAATACAGGAAATGCCAAATGGTAAATCGCTTGGCCCGAATGGCTTCACCATCGATTTTTTCAAATAATGCTGGGACACAGTGCACAATGATATATGGGAGGTGGTTTAAGACTCCCATAAAACATCCTCAATCCTAAAATCCCTCAATTCGATGTTCATTTCCCTGATTCCTAAGGAAGCTGAGGCCTGAACGCCAACAAAATTCCATCCTATAGCCATGTGCAACATCCTTTATGAAATCGTCTCTAAGGTGCTGGCTAATATATTAAATAGTATCCTTCCACTGATCATCTTAGAAGAGAAATCAATTTTTGTTGAAGGAAGATAGATAATGGATAATATCCTTATGGTGCATGAGATGATTCACTCCTTAAAATCCTAGAAAAAAGCTAGAATGATAATCCAGCTAGACCTGTCGAAAGCATATGAAAAATTTAGTTGGAGATACATGGAGGCAGTGCTGGCATCGTTTGGGTTTGGAAAAATATGGATCAGTTGGGTGATGGCTCTGGTTAAATCCAAAAGTTTCTCACTCCTGGTTAATGGAGCCCCTACTAACCCCTTCTACCCCTCAAGGGGCATCAGACAAGGTGACCCTATATCACCTTTTCTTTTTTTCATTATCATGGAAGGCTTAAGTCGAGTCATCAAAGCGGCTAAGGCTAGAGCTGACTTTTTTGGTCTCCAACCTCACCAAGCAAGTCTGGTGACTACTCATCAACAATTCGTAGACGATATGATGCTCCATGGGATCCCTACTGTCAGAGAAGCACAGGGGTTCAAGGCCATATTGGACCTCTTTGGTCAAGCCTCAGGTATGGACTTCAATTATTAAAAATCAATGATATTTTTCTTTAATACACATATAGCAATACATAGGAAACTTACATCCATTCTCGGCTTCCAAAGGGGAAACCTACAGTCAAAATACCTGGAGATTCCTCTAACAGATACTCCTTGGTAGAAGATACACTGGGAAAAACTCCTATCTTCCCTTGAAGATAGAGGAAACTATTGGACGAACTGTGCTCTGAACTTCGCGGGTTAGTTGGTGATGACAGAGGTGGTGCTTCAAGCCATCTCACACTACATGCTCTCCATTCTGCAAGTGCCGAAGGGTATCCTCCAAAGAATTAGAGATATCCAATAGAATTTCCTATGGTCTGGTAAAGTTGAGAATAAGAAATGGGACCTTTTGGCTTGGAAGAAAGTTTGTAAACCAAATATCCTGAGTGGCCTTGGACTCCACGACCCAGACTCAATTAATAAGGCTTGCGGGGCCAAGTTCTGGTGGAGTTGGCTTAAGGAAACTACCACCCCATGGGCCGTTATCTGGAAAGACAAATACACAGAGGATTGGAGACCCTCTGAACTATTCATACTGACAAGGGATATAAAAATCTCCCTATTTGGAACTTAGCCTAGGCAAACAGACATATCATCCAGGAACACTACTTCTGGAAAATAAGGAATGGCTGAATTGCATTCTTCTAGGAAGATGCATGGAAAAAATGCACAAATTAGGGGTGCCTAAGTACCAATTAGTGTAACATAGCTTTCAAAGGTTGGGTATAACGAATGTATATCAATACTGGCTCACAGATCCTCTGGAACCTCAGTGGCGCCATTGGTATTTGGACCTTCCCTCTCAGGATGAAGGGGTTTTAAACCAGCTGACTTCTCTACGACCACTGGTGGAGAAAAGAAAGGTGCGAAACTCACAGGAGGCAAATCAGCTCCGGTGGGGAAGAATGGAGGGAGGGGATTTCAACCTCAAAGAAGCTAGACACTATATGGAAAATAGGGAATTAGACGAAAAAGTTCAATGACATGACAATGTATGGGACTCTGTCTTCTGACCCAAAATTAAAACTTTCCTATGGCTCCTAATGCATAGGAAAATCCTAACATGGGAAAACCTGTTAAGAAAAGGGTTTACGGGGCCATCGTATTGCTGCCTGTGTGAAGAAAAAGAGGAGATGATGAACCACCTCCTGAGTTCCTGTAAGTGGACAACTAATCTATGGGACTGGATGGCAGAGATTTTTCGCCAAACAGATAAGAATAGAGAGTCCATCCAAGACACGATCTCTAGATGGAGAGTTCAATATGCCAAACATGCAACAGTTAACCTATTATGGAATCTAGGCCCTGGTTTCCTTGTCTGGACAGTGTGGAAAGAAAGAAACAAAATAATCTTCCAAAATGAGGGGCACCAAATCGACCAACTTAAAATTGAAATCTTGAAAAACATGAGAGAAACAATTCTTACCAAGGTGAAAGGGGATCAGAATGAAAGGCCATCATCAGGAGAGCAACACATACTGGAGATGTTGGTCTTGGAGGCAAGAGTGTCTCGAGTCTGTCCACCCCGCCTCCTGAGCCTTTCCCCTCTCACCAAAGTTGGCAGCTCCCCGTCCCAGGGTTCTGGAAATTAAAATCCAATGGTGCATCGAGGGGTAATCCAGGCTTAGCAAGATATGGAGGGGTTATCAGGGATGACAAAGGTGTGATTGTGCATATCTATGGTGGCTCGTTGGGCGAAGAAACAAAAAATGAAGAAGAATTTGAAAACCTAGAGCAAGGACTAAGGATTTTGGTCCGTTTGAATGGTGAAAATGCCATAGTTGAAGGGGATTCAAGGTTGGCGATCAATGCAAAGAAACATCTACAGAATGGGGCAAGGCCAAGAAAGGTAACAAAACATTGGCACCTCTCGCAGGTCACGACGCTCATCCTTACCCACATTGCTATGTTGAGAGGTATAGTGTTTCAAGATGTCAGCTGCTCAGCGAAATCCCTGGTGGACACGTTGGCTAATCATGTGATGGACCATCCAGAGGACAATATTGATGCCAGCTAGCAAGATGTGACAAATGGAAGCCTTTGAAAGGAGTGTGAGCAGGTGGCCATCAAGGATCTTTGTGGGCTAGCAGGTGGAGAGTCCAGCTCCCACGAGACTGAGCAATAACATAGAATGTGGTACTCCAGGTTATTTAAGCTGAAGTACAGGTCCCAGAGCCCTCTGTCCTATGGGAGGTGTGTGAGGAGGCCTGAGAGTAACAACGGGCACAAGGTTTGGTACACCGTTACTAGCAATCCTGCAAATTTTTAGTTGAGAATTATGATAAATCGCAGCAATCCCACTCAGGATAATCACTCGGGGATGGGAAATCACCATCAAATTATGATGACAGCAGGGATTGGCAGTAGGCTTGATCATTGCAGCTGGGTGACTATGCATGCCAGCGCTCGTACCCTGCACCTCTACAATATAAATACAGCGTAGGGCCATCAAAATGAAGGCACAAACAATTTGCAGAGGGATTTATATCTTAGCATCTATTCCCTTTTCCTAGTTGCCCTCGGTAGTAAGTTTGAGAAGAAGGGGTGGTGGGATAATATGGATAGGCACTCCCTTCACCGCTCAAGAGCGAAATATGACGTTTAGGAGGTGGCAGAGGACTATAATAGTTCTGTCTCTTACAAAGGTAAAAATAAAATGGAGGCCTTGCAAAGCGAAGTTTACAAAGAAATAAATAAACTGGATGACAAGTCCATTCAAGAGGAAGTGGACTGGATTATTGACCTTGGCACCCCGGCCACTAGAGCTAATAAATTCCTTCAGACCCAGGATATGGCCTGGCACATGAAGACCATGTTGGCCAAATCTATGAACCTGCAGGAGGCCTCCACCTGAGCAGCTTTCCAGGCAAGAAGTAGAGGTTCAGCCAAGAATTTGGCCCACTTGGATAGTTTGGAAGGGACTCTGAGGTCTTTGGTAGAGGAAATTAAGGCACATTC
The DNA here is from genome assembly GCA_034641835.2 of Pinus albicaulis. Classification (NCBI taxonomy): domain Eukaryota; kingdom Viridiplantae; phylum Streptophyta; class Pinopsida; order Pinales; family Pinaceae; genus Pinus; species Pinus albicaulis. Next base: position 150,581,449 of record CM076571.1, on the reverse strand, counting down.
ACGGAGGCTCGAGGGTTTTATGTAACTATTTGAGACCTACTTGAAGTATGTGGAAAATGTTTTTATCCAATTGCCAGATGAGACCCACAAGACAACTGTTATTTGTAGATTCAAACCCCAGAATACTCATGTTCAATAAGAGATTGTTGGTCTGAGTGCTGGTTTGAGTGCTGCTGATAACACGTAGGATGCGACCGTTGGGTAAAAGGAGTAACTTACTGTGTTTTTTGCAATTAACATGTATTGTTGGTTTGCTATTTTTTGTGTCTATGGCCTATGTCACTAGATGGCTAGTAGAAATTGGCCTCCTACCTAGGGGAGGACCAACTTTTGTTGTAAATAACTACGGCTTTATAATCCCTTGGAGGCTAGGAAAATTGTTTTCCATACTGTTTTAAGGTTCCTTCCCTCATTATGTCTGGATAACAGAGGTTTCCTTTGAACTGTAACCAACATAACCTTTTGTAAAACTATGTACAATATTTACTCATTAATACAACTGCTGAATTATAAAAAATAAAAAAAATGATGATTTTATGATTATAATGCTTATGCATTTAATGTTTGAATCCTATTGGTTTTTTTGTATTCATTGCAAAGAGTGGTAGGCATACAATATTTGAATGCTTATGATGTAATATACCGTATTTCTTAATTTAAATTTTTGTATGAGACTCTAATTAGATCCTTATGCAATGGTCAAAGGGTGAGTATGCTTTATATTAACTTTTGAAATGGTGTTGGGCCTTGATGTTACAATATGTAGGAATGTTAGGTCCATTCCACTACACCTTTGTGAGCTATTTTACAAGAGGCTAGCACTAAAGATACATTCATTCAGGCTATTGCACTTTGGGAGCAGAAATAAGGACTAAGAAACATCACTGAAGGCTTAAAAGTTAGTTGTTGTCTGGAACAAATTTCATAAGCATTAAAATATTATGATGTAGAGAGATTACGTAGCTTTAGTGTGGCATATGTGAAGTTTTTATTAATTTCATTTACATATTTTTTTCAACAAAGGGACTCTAAAAATTTGAAAATCAATACTATTTATCTTCAGGATCTTAAGAAATAAACCTACTATTATTGTAAGCGTAGTATCTTTGGTAGAACATGTCACGATACTTCATGAGACACATTTTTATTATTCCTAATAAAAAATCTATATATTATTTATTGTATTATGTTATATTGTGATCTGTAAATGCTAGGCCTATGGCCTGCCTATTTCATCGCAGAGATCCTTGTTGGGTAGTTTAATTGTTAGATTAAACCTCTCAATATTAATTATCAATTCGGGAGTCGTAAACACGAGTTGTACTACATATTGGCTCAGCTTAATGGTCAGAGTATAAATATTCCTTTGTAATGATAAACAAGGTACTGTAATGAAACACACATTTGCTGGCAAATAAACAATCTTGAAAAGGAGATCTACTTAACCAATTTCATTCATTGCAAACTCCATACTGCAATTAAACTTAAGGAAATACAAAGAAATCCTCAACATGTAACATTCTTGCACTCGCATTCTAATTTTTAAATCTCCTATGATATCCTGAAAAAAAATCTGATCTATTTATTCCTCTCATCAACGTGAAACTATCACTTGAAACTAATAAGAAAAAAGGTCACACATTATTCTAATGACAACCTCAAAAATTAAACTAACTAGAACTACTCTTCTTAATAAATTCAAGATTCAAACTAACAAAGGAAAGTTCTAATTATTGCTGGAAGAAAACTACCTTACTTCATGAAAAAAATAACATCTAAAATATCCTATTAAAAATATCATTGCAAATAATCTACAAGAAACCTTTAATTCAAAGACTTTGATCTAAATGAAATGAATCATTCAATAACACAAGCTCACTCTTCAAAATCAAATCATGTAACTAAATCATGCTGCATTTGAATTGATCTTTCTACCTGCATAATCAAATTCACATTCAAACTTGCTCTTACAAGGAAATGATCACACTACGAAAACAAGAATCAATATAACTAAAAATAAATCTAATTATTAAGCTAAGTCCCACAATGCATATAAACTAATCAAATGTGCATTTAAATCCTGCAAACGCTCAAACGAAACTAAGTAATGAAAAAAACCATGCTCAAACTCAAAGCATTAAAATATATTCTAACTCTGATCACTAAGAAATCGTTGTATTCATATGATCTCATTATATTCGATTTAACAAGAGGGGTAGGGAATAACATTATATTACAGTTATTAAACACTGGTTATGTAATGAATAATAATTCTTTAGTTAATTAATTTGCGCAATACGAAGATGACTGAAATTCTTTGAGATTGAACCACACATTCACACAGAAACATGAAATGTTAAAATCGCACACATCTAATTAGCCTAGCTTGATTGATCAGGCTTAACTCTAGATGTGGTGGGCCTTCCCATGCCTGAAGTAAGCTGGCTTACTACAATGGAGGAACAGTTTTAAAACATCAAAAATTGGAATTCGAAATGGATCACAACAACAATGCTACTGCTCACAACATGAAAGCAATGATGTATATTGAAAAGAGAATTTGGCAATCGATTTATAGAACTCACAACAATCCCTCTATCGATATTACATTTCTCTACAACCCAATACTAGTTCTACCTCTCAGAATTCGACTTCACCATTTTATAAATTTCGCTTTGGTTCTACATTTGAGCAAATCGACCTTCTATTCCTATCAATCCCAGCTTATATAATTGACAGACTCACGCCCTCTACATATGAGCAATTAATTATGTCTAATTGATGGACTCACTCTAATTGATCCCTTTTGTTGCTCCAGGAAATCTCTTATATAGGCTTCTAATTACAATTCAAAGAATTAAATTACCCAACTAAAATACAGGAGGGCATATCACCAATATGAACAATTTTCTATGAATAAAAATTGGGTTTGCAATTGAGTGTCGAAATAGGGAACGATTCTGGTGAATCATCCCTCTTTTCCTGGAGTGGTTGTTGCTGGAAGGTGTGATTTGATTGAATTGATTAGTGGGCCAAATTGATTGTAATAAGCGGCATCAGCATCTGGAAACATATTTCTATTCGCAACATCGGTTATCACTTGTTTTGTAACATTATCTCCCAAGCGATTCCGCAGCTTGCTGGTCAATTTATGTTTTGTTGTAATGGTGCAAATTCTCAAACCTGGGAGATCTCAACGTGTATCCATATTCTTCAACAGCTAGCTGGCACTTAAAGAACTGAATGGGTAAATGGGTTACCTCATGAGCCCTGATGCTTCTTGAATCAGATGTTCAACGTAGACTCCAGTCCTGCACGCATCGCAACCCTTGGGAGTGGAGCTTATACTTTCTAACTTCATGGCAGAGACAAATGTAAAAGAAGTTTTTGGCCCAAGAAACAGGGAAGATAAACTTATCTGGATCCAAATCGAATGCAACACAACTTGGTTTCTGAATCAGTCTTAGTCTCATCATTGTCCCCATTCATTGTCTCCTCGTTATCCTCATGTTTTATATAAAAAGGGTTGAGATTTTTTATATATTAATTTGGAGAAAATCTCTTGGATATGCCAACAATAGTTTTTGTTGCAAAACTGATGACATCAAATCAGCATGTGGAGATATTTCATCCTATTCTTGTGTGATTGAATTTATTATTCAGTGTCTTCTCCCATCTATAAAATGTAAGTCTATTGAGGAAAATATTCATGAGGAATGTGAGGTGTGTGAAGAGGAAGTGCAGATGAGTAATTCTGCTGTTATATTTTCCTGTTGATGAATGAGATTTCCAATGCCTCTCTTTGGTGGACGTAGCCCAGATTGGTTGGGTGAACCACGTTAAATATTGTCTCTTTATGTTTTTGTCTGCTATGTGTGATTGTTAATTAATTTTCTATTGTGTTTTGCTCCTACAATTGGTATCGAAGCCAGTTGGTATCGGTGGAGTGGTTTGTTCCAAACGGTGCTACATCTGTTTTACAATCAATTAAACCGTTGTCTATATTAACATGCAAGAAAGGAGGACGCGAGGTTGAGAGCAGATCTGTGCATCTGCACTTGCAAATTTTTAAATATGTGGATCTGTGGATAGTTGAGGTCGTGGATCGTTTTCCATGGAGCGGGAGAAGTAAGCAAGCAGAGCTGGAGTGTTGCCAAGGTTGCAAGAGCTAGAGTTTGTTGTGTGTGGCTTGTGACCGATCTGCATTTGCGTGAACTGAAGACGGGAGCAACCTGTTATCGATCTGAGATCTGTGAGTTCATCGGAGTGCGTTGACAGTGCCAAAATTCGAGGTGCTGCATGGTGGAGAAGTCGTGGACCATTTGACTAGAGAAGCTGTGGCTTGTGAACAGTGGTATGGTCGATTGCCCAAATAAAAAATAAAAGACCAGTAAACTCTAACGGTTGTGGCAGCATTGAATGATAAAAACAAATTGATATCCCATTTAAAAGCGTTTTCTATTGGAATGTTAAACAAAGGTATTAGAATGCCATTAAAGATTTAAATGCTATTTTAAATCGATTTATGAAAATTCAATAGAATCGATTTATTAAAATGCCATTTTTTTTAAAATCGATTTGCATTTAAAGTACATTAATGCAATGTTTTAAAATCGATTTGTATTGTATTCATTTAAAATCAATATTTTATCAATCAATTTAAATGGGTTTTTTTAATATCGATTTAAATGGGGTTTATAAGGATTGTAATATCGATTTATTATGGGCCCAGGGCCTAGGGCCTAAGGCATTTTTTATCGAGGGCATTTTTTGTAGGCGAAGGGAATTTTTTAAAAATAAAGTGCATTTTTAATCAAAATTAATATTTTTGATTAAAAATAAAAATCTTCATTTATTAAGATTTGCGATTGGAGATTTTTTGACATGAGCTACTTAATATGGCAAAAACCCAAAGTGCTCGATTTGAGATCGAGAAGTTTAATGGGAGAAACAACTTCGAGATCTGGAAAGTGAAGATGCATGATCTACTAGTACAACAAGGTGTGGAGAAGGCACTTTTGGGAAAATCCAAACAACCTTTCGCCATTACAGATGACGAATGGAGTGACATCGATGATAGAGCACTTAGCGGCATTCGCTTGTGTTTGGTGGATGATGTCTTATTTAATATCGTGTCAGAGAAAACAGCTGCTGGTTTATGGACAAAGTTAGAAAAGTTGTACATGACAAAATCCTTAACAAATAGGATTCTTCTGAAGAGACAGTTGTACAGCTTGCGCATGAAGGAAGGTATGATGATAGTTGATCATCTGAATACCTTTAATACTCTCTTGGTGCAGTTAGAAAGTATAGAAGTAAAATTTTATTCAGAAGATAAAGCTGTAACTTTATTATGCTCTTTTCCCGAGTCATGGGATCATTTTGTTACTTCTATAGGTCTTAGTTCATCAGAAACCCTTGAATTTGATGATGTTGTTGGAGCTATGATGTCTGAAGAAACTAGGAAGAGGTCAAATTTAGAAACCTCTACATCAGAATCAATGATGGTTAGAGGTCGTTTTAAAGAAAAAAACGCTTTAGTCAGAAGAACAACTCTCGGTCCAAATCGAAAGGGAAGAAGAGTAAGTTGAAATGCTAGTTTTGCGGAAAATCGGGACATTTGAAGAAGCACTGTTGGAAGAGATAGCAAACATCCAAATGAGACACTTCAACAAAAAATAAAGAGGAAAACACGATAGATACAGGTTCAGGTTCGGCATCCGTTTCAGGTATAAGTGATGAAGTTGTATCAGTTAATTTTTTAAATCATTATCAACATTGGCTGTTAGATTCTGGTGCGTCCAATCACATGTGCATTTATAAAGAATGGTTTAAATCTTATAAATCAATCAATGATGGAGTTGTTTACATGGGTAATGATTTCTCATGTAATGTTGTGGGAATTGGAAGCATCCAAATTAAAAATTTTAATGGGACAAATAAAATCTTAACTGATGTAAGACATGTGCCTGAACTCAGGAAAAATCTTATTTCTCTAGGAGTGTTAGACACAAATGGATATAAAACTTTTATTCAAGGTGGAGTAATGAAATTTTACAAAGGAATCCTATTAGTAATGAAAGAAAAGAAGGTTGGAAATATTTTTCAGTTAGAAGGAAGAACAGAGTCAAATCATGCTTCTACTGTATCTAAAAACGACAGTGATTATATTCGACTATGGCATCAATGGTTGGGCCATATGAGTGAAAAAGGATTAAAAATTTTATCTGATCGTAAGTTACTTCCTAGTTTAAAATCTTCTAAGTTAGATTTCTGCAAACATTGTATATATGGGAAACAAAGCAAGCAGAAATTTAAAACTGGAAAACATACTAGTAAGGGAATCCTTGATTATATCCATTCTGATTTTTGGGGTCCATCTCCTACCACCTCATATGGAGGATCATCATATTTTGTATCTTTTATAGATGATTTCTCTATAAAATTATGGGTCTACATGTTAAAAATAAATTCTGATGTATTCACAGTTTTTAAGCAGTTTAGAGCATTAGTAGAGAACATCATTGGAAGGACCATTAAACGTTTAAGAACTGACAATGGTGGTGAGTTTACTTCAAATAAATTTGATAATTATTGCAAGGACGCTGGGATCGAAAGACATAGAACTACTGCTTATACTCCTCAGAAAAATGGAGTTGTTGAACACATGAACAAGATTCTTTTAGAAAGAGCAAGAAGTATGTCTAGTAACGACAATTTTCAGAAGGAATTATGGACAGAAGAAGTATCTATGGCTTTCTATTTGATAAATCAATCACCATCAACTGCATTAGGATGAAAAATTCCTCAAGAGGTATCGAAAGGTCATCCTTGTGATTATTCTAAACTAAAAGTTTTTGGTTGTGATGCATATGCTCTAATTTCGAAACATTAGCGTTCCAAATTAGATCCTAAATCAAAAAGATATATCTTTGTTGGATATGGTGATGGGATTAAGGGATACAGGTTGTGGGATCCTACTACTCACAAGATCATCATTAACAGAGATGTTAAATTCAATGAATCTTCACTTGATAATCCAGATGTAGATGATAAATTGAAACAAAAAAAAGTACCTAAGTCTCAACATATTCAGTTTGAAACCAGTTCAAATACTGATGATAGTGCAGATGAAAAAGTTTCAGATGCAGATCAGGAACAAGTTTTAGATGCAGATCATGAAAAAGTTTCAGATGCAGATCATGAAGAAGTTCCTACAAATAATAATCAGCAAATTGTGGAAGAACCAGAAACATCTTTAAGGAGGTCCACGAGAATGAGACGTCCTCCTAAAAGGTATGATGATTATGTTACTTCAGTTGCTTTAACCGCTAATGATAATGAACCTTTATGCTATCAGGAAGCTGTAGAAGGTTCTAACAATAATAAGTGGAAAGAAGCTATGAAGGATGAGATGAAGGCATTAGACAAGAATGCCACATGGGATCTGGTGGAACTTCCTAAAGACAGAAAAAATGTGGGATGTAAATGGGTTTACAAATTGAAAAGGGGTGTTGATGATAAAGAAGAAAGGTACAAAGCGAGGCTGGTCGCAAAAGGTTTTTCTCAGAAAGCAGGAATTGACTTTCATGAGATATTTTCACCAGTTGTTAAAATTGTTTCAATTCGGATTGTCTTAGCATTAGTTGCTTTACTTGATTTAGAATTACAACAACTAGATATTAAGACTGCATTTTTAGATGGAGATCTATATGAAGAGATTTATATGGAACAACTTGAAGGGTTTGTTCAAAATCGCAACAAGAAATTTGTCTACAGGCTCAAGAAAACATTGTATGGTCTGAAGCAGTCGCCTCGACAATGGTACAAGAAATTTGATTCTTTCATGATGAGCCAAAATTATATAAGAAGTGAATATGATCATTGTGTTTACTTTAAGAAATTAAGTAATGGCATATTCATTATCTTAGTGTTGTATGTTGACGATATGCTTTTAGCAAGAAAAAGCATAACTGAGATCAATAGGTTAAAGGCTCAGATGGCTAGGACGTTTGATATGAAAGATCTAGGAGCAGCAAGACAGATTTTTGGCATGGAGATTTTCAGAGACAGGAGTAATGGTAAGCTGTGGTTATCACAAGAGAATTATATTGAGAAAATACTCTTAAAGTCTGGTATGAACAATGTGAAGCCCGTTTCAGTCCCTTTAGCCTCCCATTTTAAGCTTTCTTCAAGTTTATGTCCTATTACAAATGAAGAAAAGGAATATATGTCTCGAATTCCATATGCCAATGTAGTAGGTTGTTTAATGTATGCGATGGTCTGTACACGACCAGATATTTCACATGCAATTGGGGTTGTCAGCAGGTATATGGAAAATTCAAGGAAAGAACACTGGTCAGCAGTGAAATGGGTGCTTCGGTATCTAAGAGGCACAAGTGATTATTGTATCACTTATGACAGAAGTAGTGAATTTGTTTGCGGATATGTTGATTCCGATTTTGCAGGTGATTTGGATAAGAGAAGGTCAACTTCAGGATATGTCTTTACTCTTGCAGGTGGAGCTAGTAGCTGGATGTCAAAGCTACAAAACATTGTTGCTTTATCCACTACAAAAGTAGAATACATAGCTTCTTCACATGCTTACAAAGAAGTGGTTTGGTTGAAAGGTTTGTTTGGTGAGTTTGGTAGGTTGCAAGACAACATTAAGTTATTTTGTGATAGTCAAAGTGCAATTCACTTGGCTAAGAATCCAGCCTATCATAGTAAATCAAAGCATATACCTATAAATTACCATTTTGTAAGACATGTTATCACTAAACGTTGAGTCTCTCTTGAAAAAGTGCATACAAAGGAAAACTGTGAAGACATGTTCACAAAACCAATTTTATTAGATAAGCTACGATGGTGTCTGGCTTCTCTTGGCTTGCAAAGAAAACAAAAATAATAAAGGAACGAGGTATCAGGCTAATTGTTTTCAAGGTGGTGATTTTTTAGATTTTTTATATATTAATTTAGAGAAAATCTCTTGGATATGCCAACAATAGATTTTGTTGCAAAACTGATGGAATCAAATCAGCATGTGGAGATATTTCATCCTATTCTTGTGTGATTGAATTTATCATTCAGTTTTTTCTCCCATCTCTAAAATGTTAGCCTGTTGAGGCAGATATTCATGAGGAATGTCAGGTGTGTGAAGAGGAAGTGCAGATGAGTAATTCTGCTGTTGTATTTTCCTGTTGATGAATGAGATTTCCAATGCCTCTGTTTGGGGGACGTAGCCCAAATTGGTTGGGTGAACCACGTTAAATATTGTCTCTTTATGTTTGTGTCTTCTATGTGTGATTGTTTATTAATTTTCTGCTGTGTTTTTCTCCTACAGATTTTTCGATGGGGCATCACAACAATCGGTTTGTGGATGTGGGGCATGGCTTGTGATTACACCACAACATCATTATAAAATTCATTGGTTGGGTGATAGGGGATCGAATACTAGGGCGAAGGTTTTAGCTCTGTGGGGTTTTCTTTGGTTTGCAGCCCAGTTGTGCATTGATAAGCTGTGTGTGCTAGGTGACTCCAAGGTTCTTATTGATCACCTTAACAGAGACACAAATCTGGCCCCAATAAATCTGAAGTCGTGGCTGGATCGCATTTACACACTCAGTTCATCTTTTAGTAGAATTTTCAAATGTTCAGGCTGACAAGCTCTCAAAATTGGGACTTATTGATGTTTTTGGTAGCATGAATTACGAGATGGTGGATGCCAATGGTCAGGGGGCTAATGGTATGGTGAGATTCAATTAAGTCTGGGTTTTGACTACTTATTTTTTTTTGTTTATGGTTACCCTGAAAAGCTGCGGAAGATATGCACCAAGGATTTTTTTTTTGATGTCACTGTTTTGTGCTATGGCTTGGGGGTTATTTTACTATTGCTTCACTCTGAACTTTTTCAACTAGATGGGCGTTTGCATCTATTGGTAGCACAAATATTTGTGATTATTGGTATAATATCTTGGAATGATGCATAGGGTCTGATTTTTTTTCAATACTAATACTGTATAAGGAGCTTTTTTGGAAGGGATGTTTCCCTGGGGAATATAGGCTACAGGTTTGATATGCATAAATTTTCTATTTCCTGATTTAAATTGACATCTGAGGGTGGTTGCACATCCTGCATGATATCTTTTTGATCGATCTTGTAAAGTCATATGATGGGTTTTACAACTTTCTGGATGGCACAGTATATAAGCCATGTTTTTTTCGTCGTGGAAAAAAAAATGTTTAAATTGTTTTCAATCTATCTTTATTCGAATAGCCTCCCTCGGATATATAGATATATAGAAGTAATTAATCTTTACAATTATAGATTTTTTTTGGTGTGATATTGCATTAATTATGTTCATTTAATTTCATTTTCATATTAAATTGTTTTAATTTATCAATATGTTTTTTTCTTACTCTAACACAATATTGAATAAAAAATTTTATTGAATAAACACCTTTGCATTTTATGGTATTTGGAATTTGTTGGATTTTTATTATGATCAAGGATACTATTGCACAAGTTTGATATAGAAAACAACATTTTGATTTTCATTAAATTTTTAGAAAATAGTATATTCAAATAGATTGAAGAGAAAGTATTTTTAATTTTGGTTAGTTTATGGGTTAATATGGTTATTATTTTTATAAATATTTTGAATTTAAAATTTAATATAGACATACATTAAAAAAAAGATTATAGAGAAATTATTTTCAATTTCTATAATTTTGATTTTGATATATTAACGGGTTAATAAAGTTGTTTATCTTACAAATATTTTGAAATTGAGATTTGAAAGATATGAAGTGGACTTTGATCTACATATATACATAAGTCATGAAATCATTTTTAATATAATTAGTTCAAAATGTCTCTAAATTAAACTTTTACAAAAATTAAACCATTCAATCCAACCATTTTGGACTATTATTTATAAAAGAAGTTGTCTACCTAGGCAGCGGAATATCTCGGACGACAGTTTTTTGCTGGAATCTGGTCAACTAAAATTCAAAAAATCAGGTAGTTGGAGTGTTTGGAATCCATCTACTTTTTTAGATTAAGCGTTTCTAAAATATTAATAATTATAAAAATATACATTATTTTCATATATCATTAAAAAAAAATATTTTAACGTTATATTAAAATAAAAAATTAAATAATATTAAATTTAATTAAATTTAACTCTTTTCAGTATAATATTTTAACATTATATTAAATAAAAGTAAAATATATAAGAATTGAAATACCTACATAAATTTATTAATCAACTATCAAAGATTTTAAAAATAAATAAATAATCATGAGATTTATTATATTGAAAAGAGTTAAAATTAAAATATTTAAATGTTTTTGAAAGATAATTTGTTTTAATAATAAAGTATTAATATTAAAAAAATTTAAACATTCTTAATATTTCAATAAATGTGCATTTTAAATAAACATATTCATAAAATATTATTATTATTATGTTGTTGTTGTTGGATAAGTTAGACATTAAATTGGTGTATAAGACTCTAGGATTTATTTCCACTCAATAATTTGAGTGATAAGTCTTAAAAAACGTATATATTTTGCTCATATACTCTTAACCATTAAACGCACTCAAACTATATTCATTTATACTAATAATATTATTAAATTATATAAAAATATCTAGTCATCAAAGACACTAGTAGTCGACATGTATTGTGATTGCCGTTTACGTCACAAAATATTCTTCCGTCACCTCACCCTCACTCTAACGTGACGACGAGAAGAAATTACACATTTGCTTCTTGGCTGGCCATTAAAATACGTCTTTTTTAAACTATTATTATCAGAAGCCAGAGATCAGGTGTGATCTATAACTTTGATTCCCCGTGTGTGTATATACAAGGACCTCAAATTAGTCACTGCACGTTAGTGACTAAACATTATTTATTATTTTCAAATTTAACGAATTCTAACCATGCACATTTTATCAAATTAACATCAATTAAAAAAAAACTCTATCAGATGGTCTATTATTTTTCTTATTATTATATTTATTTTTCGGCGGTTTTGCCTTGTCAATTTATAGAAAAAATATTTTAACGTAGATTAAAGATCAAGAATAGAATTATGTATATTATATATAACGAGTCAAATTTCAAATTATAAAATTTTCAAAAGTCATGAACCAAGTCAACCTTTAACATTCCATTTGATTTAAAAACATTTCAAAAAAATAATTTAATGAAAAGTATGATGATAAATGGTTATATTAATCCCAAACCTTGGAATCAAAACTTGTGAATTGTGATATAATTGAGTGGAGATGTTCATTATATGGCTTAGTGTAAAGGGATGTGTGAGGGCTTATTTTATGTATATATTATGAAATTTTTTTAATTTTTTTTTCGTTTTTTTTATGGTTAAAATGTTTATTTGGTCTTATATATATACTCTATATAACATTCAAAAATACAATATAAACAATGAAAAATTACACATTGTATTTGCACTCTAAAAAAATTTGCACCTGAATAAATTTGATCTCTCAACTCATGTTAAGTTTGCACATAAAGAAATTTGATCTCTCAACTCATGTTAAATCCGTATTTGAGATCGATCTATACTGGTATATAAGAAAAAAGAGAATTACAATATATATAATAATGTTTAGTTAAATAATGCATTAAATTATTTGTTGTAGAAATTTTGAATAACTGTTAAATTATTCACCGAGTTTATCCTGATCACACGCTATTTGAGCTTCATGCATAATACATAACCTCTTCTACTATTGATCATTGAATTGCGAAAATATAAACAATCACATGCGCACATTAAAACCATAAACAATCACACATATAAACACAGTATTTATGGGAAAGCTTAAAGCTGAAAACCCCCAATTATCTGTATATTATAATGATAGAGATCATGTAACAATCATTGTACAAAATCCTCAGAAGCTCTCAGTACAATCTCCAATTGTTACACGCTACACAAGCTCAGATCTAACAAAACACATGCTCCAATCTGCTCCACCTGTTAGCCTGCCTCTACTGCGCAATCCAAGATGAATAATGGCCCAATCTGAGTTTGAATCCTGGTATACCTTGTACAATCCTCATTGGCATCTCCATCAATGTGTGGTGCAAACTCATGCTGAGTATGGTCACAGCCCCGATGATCACACTTTCTTTTTCACTACCTCTCCACTTGGTCTCCTTTGAGAAGCTGTCCATGCCTTTGAAGTTAACTGATGTGTTCTTTTAGTTGAATAATGAGTTAATAATTAGTGAATTAAATAATAATTAATTCACACCACTCATCTCTAGTGTATTAGCCAGTTAAACTAAATACAACTAGTTCAACTAAGTTAAACCGAACGCAACTCCATCAACTGTCTCATCAACTCCACCAAACTCTGCCACATGAGTTCTAACTGAAGTCAACCATGCAATAGCTCAACTAACCCATAGGAAATTCGAATTTCCTTCTGTCAGCTGCATGTGCCACATCTGTAGCTCGAACTGAAGTGCTCCAAGAGGATAAGATAATGTTTATAGTCTAAATATTATTAAGGGTTAATAATATTTGACTGTTCTATTTTTAGCCCGGCAGTCTAAAAATAGAAACCGCCCAATGTCTAAAAATAGAGGTCCATCTATTTTTACCAACTCGACCAATCATCCATAAATAGCATCCTGCAACTCATAGACCATGATCCATATGTCTTAAAAATAGACATAGTGCAAAAATAGACTTTTTGCCAAAAATGAAGTGCGGGCCCACTTGAAGGTGAGAAGCTTCTTTCCACTAAGCTCTTCATCTTGTTGCAATCTCAACACTCCGTCTCAACAAGATATGGTCTCTGCCTTCTCTACCTCTATAGTGAATTTTCTGCAGTGAGCGCCCAGCAGCAAATTCAAGATATCAGCATCCTGATCCTCCGTGGGAATGTATGAAAGTAACATGACCTTCCGCTGCACACAATCTCTGATATGATGATACCGGATGTCAATGTGTTTAGATCTATCATGAAATACTGTATTAATCGAGATTTTGATGCAACTCTGATTATCAAAATAAATCACAGTAGGCTCTAAGTCTGAACTGAATAACCCGACCAGGATATTCCTCATCCATATAGCCTCGCATGCAGCCAAACTCACTGCCATATACTCAGCCTCTGCTGAACTGAGTGCCACGGATCTCTGCTTCCTGCTGTACCAAGAAACTGTTGTTGACCCGATACTGAAAATCCCTCCAAATGTGATTTTTCTGTCCGTTGGGCTCCCTGCCCAATCTGCATCCGTGAAGCCACACAGCTTCACCTCATCCGACTGTCTGTACCATAATCCATATCCCGATGTGCCTCGGAGATATCTCAATACATGCTTGCTTGCCTTTCAATAGAGCTTGGTAGGCTTAACCATAGCTTGTGAAAGCTGGTTAACAGCATAGCATATGTCGGGTCGTGTATTGACCAGATACATAAGCGACCCCACCAATTGTCGATAAACAGTGGCATCCACTACCTCCGCTGAAGTAGCATCCTCCTTCCTCCAACCTCCAGGAAGAGGAGTATCAACAGGTTTGCAGCCATGCATGTTGAACTTCTCCAGTATCTCCCGGGCATACTTACCCTGAGAAACAAACAGTCCATCACTGCGCTGCCAAATTTCCAATCCCAGGAAATAATGAAGGAGGCCCAAGTCCTTCATCTCAAACTCTTTTGCAAGATCCTCCTTGCATGAGAGTATCAACAACTCATCACCTATCAAAATCAAATCATCTACATAAAGTACAATGATCAGCAACTTACCCTTCACCACAATCTGGTATAGGTTAGGATCCGCCTCACTCTTGGAGAATCCAAGTCAGGTGAAATAACTATCTATCCGTGTGTACCAAGCATGAGGTGCTTGTTTCAACCCATACAGTGCTCTCTTGAGCCTGCACACATGCGACTCGCTGCTGAAGATCTCGAAACCTTCGGGCTGCTCTATGTACACCTCCTCCTCAATCACCTCGTTGAGGAACGTAGTCTTCACATCCATTTGATGAATGTGCCACCCCATCTGCGCTGAGAGAGAAAGAATCGTCCGTATGGAAGAATACCTTGCGACAGGTGCAAAGGTCTCCTCATAATCGATCCCCTCTATCTGTGAAGACTCAGGAAACAAATCTTGCCTTGTACTTCTCCACACTCCCGTCAGCTGCCTGCTTCACTTTGTAGATCCATCTCGAGCCCACCACTGATTTCCCCTCCGGCCTTGGGACAATCTCCCATGCACTGTTTCTGACAATCAAATCATACTCTTCCACCATGGCATCTACCCATGCGGGATCCTCCATAGCTTCCTCGAAAGAAGATGGCTCTGTCACGATACACTTGCTCACAAGAGCCATGTATCCAGTGTACCGATCAGGTGACTGTCTCTATTTTCGCTGTGTTGTAGGTGCTCCTACAACCTTCTCTACATCTTGAGCCAGTCGCTTAGCTTCTGTAGTGCGCTTCCGCCCTCTGATGGTTGGTGCTGCATGAGTGGTCTCTTTCACTCCATGAACCTCATCTTGTGGCTGATCCACATCCTGAGACTCGTCCTCAGGAACTAATAGCTCCTCCTCTACATGCAAGTGTGGCTCCCTCTCAAGCGAACACTTCATGGCTTTCTCCTCCTGAAATTTGATATCCCGTCGCACAACAGTCTTGCAACTGTTTGGAAAATACACACGATAGTTGTGGGGCGTATCAGTGTACCCCACAAATATCCCAACCTCTGCGGTTGGCTCCAGCTTCTTCCTTGCATCCTTCGTCACATGAATGTAAACAGGTGAACCAAAAATCCTCAAATGGGAAATATCAGGCTTCTTACCAGAAAACGCCTCCTCGGGTGTACTCATGCCAAGTATCTTGTGAGGACAACGGTTCTGCACATATACTGTAGTATTGCATGCCTCTTCCCACAAGTGAATGGATAGGCCCTGATCATGCAACATCGCCCGTGCAGCACCCACGATCATTCTGTTCTTCCGCTCAGCAACCCCATTCTGCTGTGCGTTATAAAGTGCTATGAGCTCTCTTCGAATTCCTTCTGCGCTGTAAAAGTCCTTGAATTCTCTAGAGATAAATTCACCACCATTTTCGCTCCTAAGAGCCTTCACCTACTTCCCCGATTCCTTCTCAACCAGTGCCTTGAACTCATAGAACTTTGAGTATGTCTCGCTCTTCTTCTGCATGAAGAAGATCCAGCACTTCCAAGAAAAATCATCAACAAATATCACATAGTACCTGTGCTTTGCTGTCGAAGTTGCTGAGAAAGGTCCACACACGTCTGTGTGAATTCTCTCAAGGATCATCGTGGCGCGACTATCCTTCTCATGAAAGGTGGCTTTCATAAATTTTCCCAAGATACATCCCTTGCACTGATCTAACTGCGCAAGAGTACCCTTAGGAAGCCCAGTAGAAATCTGCTGCAGTATCTTCAAAGCTCCATGGTGAAGGTGTCCCAATCTCCGGTGCCACAACTCGCCATCATCCCGGCTCACCACTCCTTCTGCCTTGCCTTCCATTGCTGCGCAGCCATCTACCTACAATTGATAAAGGTTCTTAACTCGAACCCCTATCCTCCGAGTCTCACCAGTTTCCTTACTGTGCAGGAAAGCCTTTCCCTCGCTAAAGACAACATCATATCCCTTGTCTTCTAACATCGCCACAGAGAGAAGATTCTTCTTCAATCCTGGAACATGCATCACATCCTTCAATATGAAGAGTTTACCAGACTCCCTCTCAAAGGAAATGGTACTGATACCGGTCGCACTGGATCTACCATCATCACCCATCTCGATGTGCACTCCAAGATCTTTCTCATCCGTATTAAAAATCTCGATCTCCCGTCATGTGAAAAGACACACCATCGTCAAGAAACCACACCGAACCCATCACACTTGAGACCAAGCATGCGATCGTTGAAAAATCCACCAAAATGCGAGGCTAAGGCCCTCCAACTACATATCTAGCGGCCCTCGCTTATTTTTCTTCTTCTCAGGACAACTAGTGGTGTAATGTCCGTGTTGGTGACAAAGTGAAAGCACTTCACCTTTGGACATGTCCTCGTCTTTGCCTTTCGCACCTGATTGAGAAGCATGCTTTTTCTCTTCCGTTTCTTTTCAAGGGCCTGTAAAGCGCAATTTCTTCATCGGAGTTCTTTTCGATGAAGATCCGTCCTCGGTACTTTCGTTTATCTCCTTCGCACAAGATCCGACCAAAGTCGCTCCCATCCCCGGAAATTTCTCCCACCATTGACAAGAGTCCGATAGGAATGCCAACTCTTCGAAGCCCAAGGAGATCCAAGCTCACCACAAGTCCCCATCATCAACATTAACCCCTACACTTCCCGGCCTCATCCTCGCATTGGAAAACTTCTGGAGTACTTGGGCATACCGTCGCTTCTCCATTTTTATGTTCCCCGAGTTTATCCGAGCGCCAACTTCCTCTCCCGGTCGCTTCTCGCTTTGAAATAAATTTGTCAAAGATTTCCACATCAAGAATGTAGAAGCCTTACCATGAAGGTTGGACATTATGTGATCCTTCACACCCTCCAACAATCCTTCGACACTTTGATGTCTTCTTTTGCCATGCGTCATACTTCAAGAACATCACCAGAAGTAGGGTTTGGATTTTCTACATCTATGAACTCCTTCAACCCATTGTCATCCAACACCGCCTCCATTCTCGTCCTTCCATGCAACATAATTCGAGCGCCCCTCAAGGGCATACTCCAATCGCAATCCGTTGGTGACATCTCAACTTCGACACCAAGAAAACACCGCCGCAATTTCGAATTCCACCAACACAAAACTCAACTCCGTTCAATGTTTCGCAATTGCTCCAATGATCAATATCAAGCCCGATACCATGTAGAAAATTTGAATAACCGATATATTATTCACCGAGATTCTTCTCGATCACACACTATTTTAGCTTCATGCACAAATACGTAATCTCACTATCGATCATTACATGCGCAAGAATAAATCAATTGCATGCGTACATTAAAACCATAAACATTCACACATATGAACACAAGATTTCATGGGAAAGCATAAAGCCGAAAACCCCCAACTATCTATATATTATATGTCATAGAGATCATGTAACAATCATTGTACAAAGCTCTCACAAGCTCTCAAAGACAAACCTCCAATTACACACTAATCAAGCTAGATCTAGCAAAACACATGCCCAATCACACCGATAGCCACTCTATTGCGTAATCACGTCGTAGGATGGCTCATTAAATAACATAAACCACCTCGGCTTGTACCGCGCAATCCTCATGGGCTTCTCCAATCACCGGTAGTTTCAAATATGCAACAAGATAGTCAAGCACTTCGATAGTTAACTCGCTCTTTTCACCTATCTCTCGCACCGGTCTCCACCGAACGTCACATGCATTGAAGCAACTCCGATATATTCTTTAGTTGACACGAGTTTATAATTAGTGAATTAATTAATGATTAATTCGACACCACTCTTCACTAGTGTATTAATCAATTAGACTAAATACAACTAGTTCAACTATGTTTAGATTAGTTAAACCGAACACAACTCCATTAACTCTCAATCAACTCCACCAAACTCGTCACATGAGTTCTAACCGAAGTATCCATGCAATAGATCCACTTAACCCCTAGGAATAGCGTAATCTTTCCGTCACCTCATGCTACATCTCGTGCACTTAATCGAAGTGCTCCAAGAGAATAAGATAATGTTTATAGTCCAAATATTATTAAGAGCTAATAATATTCGACATATCTATTTTTAGACTCGGCAATCTAAAAATAGATTCCGCCCCCAAGATGTCTAAAAATAGAAGTCCATCAATTTTTCCCGACTTGACCAACCATCCACAAATAGCATCCTACAACTCATCGAACATGATTCATATGTCTAAAAATAGACATAGTCTAAAAATATACTTTGCGCCAAAATAGCCTCTGCGGCCCACTTAGTGAAGGCGAATCTTTTCACTAAGCTCATCATCTTCGTCGCAATATCAACACCTAGAATGGTCAACAAATCGAGCGAGTAGAGGTATATCCCGAGCCGAGGACCCGCTTACGATGTGGGATATGGATGTCACAGAAAGGGTGAATTTGAAGGTCTCTCAACAATGAGGTCGGCAAAGGTGGAAAACTTGTGAGGCTTGGGCTGGGTGAGAAACTGAAGGCACATTTCAAGGCAATGCGAGAGACCCGTAATGACCATGGATCTCATTTCTAACCGCATTTCGGTGGTTACTTTGCCCAAGAACGAGTTTTTGGGTCTAGCCACGCATCCGAGCCTCGAGCCGACTAAGGGGAGTGAAGCGAACGCAGAGACCGAGCCTTTTATGTGAACTCGGGGCCCAAGGACATAGTGGCTAGTTGTGGGTCGCTTAAAATGAGGGCTTAAAGCAAGAGCTCACAGCACATTGTTTCTCACGTTGGAGGAGGAGAGTGCGCGGGGTTGATTGGGGTTTTGGTCTTTGGGAGAAGAGCCAAGGAGACAACTGTGCTTTGTTGGAGAAGAGGGCTTGGGGTGATTAGCAGGACAATTTTGTGGTTATAAGGATGCAGCCCAGATCCCGAGAAGGAGAGTCAACCCTCTTTCTAAAAGGTGATCGTGCGTGAAATTCCCCCACAATGTGGGTTACCAACAAAGAGGGGCTTCAGCAAGGCTTGGCTCACAGGCCCACAGGTCAATCAAAGGAGGCACTAAAATGCTGCTATGAAAGGTAAGAATAAGGAGAAAAGCTGATTTGCATCGGCGCTTGAAGGATGCAAAGCGGGCTCGACGCATGGTTTAACCGACATTTTATCCACATCGAGCAGAACCCCGCATCTACCGCGAACAAGCTCGGCGGTTAAGAGAAAAGAACAAGTCCCAAACCTCGGGTGTCAAAAGATTTCGATTTGTCCATCGACGAGGAAATGGACACGGGCCTAATTTAACACCAGCTCAGAAAAGCTAAGGGGAAAAAGACGCAACTCCTTTCTTGAAGGAATGGGCAAGAGAAAACATGGTAGGAAGGGCTCGATCCGAGGTTCGAGGCACACATTTTGGAAAATGGATGGTTTATGTTGAGATTTAAGAGCAAGGAGATGGCTTCATGGGTTCTAGAAAAGAGTTGGGGTTTTTGGCCGGCCCCCGATCCTATTTAGGAGATGGCACCCTCTTTTTTCGACACACAAAGGGAGAAGCTTGTAGATTCTCCAACCTGCTCAAGCTTCTCGCCCTCAAATATTTTCGGTGGACATTGGAAATGTTTGTAGTCGCCTTCTGAGGCAGATATGTTCTTCATTCAAACTTTTGAGAAATCGACTGCTAGGATTTTGGTCCGTATAAATCCCAGGGAGGATCGAAGTGAGGGAAATTCAAATACCGCATTAACGAAATTGGTCTTTCATCCGCACCGGATTATGAAAAAGTGTCATTCAAGTGCCACATATGTCACCAACATCGGCATTTGGCTAAAGAGTGTCCCTTCCGGGGCATCCGAAGAAAGAAAAATATTCAAAAGGGAAAGCATGAAAGACAATGGAAGCGAATCGCACTCCGAGACCGATATGAATCAAGGCTTACAACCTCCTCGCATGAGTTGGAAGGGCAGTGGTGTAGATGTAGCCATGGTGGAAGGGGGAGCCACAGTAGATGGATGTTGGTACGATACCACTGCCGAGGAGCCTCGGCCTTTAGTAGTCGTTTACATATGTGCCTTTGTGGGTGGGTACCGTTTCCTCTTACCCCCTTATCTCTTTCTATTTAAATTTACATATGACCGTCACGTTTTGCTATGGGCCCTCGGTCCTCCAGGCTTGATTTAATTCATATGTCAAATGGTTCATCCACATGTTGAATCCGCCCTAGACAACATTATCACTTCTATCTCTGGGCCTTTTCATCAGCTCCTTGCCCTATCCCCTCCCACGAACCACCGAGATCCCTTTCTCAAGAAGTGCTTCGGCCCTATAACCTTAGGCCGAGGGGCTATGGTGGGAAAAAGATAATTTTCTAGACATAGTGGGAGGTTTTGGGAATCTTTTTTGTCTCTTCTTTGGGCCCAAGCCGAGAGGGCGCAAGGTAACCAACCTTTCTAAAGCTTAAATTAAACCAAACTTGACATCGTCGATGGGAAGTAAAAAGATCCATCACTAGGGTGCTTAGAGCAGCAAATGCCCCGTGCCGTGTGATCAAATGATCACGTCATCCTTTAATTGCAGGGGTTTAGCTATCTAGTAAGAATTATGTCCGGTTATGGGCCGTACATAATTCTTCTTCGTGAAACTCGGGTTCCTGGGGAAGAGGTTTCGTGGCGTTCGCAGCTCGTGCTCCGTGGTGGTCTCATTTAGGCCGGGAGCGTTCGTGGAAGATCACGGGTTGGTTATGGGTTATAAAACCAATAAAATTAAATTGTTGAACTCCTGGGGCAGGGATCATGTATTGGTTGTGGAGGTCTAATCCTTGTAGTTGTGCTCTTCTTTTCGCATTCCGAATATATATGGCCCTTGTTTTGAGAGGGAGAGATTCCGGAACAATCTTTGGTCGATGAATTTTATATAGTTCCAATCTCATTATAGGACCCAAATTTTTCTTTTGGGATAATCCGAATCTTGGGGACCGACGGTCGCGGCATCCTCTATCTAATTTTTTCTCGCTAAATTAATGGAGGGGCACCTTAAAGATATTAATCTTGTCAAACTACAGCTCACTCCTTTTGAGGAACAAGAGAATAAAGAGAGTCTGGTGGTGGCCAAGAGATTAGATAGATTTTTTATCAAGGAATGCTTCGTGGATAGGTTTCAAGCCTTTTCGACAATGGGTGGGGAAGGGAGGGGATTCGCATCACATCCTATTCTCCTTGAAATTAAAGGTAGTATTGAAAACCTCGGGTCGTCGTTCAAATTCAATCCGAGTCACAAAATAGGAATATTTTAATTCTCTTTTTAAGGGAACCCGGCGGTCTTAAAAGGGAATTAGAGCCATCTAAAGGAGCGGCTCACTGGGAAAACCTTAAAAATATGAAGATAGCGACCATCAAATGGGAAAAACAAAGAAGATAATTTTGGTGGAGGAAAGGCCGAAGTGGCCGGGAGCGGTGAATTGAAAACATTTAAACTTCGAGGTGCGATGGCTATGAATCGGTCATAAGAGGGATCAAATTAAACTTCGGAAGGGGAAAGAAGAAAGATATTATTGTAATGGAGGGAGAATGATAAAAAGTCGTGCCTTATGGTTATGTTAGGATGAAAACATGAAACTTTTTCACAACTATGTTAAAGGAAGGAGATATGCTAATACCATCTGGGATGAGGGAGGAAAACGGGTGGCAAAGTCTTTTCCAAATCTGCTAGCATCGTGTAAGGAGAATTTTAGCAGTAATCTTTAAAACCCTTGGGAGGTCACCATGTTGAGCAAGCAGAGGGTGGCTCAACACTTTCCAAGATATGTGGATGAAGAGGACAACCACCCATAACAAGACAGTGTCCAGGGATGAGTTGGAGGGAATCCTTAAGGCAATGCAAAAGGACAAAAGCCCGTTTGGATGGGTGGACTATTGAGTTCAGTATCAACATTTATTCTCAAGACATGGGAATGGATCTCACCGCAGTGGTGAGTAAGAATCTTTGCTGAAAGGGTTGTCTTCGAACCCCTAAATTCCACCTTTATTGCCTAATTCCGAAACGGATGTGCCAGGCTTGTTTGATGACTTTCGCCTCATATCTAGCCGTAATAGTATTTATAAGATTATCTTGAAATCGATTATAAAAGTAAAGTTAAAGTTGATCCTCTCTAAGAATGTTTACAGAATGATTGGGTTCTTAGAAGGTAGACAGATCCAACAACGTCAGTGGCAATAAGAGACTCTCCATAGCACTGCAAATGGACAGAAGGAATGGCTTGATTATAAAGATTGACTTATCCAAAGCTTATGACAAGATTAGTCGATGTATCCTTTATTACTTCTAACCCATCCGGGGTTTGATATCCGCTTCATAACCGGGTGATGAGTTGCATAACCAATATCAGCTTTCATGTACTCCATATAAGGGATGGCCTCCTTTTTTTCAAAATCTGGGGAGGCTTGAGATAGGGATTCCCTTTGTCACCGCTTGCTCTTTCTCTCATAACTAAGGTCTTAGTTAGCTAATAGCAAAGAAAAAGGAGGGGTGATATCAAAGGAGTATATGTCACCATCAACTGCGATTACCCACCTATTGTTCATTGATGACATACTCCTTTTTTAGAAATGGAAGCAGTGAGATTGAGGTATTAAAACAAGTCATTGAACTCTTTTCTTTCGGCAATCGGAATGAGAATCAATATTAGCAAATCAGCCATCATAGCAAAAGCCTCTCGAATCAATATATTAGAAGAACTCTAGAGACTCCCTTTGAGGTAAAAGGATTGGAAGACAAGCTTGAAATATCTCGAGTTTACTCTCAAGCCTAACTCATACAAAACTGTGGACCGGCTCGCTAGTAGCTAAAATTAAAGGAGAGAGAACCACCTGAGTTTCCATTAGGCCGTCAAGATTAGGGAGATTGGTCTTGATTAAATCGATTCTTTTGGCAATCCCAAGCAGACGGGCTTTGCTTTCTGGTCTCGAGGAACATTTCGAAGGTGAAGAAGATCCTCGTAGTAACTTGTGTTGCAGATCGAAGGAGGAGAAGGTTATGCCTCGGGTGGCTTGGGACAAGATCGCCAGCCAAAATATTTGGGAGAAGGGGATTAAAGATCTTTTATCTTTTCGTGGCATCTTCCGGTCGCCAAAATGGGATGGAGGATATTATTCAAGGACTCTTTATGGTCGTAGGTTATGAAGCATAAATGCATCGAATTTCTATGGAGTTAATTGACTACGTAGAGCTCCCGGGAAAACCTTCAAAGGTGTCTCTGTGGAGTTTGGAAAGCGATCCCGGGATCGCCGAACATTATGCATGAAGGCCCGATATGGCAGATTGGAAATGGGCGGGGCAGAAGTGAGGATTAATGGACCGTGGGTAGGGTGAAATGAGGCTTTTTCTCTCCGTGGAATTAAGAAACATACTAAAGGGAAAAGGGTTCCAATTTATAGATCAAATTGAAAATTTGCAGCGCCCTCTCGCACTGTCTGTGGTTGGATGAATGAGAGGATTCGAGGATCGGAGCCCGAATGGCATGAAGTTTGGTCAAGTATACTTGTGAGCCGGAAAGTACCAATGTGCGCATTAGGGATAGAGAGGATGATTTTAGGGTGGGCTCATAATCCTACCGGAAAGTACACTCCCAAATTTGGGTATGCTTTCCTATGTCTAAAAAGGATGGGAGGCTTTGGTGTGAAAAATAGCTTTGGAAATTTAAATGTTCTACTAAAAGTCGTTTTTTGTTTTTTTTTTTTGGGTGCATTCCAAACAATAAAGTCCCAACCTAGGATAATATGGAAAACAAGAAGAATTTTGGGTCGGGGGTGCTCCCTCTTGGAACAAGCGTCAACCGCCCAACACCTTTTCATCGAGTGTCTCTTTAGTAGAGTTGTCCTCCGGTATGAGGCTTTGGTCATAGAGGGGAAGATCCAAAGATTGGAAGGGGGTTATCGCAGTAAGCTTGGAGGGTTTGGTGGCAAGAGATTCGAGAGGAAAATTGAGGTCCCCTCGCACCCGTTAATCTCATGCGGTATCCTGGCTTACCAGGAACAGGGCCATATCTTTAAGGAAAAAGAGTCTCAGCATGTATTATTTCACGAAAAGCATGGCCATCTATTCTAAAATGCTTGAGCCTAAATCTCGAACATAATCCTAGGGTGGTCGTTCAGAAGTTATTAGAGGGTGGAGCATATACTGCGGGGAATTTTTTACGCAGCGTCTAGTGATGAGAATAGACAGGTCGCGCAGTGATCTATTCTTGGCCTCCGTAGAACCTGAAGGAAGCTCTATGGGACTAGGGAATGGGACAAACAATCCCCCGCCGAGATTAAATCTTTCGCATTTGCTTCTCGTGTCGGGCCGATCCAAATAAGTATACATTCGGCTTGTAATTTTTGGGACCCTTGAACATTGTCAAGTGGTTCAATAACGAATTCATGTACCAAAGATATCTCTTAATTCCAATCCTAGAAGAAATTTGGTCCTTAAAATATTTTTTTACGTTACATCTCGCTCGCCGTCACATTTAGGAGAGACTTAACGAAGCAACATACCTCCTTTCTAAAGAGGGTACCTACAAAGAAGTACCGGAAAATAAAAGAACAGCATGGAGGGTTGCGGTTGAGTCGACCATGCCCCTTATATATGATTTTTTATTTGCCTTCTAAGGTTTTTGGATAAATTTCTCACCGTCACTACGTATCATCAGATATTTTTTTTTTTCTACAGGGCATTGTGCCTCATGTGCGAGGTTGTCTATAGCTACTTATTACTCTCTCGAGACACCATGACTTTCGCACTTATACTTCATGTTTTTGGCCGCGTCGGTCCATTTTGAGCTTCTTTCCCTCATAATAGGGAGCCCGGACCTCGATGGAAGGCGTTTTTGTGGCTAGGCTCACTTTCATGGGTGTTTTCCTCATACGAGGAGCCTCGAAATGGTGTATCGGTATGGAAAAGGTAGACATTTTCTAAAGAATGCTCACAGGTCCCGCTCTATGTGGTTTTTGGCCGTATGCAAAATGACTATATGGATCTTGTTTTTTGTGTCTGCGTGGACACACTATCGTATATAATGCTTATAAAGCATGTACTATGTAAACTTTTTATTACATTTAATGGAAAGTTTCAGTTTTTTTCTTTGGAAAAAAGAAGATAGGCATGAAAAATTGATGGACAACTCTGAAATTCAGTTATGAAAAGAAATAAATATAAAAGGATGATTTCGTGTAGAGACACCAAAATGAGGAGAAAGGACAAAAATTCATATTTTTTTTTTCCACAATATGAAATGGATTTGTAGTTTTTAGAGGACCGGTTGGACAATCCCAAGACGAGGTAATTCACTCGATAATGCACCAAGGAACGGGAAGAGGTTGAGGTACTCAAAGAATTTAAATCTTTTGATAAATTACATGTTGAAAAGTTTGTTGAGAGTCTAGTTGAGTATGCAGAACAGGAGCACCAGTAGCTATTATGAGAAGATGAGAAGAAAGGGGAAATATGGGGGAAGCCATGCAACTCCGTACTTAGTAAATAAATATATATGCAACCAGGATATGCCCAAGATAGAATGGAAATAGAAAATGGCTAAAAAGAATTTCTCATGATATTTTTGCATATTTATAGGCGAAGCCACAAAAGAAATAAGGAAACATAAAAATAAATGTGGTTGGATGAACATTTCATCAACACAACAAGAAAGAAACAACAAAAGTAGGTATGGGAACCCCAAACATTGGAGATGGCGCGACTCAAGAGGATTTTAGTTGGAAGAATATGCACTCAACTATGCTTCTAAAAAGTTAATTTTCACTTTTAATTTATTTTAAATGGGGTTCGTGTTTTATGGGAAAATAGAGCGTAGATGTTCGCAGTGTAATGGTAGGAATATCAAATAAGATGCATTAGAAGTGACCGCAAAAAGCGCAACAGCAACCCTTAAGAGTTTTTAAGAGTTTTTCCTGGCCCCAAGACTTGGTTAAGGAATACAAATGTTTTGACTTCTAAGGAAGCATGAGTATGGATGGTGATAGATCCGTATAGACAACAAATGGCATG
Source organism: Pinus albicaulis (assembly GCA_034641835.2). Lineage (NCBI taxonomy): Eukaryota > Viridiplantae > Streptophyta > Pinopsida > Pinales > Pinaceae > Pinus > Pinus albicaulis. The sequence continues at coordinate 150,554,745 of CM076571.1, read as the reverse complement.
GTGACAAAATGACATGTAACATTGCCACCAAAGTGTAGTCTCGGGAGAAATTTTTTGAAGAGAGTCAAGTGATTAATCATCCCAAGATTGACTGGCATATCATGGCTGAAAACTTGTAAGAAACATTCAATGCAAATATATAATCATCACCGGGGGTAGGCATTCTTACACTACATAAAAATAACTATATGTTATGTACATATATGACTTAGAATTACACTAAAAGTAGACACAACAGGCACATCCATATGTTATGAATTAGTCTACCTAAACATAACACAGTTCGCGCAGCCTCGATGGTTGAACTAGATCTAGGTCTTGATTTCCGCTTCTCGAACTAGCAATCCATTCATGCGATTGATATTTGTTGAATGATAGAAACCACTTGATTACCAATCAATGATGAAAACCTTTAACAAGTTTGAGAGAAACCACCAAGAATATGAACACCTCAAAGTACCTCGCACAATCTATGAAATGCACGAATGATTTTTATTCTAACACTCATAGACTCATTCGATCAAGGCCGACATGATGAAAACCTGCATCGCGGCGAGAAACTCACCATTAAAGCATGCATATTTCAAGGTACTAATAGGATTTCTAGACCAACTTCTTAGATAATGAGCGAAGTTGATATGAAGTGATCTCACAGGTGAGGCCTACGACACGAAACCATTATGTCAATTTTTGAAGAAATATTTTGCAAGGATTAACTCGGGGGATGACTACCCACGAATGTACGTGAGACAAATATTTGCAATGAATAACGAATTGTTAACTTTCTTTCTGGAACAAGGAAAACGACACTCGTAAAATGACTTCAAAACATTTGAAATTTAAATATAATACCCAAAACCGACCAAGAATTTCAATGAGGTTTGATTAACTCGTAAGACAAAAGGGTTACCTAACCCAGACACGAGTGTGACAAAGTGTCATGTTCAAGAGTGACATGTCATTAAAACAAGTATAAAAGATGGATTCATTTTCAATTTCCTCCCCCCACCACATCGGAAAGTACCTCTTTATTTTTTTCAAGCTCGAGGAGGATAATATTTGGTTGTTGTATAAGCTCGTCCTTCTACATCCATATTGGTAATTTTAACGAATCTTTAAGAAGGAGTGGTTCAGCCCCATTGTAATTGACGGTCTTGCAATCGTTTAATTTTAACGAGTCCAAAAGAGCAGATTAACTCAAAGGTTTTTCAGCTTCTTTAAAGGGAGTCGAAGAAAACATAAGTAAACTCCATAATGTTCTTTTTCGTAAGTTTAGTCCCTCAAGCCCGAAAAGGGATAAAATAATGCAGGAGAGAACTCTATTGACCATGATTAGTCAACATATACATTTTTCGTAATTAGTCTAGTTCATCCTAAAAGGATAAACCCTATACCGAATATATGACCGTTCATTTATTTTAACGAGTTTGAATAGTCAAGGCTTGACAATTTTTTCATGTTTAGAGAGTCCTAAAAGGCTTAAAAGAGGACTCCATTGTTTCTCGTTTTCATATTTTTCGAGAGTCCGAAAAAGTGATAAAAGTTTACTTCCGTCGTCAAAATGATTCGTTTTTAAACACAACTTGTTCGCACAAAACCTCGAAAATTATAATAATTTGTTCTCAATCATGGAAAAACTATTTAAAATTTGAACTTCTAAAGGTCAAAATAAATAAAACAATATTATTTTTATTCATGTAAACCTATAAAAAAGTGGAAAGAACAAGTCATTTTTACATTTTGATTTCTATAGTAAAAAGGAGTTTTTACCATAGATCTTCTCAAGTTGATATCGGGAGGACTCGGAAAACCATTTCACAAACCGTTAGTTCTAGTATTTAATTTCTTTATTATCTTGCATTTTATCCATTTAATTTTTCATTTTAAACTTCAAGATTATTTTTTTGGAGAAAATGCTTTAGAATCTACTCCTGGGTGTGCAAGCTCGATCGAACTTGCGCACCCCGATGATTTTTTAACATAAAAAATCATCATGTCGCCGCGGTTTTAATATGTAGATCGTGCACAAAAACACACTGCCTACAAAATAAACTGCGCAAGTGCCGTGCTTTTCAAAAATGTTTTTTTCCATAAAAATTTATTTTCTCCAAAATATTTCTAATGTTTTAAAATGATTGTTTGCGGTGCAATGAAACAACCATGCTTGAGTGGAGAGAACGTTGAAAATGAATCGCATGATAATGAGGCCATCGATAGCCCAATAATGCTTTAGGTGTTAAATAATTGTGGCATATACAACGAATTTCCATACAAGGAATTAATGCCTAATCGAGCTAATGACTAGGTTGGTTAATGTCCTGGGATGTCTAGGAACAATGTTTCATCACGATCATAGGCTCATGATTGAGGTAGAGGATATTTATTTCCTCATCATTTTTCCTTCAAAGGAAGAGGCATTGTTGGCACACAACCAAGGAGGTTACCTACTTCTTCCTATATGGTGCAATATTGCATGCAGGATTCACAATTGAAGGATGGTCGAATCGATATAAAGACCATCGAACGAATTGGACTCAAAACAATTGCTTTCATAGTCACTAGATTATGTAAGGGCCACATCCTCATGTGGATATCAAAGCACAAATGTAGATGATTGTTGAATATTCAAGGAACAATATTCAACCGGGTGTGAAGGAGTACTAGTCAATATGAAAAGACAACTCATGCGAGAAAAGAATGGTAAGTCAAGAACTTCAAATATGGTGCCATTCTCATATATTTTTCCTTGAAATAATCCCACTCCTTGTACCTCGTCGTCCGTTAGTGGATCCGATGACGTAGGATCCTCGTAGTGTCGCGATGGGTTTCACGATGGCTCGGCCATGCTGATGGCGTCATTTTCATTCGTATACACCTCGCCTTTTTCATATGGATGAGAAGCCAAATATTCATGATTGAGGACTTCCTTGCGTGTGGGGCCGATTTCGTGGGCATCCCGATAACAACACTCCCACCTCGATATAGTGGGACGATTAGGTAAAATGTCTCATTTTTAACTTTTTATGTTTTATAATTTGATTTTTATCATCCAATATTAATAATCAAAAACATTTTAACACACGTGCTGGCCCAAAGATGGCCTGGGCCGCTTCTTCGTTTTGATAGACGAGAAGCACAACCTATAGCAACAAATTTCCACCACGTACCGATGCAACTAAGGCCCTCATAGAGTTAGAACACAACCCTCGGAGAGGTCGTCATAGATATCCCGCAGACCGGACGATTATTTGGCTCTGACACCGCAGGCATGTGACCGGGTTCTCGGGTCCATTTAAGCAATACCGCAGGAGTGGCGTGTTCTATACTCTCGTTATCATGATCATCATCATGGATAGTTTATGGTCGATTTAGAATAGCATTTTTGTTTTCGTATCAATGCATTTATATAATAAGGTGTTTGAGACTCTATCACCATGTACGATGTATATTTTTTTTACACACTATGATAAAAAACTATATTGACCTAATGATGATTACTACTTTTGGTCTTGCCATCTTCGTTCAATATGGATTGAATATTTTTTTATTTACATTCAACGTTGAAAATGTCTATTTAAAACTTGATTAGCCAATGCATCAACTAACGTGTTTAAATTTCTTGAAATGTGTTGATATTCAATGTAATCATATTGTCTTTCTCCAAGAGACAGTCCTTAAAAACATTCTTAACAATAATAGATTTTTTATTACATAAACACCAACATAGTTACCGATTAAACAGAACTATTACCTCAAAACGAGAACTCTAACAAAAATAATAAAAAAACCATGAAAACTCGAAACGAAAAGTTGTATTCTCGGAATAACCCTTTTTTGGTTAATTTTCAACATTTTTTAAAAATGGAAGAAAAAGTCAATTTTTTGTGCAAAAAACAAACTCGAAAACGAAAAGTACGATGTTGGAATAACGTTGCCAATTTTGGTGTGCAAAAAACATTGAAAACGAAAAAGTGTAGAGTGTCGATGCTAGAATAACGTCATCAAATTTTTGTATGCAAAACACCTTGAAAACAAGGAGTGTTGATGTTGAAATAACGCTTTTTTATTTTTTGGATAAATTTTCACAAGCTTTTAATAATGACATTAAAGATAAAATATCATGACTATGCAAAACCCAAAATTTCAACGATAAACACGACATTAAAGATAAAATATCAAAAGTCTTAAAATTCCAACGATTTTTAGGCATGGTATTAAAGATAAAATATCATGTCTAAAAAAAGCCTTAAAAACCAAGATGACATTAAAGATAAAATATCACCTTTATGAAAATAATATTCCAATGATTTTTAGTCATCATGTTAAAGTAGATAGAATATCACTTGTAAAAATAAAAAAGTTAAACAAAAAAAATAAAAATAAAAAAATAAAAAACAAAAAATTTCAAAAACAAAAATAAAAAAATTTTAAAAAACACAATCCAAAGAAAAATTAACCCCAAAACAAAACCAAAAAAAAAAATTTCTTCGAGTTATAAAAAAATTATTAATAAAAAAAAATCGCATAATTAAAAAAATTATAAGATAAAACAATTAAAATAAAAATCTAAAATTAATTAAAATAAAAATAATTTAAATTTAAATTTAGAAATTTAAATTAAAAAAAATTAAAAATGATAAAAAAAATTTAAAAATTAAAATAAAAATAAATTTAAAATTTAAAACCAAATTTAAAAATTTAAAAACAAATATGATATAAATATATGAAAAAGAAATTTTAAAACAAAAACAAAAATTTAAAATAAGAGTAAAAAAAAATAAAATAAAAAAACATTTTTAAAATTACAACAAAAAAAATTAAAATAAATAATACAAAAAATATAAATTAGCCTCAAAAAATTAAATCAACAGAGCCCGACCACCACCGCCCTTAGGGCCGCGGTCCTCACACGCACGAGCCGGCGTGCCCCCCCCTCCCCCGCTCGTCGGCCGAGCCCCACGACCCCAACATGGTGGTGTACGTAAGGAACACATTTATATTTTTTATTTATATTTTTTTATTTTTATGCCTTTTGTTTTTATTTTATTTTTATTTAAATTTATTTTTAAATTTAAATATTGAGTTATGTTTTTTAAGTTATATATATATATATATATATATATATATATATATATATATATATATATATATATATATATATATATAATTTAAATTATTGTTTTAATTTTTATTTTATTTTTTTCTTTCGAATTTAATTATTTTTTATTTGACTATTTTGATTATTTTTAATTTTATCGTTTATTTTTTTTAATTATTTTACCGTTTTTTGTTTTAATAACTAAAAAAAAAAGTTTTTTATTTTTTATTTTTATTTCTTTAAATTTTGTGTTTTTTTTTTCCCTTTTCTAATTTATTTTTTGAATTTTTTGTTTTTTGCTTTTTTGTTTAATTTTTTTATTTGTACAATTATTTTTGTTTTTTTACAAATTTTATTGGTTTTTTTCTATACTTGATTTGTTTTTGTCATGTCTTTTTATTTTATGTTTATGTTTTATTACCAAGATGAAAATCTACCTAAACAAAAAACTATTGATGTTGCATCAACACTTTTCAAAATTAGCATGAAAATCACTAACGTTTTAAAACAAATGTTCATACTTGATAAATAAAAATTCATCACTTTTCAAAATCAACATGAAAATCATGACATTTAAAAAAATTCAAAGAAAATTTAAAGTTCAAAAAAATTGAAAAAAAAAACGAAGGTAATTCTACATCACCATTTTTCAAAATCGACAGGCAATCATGACATTAAAAAAGAAGAAGAAGAAGAAGAAGAAGTCATAATAAAAATTCCTAGCATCAAAACTATGCTAAAAAAAAGCGTGTTGATTCTCGCATCACCACTTTTCAAAATCGGGTGTTTTTTTTGCTACCTCAAAAAAGTAGGTACTAGTTCAAATACTCATTTGACTCAGAACGTGTTCACCATTCAAATGTAATACAATGAGTTATGAACGGTAACCCAACAAACAAACGCTCGAATGCCAAATGCAATGGCATCAAATAATAGCTCAATGACCGCGCTATATTCGTAATATTGTTCGTTGTTCGACCGAGGCAAATCCCATGAATAGAGACTAACTCATCAGCAAAATAGACAACCCAAGCAAAGAAGAAAAGTTCGTGTACTACTATAGGCGTTGTCAAGAAAGGCAATGTAAGTCTAAGGAATGTCGACATCCGAAATATCGAGAGTAATCAAGATACAGAAAAGTAGTAGAAACTCGCCAAGCAAAATAACTAATCTAAGACACACTTTTCCTAAAATGAAACTAATGTACAAAGAATATCTCCACAAGATAAATCATGCATAATATCTCTTCGTATAAAGAACATTATGTGCTTATCTAAAGAGACACCATCATAATCAACTAATTCATAGGCCCCTTTTGTAAGCACACGCTTAACAATATAAGGGTCGTGCCACATTGGTTCAAATTTACGAGCGCCTAGTTTATCATGAGCTTGATCATATACGAAGACTAGTGTCACCTTCGAATAGATACGAGGTTAACGCTTGATCATATTGTGCCTTAACACATTTTTTATGAGCTTCGACAAACGCAATGTAGCGGTGCGACGCAGTCTCATCTAACCGTGTTAAGTATAAGAAGCGTTTTCCTCTTCACAGTAGAAATGTAACAACTCAATGGCTAGTTTGAGCGATGAAATTTCACATTCAATGGGTAGAACAACTTCTAAACCGCAATTATGCTGAAAATGAGTAAACCCCGTAGATGTTTTAAAGGTACTAAGATAATTGGCTGCATATGAAAACCATGGTGTGCCAATTTGATTTATGACTTCCTACGCCTTGTTTAAAAAAATTTACAACCTCAACTTGACATTGGCTCGTGGGTAACATGTGGAATTATCATGGCGTAGGCTAATTTGACAGAAAGTTCAGTCATCATAATGTTTCGAAAGTGGATACCATGGTTCATAACGTGTTTTTCGAGGGACACCGAACCTAGAAATCACATGATTGAATATGCAACAGCTGCGCTTCGTCGGCAGCCTTAAATGTAGGCATCGCCGACCCATTTGGTAAAGTAACCTCTACAACGATAATAATATGCCCATGCCCCCCGACCGAGTGAGGGTTACATGTAACGAAATCGTTGCCCCATTTTGCAAAATGATCGACAACTATGATTGGGTGTAGAGGAGCAGAGGCGTACACATCTTTCGATAAAATTTTTGACAATTGTGACATTTTCTAACCACAAGGATACAATATTTGAAGAGGAAGGCTCTAAATAGCCAACGTGCAATATATTTTGGGTTGTGGGAAAACCTGTGCATATGACCACCACATGCTGCATCATAGTCATTTAAAACTCTTTTCGTTCTTCACATAAACAATATCGAAAAATAGAATCGACACCACGACGATAAAGAGTGTCGCCAACAATATTGTATTGTTGAGACTAGTATCAAATCCTATGTCGATTAGAGCGTGAAAAGTTCAGGCCAAAAAGGTTTGGGCTTGAATATATATGATGATATCTCCATGCCAAGGATCCAATGTGCTAATCAAAACAAAGATTCATTGGGAAGATGGTCTTTCGCCACAATTTCGTATTTAGTGTAGGAAAGTCACACATAAGTTCAACAAAGACTAGTGATTTCTCGATTTGGATTTTTCAAATTCCAAATTGAACTCCTATAGGATAACTATCCACTTAAAGTATTTTCTCCCAAGCAATTGTTTCGTCAAAATGTACATCATAAAGTCGTTGTACGATATCACGTTGTTTTGCATAACTATATGTAGTGACGAACCTTTTACACAACTTCTGAACAGTTCTTCCAAGGCCACCTCTTCTACATGCAAATACTTGATCTCCGTCGTTGCAAGGTTCCGACTTAGTAATAAATCACATGTTCATTGTTGGAGTCATCCTCTTGAACCAAACCATTCCAATGGTGGAATCGACGCAACAAATACAAAAAGTAATCCTTGATAACTGTGGATGCAACAATGGTGCATGGATCAACACGTGTTTAAGTGCATCGAAAGCTTTACTTCCGGGAAGCTCATCCCAAATAAAAGGAAAATCCTATTTTAATAACCGAGTGAAACCTTTATTCAACTCTACATAGTTAGGAATAAAATGATGTAGAAAGTTTGATTTCTCCTTGCAAACTCTAGAGTTAGCGAAGAGTAGAAGGAGGAGGTAAATTGACAATGGCCTCAACCTTCAAAGGGTTTAAAAAAGAATGCTTTCTTTAGAAACAATGAAACTAAGCAATAATCTTGATTGTACACAAAATACACGTTTGTGTGGATTCAAACGAATATTGTAATGCCTACATCACATAAAAATGGCATGTAAATGTGTAGGATGATATTGTCTATGCAAAGAAGGAGCAAAGTCATCCAATTTAGGTTGCATAATGTGTTTTATGCTCTTAAAAGTAAGACATAGCTCGTTTGAAATTTAAGCGCATTTTTCAAACTAAAATGCAATTTACAATATGCAAATTTCCCCCATGGACATATAAATGTTGTTTTGGGTTGATCGATTAGGAGTATATTTATTTGATTGTAACCGTAAAGTCCATTCATAAATGATAATATTTTGTTTTCGTGACAATCATCAACAATTTGGTCAATGTAAGGGGTGGGATAATTGTCTTTGGGTCAAGCCTTATTAATATACCTATAATCGACACATACTTCCGATAGCTCATCGTTTTTTGGTCACTAGAACTATGTTAGATACCCAATCTATCAATGGAATAGGATAAATGAATCCCCGCATGAAGTAGCTTTTCAACTCTTGTACTTTAATAGCAAGAATTTTTCGCAAATGTGTTGGATGTAATCTTTGTCTAATAGGTTTAGCATCCGGCATGTCTTAATTTCGTGAATCACATTCTTAGGATCAATTCTTGACATTTCTTTTGTAAGACCGGGAAGAAATGTCTAGAAATTCCTAAAATAGGGCTTTGTGCCTCGTTAATTTCGTCAATTGAGCATGAAGCACCTATATGAATGTTTTCAGCTATTCCTGATTGACATATGTCAATTGGAATCGCTATGAAATATTTACTAATTTCGTCTCACATAATTCGAATGAAGGATTGACATAGGATTTTGCGGTTCCTTAACATATTCAATCGTAAAGATTGTTGAAAAGTAATTCTCTAACTCTATCAAGGTTCCGGTAGAAAAGAGGATCGATGATGTAGATAATCATGTGAATTCATCCAATGAAAAATTCCCAAATATTTTCATCACTCTAAAATATGCATTGAAAAGGATCGTAAAAAAAGATGTTGTGGTTGAACTTGGTAGAGAAGAAGACTCATCACTAACCACATTCACTTGATCAATATTGGTTGTGAATGTCGAAAGCGATTACATCGCTAGATATGCCAATTCATATAAACTCAAAGGCATTTCATTGCTATAGTAGTCCAATTCAGATCAATCTTGTATAATCCATGGGTCATCAAATGACATTGTTCTTGATGTGACCATGTTGATATTGGAATGGTTCGAGTACTGCGAGAGGAGGTATAGCAAAATTTCTACAAGAGCCTAATCCTTAACTAGTCCTACCCCAACATCTTCATAAGGGACAATCATCTTTCCAACATGTTGGATACTATCCGTAGAGGTGGGATCAAAAGTGTAGTAAGACAACCGATCAATTTTAAAATCTTTCCTTTATGAGGAAACATGATTAATAGAAAGAATGATGAAATGACACCATTATGGCATAAGACCAACTTCTACCTAATAGAAGGTTGTAGTCAATAGTATCAACGACCTCACCTCAAGCGTGGTAATTCTTTCCTTCTACCTCTATGGGTAAATCTCGTAGTATTACAAATGGACGAAAACCCCTTCCATCAAAGGCTTTCGGTACTGGGTGGACTGAATATCGGTGGAGAAACCAAGAGTTTTCCAACAATATAAGTATACAATCTATGTAGATGTTCCCTCAAACACCCAAAAAGAAGCTTGCTTAGACTAGACTTTAAAAACAGTATTTAAGTTTTGGCTTGGTGTGGGAGTCTAGGTACAAAGTTATCGAGATAAACATGATAAGATTAGAATTCGTAGGGTCAATCATATTCCAATAGTTGATAATAGTAACTTCCTTTGAGTTGGAAAATATTGCAGTACTCCCTCGAGGGCCAACATTGCTAAAGGTGATATGGCCAAATCTTCAACAACATTTGTCTCCAGTAGTTTCTCAACAACTGGAAGTTTCTACCAAAAGTACACCTTTGAAGGTGGTTTAATTACTAACCTGGACTAGGTTTCTCGATGTGTAATGGTTCGTAATAGGATATTGGATATCAAGGCTGATCAGATGATTTAGTTTCATTTCTAGTTGTATGACTTTAGATCCATAATCTTGAGATCGCTTTTCAAATCCATGACCTTGGACATCATCGTGGATATCCGTTCTCGTTGAATTCGAAGAAGATCTTATCATTTTGTTGTCTTGTGATGTGAAAGGATATTTAAGAACAACAAGTGTAAGCAAGCCTTTCGTACAAATTTAGATACCTTGGCCCGATGTGGGCACTCTTTTGTGTAAAGTGATCCCTCGCCTACGTACAAGACAGTGACAGCGACAGTTTCCTTTTTCGTCAAAATGGTTCCTGCTTCGTTTTCTCTTTTTGGAGAATTGTTTTGTTTACTTTTACCCTTCCCTTTCTTCTATTTTCCTTTCGTACGATTTCATCTTTCGCAGAGATGAGTCTACGACATGGATTTCTGCAAAATTTCTAGAGAAGAGTCTCCTTTGGGTGAATCCTGTGCAGTTGTTATTTAGAGCAGGATTTGGATTGATCCTTTTGTCTTTATGTATTAAATTACACCATTGCACCGTATGTGGCATGAGAACCGTAAGGAGTTGCAAGTTGACCGAGACGAGGTAACCGTAATTAAAAGAAGAAAGGTCAGACCAGGTAAATGGTGTCCAGATATTGGGCTTAATTCAGAATCCTTTATCTCCGTTATAATGCTTCCTTTAGCTGTACCTCGTTTTAATCTTAGGAGTAATGATTGATAAACCATTCAACCGTAATTTTATATCTTAGCGAAACCTTTTGATTAAATGGCGTTTACAAGGCTATGTCCATGGATGATTGAAACAAGTGACATGTACTTTTACGATGGAAGCTTGCGTGTTTTGTGCTATTATCATAACTTCCGGACTAAAATCGAAACATATGAAAGTAGTTGTTAAGGCATTGAAATTTTTAAAGAATGTGGTAAGTCAATGTACCACTTTGTGACTATGTCGACTCTAAACTTTGAAAAGTCTTAAACGAATGAAACTATCGGAACATCAAAGAGTTTGATGCACACCATAAACTATAAGTCATAACATGGTTCAAAATATCTTCCTGCTTTTCAAACTTCGAATATCAATGTTGTCTTAGCAGGCAGCATTTGCCAAAAATGAAAGATAGTAAATTGGGTCATTCGTTAATGGAGACAAGTCCGGAAAAATCTAAAGTTACAGTGAAAGGCACTGTTAGGGCTCAGCTTATTTAATTGATAACCCTGTATCAGATCAGGCACTGAGGAGGCATCTCAGTGAAACCTAGATAGCTTGAGAATTTAATTAAAATACCCTGTCAGAGATCCACAGTAGCCAAGGGACTGAGTTAAATATTTATATCTAAAATGTATGACCAAAGGTATGTTGGCTCCTAAAGATGGATTTTTATTCATTAGTCCATATTTTCCATTTGTCCTTGAAATGGCTAGCCTTGGAACAATTGATCTTGAAGAGGTTGACCAAGCCAAGGAAGTAAGTCCCTAAGGAGTTTGACTCATAAAAGGTTGCCCCCAATGTGCTGACCACAAAGGCTTGTCCTTGAACAGATTAACCACAGCGTTGACTGTTTTCAGTTGTTGTACCAGGGTTTTCCCAAATATGTTTTATGAAACCGGGACTGATTGCAGGTCCGCTTGATGGGTACAGTCTATGGATACTCATAATAAAAAGAAAGAGAGACTTAAAATCCTCAGATAGGTGTACTCTGTTTCTGCAGAAACACAGCCAGGCTGCTCAAATTGGATATGAGGCTAGAGCACTAATCTGTCTCATAACCATTTACACATATGCCTTTGGGGTAATTTGAAGTGCACCTTGAACAGTTGGACTTGGGTAACCAAATTTTCCTGAGAATGACTGAAGTTGATTACAAGGCATTTGCGAGTAGCTTTAAAATACCGTTATAAACAAGGTTCCACGTAGTGTTTATAATTGGATGAGGAGTTCTACTCTAGGTCAGACATAGGCGACTACAACGCTGAGGCATTGTACCAAGGTTGATAATGACCAAGAACATGTCACCTCACAACCGTTGGACAGTTCCCAGCAAAGGTTGTCCTCCCCAAAGGCCGCCGCCCCCAAGAGGTTGTTACCTTTCTTTGAAAGGTGTTGTTGCCTTGGAAGAGGTTGCTCCCCTGGGAAGATATTTTTTCCTCTCCAGCAAACATATACTACCCTATGGAGCTAGCTTGAGGGGTATTTCCTGGAAACATATAGATATGTTCTCAGTAGTCAAAGGTTTGGTGGTAGACTCAACAGCTATCACATAGTAGAAGTTTCGCAGAAAGCAGATGTCTGCAAAAATTCCTAAAGTCATTTCGTACCCAACAGAACAAGTACCACCATAAAAAGCTGCAAAGAATAAAACATGGATGATTAAGTATACATTCTCTCTCGTGTTTATGTTACTATACCTCGGGTAAAGAGTAAAATGATTCCCCGTGTCGGGATGTCCGTAACTGTAATTAAGTGTAAAAATGTTGAATTGGGGATACCAAGGATCCGTTGAAAGGGAATTGTACAGAATCCAAAGGGTATATCGGTTTACTATACCTTAAATCTAAAGTCTCTCGACGGGAGGGAATTTCAATTCTTCTTTATTCGTAGATTTCTTCAATGCTAATAAGGCCAGGAGGAAGATCCTTAAGGATGAGAAGCTTTACCGAGGTGGCCCAGGACGACCATGAGTTCAAATACAACATTCGAAGGTGACTCAAAATGAAGTGGAATCAAACTCGTGTTCATATATTTCAGTTGATCTGAAATTGTGAGAACAAGTATTTCTCATACAAAGATTGATCCAGGGGCATTTTATCGGGGTATTTGTTCTTCAAAGAAAGGATGAACTGTGAGGCTATCCTGCCCTTCTACACTGCAAAGGAAATAAAATGTAATCACTGAGATCCGATCAATGAAAGTATTTGTTTTATATGCAAAGTATTCATTGATCCAACTTTAATGTGTGAATAGGCAAGTATACATATTCTGCAAATGAAGTATAATGGTTTGAAGCTGAACTAATAAGTTGTGTTCACTGTTTAAACCTGCTTGGGAAAAGATAGTTTATAAAAATTTACTGTTTAAAGGAGCAGAATCTGAAAATATGCAGCAAAATTATACAGTATGACAGCAAATAATTGTTTAAGCGGTTCACCCCTCTCTTGGGCTACCTCCGCTGGGTCCAAAAGCCTCTAATTAGGCTTTTTCCTCTTTGATTAAATGCTCAAAATGTGAATACAACTATATAGAAGCCTCAAATGGAAAAATACACTGCAAATTAAGATTTAGAAGGCTCAAATCAGTATAAAATGACTAAACAAACACCTCCATTGGATGAAGGTAGTCCAAAACAGCTCTTCTTCCCTTAGGCCCTGGTGGCTCCACGACCAAAAACGCTGGTAAATTCTCTGTTAGAGTGCCCTGATGGATCTGAAAACACTTCCAACAACTCCAGAATGATCAATTACCCCAGAATCAAAAAAAAAATTGTATCAAAAGGCTTTTCCTAGCCAAAGTTATGGCTCTTTTACTCCAACTGCCAGTTTGGCCTAGAGAAACTCCACCAAATGTGGAGAACTGGAGTTAGCTCCAATTAAAAGTGGCAACGACCCCAGATTTGGCAGCGCGCTCCTATTTAAATGGGCAGTTAAATTTAATGCGTGGACGTGGTCATATGCACCACCGTCCAACCCGCGCCCTTAATGTTATAATAAACGGTTTTTACAAAAAAAACCGCAAGGATTAAGCCACCAGAAATTACGCCCCATTCACATGCCAAACGGTGGTATTAACTGTAAGCTTATTCGCAGAGTTTGCGTCGGTTTTTTTGTGCGGTGGTTACGTGCCTGAGGTTCTATGCCGAGAGGGCTGGCCCTTAGGGGTTGGCCCCCTTTTGGGCCCCGCCTAAACGATCCACAACAATTAAATATAAGTTCGAACAGATGAATTTCAAGAACCATAGCCGTGGCCCATTGGTCGGCTCGTTGCGTTGTTATCCGCCCGTCCCGGTTTCAATTCCTGCCGCGTAACAAAATTTTTAATATGCCAATTTCGTTCAACCTTGGGGCCACGTGGCGGCCTCCGGGCTGGCCACGCGGCGCCCTTTCATTGGATGCCACTGGAATATTCCCCAGAATATTTTGCAGAATATTCTACGAAATATTCCCAGAATATTTTGTGGAATATTATTTTTTTAAATAAAAATATTTTTTATAAAGTCCACTTTGGCATTTTTTTAATTGAAATTGGCGAATCTTTAAAGCTGAATATCTTCTTCATACGGCAACGGATTTGAGTGCCGTTCACGGCGTTGGGATCATATCGCCGAGCTCTTTCCATTCGATCTATTTTGGAGCAATTCTGAGCAACTTCATTTTTGAGCATTTTTCTACAAGAGACTTGATCTCTTGATCACACCTCCCAAATGGGAAGCTTTTGGACCCTCAAAAGCTTTCTGATTACTGAAACTGATGATTTTGAAACTGATTCTCCACTCTTCCACCCTTGAACAACTGAAATCTACCCGATTTCATCAACTGAAGCTTTTGAGAAAATGATAACCTGTCTCTGGAATCAACTGATCTACCATTGCTAAGATTGACTGAGTCATGATGCAAATGATTAAAATTTGCAGAACAGCAATTGTACTTTGCAGAAAATAAACTTTCTCTACATTGATCAAACTTTCCAGAAGACTTAAAATGACTTTCACCTTGCAAACTGTTCCCATGGCGAACTCTACCATTCTGAAACCAACTTTGTCCCATGCTGAATTTTGTGTCCTTCTTGCTTGCACTGCTTTGCTTTGACACTTCATTCACTGCATTGGCTGACCCAAAAGGTAATTCGTGCAACATAACATCATCTTTTTTCAAAGACAAACTGTTATCAAACTGAGACAAATTATTAGCAACATCATAAAAAGGCAAATGCTCAAAATCTAGTCGTTTCAACATTAACAAAGTTAGACTTTGACTTGCATTAACCAGTCTTTTCAATTGAATTGCATGGAGTAAAGAAGATTCCAGCTTCTTCTTGTGAGCTCTCACAATGTACTCTTTACCATCTTTGAACAAGTGATACTTGTTTTCATGGCGATGAAAGATGGCCCTCCTGTCAAATAAATAAGGACTTCCCAAAACAATACCTGAGATGGCCATTCACATTTAAACTTTGTTATAACATAGATTTTTAAAAACTATTGTATGGTATTTTAATTAATTTAATTAAAAAAATTTAATATTTAATATATATATATATAAAACTTTAATATAATATATGATTTTTAAAATCAAATAAAATATTAAATATTTATATATATATATATATATAAACATTAATATAACTTTAATTAAAATCAAAATAAATTCCACACATAGAATTAAAAAAATTTCCTTTCAAAATTGAAAGTTGACCCTTAAGTTGCCTAAAATTTTTCCAATTCATGATTGCTTTCTAAATATAAGCAAGAGGATAAAATTTTTTCTTAATAGTTGTAATAAACTCATTCCAAGTTAGAGTTATCTTACCATGCTTTTTAATCTCCTCTCTAGTCTTGGCTTCCCACCAAACCAAAGCTGCTCCATCCATTCTCAAAGAGGCTAATTGGATTTTTGTGTCATCATCATGCAAATTCTGAATTCTTAGATAGACTTCCAGCTGTCTAAACCAGTTATCCAATTTTTCTGCATTCACATCACCATTAAACATCGGCAACTCAAACTTTACATCAAGCTTTAACAAATGATTTTTAAGAGATGTTTTTGTTTTTTGTGATTGATTTTCAGAAGTTGAAGAGGATGATGTGGAGGATGAGGATGATGATGGAGATGGTGGATCACCATTTCCTCCATTCCCTTTCTTAGACTCATCTTTGTCTTTCTTTCCTCCTGAAGAATCTCCTTCTTCTCTTTGGTTTCTAGACCCTTCTCCAGCAATCCTATCATTTCTCTCCCGGTATAGGATCCTAACCATCTCAGTCAAGTCCAAGAAAGCTTTTCTAAAGACTCTTTCTTCTTCCTTGGGATCCATTTCCTCATGTACTTCTCCTTCTCTGGAAGACATGTTTGTGGCTGATTATAAGGCTATTGAGGATGAAATGGAAGGTGGATGTAATGGCACTCTAGCCCTCCTTGGTTGAGGATTAACTTGTTCTCTAACGAATTGACCTTCCCCTCTTTGCAATTTCAGCCTAGTAAGCATCAAATTTTGTAGAATAATACAATTTACTTGCACAAATTTCATAAACTCTTAAGAAAAACCTTGAGCTCTGATACCAACCTGATCTAAAATTGTGAGAACAAAGTATTTCTCATACAGAGATTGACTGTAGGGGCATTCACCGGATATTTCACCTTTCAAAGAAAGGATGAATCCGGAGGCTACCTGGCCCTTCTACAGACTCTACCTAAAGAAATAAAATGTAATCACTGAGATTCAATCAATGAAAGTATTTGTTTTAAGTGAAAAGTATTCATTGATCCAGCTTTAATGTGTGAATAGGCAAGTATACATATTCTGCAAATGAAGTATAATGGTTTGAAGATGAACTAATAAGTTTTGTTCACTGTTTAAACCTGCTTAGGAAAAGTTTGCTTATAAAAATTTACTGTTTAAAGGAACAGAATCTGAAAATATGCAGCAAAATTATACAGTATGACAGCAAATAATTGTTTAAGCGGTTCACCCCTCTCTTGGGTTACCTCCGCTGGGTCCAAAAGCCTCTAATTAGGCTTTTTCCTCTTTGATTAAATGCTCAAAATGTGAATACAACTGTATAGAAGCCTCAAATGGAAAAATACACTACAAATTAAGATTCAGAAGGCTCAAATCAGTATAAAATGACTAAACAAACACCTCCACTGGATGAAGATAGTCCAAAACAACTCTTCTTCCCTTAGGCCCTGGTGGCTCCACGACCAAAAACCCTAGTAAATTCTCTGTTAGAGCACCCTGATGGCTCTAAAAATAGTTCCAACAACTCTAGAATGATCAATTACCCCAAAATCAAAAAAAAATTCATATCAAAAGGCTTTTCCTAGCCAAAGTTATGGCTCTTTTACTCCAACTGCCAGTTTTGCCTAACAAAACTCCACTAAATCTGGCTAACTGCTAGATAACATCGACAGAACTGGAGTCAGCCGCTAAAAATGGCACTCTGCCAGTCGTGGGGGCTGAAGAGATAAGGGCCTTATCCATAAGACCGAAACTTTTGGGCGTTGTTTGTTGCATAAATCGTGGAACATTACCATTGGACTTTAATATAAAACAGTGCATATACACCAATTGCGCTCCCATATAACCAAACCTTATCCACTTCAATTACGCGCCACTGGTTTTAACTCCCGGTTCGTAGCAGTTGGTTGCATGTGGAGGGGGCTGGCCCCTTTACGGGCCCCGCCCAAACAACATTCAAATTCAAATATCAATACGTTGCAATGTATAACAAGGACTACAGCTATGGCCCATTGGTCAAGCTGCTCCAATGGTATCCGCCCGACCCGCGTTCGATTCCGGCCGCATGCAACAAAACTTTTAATTTCCCATTTCGTTCCACCTTGGGGCCACGTGACGGCCTTTGGGCTGGCCACGTGGTGCCTTGTAATTAGTACATATAGGAATAATTTCGAGAATATTCTACGAAATATTCCAAGAATATTACGTAGGTCTTTATTTTTAAAATAAAAATATTTTTTATAAAGTCCACTTTGGCATTTTTTAAATGAAATTGGCGAATTTCAAAATGCAATATCTCCTCCATACGACAATGGATTTGAGTGACGTTTGCGGCGTTGGGATCGTATCGCCGAGCTCTTTCCATTTGATCTATTTCGAACCAATTCTGAGCAACTTAATTTTTGAGCATTTTTCTACAAGGGACTTGATCTCGATCCACGAGGTTAGAGTGATTTGTGTATACGAAAACTCACCGATGACATATTCAGCATTAATTAATTTGGGAATTCTGGTTGATATTTTTGTTTCGGTTATCCGAGGTTGATTAACTTCAAAATTAGGATATATTACAATCGATGATTCTCCTTGTTCAATAGACCTGGTTTCTGATGATTGAACCCTTTCAATTTTGATTTTTTTTCCA